>OX589587.1:17776640-18992640 GCA_951329385.1 Polia nebulosa
GGTTCCGTACCCAAAGGGTCCAAACGGAGCCCCATTGCTGTCATTCACAAGTCCGTCGTCTGTCACAAATTTTTGTACCGAAGATTTTTTAACTTTCCATTGACCACCCATAAACTTAAAATTAATATAAAATATTTTCTTTGATAATTTCTTCATTTGGTACGGAATCTTAAATGTGCGAAGTCCGATACGCACTTGGCCGGTTATTATATAGATATTTGTTTGCATTTAATTCTAGAATTATTACGACTTGTTGCGAAACCTCCTGTTTATTAAAGACGTAAAACAAACATCGATTACGGCTCCACAAATGTGAAAAAAAACTTCTCTTGCTAAATGTTTATGTAACACGATGAGCGTATGACGTAACTTGACGCTTGGCATCCTTGAGCTTGTTATGGCCCACCTATTAGTTACAGAGGGATCCCGAGCAATATTCACATAAGTGCTGCTCCTACAACGAAAGGGTGCTATAACATTTATTTACTTTTGAAGTTCCCAACCAATGTTTAGTAAGTAGTCGATGACATTCGTTGCTTATCAATTGTCTGAACTAAACCTCCAGCGTAAATGGTTAGATTTTACCTACATGCCTAATTGACGAATTCAGGTCACTTTAACGTTCGTAAGTGATGCAGCCAATCGAGCACTACTTTGGAGCAATTTTCCTTTTTAAGTTGGGTCATATGCAGTTCAAGGTAAGGAACAAAGTTCGTTCGTTTAACTGCGGACTGTTTGGCCTCTTTGGATATATGGCGATTAGTGTTGCCCAAATGCAAGACCAAGACGAGACTTAGGCCAGTCTTGGTCTTGGTCTTGCGTCAATACACCTGGTCTTGGTCTTGGTCTTGGTATTGCGCTCTCAGTCTTGGTCTTGGTCTTGGTCTTGCAGCAAGAGTCTCGCAAGTCTTGCAAGTCTTGCAAATACCTATTAGCCTATTGCTATTTATTGAACACGTTAGTATAGATTTTAGATTATGATTCGCGCTGTAAGACGTATGTAGTTACAGAATTATAATCATCAAAATCATCAATACAACCCTCCAAGTTCATAAAGGTGGCGTGGTAAGGCGAGGAATTATTAAAAAAAATGACTTTTTCAAGGTCAAACTCATTCCTCGACCTTTGAACTTGGAGGGTTGTATTGATGATTATGATTCTGTAACTACATACGTCTTACAGCGCGAATAATATTTTAATCAACAAACAATCGAGCACTGGCCTGCAAATTGCAAAAAAAAAAATAAGAAAATTTGAATTTCGCGGGCTATCCTGGAGTATTCACCAATGTACAATGTTAATCAACCAATAAAAGAAGACTACAGGCAAAGAATACCTATGCGGCCAAAATAAGGAAATGCGTGTGTGTTGAGATTAGCAGATTTCATTACAGTATGCGTAGGTACATTTTTTAGGCAATTTGTCGTCTCGACTCGCTGTTAGTTTTAAATTTTGCTGAATAGAAGAATAATATAAACTTTGAAACATAAGTAGGTACCTACATAATGTTTATATAATTTTGTTGGCTATAATTTTAAGCACATACCAACCTACGAGTACTAACGCTAGATCGGCACATTAGACATAAACAAGCATAATATATTATTATAGGAGATACCTACAAGGTATGAACTTTGCTAGAAAGTTATTCTAGGTACATTTTATCACATGGGATGATGGGAACAGATTTGTGAGTATTAACACGCTACCTACTTAATAAATAGTTGAAATATAATAAGTACTTACCTACCTAATCAATACAATACCTTTTAGGGTTCTTTCAGACGAGCGGCACGTTACCAACTGCAGATACAACTGCAGCCCTTGGTTTAGTGTTATGACGATACCTACGGTTTTGATACTGGGGAACGTCTCTCAAAATCGGGATTGAAACCAAATACCTACTTAATAACGCCCAAATCTCAGTTTGTCTTAACTGCAAGACGCAAGAGTCTTGCAGGCTTAAGTCTTGTCTTGCTCAAGTCTTGCAGGGTTCAGTCTTGGTCTTGGTCTTGCTACAATAAGGCGGTCTTGGTCTTGGTCTTGGTCTTGCGAAAATGCAAGAACAAGACCAAGACTGCAAGACCAAGACCGATTTTGGGCAACACTAATGGCGATAAAATTTGTTGGACCATTTGATAAGTTCCCCTCCGGGCCTAATGCTTCATAGATGCTTTTTTGTCATCTGCTAACCCTTCAAAACTTAACAAACAACAGACAGCAAACCCCTTTCGCTTGCTCGGTCTATCTGTATCTTCAGCAAATAACTCTACTCCAACGAGAAGATCGACCTATTTCAAGTACGTAAAGCAGCACACATTATAATAGGCTACTTAATTCTCAAAATTAAAAAACACTCATTTTCTGAGTCGAAATTAGCGTTAACTCGGTTTCCCTATGAGGCTTCTAAAATAAAGTTTTCGTAAATCAAGACACGTTTTTCTTTCATTCCATTCGTGTATAACGTATATGCTGCACGCAATGTAGAGATCGTTTAGTATAAAATGTGACTCATACAATAAGGATTTCAATTTTGTTAACTATTTTAGTCGCGCTATTTGTTTACGGATCGCCAATTTCGTGTGTCATGCTTAGAATAATTAAAACATTCAACATTATTGCTCGAAATACAAGTACAACAACGATTTTTCCATGAAGTGGACCGTCACAATTCTATTCCATAGGGCATAGAGTTTACAAATACAAAACTCGACGAATCATAGTCCAGAAAAGACCACAAAAAGCAAGTGTTATTGTAGAGTGAATAGATAGAGTGTATTTAGGAGGCAGCCCCAGTTGCTATGAGGATAATTCGTTGAGGAAATGAGACCTTTGTATCGCCACTACTTCTTATGTGTGACGTTAAAGTCTGTTGCAGATTACTATACACATCGTTTATAATAGACTCCACTAGAAAAATGACGTGTCGTTCACATAAATTGAGGAAATGATTACCCACAAATCGCGACCCTATTAGAGTTTACACGAGCGCTAAAATGGACTTATTTATCTGCGACGCCTGGCGGAGTAGTCATTAAGCCGCAGCCGCTGGGACATCCGGCCTCGATGAAATCTCAACAGATACTGGCGACCGCTCGTTAGTGTTCTTTACTACGACCAATCATAACCCTGCATTTAATTCTCACCTCAGTTTTTACAAATCCCGAAAGAAAATGTGAATAGCGTAATATAAAACCGCAGGCAAGTTTTAATTACAATTATGCACACCTCAATGTTCTCTCGGCCTCTACACACTGCCTTTTTTTGTAGATTCCACAGCCTTTGCGGTAGTTTCAGAAAACAAAAATTTTGTAAATTACACTTTATTTTATTATAATGTCGCGACTGTAGAAAAGACGCCTTCGGGGAGCAGGTGTGCGAAGATAAAGTCCACCAGTTGTTCAGCAATATAGGTACTTTTATTGAGCTAATTTACAAGCAGGTGCGTAGCCATGGCGGCTAGCAGGAAGAGTCGTGACGACAGTGTTGCTACACTATAATAATGAGCGGTAGTGTTGTACCACCTTACTTGTGAAATAGGCGCTTAGCGATGCAATTCTAGAATACTTAACGAGATTTTTTTTTGGCGACGTCGAAATTGAAAACAGCGTCTTCGGTGTCCTATTTGGGACATTAACTCCAAACGGAATTATAATTAGCAATAGCTGTGTTAATAGCTCAGGTCCTTCTTAAATCTTTTTTCCGATGATTTGTATGTATGTATTTGTATTATATGCCATAGGGCGCTTCGGTGCACAAAATAAAACAACCCTTTGAGATCATTAACTTCGAACGAAATAACAATCGGTAAAAGTCGAGTAAATAGCAAAATGTTCTTTTTAGAAAGCTCTTCCTGCTGTTTTTCTGTCAGCAGGAGTCAGCTGAGGTCCCGCCATCACAAAATGTTTGTTTATTCCCATCCCAGATCCCCCAAACTTAAAAAATATGTCATTTTGATTTTATACGTTTGTAAGTACTGCATACCTACTCAATTTCATTTTGCATGATACTAAACATTTTCCACTGAAATGTCTTTATTATCCTTTACAAAAGCCCTGCAGTTCGTCAGTTATAGGTATTTTAAATTACAATTTCGAACGTTTTAGGAATAATGCCCAATGTTTTTTTTTTGCCCATTGCCCAATGCTTGGATTGCTATATCTGAAGACACATTAAACCTATAGAGCTACAAGACCTACTACTACTCTAATAATAGCAAATTTTGTCTACTTAAAATATAGACTGCGGGCACCACACAGGTAGCACAAATCTTTCAAAGCTGTCAGCTTGTAAGCTGTGCAATAACCCAAAAATGCAGATCAGTGGAATTTGTTGCCACTAAACGTACTCGTATTACGTACGATTGATGCAGTGATTTTGAAGGATTCCGAAACGTGAAACATTAATACTGAAAATATCTTGGGAACTACTGACATCTGCGTTTTAATGCCCGCAACTTATGTATGAACTTTTTTTAAAGAAAATACGTAAAAAGTGTGTCACGCATTTATTAATGCAGTGTTTTGCATACCCTTTTGAAGTCGCCCTACCTATGTCAATTACCCACTTGGACCGACTTACGGACGCCACACTAAATTACACCACAAACCAAACCTTTAAAGTATTTTCTTTTTCCTTTGCCCCTCTTTTCCGGGTACTGGCAATCACCGGTAGTCTGTTAAAGGTTTCTTGAACCACCGTTCTTATGCATACTATAGGGACCTGGAGCAGCTTCTCTTGGTGCTGGTCCCTGGAGATTCCTTTTAGGTTCCTGGGGGTTTGTTTACTCGCTCGCGGTGCGAGAGGGTGGTGTATAAGAGTGACTGCTTATGTGTGATGTGTTATAAAAGAAAGAGAACTGGAATATTAATATGTTATATTGAATAATGAATTTAATACATGTGCCCTCTTCGTGTGGGCTAGGTCAAGTCTACCTGTCAACTTAAGTCTTGTTTTTTCTAAATTCTCAATCGGCGTTTCAAGAGTTTCTAGAAAGTTCCAAACTTCTAACGTGCCAGTCTTCACCATAAGGTTGCCAACATAAGGTCGTCACATGAGCTACGCCCCTACGAATAGAAGCGCAGACGCTAGCAAGTCTTCTATTCAATTAAATATTTGAAAAGCCGATTGAGACCTACCTAATCCTATCCAGTTTTTCCCTGCCTAGGTGAGGACTCATGGAGATGCAGAAGTCCATCTATGGATAACCATACTGCACCCCGAGTGATGTGGTCAACTTTCTTTTTATTAATTTGAGCCATTCGGCACACCACATATCCTGGCAATGCACATGGCTTCAGTGAGGCAAAACCTCACTAAAAGCCACACTGCTCTGCTAAATTTTCCGACCTAAGATGCTCTAGTTAGCATCTACCCAGAAGGGGTTTACAAAAATAAAATTCAAAACTGTAATAATTTTAACTCCATTGGACGTTTATGAAGACCAGGAGAAAAAACGACCACTGTTATGAACACCTACTCACTGTTCCCGAACTTCCCCCAGAGTGCTCCATAAATATAACTTGAAGTATACTCTCTAAATGAATAATACATAAAAATTGTCACGGGCTCGGTCACACCATACAGAATCAACTCGATCCCACTTTGCGAAGGCATTATACCCCATAAACAAAGCTGGTATAAACCGACAAAAACCCGGACACATTTTTCCCTAGGAGAGAGGACCGCAATTCCCTCTACCTCCTAACCGTAGTAACATCTTTATTAAGATCGCACTCTGGAGAAACTCATAAATCTAATTCCCACTAATAATCGCCTAACAAATTTTTTTCATAGAATGTGGTCAGATCTCCCATCAGTCTTCAGTCACGTCCGTGCAGCTCATCATATCGATTACATGAAACACACAAAAACACAACGATTAATATCACATAAAAAACAAAAGAAATGAGAACCTCCTACTTTTGAAGTCGGTTAAAATTTAAACTTTTACTATTTTGTCAACCGTAATATCGTTGACGTACCAGATATCTGACAATTATTTGTCATGTCAAATGACATCTGACACCACTGTCTATTCTCTAAAAATCTTTTTAAAAATAAAATAAGTTTCAAAAAACAATTTATAAATTTTTTCTTAAATTTCCAAAACTTATATTTACTTACAGAATATTGCTTTAATAAATAGTTTACAAGCAATTCCTGACCTCTTTCGCATATTTTTATTTTTATCGAAAAATTTGGGTCATCGTAATTATTAAGTCCATACCTTATATTTATGGTCGAAAACTTGTTTGTCACGTTGCTATGACAATGCATGTCAGCTAGAATAAATAACATTGATACAAAAATAATTTTATATTTAGCAAAGAAATGGAAATTATCCTTCTTCGTACAATATGGGAGGGCCCATATCTCCTCCTCCAGCCTATTCTGTGAAAAATGCTGTTCCGCTTGTTGTGAAATGTTGTGATGTTGTGAAGTGATATTTATGATGCAGTTTTCATCCCGATAGATATCCGCTGGACCATCACCTATTGGAACAATAATAGCAGGATTTTGCATGACTTCCACCGGCACGCACAGCTCTTTGGACTTCACCGCCATTTCGAAGCTCTCCTGCTCACAAACATCAGCAGAAACATACTCAACTTGAACAAAATCATCGTTACAAGAACCATGTGTCTCCGACGGAACTTCCACCTCACAGCTTTCCATGTCGACAACATCAGCCGAAACAACTCCCAAACAAATAAAATTTTCATTCGACTCGTGCTCGCCAAATGTTTCTTTTACTACAATTATCTCTTGTTTCTCTGAAATATTATTACTAGGAATAATTGTAAATAACCGACCCGATTCTGTATCTTCATTTTCACAGCTTCGGTCATCCTCGTCCAGACCGCAGTCTTCATATTCCTGGACATCATTGACTAGGCCTGCATCAGCGCAGCTCTGGTCATCATCGTCCTCCTTAGAAAAAAATATTATTTGATTATTCTCGGACTTTTCATCCGCCTCGGACACAACGTCCGGCCTCTCAAGATTATAAAAACACTGATTGATTCTATGCTTGCAAGACACACACTTGCATGGGAATTCTCTCCTAAGCTCCGCGCACAGCGTGTCAAATTCCATCTCATACTGGAACGTATATTTAAAAAAATAATGCGCAGCTCCTTTTAACCAGACACCAAGAATTAACGAATAATCGCTTTTTCGCCACCCCTTGGTAATGGCCATCGACACAAACTCGTCGATAAATTCTTCGAGGCACACTTCATACGTGTGTCCCGAAAAGTAACGCATTTTGCTCTTTTAATATTATCTAACACTTAATAAAAATGGAACCACTCAGCTTGGAGTATACTCCTCTTATCCTGGTGGTTGTCACTGCATCAGTCCTCAATTTGTCCACCGCACACTGATACCGTTGCCGTCACTCTTACATACGGCGTTTGTAACCGGCGCTCGCCGCCACTTGTAGGGACCTGGAGCAGCTTCTCTTGGTGCTGGTCCCTGGAGATTCCTTTTAGGTTCCTGGGGGTTTGTTTACTCGCTCGCGGTGCGAGAGGGTGGTGTATAAGAGTGACTGCTTATGTGTGATGTGTTATAAAAGAAAGAGAACTGGAATATTAATATGTTATATTGAATAATGAATTTAATACATGTGCCCTCTTCGTGTGGGCTAGGTCAAGTCTACCTGTCAACTTAAGTCTTGTTTTTTCTAAATTCTCAATCGGCGTTTCAAGAGTTTCTAGAAAGTTCCAAACTTCTAACGTGCCAGTCTTCACCATAAGGTTGCCAACATAAGGTCGTCACAATACTTTTACTTTACTTTAAAAAAAAACGTTGCCCCACACTAGGAATTACTCCTGTATCGTGGGTGCGTTCACAAACATGTATACTCACATACACAAGACACCCAGACCCGGAACAACTATCTGCAGGTCATACAAATATTTGTTCCGTGCGGGAATCGAACCCGCGACACGCAGCGCAGCAGTCGAACGCTCAACCACTGCGCCAACCGTGTCGACACGCATAAATAAGTTTGGTTCTTTATATTCGGTTGCATAAGAATTATGTAGATCCAGCCGTTATATTGTATGTAGATTTGAGCTATTTGAGCCCAGAAATACTCTAATTGCTTTATAAAAAACTATCATTTGAAGAATTACAGTAAAATTGTCCAAAGAGTTTGAAATCTCCAGCCATGACCTATGCTTATTTTTAACGGCTCATTCTCTCCGATTATTCTACCTGAATAACCTCGTTTTCCAGTGAATATTTTGTTTAATCGGTTCAGTTGCTTGACGCAGTTTTATTGTCATATTGCTGCTACTGCATAGAGATATAACATTATAACTCGAGCATTTTATTGCCTGGTTTCGATCTGTATTGAGCATGAAGTACTTTAAAGCACCATTAATTTGATAACTAAAAGCAATAACTAATTTATAGTGATATAATTTCCTTTGGGCTCGTGACGCAATTACAGAAACATACCTGCACAAACTATACCAGTACGTATTTGAGCTGTCTTCAAACAAGTTTTGAGGTCAACGCGAATACTTGTACACCAGAAGCTACTGTCGAGAAACTCTTCGTTTAAGTTTTTCAAACCACTGCAGCAGTCCTCAATGTCATGGAACCACGGGCCGTGTTGAATTTAACTTCGCTTTCAGAACGAACCTTGAATAAAAATAATTTACCTTTAAAAATCAAAAATGTTCTCTGGGAAACTTTTAAACACAAATCTATGAATCACTACAGTCGGGCATTAAAATTCATGACATGAAAGCCACCAGGACACCTTTTGTTCATTTTTTTTTCATTGAAAGGATGTTATAAAAATGCAAAATATAAACAAACGCCGAGTCGCTTTGATCGGAAAACAAAGATGTCTCCCGATTCGTTTTCCGACACCTGTTCGTATTGTGTTTTACTTACATGATATACTGTCACCATTGGAGATACGATATTTTAACAACTTTTCAAAGGGTGCGCTAGAAAGCTTTGGCGCAAAATCGCGAAACTTATGAATTTACACAATTTGCGGTTTGTGTACTTCGACGTTGCTAGGTAACTAAAGGACAGTGTACTCAATATTTTATATTCTCATGCTGCAATACGGCTGCCGTTCATTGTACTTCCAACTACGTTTATAATAAATTAATGGAGCAGGTCACTAGGGCGTCTAAATCTGGCTTAGTATCTAGAGGAATCAATTGTAGAATGTATAGTTCTGAATGAGGTCGTTTGCTTCTTGTGGTCAGATAAATATCAATCTCCAACCATTTTAGCCGTGACATTGCCACCGACCAGACATCTTCCTAAAGGGACAACTAAGTAACATCGATGTCTGAAGGAAAAGAGCGTTCAACCTTTAAAAAGGTCGGGACGACATTAGTAGGGTTTACAAAATAGCGGCCCTACTTGCATTGGGATCGTCGTATTTTTCAATCGTTCATTTAATCCAACAATATAATGTCTTAGATGATACAAAATTGATGTTCTCTTTGGTAATTACAAGCTAAACTACATTGTAGTCTATTTTATAAATCCTTCTGGCAATAGAATGGTAAAGGGGAATCAGTGGCCTTAAGTTACGTGCCCAACTTAAGGCCACTGATTACTCTTTGCGATTCTATTCAGGAATCAAGTTCAGAAACTCGCTAAGTTGTATTCAATACGAACATTGCGATTAAATTAAACGTTAGCTATTTATTATACGTGACCGCATCTTATTTCTAGACGGCTGTAACTCGTAAACCACAATTAATGTCATGTGGTTGCTTTATTGACAGCTAATAAAACAGCATGAGCGACGGGAATTCTTCGAAATCCATCAACAGCTCTCGATAGATAAATGCTCAAATGGCAATAAGTCTTACTTAGGTGCTTATTCGTAAAAAGAATCCAGGAAACTGTGTAATAAATAGTAGGTACAGTAAAAGTTTCTTCGAGAGCTATCCCAATGACTGATTCCTCCTGAGACAGAATTTATGTACTTTGTTATATTAATTATTTCGAAGAATTAATAATATGCAATCTGAATCTCACCTTGAAAAGATTATTAGGGTAGCTTATCTGTTTATTTAAAGATACTTCCTACACATTAAAGACTGAAAGCAGTTTTGGTTTTCTGTACGTTCCCTAGTTATTTTTTTCTTTTAAGCTTTTAAATAACAAAAAATGTAAAATACTTAGATTCCATGTTCCTTAGTCTGAATGTATGTACCCCAGACGGAGCGCTAGACTGGTAGACGCCAGTCGTTTGTATTGGAATTAAATAATTTATTAGCAACTTGTTCAGATACCTAGGGAGCAGCTGTGGCTGTATATTTTTTTTATAAAGGTAACAGCAACCTTTTTTCAAATTCTTATTCAAGTTCAACCCAGTTGAACTCCTATATAATTTCGTTTGGATTTACTCCCAGAAACCAAAAACACTTTGAATCTTGCTTACTTACTGACTTAGTTTAAACTTGCCTAACCTAACGCAGCTTGCATGATAACCTGAGGTAAATCACTAAACTAGATTAACAGTGACGGCAACCGGACAGGAATGAGTAATGAAATGACAGTGAACAGTCTTTCCCGTGGAGGGTAGGTGAACAAACTGCATTAATGGGGCGGCGCGACACATCGGCGCCAACTTTGTGCGTAACAAACGTATACGTAGTGAGTACATCTGCTCTCAAACAAATATTATGTATGAAGAAAATAAGAATAAATCTATTAACGCATTAATTAACATTTATATACATATTTATACCACGTTGGGCGCCAAATAAGAGTTCTGGGCGCCCAACGTGGGTCTCATCTAAAATCATGATAGTCAACTAGTTTTAGCCGCAGCACTAATTAGTTTCCATTGTGTTGTTTTTAGTCAATCTTAATTGCTTTGCGCTTTTGAGAACAATAACATTTTCTACACAGAAAGGAATACAGTAAAATAGTCATTAACGGTCACATTGTTTGGCCCTAAGAAAACTAACCTTAACTAACAAGTTCATCTTGAAGTGTACACCGTTCAACTATGAGTCATTTTCATTGTTTTTACTTACCATTGAAAACCACTTGGTGAATGAAACTATAGATAAAATTCCGAATGAGTTAAAAAGTTATCAAAACACGTAGGTAATGTTACACATGGGTAAGCACATGACATATTCGAACAAGGTTCGTTATTTGTAAGGCGGAATAGAATCGGCAGTGGGTCTCGTACCGCAGTGTTATGTAACAGACTGCCGCTCGATATAGACTGTACCTACTCATGACGGCGGCGCGATGGCTACCGGCTGACGACGTCTGGTCATGCGGGTTGTTATCCTTCGGGACACAGAGAAATCACTCACTGTAAAATTGTATCGCCACGACATTTTGGCATTTTAAGCGCGAGCCCGGTCCCCCACATTATTCGCTCTAACTGCCCTACGTTCCGCCTAATTTCTGATTTACAGCATAATATTACAGCTTTAATCCAGTCCTTTATGTTTCTATTACGATGTTAACGTCTCTAGACTGACGTCATGAATTTCCAATGCTAATAGCCATTAGCGTTTAATTCAAGTGTTGCATGCGCAGCGATTTAATCCGTAACCCTGGGTTCAAATCATTTATGGAGTGACGCAATACTTTGAATAAAAACTTCATACAGCTTGTACCAACTACACAAATTTATGCCCTTGGCATTTCTCCTTTTCAAAATTACTAAAATTTCGTACGACGCCTTGTTCTTCGATGTCAGCATTTTTCTCAGCATTGATGTTTCTTATGACTGTACGTTGTATTATGTAGGAGGTTGTCAATTTATTCGAAGTTCCAAACTCAATATTGTCAGTATTGTTTCGAACGACAAAGAATTATAACTGCCTTTTCTTGGCGCACTTGTATGCGGCACTCTTTGCTCTTTCAATCATGAATGTATTCTATTTGATACTTACTTTGCCTTCGAATATGTTCGTGAAAAACATCCTATTGGTTGTATCATGATTTTAGCTTTTTCTTGTACCTGTATGTTATTTCAATGATAAATGATAAATGATGTTTATTCAGTAAATAGGTTACAAGGAACACTTTTACACGTCAATGTTTTTTTGTCAGTTTAAGCTAGATGAGGCCGGTGTTTCCTAGCTGACTACCCTGAGAAGAAACACCGAAACAAACTCAGAGGTCAAAGTCTCTTTTAGTGTTCAAATCCATACAATGTGGACTGGTTAGATCCTATGAGAACCATGTACGTTTATGTCTGGGATGAGCTTTATGAAGAAAGCAACACACGAATTCGAGTGGACCTGTCCAGACAGTGCAAGCATTTGTCAGTCATCGCGAAGCTCAACTCAGAACTCTGAGGTGCTCAACGAACCGACGAACAATACCAAAGTAAGGACATTTGAGTAGGCCGCAAAAAATACTCAAACTGCCAGACAATCATAAAATCTACATGAATATAACGAAATACATAGTTCTCGCATTCACATTATTCTATATGAGGACCATGCAGCAATCATCAAAAACCACAAAGCATCCTCTATTAAAATCGTCAACGACTTATTTAATAAATAAAAACAAAAAAGACAAAACGCCCACATACATACAAACATATACAACATGTATAGTGCAAACGCTTGCCAATATCAACGAAATGAAGCATTAGGAGGACTAAATCTAGCGAAGCTTAAGTCAACAGCTGATCACGTTAACTAATCACATGGTTATTTTTTTATAAATAAGGATATTTATAAAAAAATAACCATGTGATTAGTTTAAACACTGATTAGCAGGTTCTAAGTTAAATAAAATCTACCCGAAAGACGGATAAATGTGGGTATCTTACTGATTAATCATTTGAAGGTGGCTTTGTCCTATAGACAGCTAAACGTGATGTTGTAATCTTTTTTTACGTGATGTTGTAATCTTGAATTTAGAATCAGCTAATCAGTATTTAAAGTAAGCATATGGTTAGCGAAATTTTATAAATAGGGCTGTAAAAGAGACAGTTAAAATTCGGCAGACCTAATAGCAGAAGACTGGCAGCAATTCACCGCTCGGCTGGAGCATGCGGCGGTACTAAACATTCGCCACAATATGCTCTCATCAATCTCTGTCAAACACGCTGTTCCACTTTTGAAATGTTGTGCTGTTTAGTAAAGTGAATATTATTTCTGGAGCAGGTCTGCAAGTCCTAGATTACGTTTGCAAACACTACAGAATGGACCGCTTAACTTACTTCGAAGTGGTTAGAGCAACGTGGTTGTCTCATAGTGGATCTTAAAGTTGGGAGAGATAACTTTGATAGTGTTGTGGCGGTCTTGGTAACATTTTGGAAATCTAGTGTAGATACATTTTCAATGGTAGCGATCAGTGCTGCGCTTTGAAGCTCGAGTGCCGGTGGGAAGGCATTTATTTTAAAGTTTTATCGATACGTTGTCGGCGGCGGTGCACTGGGAGCTGGTCTCCCGGGGCCTGCTTGCAGTCTGTACATAATTCATTCATTTGCCTCCGCAGTGTTATGTAATGTTGGCCGCGGCTGTATACTTTGTTTTACAACTTTTTGTCACAGTAAAAATCAAAGAGAAACAAAATTAACGTAGGTATTTCATGTTTTCCTAAATTACTATAATGCAGAGCCTCATGAAATATTGATTTTATACCAACTCTATTCACTAATTAGTCATTAGTTATTTATGTGTAATTTAATTGGTATATTATAGTCTATTTCTCATTATTTCACATTTTGAACGGAATAACGACCAATAATCGTCTATTAATATTCATAAGCACGGTAAATTTATACGGACTATATATGGGCTCCGTCGCTCTTAATTTATGTATTGCTAATGCATTGTGACACTGACAAGCTTTTACTATTAAAAGCTTGATTGACTATTATATGACTGGAAATCGTAATGGAATTATTTGAAACTGCATTATGAGAGCCATTATTAGACTGCAAAGCTGGCTATGTAACGCATTGATTCTAGTGTCCATAGGCTCGCGGTTAATATACTTACTGCCATGACAGTATCCATGGATTGTTGACAGTTACAATGTCAAATGCGCGCCATAATTTTGTAACTTAGAATTTGTCTTCAAAGGATGATTGAAATGTTAATTTTGTCTCCTTTGTTGCAGCTATATGTACCCAACCATGGATGAGTTGGCCAACCAGCTGAACTACGTGCTCGGCCACTTCGGGATTAAGTCGTTCATCGGCTTCGGCGTCGGCGCCGGCGCTAACATCCTCGCTAGATTCTCTCTGGTGCATCCGCAGAAGGTAAGATATATTGAGACTGAGAGAAATATGATTATTCAGGCATGTATGATAAAACTCGTAGGCACATTTAGCTACACGCTGGACGCGCTCGACACGAATCTAGTCAAAATCAGTAGTCGGGTTTCTAAAACAGTTACCTTTGAACCGACTTTCAGAAAATGTTCACCGCCGTTTCCAGAGTTCCAACTACCACATTGATAGTAGTAAGATTTATGTAAGTGGAAAACATAATGGTGTGCGCTTTTCATAACACTAAGAACATGGCTGAATAAGTCATTCAGAGAACCTCTTGATGGAAATTCGAAAAACACTCCGCCACGCTTATAACTTTAGTGGAAACTTGCCACTTTTAGTTCGTCGGAAGTCGCACTTTATTATTTCTAGGTACAAACCAGAGCACTCATCGGCTGCTTTTTATTCAACAACTCAGTTCCATTATAAAAATCAAGATTAACAAAGCAGACATTATTTGTAAGCTGTTTTCCTCGATGTTCCGATAGTCGCGACAGTAAACGGTGCGAAGAACTTCAATCAACATCTTTAGAAGCTCTCTCTCGGTAATTGGATTGAGGTCGAGCTGATGCCTAGAGCGGTAACACGGCGACATGGAGTGGTTTACCCAACACTCAATACCATGTACTTTATTTGCGACGTTTTTAAAAACACGCTTGACATTTCTCTTTTAAATTATTTCTGATAGGCGCAGAGGAAATATAGTTGAGTTCCTAAGCTCTTTGAATGTACGAGCTGAAGTAATAGAAAGTAATACGTCACGGGTTGCCATTCAATTGCAAGGCTTTCATTCCCTACTCCCCTTGCATATTTGAATGCAGTAGGTACATGCTGCATGCATGGACGCTCGCTCGAGTGAGTGATATTGGAAGCATAGGGACGTGTACACATAATACACCGGCCGCTTCGCTGTACCCGATGCATCCACTCACTGTCTATGGCTACTCCGCGCTGAGCCGCTGACTGTGTATGCCAACACTAAGCCTCTTACTTCATACTAAATTCGGTTGAATCGCCCGAAAATGTTATAGACCAAAGCAAAATATTTTCTCTCTGATCCAGCATTAAAAAGGTTGAAATAGCAAGTTATAATTTTTCATTAACCGTGTTTACCGAGAGCGTGACTGCTGAAAAATGCCCAAACGTCAGAAAAAGTTAATTTGTTAACACTTTAAACATTTCGCGACCTTAAATTGCTTTTCCCGGCAAAGCCATCCACTTTAACCGGTCCCTTCTGTGTGTTAAATTCGACAGAGGGAACGGGCGGAGAATGAGTAGAAGCAGCTTTGTTCTGGGCCAGCGTAGGTACTTTTAGCACCAACTTATACAATTTTTTTGTAATCAAAATCGCTACGCGTTACTCTCAAGTAAAGTTATCAACCAACATTCACTCTTGAGTAGGTACTACCTACTTTTTACTCTCAAAAAGATGAAAATAGGTGAGCTACAAATCTGTGCGGTTACAAACGTGACCTCACTCACAGTGTTGTGGATTACTTGCTCCAAGGTGATACTCGTTGAGACGAATACAGACGGTGAGTGATCGCTAATCACACAGACAGAAATAGGTCGCGCACGGAACACGTCCGGTTAAAAAGAATTGCAGGCACAAATCCGCCATTGTTTATTCTCCTCTTCTAAGGTGCAGTTCCGTTCCACCGCTCCACTGTGTACACTTGGATACAGACGCATTAAACTACCCCGGCTTAGAAATCCAACTAATCGGCTTTGTAAACACTAATCTTTGTTTTTAGTTGTAATCCTCTATGTCCTTCCACCTTCATAATGTTTCTATTTATTATTTATTTATTTATTAAAACTTCATGTAACACAAATACAAAGGCGGACTTAAGGGTCTACTACCGGCCAAGTGGCGCCCTCACAAAAAACGGCCGTTTTTGACCCTTTTGCCTACTACTTTGGATACGAAACATTCTGAGTCCTGCTTTAACAACGTAAAAATACTATATCCTCTTTGTAACAAACGTGACGTTGGATTCTCTAATATTTATTTTCTATGGTATGCTACGATTTTTTATTCAATGAGGGCGCCACTTGGCCGGTAGTAGGGCCTTAAGGCGCTAATAACTTTCAACGACCTTAAGTGGTTAGCTTGCATGTTCTGATCTGAGTTCACATAACGCGTCGTACGTCCTTAAAAGTCGTATAACTGCGTCTTAATGCCTTAGGCATTCTCTCTCTCTCTCTCTAGTCAACCAAGGGTGGTGGGTGGTGGTGGACATGGCAGGTGCATAAACTGAAAAAAATATTCATCATCAGCCTTTTAATGTCCCCACTGCTGGGGCACAGGCCTCCTCTGTGCGAGGGTGTGTGCCATAATTCACCACGCGGGCCCAATGCGGGTTGGTGGATGTCACATGTCTTCGAATTTTTGGTTCTAGGACATGACGGTTTCCTCACGATGTTTTCCTTCACCGCCTGCCTGGGTTTGAACTCACGACCTACAAATTGTAAGTCACGGGCCGTTGCCACTGGGCCACCACTGCAAAAAAATATTACTAAGAAGAAAATGGTTACGAATATATATATATAGTTAAAATAAACATACATATCACCTAGTATCATATCATATCATATTACTCGTATCATCATTGTTTTGACGTGGTTGTCTTTAAATACAGATAGTAAAAACAAACCGTGCTTATAAATAAATTGGTCAAGTCGCTTACTGAATTATTTATCAGAGTAAATCCTAATGCCAATTGGCTTTTTTGATATAAGATCATATATAACGAGGCGTCACTACTCAGATCACTCGTCTATAGGTGCCTCCATACAATTTCTCGTTGTTTGTAGAAATGGTGGTTCAACTTCAATTAAACACAACACTTGACTGAAACTCATGGGTTTTATTTCATTTAAACCATGTACAGACACTTGTGGAACTGCATAAGAGTTGATCAGTCATCTGAAGCTAACAAACTAAAACCACATAATATGTGGCCTGCCAGTTCCAAGGCATTGTTCTCTCAGAGAAGAACTGACAGAAAAGAAACTCTGAGGACATTCTTTTAAACATTAGAACACTTGTCGAGAAACACAATCTATCAAGATTCCTTTTTATTTTTAGTCTACACAAAATTACTGCGAGAGCATACTCTCTAGTTCCGCGCGCAGAACACACGCGTCCAATATAAGTGGGCGGAAAACACACCACATTCCAATACAGAATTTCATTACTTATTTAAGAAAACTTACAAACAATACCAAAACACTTATTAATTAATTATGTTATCAATAAACAATAGCTATTAATTACTAATGCTGAAACATTTCTTATAACTTAAGTTAAATTAGTAGCTTCATTACTTCTTCCAACATTTCCCGGCAATTTAAGTAATTTAAACAAACAAAGGTTTTCATTAGAACGTGTTGTGTTAAAATAGTCATATGAGTTTATAGTTCGGGATATAATACTGAAACCAATTTAGCTTTCGTATTAAATTATAACATCTGGGTATTGACCATTTTAAATCTCACTCAGCCGACGCCATTGTTTAGAATTTGGTAATGTAAGTCATAAACAAACTATACCCTTCGTCAATGTGAAATTGTTAGAATGACCAATAATCTAGAAGCTATAAAATAAATGTTCCCTCTTTATTTAAACTCTAGTTTATAATTAAAACATTGCAATTAGTTTAATAATCATTTCTATTCAAGGTTTGATTCGATCAAGACGCCAATAGATGGCGCTGAATTAAAATAAGAACTAACATCATAGTTGAACATGTATCCCAAGGGCAGATTTAACTAACTAACTTTAAATCTCGAATATTAGTTAAAGTAATTAGTAATGATTGTTATCTTAGCAGCCAGACGCTCTCGCGGCGACACGGCCATTCTGGACAGCTGGTGCGTGCTCTGCACCTGCTGATGCCCTCAGTGTAGTTTCACAGTTTGTGGTTGTTGTCTGAAATAGTGGAGATAAATTTCGTCGGCGGATTATTGTTATTTTTTATGATCCTACAACACTCATTGGTAGCAGTTGGTTTAAGTTACCATTAACAGCTTGTTATAAATTTGACATCTATTTACTTAGTTTGTCTTTAATTGAATGCAGTTATGTAACACACAACTAACACATTACAAGTAGGTATTGTAATTGCAGTTTGTTTTTGAGTTCATTGACATTGCATGTTCAGCTATCAGCTGAATATAGTTTCATGTTCGGTCATGATTGATGATTTGTAATAGATTATAGTCAGTTGCTATCTAACACTGAATAAATACGTTTACTAGATCAAGAATCTACTAAGTTGTTAAATTTGTCTCAAATGGTGATGTGCAAACATCTACTCATATGTACACAGCTATTTGCTTTAGATATTCTCACTTAAATTGTATTTAAAAATAAGTGTACCTAGAGTTAGCTGTTGGCTGTACAGTTCTATTTTCAGTCATGTATGCACAATGTTGTTTGTTGCCTGTATTGTCTTATAATATTTCTTGATTTGTAATAGGTAGGTAATAATCAGTTTGTCATAAATTGAAATATTGAATGCATTGATGTATACACACATACTCATTCACTGCTAATTGCTTTATTTGTAAGTATAGCATAGGTATGCCTATATTGTTTGTACATTTCTTTCAATATGTTAAAGAATTATTTTGTTTACAAGGTGTAAAATCGTGTGATGAGCTGTTGACTGAATAGTTTCAATTTAATGGGAAGGTAATGCTCTGTGATAGACACAAAGTCTTGGATTTGACAGGATTAAAGGAAAGGATCAGGAACACCGCTCTGTGCTGGGCACAAAGTCTTTGATTTGATAGGAATAAAGGTTAAGGAGTTTAGGACCATTGCTCCGTGTCAGGCACGAAGTCTTTGATTTGACAGGATAAAGGAATTAGGGTCTCAGTGTAGTGTGTAAGTAATCAGCTCTTGGCTGAATAGTTTCATTTTTATGGGGAAGGCAATGCTCTGTGATGGACACAAAGTCTTGGATTTGACAGGATTAAAGGAAAGGATCAGGAACACCGCTCTGTGCTGGGCACAAAGTCTTTGATTTGATAGGAATAAAGGTTAAGGAGTTTAGGACCATTGCTCCGTGTCAGGCACGAAGTCTTTGATTTGACAGGATAAAGGAATTAGGATCTCAGTGTAGTGTGTAGGTAATCAGCTCTTGGCTGATTCATTCTCATGGGGAAGGTAATGCTCTGTGATGGACACAAAGTCTTGGATTTGACAGGATTAAAGGATAGGATCAGGAACACCGCTCTGTGCTGGGCACAAAGTCTTTGATTTGATAGGAATAAAGGTTAAGGAGTTTAGGACCATTGCTCCGTGACAGGCACGAAGTCTTTGATTTGACAGGATATAGGAACCAGGCTCTCGGTGTAGGTGTACACCTTGGACCCAGCAGGATAACATGAGAGTATTCTTCATTAGCTACCTCCACGGCTCACTAATGGATAGTTAGTTGTAATCATTTATTAGCAACCTCCACAGTATACTAATAGGTTATTGTGTAATCATTGCTAGTTACCTCTAGGGTAAACTAACAGGTAGTTAATTGTGTTATCATTATTAGTTACCTCCATGGTATACTAATAAATAGTTTGTGATAATTATAAATGCTTGTGTAATCATTGCTAGTTACCTCCATGGCAAACTAACAAGTAATTAATTGTGTATTCTGTATCAGTTACTTTCACGGTATACTAATAGATAGTTTATTGTGTGATAAACTAGCTTTGTGAATACTTGTTGTATGGTTATTATAAGCTGCCTCTACGGCTTTGCTAATAGTTATTAGTTACCTCGATGGATACTAATAGATTTATTATTTCTTTTTATATTTGCTTAAACTAAGACAAGAATGAATCGTTGTCACAAAAACAATTTGAAAACAAATAAATAATAATGACTATCTATGATGATGATAGACCATGCTATTGCATTGAGCCATTTAATACAACACTGTATAGAGTGAGCAAGATGAGTAGAAAGTAGTTTGAAAACTCCTCACCTTTTATTTTAGTCATATTGTGTGGACGAGCTGGAACAGTTATGTCCTGGCTGTCCTCTACTAGCTGAATTGCATTTTGGTTGCATGCGTTTTGGTTGCTCTTGAGGTCCTCACCCGGCGACACGGTCACTTGTTTGCCGACTGCTGTATTTGGAAGCTAAAGTTGTTGGTCAAAATCTGACCTTTTAAGGTTACCTCACTCAACATTCTGTTTACCGAGGAAGTGGTCAACTCAGTGTTGTCCGACTCTTAACATGTGAAGTATGCACACATCAGCCAGTTCATCCTCGAGGATGTGTTCTTGTTGAAGATGATGATTTCCAACTCGATGTCAGTCGTTTCCTATTTTATGTGGGTGATTATCTTTTAGATATAACAATCATCAAGAACCTGAAATGTGAGAAGTTAAGCAGGTAAATAATAATGTAAGACAAGAAAGTTGTTCTTACTAATATTTAGAATAGTAGGTGTTATTGCTGATGAATAAATAAAGTCAAAATCTAAAAGGTTTTGTCCTTTTTAGCATGGTGAACAATGGATGCTATATTGCTACAAACACATCAATGGCTGTATGACAGTTTTATATTGAAAACTGACCATTACTATCTCGACATAGGCAAAATCACTGAACATTCATTGATGGAGCCATAACTTTAAAATTTAAATGAATTGTTATAATTTCAATATGAGAATTCAATGAGAATTTATTTTTAGTGTAAACACCGTCATGTGTTTACACTAGACAAAAATTGACAATATAACATGTTGGCAAGTAGGTATGTTTTTGTCAATACTCTGCCTAGCCTCTTTCCGACCATGGTGGGATTGGCTCCTAGACAAAGTGTACCTATGCATTTAGATAACAGTATTTTACATGAAGCAATTGTTCATCCAACCCAGCAACTGGGTAACACAAAACTCTTTGGCAAGCTGGTGTCAGTTATTACCTGGCTCCTCATAAGATCAACTGTCCAAGATCCATAAATGACATTCGGGACCAACAGCTAACTTGCCTTCCAAGGTACAGAGGAATCTCAGTATGTCAAGTTGGTCACCCATCCATAGGCCAACCTCGGCAAGCACTGCTTAACCTCAGAAATTGACCCATGTGGCTATTATTACTTAGTTGTTAGTACATTAGTCGGTATTTACACGTAACATCACTTGTTAAATTAAAACTTGTTTGATGTTTAGTTGCCGTTGATATGCTTTATAAACCTACTTCATAAAAATGCATTTCTGTGTGTATAAGCTTGATTCATGTTGGCTACCATGTTTCAATAAAGCAATAATTTTGGTTACATAACACATGTTTATTTACAACCCATAATTTATTTTGAAAACACTAAACCTTGCGCTAAGCGCAAGATAAGACTGTTTGCAAGCCTTAAAAGGAATGATATTGAATGCCAAATGTGACAAACACCTAATCAACAAGTCTTCTGATGACTTTATTTGGTGTAAGTGCACCAAACAACAAACCTAAAAATCTGTCAGAAATTACTAATCTATTTGATTAGGTAGTGATATTTATTTCAATAGGAAAGTTTCCATACACTGCATGTTTAAAGAAACTTTAATTTACTTGTCATAAAAGGTTCATAACATGTTAAAAATGATCCTACTAATATTACAAATTAATGTGAAAGCCTGTGAGGATGTATGGATGTTTATTACTCAATCACACTAGAATGGCTAAATGGATTAGGATGAAATTTGGCACAGAGACAGATTATAGTCTGGAAAAGCACATACGCTATAATTTATAGTGGGGGAAGCATCAACTTCACGCAACAAGCCGCTGGCAAAAGCTATTTTTTTTTTAATAATAACATTGAGTGTGGTGAGTTATTTTTATTTTATGAAGTAATTTATGTTGAGTTGCTATTTTACTTCTGCAAATTGTCAAGCAAAAGGCGACTCTAAACTTGACCTGTTTATGAATGATTCCATAGTGAAAAGTTCAGTTTTAGTTACAACAAATAAATAAAACAAAATACTCCCCGTATTGTCCTTGGAATCCGTCAATCAATTGTTTAACCTGTTTGTTTTCCTGGTATCAAATATTTGATAATTTTGCTGCTTCGGTCATTCTGTGTTGTACATTGTTTGCCCATCTCAAATTTTTACAGAAATATCCGACATCAATTGTTTATACTTGGAGCATATTACAATAATTTGATGATCTCTATGAAGTGTTTTTATGATAGTCACAGGTGTAATGAAGATGATAGCTTTGACTGCTGCATGTGTTCATTTACATTCCATCATTATTTGTTCCAATTCCAATTGTTATCATGTTCAGCATCTTTTCCGTCAGCCATATAGACGAGAATACAGTTAACTTCCAGGCTACTTGTGTCAGGATAGGAATTTACGTGCGTTTTCATAGTTTGTCGACCGTGGACAGTTGCACGAAATTCTTTGGATGTCCGGCATTCATAGCATGGGCGGGAGTGGGATTGCATGGGTGCAATCCCACTTCTGATAACGAGGCGTCACTACTCAGATCACTCGTCTATAGGTGCCTCCATACAATTTCTCGTTGTTTGTAGAAATGGTGGTTCAACTTCAATTAAACACAACACTTGACTGAAACTCATGGGTTTTATTTCATTTAAACCATGTACAGACACTTGTGGAACTGCATAAGAGTTGATCAGTCATCTGAAGCTAACAAACTAAAACCACATAATATGTGGCCTGCCAGTTCCAAGGCATTGTTCTCTCAGAGAAGAACTGACAGAAAAGAAACTCTGAGGACATTCTTTTAAACATTAGAACACTTGTCGAGAAACACAATCTATCAAGATTCCTTTTTATTTTTAGTCTACACAAAATTACTGCGAGAGCATACTCTCTAGTTCCGCGCGCAGAACACACGCGTCCAATATAAGTGGGCGGAAAACACACCACATTCCAATACAGAATTTCATTACTTATTTAAGAAAACTTACAAACAATACCAAAACACTTATTAATTAATTATGTTATCAATAAACAATAGCTATTAATTACTAATGCTGAAACATTTCTTATAACTTAAGTTAAATTAGTAGCTTCATTACTTCTTCCAACATTTCCCGGCAATTTAAGTAATTTAAACAAACAAAGGTTTTCATTAGAACGTGTTGTGTTAAAATAGTCATATGAGTTTATAGTTCGGGATATAATACTGAAACCAATTTAGCTTTCGTATTAAATTATAACATCTGGGTATTGACCATTTTAAATCTCACTCAGCCGACGCCATTGTTTAGAATTTGGTAATGTAAGTCATAAACAAACTATACCCTTCGTCAATGTGAAATTGTTAGAATGACCAATAATCTAGAAGCTATAAAATAAATGTTCCCTCTTTATTTAAACTCTAGTTTATAATTAAAACATTGCAATTAGTTTAATAATCATTTCTATTCAAGGTTTGATTCGATCAAGACGCCAATAGATGGCGCTGAATTAAAATAAGAACTAACATCATAGTTGAACATGTATCCCAAGGGCAGATTTAACTAACTAACTTTAAATCTCGAATATTAGTTAAAGTAATTAGTAATGATTGTTATCTTAGCAGCCAGACGCTCTCGCGGCGACATATATATTTAAAAATTTGCGGAAATAACGGTCTGAATATATAATATCAGAAAATCGAGGCGATAGTCAGATGTGTCAGGCTGACACTAACAGGTTTATCCGATCCTTCATCAAACTTTTAGCACATTTAGACAAGTTTCCGTCTTTTCAGCTTGTCTAATTGATTGTTAGATATGAATGAATTTCCGATTTGAATGCCGACAATGATCGGATTCGTCAATTTAAATTTTAATTTCCCTGAGTTTGATTTAACTTTATCTGATTTGGGTTTGTTTTCAATGTTCCTCGCAATTAATTAATCATAATTATACCATATAGCGAGGATAGACTTCGTCACCGAATGTACAGGTGGTATTTCATACACAAAAAAATAAAGATTTTATCAATTGTCAAGAGTCACATTGCATTCTATTTTTCTACTTGGAGACTGCTGGAGTCTTCATTAAGCGCTTATCGATCCGGGCAGCAACGCGAGATTTGTACTAAGTAGATTAAGTCCTACGACACACGTAAATAATAACGGTAGTTAAGGGTCTACTACCGGCCAAGTGGCGCCCTCATTGAATAAAAAATCGTAGCATAGCATAGAAAATAAATATTAAAGAATCCAACGTAAAGTTTGTTACAAAGAGGATAAAGTATTTTACGTTGTTAAAACAGGTCTCAGAATGTTTCGTATCCAAAGTAGTAGGCAAAGTGTCAGAAAAGGCCGTTTTTGGTACTTTTGCCAGTAGGCAAATTCTCGAATGTTTCGTATCCAAAGTTACTACTTTGCTACGATTTTTTATTCAATGAGGGCGCCACTTGGCCGGTAGTAGGGCCTTAAACGAGACATCTATCTGAAACGTGATTAATCACATCTAATAAGTTCTATGCTAAGACCATGGCTATATAAGTATATAGTAGGAGAGCTAGGTAGCTTAGCTACATTTCGCCTCATGTATGAGCTTAATAGCTCCTGTTGTTGACATCATACATTAAAGCAGAACGTATTGAGGATAACCGTATAATCTGTTAGTAACATAATATAATATCATTGTCGCGTTTGCCACTGACAAGGCTCTACTTAAGCTATATGAGTATGCGGCATACCCTAGGGCAGGCAAAGTGACATTCTATTAGCGACAAAGCTAATATGACATTAGTGCGTGTCCCTTACATTTTCGCCTATTTAACAATCGTGTTCACCTGGGCCTGCGGACGGCGAGCAGTGGGTCGCTCGCCGTCAGATCAGCACCAGGCTCGTGAGTCGACGGCGCGTAGTGTTCCACGCGCGCCTCTAAAGAGATGATTGTCAGCCACCACAGACGGGGCCCATCGTGGCTGGTGCCTGCATGCCTCGGGGTAGTGGATAAATTCTTAAAAGAGCTACCTACCGCACCCCTGGGCACTCAGGCAGGGAAGGAACAGGGGTGGGTTTTAGTCAGTAAGAGTCTGACACGCGCTCCCCCTCCACCCAGAGCGGGAGATGTCATTAAATAATTTCCCATCCCGCCAAAAAAAATATTTATTACTATCGACCGCCCCAATTATACACACAAACCTTCCTCGTTTATCGCTCTTTCTATTAGTGAAAACCGCATTAACCTCGTGCGTGTCTGGCGGACAGCGCATGGGCCGTAAACAATTAAAAATCTATTGTGTCTGTTAACTAGACGCGCGCGTGGTTTAGAGGAAACAGACAGACGCGGAAAGCGAATTTGATAACTATATATGATACGTTGTCGACTGTTACGAGATATGATACATTGTCTAGGTCCTCTTAGCTTAGCTATGGCTCAGGCTAAGACTTAGCCTGAGCCATATTACACCATGCAAGTAACGAGCCACTTAGGCCTAACCTAACCCGCATTAAACCAAGAACTTGATTATATTGATGAAAATACATACAAATGAAGGACATAAAATCGAAGGTTGTATAGAGAGTGGTATCAAGGTGACAAACAAAAACAGTGACAAACTGTGAACTAGTATCGATTACTTGATGGTGTGAGATATAGTTAACGATAGATATGATAGTCGTTGAACTGGGAATGACGTTGCATTCTAACTACCCAGTATAAAGTTTCGTAGACCTTCGAAATTCTAATCTAGGAAAGCTAGTAGAAACTGTAATTACTTACCTGAGTAAGTTTCTTGTTCAGTTCCACTACCGACACATAGTAGGTAGCTATTGGGATGAACCACGGGATGAACTTACCTTACGTGACGGCACACAAGCGATTGTCTGATTATCTGTATAGTAGTCTACAAAAGCTTGGATTATGCAAAACCAAACGCACTGTACACATTTGCGCATAAATTAGTTCGGTTTGCTCATAATAATTAATTGACGATGAATATGGACGAATTGGGCACGACGCGACGTGGGAACGCGCAGCCGCTGGTGCCATTCAATCGTACCACTAAATACAAAGTGTAAAGAAATTATTCCTGGACAAATATGTGCGTGCTACTCTACCATTATGTACGTCGGAACAATGAACTATGAGCGGCCTGGGTATAACGTAGATTTCTGGCGAATTTTCAAATGGGTATAAAAACCTTCAATTCATAATATGGAATCCGGTTTTTCTACGAACTAATTTATAGCAGGGCTTCTGAAAATTGTGTGTCACCTATACGATATTACTTCTCATTTCTAAATAGGTACCTACTCGAGTTTTTGTTGCTTAATTTTACTGTACAATAGGGCGACAAGGTCGCTTTATTTAATGTGTCCCTGGCTGACCTGGCTCCAAAACTATGTTCATATATTATATAACTCAGAAATCTGTGATATGTGAACAGCCTTATTTATTGAACTCACTAACCATAGTGTAACCACAGTTTAAGCACTGGTTAGTGGATTCAAAACTCAACATAACATACGGCTCATCCATGAAATTCAACTGTTATAACAAAAACCCCTTTGAAATACTTAGTCAGCACTTTACCACCCACATCTTACCTTCTTCCGGGTAGAAAATGCTGATATAAGAATTTGCAAATCAGTATAAATAAGGCCCAATAGGTCTGACTAGCTTCTGCCAGCGGCTTCGCCCCCGTGGAATGACGAAGTTTCATACAAAAAAAAATCCTTCTTTTCACCCCGTTAAAGGTTGAATTTCCAAAAAACCCTTTTACATTATAAAAGGAGGCCGTGTGCAAAATTTCACGTCCCTGGTCCCAGTAGTTTCGGTTGATGTCAGTCAGTCGGTTTCTCCTTTTATATACTCGTATGTCGCAGCCATCTGGTTGAATCCGCCAGATTCGAATAGGTTAGGTGGTCCTACTATTAAAACCACTCATTACTCCTTCTAAATAAATTGAACCACTAATAAATATAATGAGAGCAGTTGTGGCCCAGTGGTAAAAGGCCGCGACTTACAAGTTGTTGGTCATGAGTTCAAACCCAGGCAGGCGCTTTACTTTGGGTAAATTATTTCAACACCACTGCTCTCAAAACGGTGAAGGATAACATCGTGAGGAAACCGGCATATACTAGAACCAAAAATTCAAAGACATCATCCACCAACCCGTACTGGGCCCGCGTGGTGGATTACGGCCCACACCCTCGCACAGAGAGGAGGCCTGTGCCCCAGCAGTGGGGACATCAAAAGGCTGATGATGATGATAATGAATAAATAACTGTTTTTTGTTTTTCTTTCTAAGTTTGCATATATCTCGAAAACGGTGTGTCCTATCGCAAAAATAATGAAAATACGGGCAGTATTTTCATTATTTTTACTCTTAATAACCACCATCTTACATCATTTTTCATTTAACTTGAAGTTTTGAATCACTTGGCTGAGTCTTGGTCAGTCATCTTCAAAGGGCTGACTTTCAACACGCCAAGTTGTTAAACGTTGAGTGATTCTAGTTGAATTAAATAATGGCCTAGACATTTAATTGAATGCCGACGTTTAATGAACGGCCTAGGCGTTCAATTGAATGGCGAATTCAACCAGATGGCTGCGACATAAATACAACGTGTTCCTTTTGATGTCCCATAACTATAAGGTATAAGTAAAAATAATACAAAAAGTCCTAGAACAAGTGTTCCAAAAATACATCGTTTCGAAGATAACATCAATCATAATTCAATTAGTTAAAAATTTTCACCCTTATGACGAATCTTTATTTTGCGAATAAATCATTTTCATTCAAACAAATCATTCGTATTTAAACCTAAGAAAATGTGACGTTATCGTAATTATTTCACGTATGGGTGTTTTACATAAATCGTAACTTTGTCGAATTATTTTGTATGAAAAACAAAACCAAAAAAAAAACATAATAATATGCCAGTTGATTCTTTGACATGGTCTCAATAATACCCTAGAGTTGTAGATAGTCGTACAATTTCCTCAATTAATTCCAGGTTGATGCTTTGGCCCTGATCAACTGCACTTCCAACCAGGCGGGCTGGATCGAGTGGGCCTACCAGAAGATGAACTCTCGGTCCCTGAAGAACCGCGGCATGACCCAGGGCGTGCTGGACTATCTGATGTGGCATCATTTCGGACGGGTATGCTGCACACTTAGACCGGGGGCTGTAGACAAAGTGACGTTCTATATATCGGTTCTTTTACTTTATTAATCGTTCTCGCTGATTGAATGCCACTTTGTCTGGGGGCTCGGTCGTTAACTATGACACATGGAGATTTAGAAACAGATTCGCATAGGTGTGGATGACAAAAGCGACACTACTATATACGGTTATTATATAGGGTGACTGGTAGTTACGACACTACTATATACGGTTATTATATAGGGTGACTGGTAGTTAGCGACCGATACTTAAACACGTGGTTGTACTCATGATAACAAACAACTTTTCCAAAGAAACATATAGTGAGACAGAACGGCGTCACACGGCTAACAGCTGGTATCTCACAGGCGCGCGCTCGTGTATTTTATTCGGCTGTTGTGTTAATGTGATAAATGTTTCTTGGGGAAAGTTGGTTGTTATCATGGGTACAACCACATGTTTAAGTATCGGTCACTAATTACCAGTCTATACTGTTTCTACTGACAATTTTGTTTCTAAAACTCGATGTCCCATTTTGATTGTCATGTAGTGTACATACGTAGTTATTGATTGTTTTCAGGAAAATGGCTCTAAAGAAATTCCTTTTCAGATCCGATTTCAGGTTTAACAATGTTGCGAATCGTTATTTTTATTCGTGACTTGAGGATAACGTAGGGATTGCGTGTTTTCTACATTTTTGCTGGCTAATGCGAATCGTTCTAAAGTCTGATATTTATTTTTTCTCTGTTAACCTCAAGATGTAGGTTAAAGTTATTATATTGACCAATTGGCTACGCGATGGTAAAACAAAATTAGTTGTATTCTCATATTAAACATTCATAATTCCAACTAAATGATGTTCTTACATATTCATTATCAAACTCATCCTCTTTGTCGAGAAACATTCTTTCTCTTCGATTCTGCAGTTTTGAACATTGCTCTATGGACGACCATACATACCAATTAACCATCCTCATAAAAGTCAGCCATTTATAAAACAAATCAATTAAGTGTATAAGTTGCTCACTGTGCGCTTGCGATCGCGTGGCGAACTTTATGTCTGCGTGCAAACGATCCCGACATTTAATATTAGCACAGAGATTACTATGACCGTGACCGATTGCTTTACGATGCTCCGTGTCCTTACCCCTAATGAATGCAAAACGGATCAATTTTCATGTACACGAAACTATACTACAACTATTCACGAACAAAGCACAGTTTCCCTTGCACGATAAGTGTTTGGACAGAGTACACATTTGTATCCTTTTATTTCTTGGCAAATTGTGTGATCTTAGCCATGTGTGGCCTCGTTGGATGTAGGTATATAGTAGGTAGGTATTTCCTTAAAACTGCGTCGCTATCTATTGATTAATCAAACCGTCTCCGATTTAATTCTTGATTTTATGACGTTCATATCAACGGTTTAAACCAATTAAAACTTGATAGAACGTATTATAAGCTACAGTTAAAGAGCCACATCATTAACAGCGCCAGACTCCGCACTTCGCAAGCCTTTGTTCTCTTCCCTTTGTTCTCTTCCATAGCCGCATCAAGAATTCGAACCATTCAAGATTTAAATGAATATCGGACATTTGCAGTTCCCGGAGGAGCGGAACCACGACCTGACCCAGATGTACCGCATGTACTTCACGCGCAACGTGAACCCGACCAATCTGTCGCTGTTCATCGACTCGTACGTCCGCCGCACTGACCTGGGCATCGCACGGGAGAACGAGACTATCAAGGTACCCGTGCTGAACATCACCGGCGCCCTGTCTCCCCATGTTGACGATACTGTCACCTTCAATGGACGTCTGAACCCTAACAACTCCACTTGGATGAAGGTAAGCCTCGCTCATCAGCTTGAAAAGTTCTATGGTACGAATCGTTGAAATTGTGTATACGGTTTCCGAATGCGTAGGTACTATACATATGATATCGCTACTAACTTATTCTTTTTTAATATTTAATTTTGTGCAACAGTAGGCATTTGTGGTTTGCAAGAAATAGGTTTATTGTATTGTTTCATATAAAGGAAAAATTAAATTAAGACATTTTCAAATACTTACTGTTAGTAAAAAAACGTAATCACAACGGAATACAAAATAAAAGACTCGGTCACTCTTCATGCGTCACAATAATTACGATACATACCTAACTACCTACTCCTAATAACGCAGACGAAAAGAAAACTTTCGTTATAGTCTTAATTACGATCCCAGTTACATTTCAAAGTCTGTAAAAGTAGCTAACTACATAACTTTTCTATGACGAACTATAAAATAGAAGTTGATAACTTTCGTAAACTTTTCAACGGACTATACGTTGTACAGCTTGCATTGAATGAAGTTCCTAGCGCCAAGCGCCATCTCTGGATTGCATTCAACAATAGTACCGTCATTTATATTTCACATCACCGGATACGCATTGAAACTGCTCACGGGTCCTGCATTCATTCATAGAGCGCGAGACTAAATTAGAAGCCACTTGTTTGTTTACCTTTGTGCAATAAACACAATAGAAACTTCAGCTAATTATCTCTTAGATTTCTCGGAACCCTTTTTTTGCGTACGAGGGGCCGAAGTCAACTCGCAGAGGTCCCTTTAGACACTTTATATGAAAAAAGGCACCAACCGACGATAACCAAGGACAACCCCCGGTTGGTGTAAAACAAAGTAAAACTATTGCAAGATAAGGAAAACAAAGATATCGGGCTATGGTTTTGGGAGGCTGAAGTGGACTGGTTACCAAAAACTAAAGACTGCCTCCTGCCTAAACACTTACTAAAAATACATCGCAAAAAAAAAGGGGGTGATATGCACACTCAATAAATGGGTCCCTAAAAACAGCCGCTGCTAGCACGTAGTGTGACAACAAGGAGGCAACATATTCTTGCTTAGGTGCTTAAGGAATGGAGAGGTATACCACGGCTATCAAGACAACCCCGGAAGAACGGTCAAGATTAGCTGCCATTGAATTGAGTAGTTGCTCTGGCTGGAAATCAGACTCCAACTGCCAAATATTTTATAACACATTTACTCGACTTAAGACTGGTTGCAAATATCGTGATGGTCAAATCTGACGTCTACAACTTTTTTCTGTGACAATTTCGATTTGAGGCCAATTTATGCTGTTGATTGATGTCCACTCTTTAGTTCAAGAGTTGCAATTTTGTTTCTATGACCATAAACTAATCAATTGATTCCCAAACTCACGAAAATCTACAGATCCTGAATGTTTCAGTCGCACAATCTAAAGTGACGTTTCGGGGTCAATCTAGAACACTGTAAGCAGAATCATGTTACTTTGATAGTGCTATACCTTATAAAGTACTTATCCGAATATTTGATGAAGACCACGACAAAAGCTAACGTATCTTTAGCCAGCAAACAGTAAAGATTTAGTAGATGGTTGTACCCATATAGAATTGCGAAGATTCAATAATATAATTACGAAAAATACCTGAGATTTTTGTTGGAAAAAAACATCTTAATCGAGTTGGCCACTCTGTAGAAAAGACGAAAATTTTTGTTACGAGTACATAGTTTTCAAAAACTGAATTCTATATCCCGGAATTTCGAATTTCACGTTAAACGTGAGAAGCTATTTTAAAATAAATAGAACCATTAAATATGTCTGTAATACTCGTAATACTTATCCAAGCATCACTTTTCTACAGCTGTTGGTCTCCTTAAAACAATAATAAAATCAACAGCACTTATTAAAACGAAATAAACCGAATTGTTTACCAAAGCAAGCATCACAGTTAAAATTTCCATTCGCGGGATTAAACTGCACTCAAGTCTAAAGGCGACACTTGCTACAAGTTAATCTGCTTGTCAGCGTTCACAATAGCGGCGAACTTCAGCGAAATAATACTAAATACGGGATTAAAGTTGTGACATTGACCATGGCCCATATTCTGAAGCTTAAGGTCGGGGAATTGAAAACTGAGATTAAATGTGGCCTGTTTTCATTCCTGAGGATTTCTTTAACGAACAGCAAAAGGAGTTTGAATCTTTTAAATGGTTTGTGTTGGTGACGTAACGAAACGTGACTTGCTTAAGTCATAGACAAAAAACGAGCTGTGCCAATAAATCGGCAATCATCATGGTCTATGGTCCTTACCATACTTGGTATATATGTTTGTGCATGGCATACCATAAGCATTACCAGTATATAATGTTCCCACAGCTGGGACACAGTCCACCTCTCCGTAACAGGGTGTGGGTCGTATCGTAAGCCAGCACGAGGACCCAATGGCTGGTGGATGTCACAATGTCTTCGAGAGTTTTTTTTTTGGAGGTAATACACATTTCCAAAACGATGATTTCAGATTTCGGATTCGGGAATGGTGCTTGAGGAGCAGCCGGCTAAGATATCGGAGGCCTTCCGCCTGTTTTTGCAAGGCGAGGGCTACGGTAAGTGAAGCACGCCACCCGACGCACGACGACCACTCCGCAGCCGTACATCGGCGAGCTTAGCTTTGCATCGCAGTTCGAATGGTTGACAGTCGCACTCAACACGCCACGCTCAATAGATGCAATCAACTCAACTTATAAATAAGACACCACGACCTGCCTAGACCAAACACCCTTACAAAATACTGAGATGTTTTTCATCATAAAATATATTATAAAACTACTCATCAAAAGTGCCGACACTATAAATAAAATGCTTTTAGGAATGGACCTACTACGTCAAAGTTATGTAACATATTTCGACATCATATTGCATCTATTCTGCAGCTTATGTTAATATGTTTGATATGATTAATGTTATTCATTGTAAACATTATATATTGACCAAATAATACTAAATATTGATAGTTCATTACATACTTTACATTTAGATACGATTATTTTATTGAAATACGTTTACTTTGCCTATACTATTCTACTTCAATACGAACTGCCGCCCCTAATTGTATAATAATGTAAAAATATAATATGAATATGACTACACGCTTTTCTAATGATAATGGTAAGCTAACTTATTGTACGTCTGAAGCCTGAAAGTTTATTTTTATTGTCCTGTTTATGTTTGAGCCTGGATATGCGATAGCGTTATGCAGTCCCTAACAATTGGTATGTACTGAAGGGAGCTTTCCTCCTGTAGAGCTAGATGAGCTTTCAGTCCTGTGGTACTCTTGTGATAACGTCTGTAGATAGCTCCTTGATTACTTTCATTGTTTACGTAGTTTGAAAGACAATATTATCATAAAACTTGAAACATCGTGATTGAGTTATCATTTTGGTGTTGCTAGCTACATTTAATTTTGTTCATACGATACGATTCTCGAAAAAATAAATAAATTAATTAATCATCTGAGTGTCTCTGGAAGTAGTTCATAATAACATTAAAGTGTATAAAGCGTTTTAAATAGGTCCTACTTCACTACAATAACATAATAAATACATTTGGATGTTGCAAAATGTTGTACATAACTATTTTGCTATTAGTTTACTGAAAAAGAAACTCTGCAGATGTTGCCAGGCAAATTCTTGACAAAGCCTTTTCACATCAACACTAACATTTTTTTTAAAATGATTTCGGTGATGGGATATTGGAAAAATAATCCTACGTTTAACGTAACTATTTATCAAATGTGCATGATAGATGTGCACATGGTCTTGCTAAAATATGAGATATTTTGCTAAATGTACAGTTGTACTTCATACTAGACCATACTATGGATAATATTTTAAAGTATTTTTGAACATTAGCCAAAGCCCGTCAAATCATTTGCTTCAATTAAGCCAAATATTACAAAGAAATAGACAACTGAATCGCATGACATCTCATAAAATTTTATTCTGTGTTAGATTTGTAATTTATTTTGTAGATGTAGACTTGTCTACTGAGATCGCTGTATCTTGCGTTTAATCTAACATAACTTTTTTATTACTGAATTACACTTGTAAAAATGAGAAATAGTGAAGTACTTAATCAAATTAATGTGCCAAATAAATAGTCTTTTGTGTCTAAAACACGCAGCATACAGCGATGCCATAAACAATGCTCGTGTTAACTATTTATTTTTTAATTTATTTTTATTTCTCCACACTCGTAGCTGTGTTAGCACTGAGCAAAGTCATCCGGCATGTTAGTTCGTCATCAACGTCGAGCATAAATCAGCAGTTGTAATAGGCACGGGTTATATGCCTGGCATAGTCAAAGTAAGTGTTTATTCTTAAAGCAAATATTTTATGGTACGCGGAAACTATCTTAGTTGGTGTGCATACTATCCTATAAAACCTCGAGTTCCACAAACATATCAAATGTATTTATGCTTTCTCGGCCTTCGCTATCCATAATGAAAACTTACAATAATTTATCACAAAACTTACTTGCAAGAATTTACAAGCTCGGGCCCACCCGCATAATATAAACCCAAGGCCGTAATTATTCATACTATCAATCAACTTTGATAGCTTCCGCACCTTTTGTAAATCTTTATAAAGACTATCACACAAAACTTGGATATTTGAAGGTCTCCACATTGCCGTTTGCATTATTTTGAAACCTCCTATACCTAATATTCTGTGAGATAGTATTTCTATATGAATAGTTGATGTTTTTAGAATCACTGTATTCATTGTATAGTTGCACCGATTTGAATTTATTTGGATGTTATTGTATATTTTTTTTTTCTAATAATAACAATGTAAATTAAGGTATTTCTGTGCTCCTGAAAGAAAACTTAGTCTCTAAATGAAAATACACATCAATCGGAAATGTTTTGCATTTATTGCAAGGAATACTTTACTTATAAGAATGCAAGCAGGAAGCAGTACCTGCAATCAATTCTCCTTGAGTCCCTGTGCTATGTTAACTGTGGCCTTCCCAATTTATGTATGATAAAAATCTGCGTATTCCGGCAAAACAATCAAGGACATAACTAGCTCTTTAACAAGTTACATATCTGAATTTGTTTGTATGTTCCAGTGGCGCCGCTGTCGCCGACCAAGATCACGGCTTACCGGCGACTGTCGGACGCCGGGCGCCGCCGCCCCTGCCGCCACTCGCCCGTCATCCGCATCACCGAGAACCCCATCTCGGAGGCCGTGGTCTGCTAAACGACCAGCCTAGCTCGCAGGGACCTCGCTCGCACCCCACGAATGTCTACACACAACCAACAACTTTGCCAAGTCCTAACAGCCAGTGATTATAACAACTTTAGAAGTAACATTCGAATATGTATGTACTTTGATGCGTCACATTCGAATCTTAGTTCCACATCACTTGGCCGACGTCATATTTTGTAAGTGAGTCGTGGGGCCGCGTGCTCGAGGCGGCATCGGTAACATCTAGCTAAGTTCCTCACATCTTGTGAGTCGCACTGTTGAAGTTATATCATTTATCATTTAAGGAGAATTTTATTAGAACCCACTGATATTATACAAAATTAAATGTACCACTATCGAGCGTTATATCATTCAGTTAGGCTAATGTCACACGTAACTATACGTATTTATTTACGCGACTGTGTAAGGGAGTTAGTTAGCGTGGTTATTTTGTAATTTAGTAATAAATTGAACACGAGGGGCTGCTGTGAGAGCGGCGCCGGGCCGGCGATCATGGCGCGCTGCTGGCTTTTGTATAGACGTGGACTCCTCACTCACAGTATAGTATGTGGCAAACTTAATGGCGTGTGGGAATACCACAAACTTCCAAATTGTCAAATAAGTAGGTACCATACACACATAAAAAATATAAACACATTTTCCACAGAGTTATAAAATCATTAAATGGCCTAAATTATTGTCGACTTGACTGTACCTGCGCTCAGTTTCACTCGCAGCTAACTTCGCACACGCCAATAAGTTTGACGAATACTATACCCAATTTAACACTTAAGTATCATGAAAACGCTTTCTAAGCCACGAGATTGAAAAATCCGTCAAGGGTGAGTGTTAATTAGGGTGTTGTGAGAGAAGAGTGGACGTGTATGTGAGAGATGGTAGCCGGCGGCGGCGTCGCGCGCGCGCTAACACGTCGCTGGGTGCTATGCTAAGACCAAGATAGATATTGAACTTGATCATTTTGATGACAGGCGTTTTGGAACAATTTTAGCTTCGATTTTGCAGTATTACATAAATATGTGATTTCTTTTTTTTTGTTTTTATTTATTTCTAAGGCCTAATATTGAGTCTTGACAGACGCACTTGTGGCCGACGAGGCAGTCTGTTTTTAATATTATTATTGATTTTGTTAAGTTTTTGATCCTATTTATTAATCAGTATTAATTATTTACGAGTTGTACAATTATTTCTTTTTATAATAATAAAATAAGTAGGTATTATTATCACCGCTTCTAGTAGTTGACCTAAATACTGTTAGAGAACAATAATAAGTAATAATAATCGTGCAACAGCTTTTAAGTATTTTACTTTACAGGTAAATCTTTGTTTCTAGTATTAATAAAATATTGTAACCTGACGAGTATATTAGAGGAAAGGGGCCATCCATAAATTACGTTACACGTTAAGGGGAGGGGAGGAGGTCGAGGTGTGAAAAGGGATGGGAGGAGTCATAAGTTTCGTGACGTTTCATGTCAGAATCTCTAGGTAAGTATTTTAACTATTAACGAAAAGTTTAAAAATGTATCCAACTCTATCTGTGACGTTGTTGAATGTATTGTAAAATGTTTCGAGGGTGGGTGGGTCAAAAAAAATTGAAATGGGTTCTATGTAATTTATAGATGGCTCCAAAGAATTGCGCTTAGTTTTAAACCGGGGTGATTACGATTGTGGCGTGAAGTTAATTAAATAATGCGAAGATGTAAGAACAAGCGCGAAATGCGCGTATCATAATCACTTCGAATTTATCGTAAATCATAATCAATCATAGATGATTACAAGCCGGTAGATATTTACTGATCTTTTGCTGGCTGCTTCTATTTGAATATTAGTGAAGGTTGTCTGATTAACCAGCAGTACTCGAAAGTAATTACCAGCCGGTTGTGTTGATTGAATGAAGGGAGGACGGCCATGCATAAATAGATTGTTCGAATCAGTGTTTACGATGTTGAAAGATTTCTCTTAATAGTTAGAATCTTGATCAGTAGCGGAATCTCGGTAGATCTGTTTGTCCGACGTCCACGGTATGGCGCACACATAGAATCACGCGAGCGGAGACACGCGTCATACGCCACACTCGAGCTCGCCTCGCTTTGTAGACGTATAACGTACAATCTATTACATATTTAGTTTATAGAATTCAACAACATATTGTTATTGTTTTATTTCAAGTGTAGATGATGTTCTATTTAGATCATTTTTGTTCACCATGATATTTGTGTGAATTTATTATTGGTCTAATAAAAGTGTTTTTATAAAGATTCTGTTATTTCATTAATTACATCATCAGGACCACTATCTTTTTTTATTATACTTACCTTTAATTTTCAAATGCTATTTCTTTGCAGTAAATAGTTGTAGACAACAAACAGGTATTGAAAAAAATATATTTAAAAGTGTTTATTCACAGTAATGTATATTCAACCATAAAATTTTTACCTCTGCCTAACTGCAAAGCAGTTTTTTGGTAGATGTAGCTCCTTTTCTTTAGCTTAGGTTAACAGATACACATTTTTTTATTATTATTTCGACAGGTGAGGCTTTGACAAAACACAGTAAAGAGGTGCCAATGTATTTTTAACCGACGAAAAAAAAAGGAGGAGGTTCTCTATTCAACCGTATGTTTATTTTTTTTGTGTATGTTCAGCCTTACTCCGTCATTTATGAACTGATCTTGATGATTATTTTTTTGTTAGATAGGGTATACTTCAAGGGTGGTCTTGACATGTGTCAAGGAAATCAGGATCTGATAATGGAATCCTGATAAAATTGAGAGAAAACCTCGAAAATTGTGCGCACGTTTAGCGTTTCTGTACGTATGTTCGGCCCTCACTTCGTTGTTTATGAACCGATTTTGATGATTCTTTTTTCCTTAGATTGGGTATACCTCAAGGGTGGTCCCATATCAAGGACATCAGGATCTGATCATGGAATCCTGGTAAAATTGAGAGAAAACCTCGAAAATTGGGCACGAATATTGTTTCTGTTTACTTTTCATAACTTAATCAGGTATTTGCATTTAGTAATTTGCAGTCCTTCGTCATCTGTCGTTGAGATCTGTGTTCCTGTTCACCTCGATCGATGCCATCGATCGACGTTTATTGATCGGTGTAATAACTTTGGCTGAGCGACGGATACCGGTCGATAAACAATCGACCCGTCGACGTCGACTAATCCATTCTACCAACGATTGGTGTACCTACTAGAAACTATCTATCGACGTCGACTAATTAATTCTACCATCGATCGACGTCGACTAATGCATTCTACCATTGATCGACGATCGATCGATTGGTGTAATAACACCCTTATTTTTTTTAAAACCGGGCTTTTTCGTTACACTCCAGTAGCAGGCTCCAAGTTAATTGCAGTTCTTCGTTTTGAAGTTTATTTAAGCAACCAAAATCTTTCTTTTTCTTTCTTTTTTTTTTGTGGGTGGGAAATCATCCAATGACATCCCGCTCTGGGTGGCATTGTTTTACGGACTAGGTACGATTTATCTTTTGTATTGGGACTTAGTTGACATGGAAAGGCCAATCCGTTGTGTGTATGTGATCGATTTGTGTTGCGGCGGAGGTAACTTACTTTCTCAAGCATTCCTTCAAACATCGAGATATGTAATTATTTATATTTATCATTTCTCGTTGCGGACACCAGCCCCTATTACCTATACTATACAGGGTGTTCCGTAATTAATGGAAAACCTAGATTAAGGGGTCATAGTACTCATCATTATGAACAACTATGGGACCAAACCTGAAATTGTGAAAAAAGAATCAGCTGTTTCCTATATTTTGACGAGTTATGCGAACATAAATGTAGGGACCAGTTGAGTTTTTTTCGCGATTTCATGTTTGGTCCCGAAGTAAAAGTTGTTCATAATGATAGGTACAATGAACCCTTAAGAGGTTATCCATTACTTACGGGACACCCTGTTTATGATTTTTTTTTTAATAATATGAATGAAAACTTGAAACTTAATATATCTCGATACTCCCATGAGGCACAACAATGCGCTTAATTCTAACTAGACATTCAAATCTTTAAAATAATGCTAATATTTAAAAATAATTTATTTACCATACACAGTTTGACACATTATTTTCATAGGAGTATTTAGGAAAATAGTTAAATCTAACAGTGCCATTTCACAAATAATCAGTGGTTTCCAAACAACAAAATTACACATACCTACATAGTTTATGATTTGACGTGACCTGCTAGCGCTACGTGGCGGTTTATAAAAAAGGCGAAATTACAAAAAGATACAGGTTAACAGAAGGAAAGAAATTTGTTAACAGAGATAATGCAAGAAACAGTTAAGGTGAGTAGGTGTGAAGTGTAAGTGAGGGTGTTAGTTTTAGCTGTGTAGGTATTAGCGTGGGTAACGAAGTAGACTCTCAGTCTCCTCATAACTCCGGTCCAAAAGCCATTTTTTAAATTTTGTTTTGACTGAGTACTCACTTGGTATGGTGACAGTTTTGCTAACAGCATTGAACACTTCTATGGGAAGGTACAACGAAAGTCGGGTCGCAAACCGGGTTTTTGTGTTTGGAAGGGGATTCTTTCAGGCAGTTTCCTACCCCTTTCACTGGAGCTAGTGCGAACTGGCTTGTCTTTGATAAGTTTTGAAAAGTGTATCCAGGATGAAAAGCTGTCACACACGTAATACGACCCCAGCTTCCTTGTGCAGTTCATCAGTAGGAAATTGCCGTGATGTTCCCAGAAGTACCTTGAGGACTGCGCGTTGAGCCCTTTCAAGCTCAAGCATGAACGTCCTGGCGGCGCCACCCCAGACACCAACGCAGTATTGCAGGACAGTTTGACACAGAGAGTTAAACAGCTGAATGCAGATATTCTTAGAAGTACTGCATAAAAGTTTCGTAGTAAATGAATTTGCGGGTCCTCTTTGCGAGCAATCGGATGTGTGCTTTGAAGTTCAGGTTCTGATCGATTATGGCGCCAAGGTATTTTGTGGTGTCTGCTCTGGAAATGACGTTGCAGCTGCAATTAAAGCCCGAATCAGGTACCGTCGTCAAGACATTGCAATTGCTGTTGTGTATCTTCAATGTGTCAATGTTAAGTTTGCTTGGTCGAGTGAGGTGAAAGGTCAAGAAGTTGGTTTTTTAAGATTAAGCGTCAGAAGATTTTGCTTTAGCCATGTTGTTATGATACTCATCCCTTTTCCAGCCGCGTCCAGAGCCTCAGTCCAAGTACCTCCATGAAAAATAACGGCAGTGTCATCAGCGTAGCAAATTACATCCGCATGTGTAATGTTGACTCTTAGGATATCATCCACGTACATGATGAAGAGGGTGGGTCCCAAGCTACTTCCCTGGGTCACCCCAAAGGCAATTGGTAAACTCCTACTGAGACTTTTCCTCATTTTGACAAGCTGATGTCGACCATTCAAGTAACTGCTGAACCATTCCAAGGACAGACCTCTGACACCAAAGCTTTCCAGTTTTTTCATCAGTGATGAAATTGGGACTGTGTCAAAGGCCTTGGCGAGGTCAAGGAAGACACCAGCAGTGCGACGGCCCCTGTCGATATTTGAGGAGACAATGGCAGTCAGCAGACTCACCGCTTGTGATGTAGACTTCCCCCGACGAAAGCCAAACTGCCGCTCCGCGAGGAGGGAGTTTTTCTCAAGAAAGCTTACAAGGCGGTTGTTAATCAGCTTTTCGAGGATATTTGAAGTCACACAAAGCAACGAGATCGGCCTGTAATTATCAGGGGCATTCTTGGAACCACTTTTGTAGATAGGCGTGATGATGCCAGTTTTCCAGCAAGCAGGGACGGTACTTGTTTCCATGTTCAGAATTCATCTAAATTTTATGGGTTCGACAATGTATTTTTAGAGGTGTTTAAGGAGTTGAGGCCGAAATTCATCAAGACCTGGGGCGCTGTCATCTTTGAGATCGTCGATGATGTTGTTAATTTCTTGGTTATCCGTCGGGTGCAGAAACAGTGAGTTTTTAGGCGAGTTACGAGTACTACCTATTGCAGCAAGGCCATATTTCCCTCCGGTTCTCAGCTGCCCATTTAAGATGTCAGTTGCATGGTTCTGACCCACTGAAGCGAAGTACTCGTTACAAGCGTTAATGGACCTGCTGCTGTTTTCTTTACTTTTTAACAGTTCTTGGTTGTCGTTAGTTCTTTCGGGCACTTGACATATTTATTTTATGGTCCGCCAGAGTTTTTTGGGTTCTTTGCTGTTTTTCTCCAAATCTTTTTTGTCATAATCTGCTTTCCGCTGGCGCAGAATGACGTTGCAGTAGTTTCTGAAGATTATGATTCATCTTGGTCCGCCGCGGGTGGGAAATCATCCAATGACTTCTCCCGCTCTGAGAGCGGGAGAAGTCGTTGGATGGAACGCGCTTAGAGTGACGTCATTTTCTTTTTCGTATTTTTCTCAGTAGGTAAATCCTTTCACCATATTAAAAAATAACTAGTCCGCCATCTTTGTGAGTCCACCATATTGGATTTAGAATGACGTCACTTAAAGTACGGCCAACGAGAAGCGATACCAAATGTAAACAAAACCCATGTGAAAATGGGCGATAAAATGGCCGCCCGAATGTTGGCGAATCCGTCTTAACGTTGTCATGTTTTTGCCGGGAGAACGAGACATTACGACAAAGGCACAAGATGGAAAGAGATAAATATTAGATTGTCAACGCCACAGTTGTTCTTTAGGTTAATGACCTTTCGAATCGCTGCTAGTTGGCCTTACTTTAGCTAACCATGCATTGGTATCCAAACTAAACATGTACGCAAAATTTCAGAAAATGGAAGCCGAAGTAGGACATATTTAATTACAATAACAATAATATGGTGGTGGCGGTGGAATGAAACCAACGGTTGATAACAGTTCATCATCATCTGCCTAGCCTTTTCCCAACTATCTTGGGGTCGGCTTCCAGTCTAACCGGATGCAGCTGAATACCAGAGTGACTGCCTATCTGACCTCCACAACCCAGTTACTGGGTAATACGATACCCCTTGGTAAGACTGGATGTCAGACTTTCGGGCTTCTGACGACCCGTAACGACTGTCAAAGATCCACGATTGATAGCCGGGACCAACGACTTAACGCGCTTTTCGAGGCACGGAGGAGTCTCGGTATGTAAAAATGGTCACCCATCCATGGACCAACCCCGGCAAGCGTAGCTTAAGGGCCTCCCTCACCATAAGTGGCGCCCTCATTGAATAAAAATTCGTATCTTAACATAGAAAATAAAGTTAAAGAATCCTATGTTGCGTTTGTTACACATAAGATAAGGTATTTTTACGATGTTAAAACAGGACACAAAGTTAAAACGGCCGTTTTTGGTACTTTTGCTTACTACTTTGGATACGAAACACTGAGTCATGCTTCCACAACGTAAAAATACCTTATCCTCTTTGGAACAAATGCAACATAGGATTCTTTAATCTTTAATTTCTACGCTTTGCTACTATTTTTTATTCAATGAGGGCGCCACTTGGCGGCTATATACGCCTTAACCTGATGGATCGACCCGTGCGGCTGTTATTACTTTAGCCACGAGCTCCTCCGGTGGATGACCGTTACAAGTTTATTTACTTTCTTCAATACTTAACAGATTTTAAGCAAACAATGTTTAGACTTATAGAAAAGACCTATTAGTGGTTTGGTTCTAGGGATGGACTGCGGGACTATCCTATTCTATTCTTTAAACCTCCTAAGTGCTAGTTAGGATGTTATTTTTACTGAGGGGAAGAGTTCTTTAAATCAACGTAGATATTTTATATCTACGTTGAATTCAAAAATTTTATTAAATAAATAAGTATTTTATATTAATATAATGATCTCAAAACTTAGTGTCTCTAAACACTTTGAGTGTAAAGAAGCCGCGGTCCGGCCTCTGGCTATATATGTCGTCTGGTAACGAAACCATAGCGCGATCTAATTCGACGCCAACGCCATCTAGTTGCGTTTCGGAAAGTTCCAACAAGAGTATTCTCTTAGGAATTAAATTCTTTAAATACTCTATTATGATTAATTAAAAGTGTAAGTTGTCATTGTAAATAACATAATTACGTAGTTTAAAGGCAAATTAATAAGTACCATAATTTGATTATAGTGAGCTAATATATTCTGTCAATGATTTGACATACCTACTTATTTTATTTAATGTTTTAATTTGTTGGTTCGGGTCGGTGTGTATCTTGATATTATATATTAATTTTAGACCTTCTATGGGTTATTTAATCTGAAATATTTATTAATTAATCAAGTTTATCTATCATGCTTGCCTGCAATAGATGAGTTTTATATTATTTATTTTATCATTTCTTAATTTCGAGGTAAACTTGGCCCGTGGTCGCCCAAGACAGAGAGGTTTCGAAGGAGAAAAGCCTCCCACCTTTGTCCAGCTGTGAGATACAGTGCAGGCTAGCCAAAAAAAGACGAAAGTCTGTATGATTTGCAAGTTCGGATTTCGAAGTTTGGCAATAGGGATGATTTCAGGGTAAAAAAAAATAATAATAAAAAAGCAAATAATAACAAAAAACACGACACAAATAGTAATATTGTATTTAGTCCGTAAGTTAGATTATCGAAAAATATTGGACACGTATTTTTTGCTTTATCAAATCAATGAAAAATTGCAAAGATACAACGCATCAAAGATCAGGAGGGGCTTGTTACGTCACTTTTGAGTAAAAAGTGGTACTTACAATTTTAACTCAAGTGTGACGTCATGCGAAATTTCAACGCACTGTATCGTCTTCATTTGTTTACGTGACAAAAGAAAAAAAACCGGCCAAGTGCGAGTCGGACTCGCGCTCATAGGGTTCCGAACGAACCACATATTTTTAAAGTGGCTTTTTTTAAAGTTAAAATCTTTTTATTTAAGACAAACTTTTACATGAACTTAAAAACACTTATTAAAACTAAGATACATAAGCGTACAACTATAATATTTTAGGCTTATCCTTAAAACAGTGCAAGGAACGTTCACGCCTCAAGCCTCCTGGTTTACGTTTTTATTTGATCGAAGCTTGCTTTAAAAAAAACTTTTTACAAAAAATACAACCGACTTCTAAAAATTACAAAATAACTTTATTTTCGTAAGTCGGTGTTTATATTTTCTTTCTTCGTTATTTGACACCGACTTCCGAAAATAAAGTTATTTTGTCATTTCTAAAAGTTGGTTGTATTTTTTGTATGATGTTGGGCAGATGAAGTTCTTAAAATATGACCACACTTTTTCGTTACACCGTGTGTACTATTCGTTTTTCCACAAAGCACTTGTTATACTTAAGTAGAATTTAGATCAAATCCATTTAGCATCTTTTCTTTATTAAGTGATCTGTTTTCTACCCTAAACTAATCTATCTATAAGTTTATAAGTAAATACTTATGCCTGCCTACGTAGGTCAGATATTGAACTAAAAGTTCGCTATATAAACTTTTACGAGACTTTATTTTTAGGGTTCCGTACCCAAAGGGTCCAAACGGAGCCAAATTGCTGTCACTCATTGTGTCCGTCGTCTCTTACAAAATTTTGTTCCGAAGAATTTCCAACTTCCCATTGACCTATGAACTTGAAAGGTGGCAATGTTTATTATTACGTATATTTTACTAATAAATATCATTGTATTGACAAATCAGATGTTTTCTTTGAGATTCCCTCATTTGGTAGAGAACCCTAAATATGCGAAGTCCAACTCGCACTTGGCCGGTTTTTTTGTTCACTCGTTAAGCAATATTTGAAGAACAAAGCTTCTTTGAAAGATTTGTTCTTTAATCTTTCTGATTCTGATGTTTCTTTAAATATAAAAAAAAGAATCGTAAAAAAAGCTAGGGACGTGTAATGCAAATTGCATTGAATTATCGGTTAGATGATTAAATATAATCATCAACATCGCTTACCATCAGGTGAGATAGTGGTCAAACGCGTGCCTATAAACAATAAAAAAATATATAAACTCAAAAAAAAAAAAATTATATAAAAAACTTTTTAACAAAAAATTCAACCGACGAAAATGAACTAAAAAGCAAAAAATAAAAAACAACCTTTTAAATCTTGAATATTGAGCTTATTTACTTACATAAAATATCAAATTTTATATAAACTAATTTTGATTCGGCGCCAAACAACAATCTGATTATTAAATATCTATTTAAGTACGTAGAAATGAAGAAGGCTAGATGTAGGTACCTAATTAATCATTTTATTATTTGGCGCCGATTCAAAATTAATAAAATTTGATATTTTATGTAGGTAATTAAGCTCAATATTCAAGACTTAAAACGTTATTTTTTATTTTTTGCTTTTAGTTCTTTTTATTTTATTTTAAACAGATATATCAATATCTGTTTATATCGACGTTTGTTGTATTATCAATGAATTATGATTATTATAATAGTAATAGTTTATTCTTCAAAAAAGTACAAAAACGTTGCAAGAAACAAACTTTAATTTTTGTGAGGTGAATGTACAGAGGCATTATAATTAGTGGGGGTGTAAGGGGGAGCACATAACATCCAGACTCCCCAAATGTCAACGTCAGTGGCAGGGTGTACCGCGAGCCTCACCTGCGCGCGGTACACCCTGCCACTGACGGACGAGGCGCTGGCGACCGACCGATGGCGGTATAACCATCCGACAAGAGCGATGACGGGCAGCAGCGTCATCGTTGCGAAAGGATTGGCTCTGCGGTCACCAACCCGCTTGCCCAGCGTGGTGACTACGGCATTAAAAACCTCCCATGAATAAAGCCCCAAAACAACGGTCCCCAGTTCCCGGTGGTCCCGCTATTCCTGTTCAAGGTAGCGGTCACGGTAACGGCGGGACGGGGGGTGCGAAGAATCCCTGGGTTACGGCATGCTACCAACGACGACGACGACTACATCTGGCTACGTACCATGGACGTTCGATGAGGCTGGACCATCACCTTGCTGAACTTGAGGTGGAGCTAGGTCGCATTAACTGGCATATACTGGGGTTATCTGAAGTCCAAAGACAGGAGGAGGACACGATAGCCCTGGAGTCAGGTCACCTATTCTACTTCCGCGAAGGTGATCAGCTCTCCCAAGGCGGCGTTGGCTTCCTGGTCAACAAGGAACTCACTAGCAGCGTTGTAGAAATCAGTAGTGTGTCGACACGGGTAGCGTACCTTGTACTTAAACTCACTGAAAGGTATTACCTGAAAGTAATACAGGTATATGCGCCGACTTCGACATGCGCTGACGAGACAGTTGAGGCCATGTACGAGGATATTGCCAAGGCAATGCACAGTACGACAAAGGCCCACTACAGCGTTGTTATGGGGGACCTCAATGCCAAAGTGGGAGTACAAGAACGCGGCGAATCGAAAGTCGGACCGTTCGGCATGGGGCGTAGGAATCGCAGGGGGCAAATGCTGGTCAACTTCTTAGAGTCACAGGGGCTCTTCTTGATTAATTTTTTCTTCGAAAAGAAACACCAAAAGAAGTGGACCTGGCAGAGCCCCGATAACGTGACTAAAAATGAGATAGACTTCATCATGACAGATAAGAGGCACATATTTAGAGATGTCTCCGTGATCAGCAGGTTTAACACCGGAAGTGATCACAGGCTTATCCGAGGCACTCTAAATATCAATTTTCGAGCTAAGAGAATCCGCATGCATACGCAGCCCCAGCCCGCTATAGGGTTCGAAAAGTTCCAACTGGAACTTCAAAATCGATTCGCCCTGTTGGAAACCACAGTCAGCACTGTTGACGAGAAGGCCGACGAGGTGGTCAAAGCACTCCGCAGACAATTCCCGTCGCAGCGGAAAAATAAGGTGTCCAAACTTTCCTCGGAGACTCTCGGACTTATGAGGGAAAGATGAGAGTTGCCATCCACGCAGCTGTCTGCGTCGGATAAGAGGGCCTTAAACCTAAAAATTAGAAAGCTGACGCGACGCGACCTTCGGTGCTGCAACACCCGCGACTCGCGGTCGCGATTGAGCAGAACCGAGGGTCGAAAGTGTTCGCTCAACAATTAGGGAAGCCCCATCTGACGAAACTAAGAACTGCGGATGGCAGAGTCGTGACTTCAAGGTCCGAGATACTCGAGGAGGTCGAGGATTTCTACGGGCATCTATACTCAACGCGGACGGTGAAACCAGCAGAACATAGTGCAGATGACCATCGAGCCGAGTTGACGCGCCACTACACGGAGGACATCCCAGATGTCAACCAGTGCGAGATTAGGGCGGCTCCAACAGTTAAAGAACAATAAGGCACCTGGTGATGACGCAATAACGACAGAGCTCCTTAAAGCGGGCGGGGCTCCAGTCCTGTGAGAGCTAGCGAGTCTCTTCAACTCCGTCATCCAAGAAGGTACAACGCCTGAGGCGTGGAGCGGAGTTGCGGTGGTTCTGTTCTTCAAAAAAGGTGAAAAAACCTTGCTGAAGAACTATAGACCCATCTCACTTCTGAGCCACGTCTACAAGCTGTTCTCGAGGGTCGTCACGAACCGTCTCGCCAGGAGACTTGACGAGTTCCAGCCACCAGAACAAGCTGGTTTTCGAAAAGGCTTCAGTACCGTGAACCACATCCATACTGTTCGGCAAATTATACAGAAGACCGAGGAGTACAACCAGCCGCTGTGTATGGCATTTCTGGACAACGAGAAAGCCTTCGACTCCATCGAAATATGGGCAGTTCTGGACTCCCTGCAACGATGTCGTATCGACTGGCGTTATATCAAAGCGTTGAGATGTCTGTACGACGCTGCCACGATGACTGTCCAGATCCAAGATCAGAAAACCAACCATATCCTACTGCTCAGAGGGGTGAGACAGGGGGATGTGATATCCCCGAAACTGTTCACCAACGCGCTGGAGGACGTTTTCAAGACGCTGGATTGGACTGGACAGGGTATCAACGTGAACGGCGAGTACATCTCACACCTTCGCTTTGCCGATGACATCGTCATAATGGCAGAGACGGCAGAACAGTTAAGCCTGATGCTGCACAGCCTAAATGGAGCCTCGCGGCGGGTTGGCCTCGGGATGAATTTGGACAAGACGAAAGTCATGTACAATTTACATGTCATATCGAGTCCAATCCGCATCGAAGGGTCGCTTCTCGAAGTTGTGAAGGAGTATGTCTACCTAGGGCAAGTCATCCAGCTCGGTAGACACAATTTTAAGAAAGAAGTTGACAGAAGGATCCGGCTGGGTTGGGCAGCGTTTGGAAAACTTCGTCAGGTCTTCTCGTCCCATAGCTATCCCACAATGTTTGAAGACTAAGGTTTTCAACCAGTGCGTCCTGCCCGTTATGACATACGGTGCCGAAACGTGGACACTGATGGTCGGGCTGGTCCACAAATTCAAGGTCGCTCAGCGCGCTATGGAGCGGGCTATGTTAGGAGTTTCTTTGAAGGATAAAATCAGGAATGAAGTTGTCCGGAAAAGAACCGGAGTAACCGACGTAGCTTGCAGAATAAGCAAACTGAAGTGGCAGTGGGCTGGTCATGTTTGTCGAAGGACCGTTGGCCGATGGAGCAGACGAGTCCTGGAGTAGAGACCGCGTATCAGCGTATGTCAGCGTAGTGTGGGACGCCCCCCAGCTAGATGGAGCGACGACCTTAAAAAGGTGGCTGGGATAGACTGGATGCGAAAGGCGGAGGACAGGGTGTTGTGGCGCAGCCTGGGAGAGGCCTATGTCCAGCAGTGAACTGCGATAGGCTGAGTTCATTGATTGATTGATTATAATTAGACAACGACTCCCAAACTGAGACATGCTCGCATCTTGGATAGCCGGGGTCGACCGTTTCAGATGTCGTATACATATCACCGTCCTATTTTGAACCAAAATCTTACACTTAACAATTGTACATAAATAGCAGCTTTATATAAATGTGTATGTTTCATGTTAAATTAATAAATAAACATTCAAAAGTAACTTTTATTTTTAATTTACAATTTCAATGAGTTTCTCGGACTCATCATAACATTTTTCTTTAAAATTGTGCTTATTTAGTCTGTATAGTGAGATCTTTATATTAATTTCATTGTAAAACCTGGAACTCAATGCGTTGTACTGTCGTAGTGCTAAAGCTGTTCTACATCGCACAGAGGGGCAAACGAGTGCACCACTCCGTTTTTTGAAACCCTCCTTATTTAGGGGAAGTAATGAATGTCGTCGAAGCCTCGTGCGGAGAATAAACAGCTGTCACATCGTCAATACCTTGCACTCCTTGTATAATCCTGTGGTAGAATAGTAGCGCGGCTTACCATGCATGACATTGAGATTAGACCTTTGTGCTCTCTCTAATTTCAAAAACAAAGTTTTGTAAGTCCCACCCCACGCATGAATACAATAAACCAATATTGATTGACATAATGCAATAACGTACGGTCGGCAGAGTGACGAAGATTCTTAAACACGTACAGTAGTTTTCTGACAAGTCCGGTGAGGGTCTCTACTTGTGGACGCCAGTCTAATCGTTCATCAACTGAAACACCAAGATATCTTATACAGCCAACACTCGATAACGGTGAACAGCGACAAGTTGTTGTTGATCTGGCACAATTGTGGGCAGTAAGTGTTAAAGTTTCTACTGCTGGCTTTGAGGTGTTGGGGAGATAAAAACGAATATATTTTGATAACCATAGCATGACTTCTCTCAGATTACTCTCGGCCTGTAACTTAGCTTCCACCCAGTTCTTTCCATACACTAAGAATGCTGTGTCATCCCCATAAGTAAAAATATCAATGCTTTTTAGTTCCATCTTGCACAAGTCGTTGACATACCTATATTATAGATAATGTGGGTCCAAGAATACTCCCTTGAGGTACTCCATATTTTATTTCTTCATCTTCACACACACCACAACTCTCATCGGTTCCGGGATCGTCGGCTGTACAATCGAGGAGCTACTGTGCTAGTTTCTTGCGTTCGCATAAACCGCGATAAATATTTACCTATATTTATGATTTAGCCATATCTTAGTGGAGAAAGATTTTTTACTTATTTTAACCCCGTTTTCTCGCAATTTTACATTGTTTCTTGCTAAAAAAAAAATTACCGTGATATTTGCCAAGACCCCACTGACCGGTCGTAATTTAACCGAAGTTAAACATTATGTGCACAAGTACATACATTTTTGTGCAAATACGGGAGCACTCTCTCTTCCCTCAGTCTCATAGTTCGGCAAAAATTACCTAAGGGTCTACGGGACTAAAAACTGGGGACCTCTATATAAGAAGCGGATCTATATAAGGTCTTTTTGGGCTACAGCCCAAGGCTCGGAGGGTTATAGTACAAAATGTTGGCAGTGTAGGCCAACGGCACAAGATTGTTATTTATGTCACCAGGCCCTGACAGCCCGGGTTTCTAAAACCACCTCAAAAGTTATGGGAGATTTCGGTACCCAGGTTGGCTTCAGGGAAGCGTCAACCGGGTGAAGAATTGAAAATGGAAAAAAACTTATTGATTTTTTAATACAAAACAATCTAGCAATTTTCAATTCAGCCATTAAACGTATATAGGTATTTCCAAAAAACCTGTTAAGATTACATAATTAATTGTTACTTTTTTTTTTTAACTTCAATACCAACTATAAAATATCAACGCATCGGTAACGTACTGCTGCCTAAAAATGTAATAATGTACTAGCTGACCCGGCAAACGTTGTTTTGCGATTAAAAAATGGGGGGTGGGGGTAGGAGGGTGAAAAATACTTTACGACCTATTCTCTGCCCACAAAATATTTTTTTTTTTTTTTTTTGGGGTGAAGATTTGATAATCTTGATCTCAGATTGCACCAAAATTAGGTCTTTTAGCAGTTTAGACACGTCCAGATGATCGAAAGGCTGGAGCGGAAGGGCGTGTTACTCTTACTGACTAAAACCCACCCCTGTTCCTCCCTGCCCTGAATGCCCAGGGGCGAGGTAACTCTTTCGAATTTATCCTCAAACCCCGGGCAGACCACAAATACCGTGACATGAGATTTTTGTATATTAGATAAAGCGTTCCAGAAATAACATGAAAAAAAAACTCCATAGTGTCATCATAACATTACGAAAAAAAATTAATTTCTCTTTTAAAAGCCAGTGGCAAGACTGGCAAGAAATAATAAACATTTAGGATGCGTTTCCACTGAGCCGGAGCTGGGCGGAGCGGAGCGGGACGTGCAAAAGCCGCATTCAGCGAATCCTTACAAACGAACTGCTTACTTTTTTTAACCTTTTTCAAAAAAAAAGGTTTGCCTTTTTTCCGGTTGAAATCCATTGCGTGCCAAAAATGTTTAGCATCGAGCAAAAGTTGAGGCGATTTTACATTTCATTTTAAAGAGCACCAGGCTGAGCTGACTTTTATTTCACCTGTAATTCAGAACTAGCTCTCACCTCGTTTTCCGCTCAATTCTTCAGGGAGCAGGCAGTGTGTGTAAGACATCGAAGTTAGCCATTGCAAGCTGTACTAACTTATGATTAGGAGGGTTCTCCGAAAATGGAACAAAAGGGCTGAGGTGCCAAATACTCTCTCGCCACAACCTACACCTCTTCATAAATCGATTATTGTCGAAGAGAGGGAAGGAGAAACTAGAAAAGTGTTGTGCGCTGTTAGCCTCGGGCCCCACAAATTCACGGTCCGCCCGTCTACGCATCTGCACTAGATTGAAAATGATGTTAATGAACAATAAAATAACAATAAATTCTTTAATTAATATATTATAAGGTAAATAAAAGATATAAACAAATTGTGTTTAATACAAAACATGGACAACTTTACATTTAGATATAATACATTGCGAATTTTAAACTAACTATACATGAATACTTATAGTTAAGCATAATATCCTAAGCAAATAACGGAAAGACGGATTTATTGTTTTAATAATAAGTAATCAAGTTAAGGAACAATGGCGTGGAATACATTGCCAATTGTTTTATACACAATCTTATTAATAACTTAACGCAGACCAGTTCACTTGAACAAGATATCAGAATAATTCAATATACATATTTGCACCTAATGATAGAAACGCACCACTCTTGGGTGTTAGTTGGTCTTTTCTTCATTGACAAGAGAAACTTTCAAATAGAGTCTGCCCCACACAAAGTAAACACTCACCAGCACGTTTCGGAGTTAAGTTTTTAAGGCTCAAAAATGTTTCTTGCTGCTTTGGAAATAATCTCAAATTATAATAGCACATTTAAAAACATAGTAATACATTTAATGAGTCGAAAGTTACGTTATAAATATAATATGGTCTTTAGACAGCGATTTTACATCAACTCATTTATATTACCGATAAAGCGTCACAGAACTTGTATCTATTTAGAATCATGATCTATTGCAAGTCATTCTATCAACTAAGTTGTGACGACCGCCCCAACTACCACTATTCATATGATAACAATAATAAGCATTTAAAAATAATGTGTAATATTTTACATATTCAAGGTATTTTCTACAGCTAATATATCTTTCTATTTTTTCTTAATTCACCAGGTGAATGGGAAGCATTATAGTTTGACTTTTAATTGTATTCAGTAACTCGACAGTTCAAAAAAAAATAATGTTACGTGTTTTTGTGTTTTGAAGATAATGAAAGGTTTGCTTATATTATTATTATTGAAGTTCATTCAATTTCGTTCATTCTTACACCAACTCACTGTTTTTTTTTTCATCAAAATCTGTTAAGTTACTGAATACAATTAAAAGTCGAACTATAAGTATTTATTTATTTTCATGATTTGTTTGAATGGTCAGTGGGGTACACTACTATTAACTATTATAATATAGAACATTGGTACGAATACAATTTAGACAATACATTGCTGGTCTATGCGGCAGGCTTCGAAACCGCGCTCTCTTGCTATCTACTCCAGATTTAGTAATCATGACAAAGTGTCCTTGTCGTAGCTAGATTTCATCGGCCATTTCGCGAAACCGCGTCATTTCATGAAATATTTACGACCCAAACTAATTTTCCTTCCTACTGTGAGCTCTTTAATGACTACGACTAGCCAAACCAAATTTAGTTTTGAAAACCCGGTCACACCGGGTACAAAACAGCTGATCAGCACAGTTGTAGTTTGCGTATCTAGCGGTTCTCGTCTAGGCCTTACGTTCTAAAGCGTCACCTTATGTCATAAAACATTACACTGCTACTGACTATAACAATTTATCTACTACTAGCTTTGTCAAGAAGTCAATTACTGAGGTGTGGAGGTCCTATAGGCAATCTTCTTGTACTGGTAGTCAGCTGCATCCCGTTAGACTGGGAGCCCTTTGTCACGTCAACAAAAATGAAGACTATACAATAGGTTGAACTTTCGCATGAAGTCACGCCTACGTAAAAAATCTCACTAACTTTGATGCGTTTTATCTTTGTAAAATTTTGTTGACTAAATAATTATTTTTTGATAATCTAACTGACGGACTAAGGGCTAAAATTGCGGTTTGACATAATTTCTATACAAAAGCTGTCAGAATGTCATTTTTATTCCTCAGTTAAAAGTTATCTAACTTTTAACTAACTCTCTAACGTTTAAAAGTGGCGCCAGTCACAGAAAAGTTGAAAGGGAACCGCTTATATGGTATGGTCATGTAAAGAGGGATGCAACACATGTAACTAAAAGAGTTATGAATATAAATGTGGATGGATGGAGAGGGAGAGGGAGTAGGCCAAAGAAAGGATGGATGGATTGTGTGAGGAGTGATATGAAACAAAAGGGAGTTAGTGATAGCGTGACGGCTGACAGGACAGAATGGATGAAAAAAACGCGTTGCGGCGACCCCAAGTAACATGGGATAAGGGCAGGAAGATGATGAGTTAAAAGTTATCTAACTATTGAAAAATCAACCCGTAATAGAACAACTATTTTTTATCCAGGAAACAACGCTATTGTATGGTTAATTGATTTGGTTAAACCTTAAAGATGGTATGCCCAAATTCTGGTAATATTTTATGAAAAGGCGCCATTTTACGAAGCGCCATTTCACGAAGTTGTACACTTCATGAAATGGCTAATTCTACAATCTAGCTACCACATCCTGACTGTATGTAAATAGCAAACGGACACTTGTAGCTCCGAGCCTCGTATTCATTATCTCTAAACACAATACACATTAGTACATAAAATTATACTGTCGCTTTAGCAAAATAGCCATAAGGCATACGCTAGCCAAAATAAACATACCGTGATGACCCGTGATGTCTTTATCACAAAAGTAAACTTACATTGAAAATAATGTTAAATACATAGTCACTTTGAAGCGAAAAATATAATATTTATTATGTACGCTCGCGAAACGAAAACGTCAAGAACTGTTCAATTCCCGTATCATGATTACATGTTAATGTCTAATCTCAATGTATATATTACATAATGTGAAACACGCAAGCCAAAAAATATTTTACAGAACATTAGACATACTTTCGTACCGCGAGTTTTCGATTAATACACGCTGGAAAAATACAGTCGTCTGCTAAAATAAACAAAATTCGCTAAGAAATGAGTTTACTGATATAATAATATATTCTTTAACCGTAATATATTGGCAACAGATCGAAGACACATACAATATTGTAAATATCACTTCTGCTGCATCCGCAATGTTTCAACAAACCGATGCCGAGTCGCCTTTTATTTATACATAATATATTATACGATTTTATATACAATTGCTAGAATATCCACGTTTTTTAGAGGAACTAGAACAAAGGACTAAGAAGCAACTTGATAAATATATTTTGTGAGTTACTAAGTTCCTCTACCCGTTCGTATAATGTACGTAGATAAACGAGTTAAAATGGGTGCATTCAATTGTGGAAAACGATGATAAGTATGATCGATATGATGATGATCAGCGCCAGGAACAGGTACACTTTCTTCTTCCTGAGCTTATTCTGAAAAAAGAAAGATTCACATTTAATATTTATCCCAAGTGTAACGAGCACTGTGAAAAATCTCATGTGTCTGTTAGTGCCGGCAGCCATACCTTTCCAACGCAAACACAGCAACGCTGCTTGGCAGTAGTAACCGGAATGTTGGTGGAATATTCAAACATCAAATGAGACATTCACAACCTCTTAAGTTATTATAACGGACAACTAGTGACAGTAGTGGAGCATGATGAATATTTGAACTCTTATGTATTTCCCCGAATGAATTTATTCACAACTAGTTCTACTTTAAGAAATCAGTGGTAGATATTGTTCCGAGCTGGGTATGGGATGAATTATTTTACACCAATTAATTAACCAAATATTCATTATTAACTCAACAACTTATTTACACAAAGACTAAATCGCTAATAATCACTATTCTCTTCGTAATCGCTTGTATTCGCTTCCGTTCGCATCCGTAGTCGAAAACAGACTGACTCGCCCGTCGTCCGGCCTATTTATACAGTCATGGAAGTTTCTAGAACATTGTCGAACTATCCTATAGTGGAACATTCTAGAAACATCTATGAACTTCTACACAGTACCACAGTGGAATGTTCTCGAACGTAGTGGAAACTTCGACTACATTCTCGAACGTTCCAGTGAAATACGTTCGACGTAACAATATGTTACCTTATAATTGGCTGCCTCCCTGAGCTCCTGTGTGGCGCTCTCTACGTTCACCGAGGCGTACTCCACACTAGTCTCGATGGAGTTCACCACTTCGCCCTGCGAGTGGATCATGGTTCCCAGCTCCTTGAATATCTGGTTCACGTCCATTATGTCACTCTGGAAATATGCAAGCGGAAATGATTAGTTGAGCTGGTTAGGATGGAGCCAGTGAAAGTTAGAAAGTCCAGTAGTGGACTCAGCGTCGGCTCTAGCCCTTGATCAGGGTAGAGCGAGACTGTTTTTCGGCGCCCTCTGGTCTACGTTTTCACTTCACTTAAATTCTACTTCGGCTTTATGTTAAATTAATAATAATTCCCAAATTTTTAAAAAGAAACTCCAATTGGCAATATCAACACTTGTTGTTGAAATTGTTTTTCGGATGTTTTTTTGGTGCCCCTTGCCATCTTGGCGCCTACAGCGACCGCTCCTCTCGCTCCACCCCAGGGCATATAGGTTGATGAAGCATATCCATCATTACATCTGGGGCCCGGCGCAGCATGTCGTCTTCCTCCATACATCTCTATTCTCCGTCATGTCAGTAGTCACTTCTTCTCTAGCCCTTTCATCTTCCACATATTCTTATTCTTCCACATTCATACTCTAACACTTATAACACAGCATAAGCAGCCTTATTTATAAAACTCACTAACATATGCTTAGATTAAACACTGATTAGCGGATCTTTCTCATCCATCAAATTTAACTGTATAAAGGACTTACAATTCGACCGCGTGGATTTCAAAAACGTATAGCCTATGACACTCACAAATAACGTGGCTTTCTATTGCTAAAAGATTTTTTTAAAATATGTTCAGTAGATCCAGAGATTACCCCCTATAACCTCACAAACTTTACCTTTTTATAATATTTGTATAGATGTAAATGATGAGTCAGGACTTCACCACCCACATCTACCCTGTTTCCAGGTAGAAAATGTAGAAATAAGAACTTGCTAATCAGTGTTTAAACCAATCACACGGTTTTCTTTTTTAAATAAGTCCCATTATGTATAGCAATACATAGCACCAACTCGTGAAGTACGCATTACTTATACGTACCCCAGACCTAGAACCCGAAAGATATTTTAACCAGTGAATGGATAATACTTACTAATCTACTTATTTCTTCCCATTTGAAGACGGCAATTAAAGCAACTACCTGTACTTAATGTGACTAGAAGGATACTTTTTCAGAGCTGTCATTGCTTTCTACATGTATGCTGTTATTGCTTTCTACATGTATAGTTACCGTAAAGAGTATAAATAAAATAGCATAATTATCTTTTATACTGAACTAGCTGACCCGACAGACGTTGTCCTGACGCGCGAACTGTCAAACTCGCGAAGATTAAGTGTTAAGTTTTCTAAAATTTTCCAATTTTCTGCGCAACATTCATTAGTAACTAGTGACCGATACTTAAACACGTAATTGTACTCATGATAACAAACAACTTTCCCAAAGAAACATATAGTGAGACAGGACAGCGCACGCGGCTAACAGCTGATAGGTCACAGCCCCGCGCGCGCGAATTTCATACTGGCTGTTGTGTTATTGAGATAAAAGTGAAAGAGTATAAATAAAATGTTTCTTTTTTGGAAAGTTGTTTGTTATCATGAGTACAATCACATGTTTAAGTATCGGTCACTAATTACCAGTCACCCTATATACAAACTAATAATAATACCTAACATGTACAAATGCGTACGAAAACAACACATTGGGCATCAAAAAATTCATCCACATCGCTGTCAATGGAAAAAGTGGCTAGAACGCTAGCAGCATTGCCACGTTGAATAGCAAATGCTGATTCGTTGGCCAAAGAAAAGCCCAGCCCTCTGGTCACGTGAAAGGGAGTAATATTATCTCGTATTTATGGTATTTATTTTTAAGCACTCTAGCTTAATGTAAGTGATCATGAAAATACTCCCTATCATAATTTACATTGTCCGGCCACTGTTGTAAAGTTCATTTTAATAAATATGTTTTGAAATACTAGAAATGTTTACTAGTAAGGCGAATGCAAAATAAAGAAGCGATTCTTATCATAATATTGTTTAATTAGTAATTGTAATGAAACCTTTCATGACTGAATACGTCCATTCTACTTAATAGAAATCTGTCTAGTTAGGTTTTCGAGGTCGCTTGGAAGGAGAAACGTCCTAATTTCATAATATACTAATAACTCGCAATACTAATATACTTTGTAATCTCTTTATTGCTAGTTAGTACGAAATATTTTTGAATACCTACAATACAACGATTTTTACAACAAGAAGATCTAACATTCGTAACAGAGTTACCGCGCCCCTGGGCACTCAGGCAAGGAAGGAACAGGAGTGGGTTTTAGTCAGTAAAAGTCTGACACGCCCTCTCTCTCCACCCAGAGCGGGAGAAGTCATAGGATGACTTGCCACCCCAAAAAAAAGGGCGTTACACTATGATATTTATTATTAAAATTATCTATCGATTCTAATGAAGCAGAAGCCAAATGAAAGCGCTATATTAATATATAGTCCTATTTAGCCTCATTCCAATCATCACACTTCACACTAATATTATAAAGGCGAAAGTTTGTGAGTGTGTGTTTGTATGTTTGTTACTTCTTTCACGCTCACCGATTTATTATAACCTTCATTAACACATAGGCTACTTTTTATTCCGGGCTAGGCGGGTGAAGTCACGAGGCGCAGCTAGTTATATCTAATGTGTAATCTATACCATATATATATATGTATTAATATAATAAAGCTGAAGAGTTTGTTTGTTTGAACGCGCTAATCTCTGGAACTACCATAATGATTTAAAAAATTATATTTGTATGCTATAGGGTATCTAGCATTAGGCTGCGACCCACGGGAGCAGAACAGTAACCAAACACGTGGGTAAAACCGCGGGGGACAGCTAGTGAATCATAAAATGTGTTATACAAGTAGGTATTTTTCACTAGCGACTGATGTAATCAATACATTATATAAAACAAAGGCCCACGCCGCGTCTGTTTGTCTTTCGCCGTGTCTGTCTGTTCGCGATAAACTAAAAAACCAATGAACGAATTTTGATACGGTTTTCACCAATAGACAACAGAGTGATTCATGAGGAAGGTTTAGGTGTATAATTTGTACCCGTGCGAAGCTGGGGCTGGTCGCTTATCTATATGTATTAAAATCAATCCCTATTTCCTTGGTCACAGCATGGGGTCTCATCTCGAACAAAGAAAATTTAGTTCAAATAAATCTCAATAGATGGCGCAATATGCATCAATTCCTAATTGAAATATGAGTAATATTTTGAAAATAAATATGGTAAAACTGTATTTTCTTATTTAATAATCTGCCCTAAGCATAAAATTGTGGAATGATTGGCTCGTAATTCAAATTTAGACGATCATTGGAACAAATCCTTAGACATCTATATTTTTTGTACCAATAGATGGCGCTGTTTGAAATTTTAGAGTTTATCCATTCGCCTCTTTAAAATTTGAATAGTGACACATTTTGATACAGTAAAATGTGTCACTATTCAAATGAAAAAAAAAAAGTAATGAAGTGCCAAAAATACTATAAAATAATTCCTCATTGTGTGAGAAAATATTGGTAAGACTTAAAGTAAATTCATTCAACTTGCAAGCCGTCGCTGCTAACAGGCCGTCCTCCACACCTCGCTAGATGGTGGCTGGCTAGCGAGGTGTGGAGGACGGGCCCGAACGAAGAACAAAAGTTACTTGTGCCAGACGAAAACCTGTAGTTACGGCGGTACCGTTTCTTTGTATGAGATGAGGCATCTGTACGCTAGTATTATATTATCTGTGGTCACGGCATCACGCGTGAACGGCTGGACTGATTTCGCTAATTATTTTTTTGTTGTGTTTGTTATTGTCAGGAAAAGGTTCTTTAATTAAAAAATTAGGAAAGTTGCGCAGAAAATTGGCAAATTTCAGAAAACCGATCTTCGCGAGTCTGACAGTTCGCGCGTCAGGACAACATCCGTCAAGTCAGCTATTTCAGTATATAAAAAAAAAAACATACTGACGAATTTTGAACCTCCTCCTTTTGGAAGTCTGTTAATAAACAAAGCAACTATGCGCAACATGAAACTTATGTTTTCCTTTACAGTGATTTTATCTGAATACTGTTAGGTTTTTAATTAAAATGAACTAATTGCGTTTAAGGATAATTATGTAACAGATATTGTGTATAGTTCTAACTTTAGGTACAACATACAGAGTAAGTACATCATTAGTTGAACATTTAGGATCTTATCGATTCATTTTGTGTTGCTAATTTGTTTCTGTGATAAGCATTGTATTCGGTTTTAAAAACAAAGAATTTTATTTGAGATGGAATCATCAGTTTTTATTAACATTGCATGTTTCTGAACCGTAGTAAGCCTTGATGGACACTCTGATGTTACTAGTCTTAGGTGTCGACTACACGGTAGGTTTTGCTGTCAGTTTGATCACAGTCAAGGTTGTGACGTACGGATAACCTATCGTCTAGTACATTGACTGATGGTTGCATGAAGAGACCTGGATATTTCGATTTTTGCATCATGAACCGTCAGGCATGACTTTTGAGCGAACATCTGAGGTGTGCAGAACATCCACCCGTCAGACAGCTATAGAAATCCCTTTTTAAGGTGCATGCAGTTATACGACTTTTAATGGTTTTTAATTAAACATCACGTCCAAACGACTAGTCTTATTTCTTTACTCTAGACAATTTCTATCGTAATTTGATCTGAGAATATTTGAAATTATATTTTTATAACATAGTATAATTAATTTGTAAAGTTATGTCTAACGCGGATAAAAAAATGAGAATCACGCAAAAACTGTAAAGCGTATTTTTGTGAAACCTTCACCATTTTAAAGTTCATTTAATTATTTATAATTTAGTCTAAGTGTTTTAGTTTAATACCTGTTGTTTTATGTGTCATAAACTAATAATGCGTCTAATTTGGGACAGCGCTCCTTGATGGGCGAGTCCTATTACTGGGTGGACGTAAGACGCGTTACGTGAGCTCAGCACAGAACACGCAAGCTAACCACTCAAGATCATTGGCAGTTAATAGCGCCTTAATAACCAATCTGTCACCAAATGCTTTGCTCAAAATTGCAATCAAAATTCAAATACAGGCTTTGCTTTTATGAATTTACTTAAAATGTTGAGTGAACACGTGTTTCTCTATTAAATCATGGGTATGACTGAAGATCACTCAGCGAGTGTCTAATGTCGTTTGAATTCCATCATTTAACATCAGCCATTCATCATTCATGACATTTGGAATTGAGTGACGCGTATAATGGACGTCCATAACTGCAAACAAGCTGGGTATGTCTGATGTAGACAAGTTACCAAGGAACCAACAGCTGATTGGACTTGCTGTGGACCTGAAGACCGTTTTATTGGATCGTGTCGCATTTAAAACTTTATACAGAAAGGATATACTTCTTGGTTAAAACATATCGAGATTGTCTTCAAAATAACCATCATATCTGTATCCTACATTATGGGAAAATTAATTATTTCTACTTCTATAATGCCTAGAAGTATCCTAAACCCATAGCGGCATTATTAGAGAAGTTTTGTTTTACAATTTTATCACTTGTTATGATGGTGCACGCTTACCTAAAAGCAATCTAACTTGTGTAAGTATTTAAGTGCCGATTTCACCATTCGCTCTATAAACTAAGTTTTATTGAACTAAGCTTAGCGAATTTTTGCGTAACTTTAACTGTTTCAAAAAAAAAAACGCAGCGCACGCAACTGAAGCTCTCAAAAGGATTTTTTTTTCCGTTTTTGCCACATTTTTCATTGGTGCTTCGCTCCCGTTGGTCGCAGCGTGATGTTATATAGCCTATAGCCTTCCTCGATAAATAGACTATTAAACACTAAAATAATTTCTCAATTCGGTCCAGCAGTTCCTGAGATTAGCGCGTTCAACCAAACAAACTCTTCAGCTTTATGACAGCGGCTAAATGCGTTTAAGCGAGCTTAAACGTCGGAAACTGGGCGTTTAGAATTGGTAAAATCGACCCTAAATTTCCAATTATGTAAACAAATGTGTTGCTGTAATAAATCCTACTAGTAATTTTGAAAGTAACTCAATTTACACTATTTCCAACTAACATCGACTTAAATAGTTGATATTATTTTTAAAGGAGATGAGAGTAATGAACGGTAAAGACTCACAAACTACCAGGAGATCAAAACCATACAGGAATTTTGTGATTATATGGTCGTGAGGATTTGAATTTGGAATAGTGTCATCGATCCTCGATGGTTGGTTGTTACCTCAAGCTGCCGGATGTCCCTCTCTCGCTCCTCCAGTTCGACCAGCGAGCGCTCCGTCTGCATTGTGATCTGCTCCTGCTTGCGCAGGTTCGGCTCCCCCATCTCCATCAGCTCCTTGCTTTGGTTCATCTCTGCTGAAAAAACGACCAACGAGTTATGTATGCTGTCTCTGTCACTTCAATGTGTATTGTTGAGATAGAAATACCCAGGCGTGTCGTTGTCTATCAACTTTTCTTCTAAAATCCTTTCTCGGATTTGTTTTTTAACATACAATTTCACTAAAAACCTGACATTGGCAAAATTATTAACTTCAGCACTTATTGCCATATAGAAAAATAAATTCAAATCTACAACGCTTACCATCAGGAGCGATAGAAGTCGAGCGCGGGCCTACCAATGATAAAAAAAAAATTAAAAAAATGTAATTTGGATAAACATATCAAGTGCACGGATTCTTTAGATGCAAACTATGGCAAACTTTAATTTATTTCTCTCAAAGGTTTGCTGGGCGACTCAACGTCGAGTTACGCTCGCCTTTGTATACAAATTGTGTGATAAGTAATAACAGAACTGTAATAACGTTTTTGGTGTACTACAATAAAGAATTAAGAATTTCTAAAGCCATTTTTTTTTTGTTTTCCCTGTCTATCCATAACCGCGGCGGCAAAGCTCTACACACACTGATTGGACCAGGCGCACCAGAACATAATTACATAAATATCTAGCGTTATATCATCACAGGATAACGGACCTTTGGGAGCCATGAAACGTTAGCGACAAAAAATAACTTTCTGGAAATAGTTCCAGGAAAGTAGCTCAGTAAATACCTATAGATACTATTGACCAGTGAGAACTGTAATTCGAAATTACATTACATTCGTTTATTTCAATGACTATGTCGATAGTTTCTTCATCATTTAGCCTACCTTGTGTCACGCGTCTTTGGTATTTAGTAGTATCATCCAAGTCTTATCTATGATCGACGCTAAGTTCGAATTTGGAAACAAGCAAGGTATGTTGGAAGGCCTCTGCTGACCAATGACCTGGTGATGGTCGCGGGTAGCCTATGGATGTGAGACGCACAGGACAGGCGACACTTGGACCAGGCCTATGTCCAACATCATCAGCCTTTTATTGTCCCCACTGCTGGGGCACAGGCCTCCTCTCTGTGAGAGGGTGTGGGCCATAATCCACCACGCGGGCTCAGTGCGGGTTGGTCCTATGTCCAACAGTGGACATCTTTCGGCGGAAATGTTGATGATGATGATGTACTCACTTCCCATAGCGAAGGGATCCCCAATGTTCACGGACTGCGCTTTCGACTTCTTCACATCCTCTTTGGTCTTCTGTGCAGCCAGCCTTTGCGTCGCCTGACGAATAAAATTAAATAACATATTTACAACCATATTGTATATCTACTGAACTAGTTTAGAATCTAAGGATAAATTAAATAATCCTTAAGTTTAGGCTACTCCCATAAAATAATGCCCACTCAAAGGGAGAACCCTTTGAGTGGGCATTATTTTATGGGAGTTAATCAATGGTCAATGGGCCTTCTGGCCCAAACATTAAATGGACGCTTAAAAAAATATATATATAAGGTATATTATTCCTGCCAGGGTCGCGAGAGTGTTGGAAAGAGCCACTCCGGCCCTGGCACATGCAACAGAAGAAACGCGGGTGGGTTTTAGTCAGTAAGAGTCTGACCCGCCCGCTCCACCTAGAGCGGGAGTAGTTATTTGATAATTTTCCACCATAAAAAAACGGCCAGTGTTTTTTCCCTGGGCTACTAGGATTGCATTCCCTTTTGTATGATTTAAAACATTTGAATGCCTTGGAATTTTAAAATAGGTACTACCTTTCTCCCCATGTACGGTTATAAAAAGCGAAGAATCGTGTGTTTAAAGAAGAATGGACAAAATTGTATGGACTCAGGACCCAGCGTTGTAGCAATTTCTAACCTATCGTAAAATGAAGACCTAATCAACCACAATATGCCATTCAAGGGTACCATGGAACTAATCAATTATTTAAAAAAATGCAGCAGTTCCAAAACATATAATTAAGTACAGCAAAATATTATACTTATTTCATTGAAATCATTTTACGCTAGTTAAAATGTATTCTATTTCTTATTTTATCTATAACCAGCTGCACACCGCGGTTTCACCCGCGTAGACCGGGATAAAAAGTAGCTTATGTGTTAATCCAGGGTCTAAGCTATCTACATACAAAATTTCATCCAAATCGGTCAAGCCGTTTGAGCGCGAAGAAGTAACAAACATACAAACACACACACTCACAAACTTTCGCCTTTATAATATTAGTGTGATAGATAAATAATAATAAGGCTCGTATCCATACGAGCCATTCCTCCACGGTTCATATTTGGCTTTTTGAATAGGTACACGTACACGTACACGTACACAGATGGTAAAACATACGAAGAACGGTCTCCGTAAGGGACATTCGGTAGAACTGACTTGGGATGTATTATTATGATTTGTATACTACTCGTTTAGTTTCAATAATAAAATACAATTTGTAGGACACGGAAAACTATGTATTTAACCAAAAAGTTTTTAATATTCTACTTTAAATACCATTTTTAGCATTCTTACAAGAAATGATTGGATATTTGAAACAGCTTTAACATTTTATTTAATTGAGCCATGCTGCCATACAATAAAATGTTGGATGTTTACTATGTACTTTTCAATTTGAGCCTACCTTACGGAATATTCTCTTCTTGGAATTACTTTCAACGAACAAATAAAAACCAACTTAGCACGAGTAGAACACAATATAGCGGAAAACCGCAGTTAAAAAATAATTGCTTGACGATAGAAACCCTACGCTACCTACCCTACTAAAGTAATATTGTTTTGTTTTAAAGCCAACCAAATAAGGGTATCAATAATAAATTGATTACTTTCATTTGTGCCTACGCTACTAACGACGTTCCGAGAACCCATTTTTGCGTCATTTCATTTGTACAAATGTTATACTTTTCGATAAGGTCGAAACGGTTGAAAACTTTTCGGGCTTAGTATCTCGTTCCCTAACTATGTAAACCTATCTTAGAAATTAAATTTGACCCACTTCCCGCTTTCTGATTAAGCTGAAGTTTTGTGTACATGTTTAGTTTGGATGACAATGCATGGTTAGCTAAGTGACGTCATTCTAAATCCAATATGGCGGACTTCCAAAGATGGCCGACGAGTTATTTTGTATGCATTCTCATGAATCATGATATGGGTCTCAAATGAAAGGGTTTGCTGAATAGAACACGAAAAATAAAAAATAAAGTGTTTTTAATTTGTTTTTTTTTTTTACTTTTTTAAACTATAAAATTGAGGTAAACATGATTGCTGAATATCATAAAAATAATATCTTACTAAAAGCGACAATTTCAGACAAATAAAATCTGAAAACTGGGGGGCCACAAATCTACCCGGGCCTGCGGACGGCGAGTAGTGGGTAACTCGCCGTCCGATCAGCACCACGCCCGAGAGTCGACGGCGCGTAGTGTTCCACGCGCGCCTCAAAGAGTTGTCAGCAAAACATGACGGGGCCCGTCATTGCCGATGCCTGCCCAGGGGTTGAGGATAAATTCGAGAGTTACCTCGCCCGTAGGCATTCTGGGCAGGGAAGGAACAAGGGTGGGTTTTAGTCAGTAAGAGACTGACACGCCCTCCCGCTCCACCCTGGAGCGGGAAATGTCGTTGGATGATTTACCACCACACAAAAAAAAAAAAAGGTGCCACAAATCTAGAACAGGCAACTTTGAGAAAATAGGCTACTAGAGCTAGTGAGTCATCACGGAGCACTTTCGGCGTAATATTTTATCAAGCATCATTCATACAATTAGTAATAACCTAATAGGAGTACTAAATATGCAGCCCACGTAGCAATTTTTATTCAAATAATTGTTTCACAATCAAAAGTAACGCCCATAATATTTTATCACTGGTTTTATCAATTGTTGTTATCAACGGATAATTAAAATGGATTCGTTATAAATATTTTAACAGTCATTGGTCATTTTGAATGGCTGTGTTCCAATTTAATCAGGTTTTGTTTTCATGTGCCGCCAGGATTAACGATATAAAAAGCATATCAACCTATAAAGCTAAACAAATATAATTTCATCTCTTACATAGTAGGCTCTAGTATACCTCTCAAGTATGTGGTTAATTTAACAATTATCTTGATTGAACCTTTCGTAAAATAATGATATTTGACTATGTATTTCATTGATCGCATTTTATGTTACAAGTTTCTTTTAACTTGATAACCTACACACTGAATTTGCGCATTTGCTTGTTAGAACATAAGTTTAGCTTTGGAGTCAAACAAGGTAAACTATTGTTTTATTATTCTAAGGATTATTTTTAAATGTTCTGGGTATTATAACGAGCTCTTATTTTCTAGGTCAGTTATTGCCAGACCTTGTTAATGGCTGCGGGACACTACTAAGAGTTCTCATAACTTATAAATACGAAACAGAATTTTTCTTGGAGCTGCAGCCTCTGTTTTCGTGAACCCAATAGCAATAGTTCGCATTTCTATAGCTATTTACAAATATGGCTCTCAAGAATACAATGCGTGATGACTAATCCGGCTTCTTGTCATGAGTTAAGTCACAGAACTCTCTACAGGTTCGTGGTATTTTCGTATGTTTGAATTCGAAAGAAATATGTTTTTTTAATATCATGTCAAAGAGATTGTCAAGGTTAGGAAAGGTACCAGTAAATTTTAGATGATATTTGCTGCATTTGAACTTGACATAGTTTCAGTGATCAATAATGTTTTGTCATGCGCGGTCTATCAAGCTGCAGGTTTATTGATATATTTTCATTAAAGGTGGGTATATACACTTTATTTCAGAAGTTTTGGTATATGAATGTGTAGTCCAAACGATATTATTAACCCTATGTTCTTCTTCATAAATGGGTTTAACATTAGTTTTACTGTTGTTTTTATTTAAATTTCCCGTTCGTTATTTACTCTTGCGTTGTGTTAAGGACTTTTACATAAATTCAAAATTTAAGAGAACAATAGATCTAAATTAAAACGATAGATACTTTAATTGCGTGAAGATGTATACCGGTAACAGAGGCGACTCAAATACGTATGCTTATTGACTTCAATTGACCTCTATAGTAACGAGAAAACGTTTTATAGATATGCTAGGGCTTATAAAAAGATGGAATGGTTTAGGTGCCGTATTATAAAGTTGTAATGCCATTATGATTCCAGTATGAGAGAGAAAAACTATACATGACTGATGGCAGGGTTGCCAACCGTACTCTAAAATAGAGTATTGTGCTCTATTTCATGTAGGTGTACTCTACAATCTGTAATACTAATAGAGTACGCCAAAATACCTTTTTTTACAATGTTTACTATACTAATACCAGTCATGATACCCATTGTCATAAATCATAAATAACCCAAAAATTTAACGTTTACTGTTAATTATGTTCATTGAAATTAATAAAAAATAATCTAAATAAATTGATTAAGAATATTTGGATTGTGCCACAAAAGGCACAATTTTTTTTTTTTTAGTTTTAAAAAATGTACTCTTTTTTAAGGTGGTACTATTTATTTACCCCGTCTGAAATCAGATATACCCTATTTGATGACCCAAATACATTATAATAACGCCCCTATATGTACGGGGGCCTTATTTATAAAAACACTCTCGTAGCGAATAGCGTAGCTTTCGGACGATCGGTGACGGTGTCGGTGTCGCTCGAGTTCCAATTGTTTTTTCCCATCTCAAAAATTCCAAACTCGCCTAAAGAAGTTTTCACTTCAAAAATAAATGAACCTTGTGATTAGTGACACTGAACAGCAGGTTCTTAATTTTAAAAAATGTACCCGATAACAGGATAGATATGGGTGGCATAGTACTGACGTATCGTTAGAAGGGGATTTTGTCATAGATAGCTGAATGTAATGGATCATAATCTACCTAGCCTTCCCAGAGGACACGGTGGAGCATACGGTGGAGGTCTGCCCCGCTTGGGCGGAGTACCGCCGTGTCCTCGTGGATGCGATAAGCGGTAGCGACCCCTCGCGCCCGGCCCTGGTTCAGGCCATGGTACGGAGCGAGAGGGAATGGGAAGCAGTCTCCTCCTTCTGCGAAGCAATGGTAATGGTAATGCTCGCGAAGGCGGAGGCGGGATGGGTGAGGGAAACTCAACGAAGTGGCCCTCACGACCCCGGCCGCTACCGCCGCAGGAGACGCATTGGGTGTAGGACGTCGCGAAATGATCTCCGGCCACCGTAGACCCGGGCCTGCGGACGGCGAGTAGTGGGTAGCTCGCCGTCCGATCAGCACCAGGCCCGTGAGTCGACGGCGCGTAGTGTTCCACGAGCGCCTCAGAGATGATTGTCAGCCACCACTGACGGGACCCATCATGGCAGGTACCTGCATGCCTAGGGGTAGCGGATAAATTCGTAACAGAGTTCCCGCTCCCCTGAGCACTGAGGCAGTTAAGGAATAGGGGTGGGTTTTAGTCAGTAAGAGTCTGACACGCCCTCGGAGCGGGAGATGTCATTGGATGATTTCACACCCCAAAAAAAAAAAAACTACCTAGCCTTTTCCCAACTGTCTTGGGGTCGGCTTCCAGTCTAACCGGATGCAGCTGGATACCAGTATTTTACATGGAGCGACTGCCTATCTGACCTCCACAACCCAGTTATTCGGTAATACGATACCCCTTGGTAAGACTGGTTGTCAGACTTTCGGGCTTCTGACGACCCGTAATGACTGTCAAAGATCCACGATTGACAGCCGGGACCAACGGCTTAACGTGCTTTCCGAGGCACGGAGGAGTCTCGGTATGTAAAAACCCCGGCAAGCGTATCTTTAACCTGATGGATCGACCCGTGCGGCTGTTATTACTTTAGCCACGAGCTCCTCTCCTCCAGCTGAATGTAATGATGATTATCTTAAATTTAAAAGCCACTAATCAGTATTTAAAGTAAGGATATTGCTAGCGAGTTTTATAAATAAGACTGATAGTTATTATATATCTACATGAAATGTAATAATATATATATTACAACAGCAACCTTTATGTATGATAATGATCGACAGCTATATTATTACCAACTAACAAATACTTATACAACATAGCATTGTTTAGTTGCCTTTTGAAACAGCCACAGTGAAAATAGTTATAGTCAGGCTACAATGATGTATGATAATAAACACTGAACCATACCATTGTCGTTCATTCGGAAAAAAAATCTAATCAATCATATTAATTTTATAACTACACTAGTGGGCTGCCCAGGTTTTTCCCGGGTTGTATGCACATAATTATTTCAGCCCAGATTTTTCCCAGGTTCATCATCATCATCATCAGCCTTTTGATGTCCCCACTGCTGGGGTACAGGCCTCATCTGTGCGAGAGGTTTTCCCGGGTTATATAGTGTGTGTGTGTATGTCGCCTATGTCCATGTGAAATAATTTACCGGTGAAAGAATTTTGCAAATGGGTGCAGTGGTTCTGCAGATTACCTCCCACCATACTATTACACAAACTCACAAAAAAAAACTAATTTCAAAATTTCCATCGAAAATTTTGAATTAAGAACCCGCTAATCAATGTTTAAACTAATCACATGCTGTTTTTTTTATTTATAAGGCTTATAGATTACTATAGAGAACTGAGTATGGTTAAACATCTTAGATCAGAGAATAGGACTTTTGTTGATGATTTCAAAAAGTTTAAGGGATAAATGCCCAGTTTCACACAAATCCGAAGCTGCCGAGGCATGACTTGCAAACAACCATCCAAACATCTAATCATGTAGACTATGTATATGTCGCCGCGTGAGCGTCTGGCTGCTAAGATGGCAATCATTACTAATTACTTTAGCTAATATTTGGGATTTAAAGTTAGTTAGTTTGGTTAATTCTGCCCTCTATGGGATACATCTTCAACTATGACACTGGGTGTTGGTTCCTATTTTGATTCAGCGCCATCTATTGGCGTCTTGATGGAATCAAACATTTAATAAGTTGCGAGGATCGATTATTAAACTAATTGTTATGTTTTAATTGAAACTAAGGGTTAAATAAAAAAACAAGGAAGCATTTATTTAATAGCTTCTGGATTGTTGGTCATTTTAACAATTGCAATGAGTAAAGTTTTGTCTATGTCTTACATTGCCAAAGAAGATGGCGTGGTTTTGAGGGAGATTTAAAATGATCAGTACCAGAATGTTATAATTTAAAATGGAAGCTAAATTGGTTTCAGTATTGTATCCCGAACTATAAATTCATATGACTATTTAACACAACAAGTTCTAATGAAAACCTTTGTTTATTTACCTAAATCGCCGGGAAATGTTGGAAGAAGTAATGAAGCTACTAATTTAACTTAAGTTATGAGAAATGTTTCAGCATGAGTAATTAATAGCTATTGTTTATTGATTACATAATTAATTAATAAGTGTTTTGGGATTGTTTGTAAGTTTTCTTAAATAAGTAATGAAATTCTGTATTGGAATATGGGGTGTTTCCGCCCTCTTTAATTCGACGCGTGTGTGCGGTGCGGGGGACTAAAAAGTACGCACTTGGAGAAGTTCTGTGTAGACCACGGGTAGACTAAAAATAAAAAGGAATCGTGATAGATTGTGTTTCTCGACAAGTGTTGTAATATTTAAAAGAATGTCTCCAGAGTTTCTTTTCTGTCAGTTCTTCTCTGAGAGAACAATGCCTTGGAACTGGCAGGCCACATATTATGTGGTTTTACTTTGTTAGCTTCAGATGACTGATCAACTCCTATGCAGTTCCACAAGTGTCTGTACATGGTTTAATGAAATAAAACCCATGAGTTTCAGTCAAGTGTTGTGTTTAATTGAAGTTAACCCACTTTTCCTACTAACAATGAGAAATTGTACCGAAGGCACCTTAGTACGAGTGATCTGAGTAGTAATGCCTCGATATATATAATGTTAGGAGCTGGGTATGGGATAAATTTATTTACACCGATTGATTAAGGGCCTACCTCCCCTTAGGTGGCGCCCTCATTGAATAAAAATTCGTATCTTAGCCTAGAAAATAAAGATTAAAGAATCCTATGTTGCGTTTGTTACAAATAGAATATGGTATTTTTACGTTGTTAAAACAGAAATTAAAGTGTTTCGTATCCAAAGTAGTAGGCAAAAATGTCAAAAACGGCCGTTTTTGGTACTTCTGCTTACTACTTTGGATACGAAACACTTTCGAGTCCTGTTTCAACAACGTAAAAATACCTTAAGCTCTTTGTAAAAAACGTAACATACGATTTTTCAATATTTATCTTCTACGCTTTGCTACGATTTTTTATCTAATGAGGGCGCCACTTGGCGGCTATATACGCCTTAACCAAATATCCTTTGTTAACTCAAACAATTTATTTACACAACACGTATTCTCTAATTATCACTATTCTCTTCGTAATCGCTTGCTTTTGCATCCGCAGTCAAAAAGAGACTTACTCACGCACGCCCGGCCTCTTTACCCTATCTACTACAGTCATAGAAGTTTCCAGAACATTATCGAACTAGCCTATAGTGGAATGTTCTAGAAACATCTTTTAACTTCTACGCAGTACTATAATGGAATGTTACTTAAGCTTGACGGCAAAGAAATAACAAACGGCACAGAAATTTGTAACAATGTAATACAGTCGACATAACACTGCTCCCCTCCTTAGCCATGCTCCTCCCGAGCATCATTAGTCCCGTAGTATCGCGCCAATCGGTCTACATGGACAATCTTAGGCGCACCTCGTGGACACTTCTGTATTCGGTAAGCAACATCTTTGATTCTAGTCACGACTCGGTATGGTCCATCCCATTTTGCTTGCAATTTAGTAGACTAACCTTTGCTGTGCAGTGGGTTATGCAACCACACCAGTGAACCCTCGTCAAAACCTTTAATGTTTGCCTTCCAGTCGTATCAGGTCTTCATCTTATCAGACATTTCTTGGACGGATTGTCTGATATGCTCATGTACACCATTCAACTTGTTACGCACGTCATTCGCATAATTGGCATGGGGCATCAGATGGGGTTCCGGTGATTAAATCTGCAGGCAACTGTAATTCTCTTCCAAAGTTCGCGAAGGCTGGTGACACAGTCGTACTTTCGTGAACTGCACTGCGGTAGGACAGAAGAAACGGCTGTATGTTCTTGTCCCAATCCCGTTGCCTGCTTTCCACAACTTATGCCAGTTATCTCTCCAACGTTTTGTTGAAACGTTCTACCATTCCATCAGATTGTGGATGGTAAGAAGTGGTTCTGGTCTTGGCAGTACCCTTCATTCGACAAATCTTCTGGAATAATTGCGATTCAAAATTCCTCCCTTGGTCGCTGTGAACGTTGTATACTTTTAAAGCACCTCTGCTGCGTGTCTGGGGTCTTATCATAGCCGCACAACTGGTACATTTGCGACACCAGTCCTCAACGTCCTCTCGACTGTGGATCCAGTAAAATCGCTCTCGAATCTTCAGTAGTTCTACGAGGGTCATTCAATAAATACTTAGCCTACAAAAAGTAAACGAAAATTTTGGAAAAGTGGCAATTTATATTTCAACATAGTCTCCTTTTAGTTCGATACACTTAGCCCAGCGATGCTCCAACTTTTTTAACCCGTCCGAAAAATAGTTTTTGTCAAACTCTGCAAAATAGGCCTCCGTGGCGGCGATAACCTCCTCATTCGATCCATATCTATTCCCGGCGAGTGATTTTTTCAGATTAGGAAACAGAAAGAAGTCACAAGGGGCCAAATCTGGAGAATACGGTGGATGGGGCAGCAATTCGTAGCGTAATTCGACCAATTTGGCCATGGCAACGGCAGACGTGTGAACCGGTGCGTTGTCGTGGTGAAACAGCACTTTTTTCTTCGCCAGATGGGGTCGTTTTTTCTTTAATTCGGCGTCGAATCGACCCAATAAATCGGCATAGTAAAGCCCTGTAATTGTTTTACCCTTCTCGAGGTAATCGATGTAGATCACACCTTGTGAATCCCAGAAAACGGTGGCCATAACTTTTCCGGCCGATTTTACAGTTTTCGCCTTCTTTGGAGCACGTTCCCCGGTCTGGATCCATTGTTTTGATTGCTCCTTGGTCTCTGGTGTGTACCAGTGGATCCAGGTTTCATCGACGGTCACAAAACGACGCAAAAACTCCGCTGGATTCCGCTTAAACAGCGCCAAACACGTCTCCGATGTGGTCTCACGGTTGCGCTTGTTTTCTGGTGTGAGTAAACGCGGCACCCATCGCGCCGACAGCTTTCTCATGCCGAGTTCCCCGTGAAGAATATGATGCACTGTTCCTTCTGAAATGCCTACAGTCTCAGCTAGCTCCCGAACCTTCAATCGGCGATCTGCCAATACGAGATCATGGATTTTTTTAATGTTTTCCTCCGTAGCAGCTGTTTTCGGTGCACCTGGACGTGGTTCATCAAAAACCGACGTACGGCCACGTGCAAACTCGTTGAACCAATTCTTGACGGTGGCCATCGATGGAGAAGAGTCACCGTACACAGCATCCAAGCGCTCTTTGATTTCGATGCGCGTTTTCCCTTCCAAAAATAGGAATCGAATCACCGAACGATATTGCTCTTTTTCCATTTTTGTAAAACCGATCGACACGTTCGCTTCCATAAGTTGTCAAATTAAAACAAATGAAGGGATTGGAATGAAAATTTGAAAAAAGAATTAAAAAAGAATGTGCTACACTGTGGTAAAACTCTTTTGAAACTACAGCGCCCTCTGGCGATGAGGCTAGGTACTTATTGAATGCACCTCGTATTTACCCCCATATGTCCTCCTGAACATCCATCATGGTAGAGCCGTAAAACATCCGGTACTTTGGCTTTAGGGACAACAATGTAGATGACAGTTGTCTCCTCGAGCGTTTACCCATTTACGGCAGAAGATTATCCTGGATAACCAAGCTGTTCCAATTTACCCAATGACTATTCGTGATGGAACTCAACGCCGCAACATAACTCTACTTGGGTTTAGGAGCACCAGTTTTAATCCACTCCGAAGATCGGTTTGAGGTCCGTGTCATTTTGCTGAGCAAGCTGTAGGGTTTCTTTCCATTCATTGCTGACATCCATTCTTAGAATCCTCACTTCGCTCACTCCCGAGTCAGACTTATCGTCCGCATCGCACGCGCACACCATCACACAGTCGTCTTGCTCGGAGGCCACGGCGCTGGCAACACGACTCCACGCCTGCACTCGCTTCACTTGCTCCTGTTTCACGCACTTGTCGGGTTCCGCACTGTCCTCGACGACATCACTTGCACACTTTCAGGGGCCTCCAACGCAGCCGTGCGCCATGGCACGCCACTCGCGCTCCTCCACCAAACTGGCCGAACCGCCCTTTCTTGCTGGGATTGATCTTCTCTCAGTGTGCTTCGCTTTGGACAGCTTGACCGAAGATGACCCCTTTCCCCACAAGTGTACCACCTAGGGCTATACCCTTGCGGACGATCGCGTACACCACGATGCCACAACCTCCCATAAATGGTGTGTTCGATGGTCTTGCCTCACTGCCTCTACTTTCAAGGCATAGGCCAAGGCGTCCAGTGTCTCATGATGCCCAAGTCTTACAGCGGCTCTAAGTTACATATTCCGTCGACGAACGCCTGTACCAAATAGCTATTGATTTAAAAAAAAAAGTGCGGACTGGTATGCTTTCCAAACGAACTTTTCAACTTCCAAGGCCCACTGCTGTGGGTTGAACACGATCTAAGGGATCTTAGCGTGAAATTCAAGTGCGCGTTGCCGTATCTGGACTCTAACGCTTCCAGTAGCTGCTCGTAAGTCACATCCTTGCAAAGAGCCTGAAGTATGTTTAGGGCCCTGTCTCGGAGACCTAAGGTAAGGTTTTTGAGGGGCATCTGCTCTTCTTGGCGGAGGACCTGCTCCTATTTATCTTGTTGAAGCTTCTCTTCCAACCGACGGGCCTGCTCTTCTTGGCGGCGGGCCTGCTCTTCTTTATTCTTTTTCGCTTCCAACCAACGGGCCTGCTCTTCTTGACGGCGAGCCTGGTCCTGCAGCAGCGTCATTAGCGCAGACAAGTGTGGCACCGCTGGTGCTGATGAAACTCCACATGGGCCAGCGACTGGCTCTGTTGTAAGCAACTCCACCTGGCGTCTGTATCGGGGAATCACCAAACCGCCTCTGGTCCATGTCTTGCTGCCGCTGACTCCTTGTACGAATACCGTCAGTGTCGTCCTTTGGTAAAATTGGCATAATTTATCCCTCACTTCACACCGACACCAATTTGTTACGAGCTGGGTATAGGATTTTATTTACACCGATTGATTAACCAAATATTCTTTATTAACTGAAACAACCTTTATTAACTGAAACAATTCATTTACACAAAATTTATTCTCTAATGATCACTATTCTCTTCGTATTAGCCTTCGCATCCGTAGTCAAAAACAGACTAACTCACTCGCCGCCCGCCCGTCCTCTTTATACAGTCATAGAAGTTTCCAGAACATTGTCGAACTAGCCTAAAGTGGAATGTTCTAGAAACATCTTTGAATTTCTACGTAGTACCATAATGGAATGTTCTGTAGTGGAATCGTCTGGAAACTTCGACCACATTCTCGAAAGTTCTCGTAATACGGTCGACGTAACAATAATATTAGCAGGAAAGTAGGGATGACAAACCTGGAAGGAGTTGAGTGTGATCATGTACTCATCACTGAGGCGCTCTTTTGTCAGTTTGTTGGCAGGCTGGTCCGTGGGTAGCTTCATCAGTTCCATGATGAGTGATGACGTGTCCTTGGCCAGTTTCTGCGTGTAGTTTTGTATCTGGCGTCTACAAATAAAGTTATTTTAGAGTAGGTATTGATTTATTTGTATATGAACTGATCTTGTGACTATCAGATATGCTGTTTGAATAATTATATTAAAGAAAAATATATAATATTTTTTTTTTACATATTGTTTATCCTTTATTAGTGTTATACAATTAAGGCCTGTTTCACGACCAATGTCTATGTGCCCATTAACTCAATTCGCAGATGAATTTATAGATTCTCCACAGTGAATGTGAGCTTTGAGTTAAGCTCACAAATGTGAGCTTAACTCAAAGTTGACTTTGCTTCTAGCAAAACTTTCGAGTGATGGAGAGATCACATTTGAACTGTTAATACAGTAAAATTTTCTAAATAATGGAACCATGATTCCACTCACAGTTGGTTGCGAAGCTCTTGCGAGTCCTGTGGTGTTTGCAGCTGGTTGACCATCTTTGACATTGAAGACACTGCCAACAGAAACAGAAAAGTTATGGTGTGAAATCATATACACATGAAGAGAAACCCATTGCATGCACAGAGGAGTTTAGGAATTGGCACAGTTTAAGTTCAACCTGATATATAGGTATATATGTCACCAGATTGTTGTTAACTCTGAGATTGTAATAAATCATGCAATCTATGGAATTTCTCAATATTTTGTGAATTGATCATTGTAAATACAATAAAACCCATTAATATTAAATATTAGACACTGATACTTTGATACTTTGTTGTAATCTATCAGTGTCTTACTGGGAAAAAAGGGTTTATAATTTTACAAGATTTAGCGTAAACTAATGGATACATATGTATATGTACAATTTGATAGATAAGAGAGAGTTGGCAAAAGTGGTCCAAATATTTGCCACAAATGAGACCTATGTCATTAAACAGTCTTTATAATATTAGTAGTATTTGTTACTACATAAACCGTTTTAAAAAGACACTCTTTAAAAAAATTTAAAATTGAGTGGCAAATCCTGATTTTCAATCACTATTTGCTGTGCTATTGGGTAAACATTTACGGGGTTAGGCCCAAATGTCCATCACAAATGATACCTATATCTAAATCTATTAATCTGATTTCATTAGAACATAAGTATGATGAAATAAGAACAAAACTGCTGAAAATTAACTATGAATAACCTAGCTAATCTTATTACTTTGTGATGATGATTCATAGTAAATTTTGATTCAACAAAAACTTTTATGTTATGTCACAGAAAAAACAATTTATTTTGTGTCTATGTGGTGCAAATCATTATGAAATATGCCTATTCATGGTTCAAAATGAAACCAGGTTCTTTTTTGCTATTGATGGGCACATGTTTGACCACTATGTCACCTGATGGTAAGCGGTGATGTGGTCGAATATGGAGCATGCTTGCCTAGAAGTAACCTATTCACTCTTGACTTAAAGACTAAAAGGTTGTAGCTATCAGGAAACACAGACTTTGATTCCACTTCTTAGCTGTACGCACAATGAATGTGTTCCCAAAAAGTTTTGAGCATGTGGGTGGGATGGCCATCAAGTACCGGTGGCGTATCGCCGTACGTCTTATGGTCCGATGATGGAACGGGCTTGGTGGAATTAAACTATGCAATTCCATTGCACATTCAAAATGTAACCGATAGAAAACTGACAAGCTAGCAACTCGGCGTCGATGCTCAAGACTTTGGAGCTTCAACTTGACGAGCCTATCATAGTCGATGATCCTCTTGGCTCGTTTCTTAATTGACTCAAGGGCCTCAAGCTGGTATCTGGCAGATCTGTCCCAAAGATGAAAGCAGTACTCCATACACAATCATACTTGCGCTTGATAAAGTTTGAGCAGCTGTTCGGGCGTGAAGTACCATCTCACCTTTGATTTAAAAAACTATCTATGGACTTTCTTGCAGATCAACATTTTGGAACCTGCAATTAGCTTCAACATTTTGACTAGCTGACTGACAATCCAAAACAATACTGATAAAATAAGAAACATTATTGTAATATTGAAAAGGATATGTACAAATTTCAGGTTTTGGTAGTACTTGGTGGTAATCTATGAAAGAAGAAATAATGTTATATGCCACTCAAAATACCAGCACTTGCTAAAACTACATCAACCACGTTGGCACACAAACATACTGTGTTGTGTTCCCAGACAAATGGAAGACAATCATGTCAGTATGTCTGGAGTTCCGTGAGATGAGTGTGTGATTTTTTTTATTGTGTCTTCTCTATCTAATGTAAATGGTGGATCATTTTTGTTAAAGTAAAACAAATAAGTAAATACAGAGTGTATAAAAACTATACATAACGTTCAAAGGCTTTATTGACTAAATGCTTGCTTAAGTTTTTGGCTGGTCAACATAATAATCTTCAAGTTCACATTGAGTAATTAAGTGCTACACAATAGCTTCAAAAGAAATTATAAGCATTAGCATCTCCAATTAGCCTCTTAAAAATGACAATAGAAACACAAAATAGGTACATGCATGACTAAGAATAAACAAACAAAAGGTAAGCGCAAAAGATAATAATAATGATAAAAGTTGATAATGAAAACAATATCACTACTTACCATTTTGTGAAATCTTCTTTATATTGCTGGCGATAGTTTGAGATAGCCTCTGGAAGTTGCTACTGTTGTCTTCATAGGTCACACCTCCCTGGTATGAGGTATCCATCGTGACTTTGATACCTACAAAAAGGACACTAATAAACATACACACCACTACCCAACGGAAGGATTATTTTGCTTCAAGATGTACCACTAATTGAGTTACACTAATAGGAAATTATAAAATTGTGACGTGCGTTGTTTTCGTAACACAAAAAAACAACGAGTCCAAGTACTATTCCAGCCTGTATAAATTAGTAAAGATTACAGAACTTTGAGCGTAATAAACAAGACTGAAAATGATACCAAACAATAATAAAAACACGTAACCTTTTGATCTTTTTTCGAAGAGACTTGGAGACTACAAAATAATCCTAATAAAAAAACCCAACGAGAAGCAGTCAAGTCAGCCCAGTCTAGTATCTAATCTGTGGCCCAGTCTATTCTGCATATTTTTTTTCATACGTGCACCTGTCATTCGTTATTCATTTAGGCCGAGTGTATATGATTAATATTCAGATAAAATCGACTAAATTTTGCTCACTATTTTTTTTACTCGACTTGGCAACATTTTAAAGTTAAAATAAAGTTCTCCATGCAAGGTCCGACAGCACCGTTTCAATCATAATCCTATAGATGCGTTTTCCTTTTGGATCGTTGGGGTTGGGTTTGGGTGCTCCTAGCGGAGCTTTAAGTTCACATCGCTGCCAATGTGGTAGGTAAACCAAAGGTCTGTGTGTGAGATGCATGATGTTGACAACCTTTGCACCATCCCGTTTTCTTAGCACGAAGGCTTGTGCCGTGGAAGCTGCTGCGGGCACAGAAAACCTCAAACGTTACAAATATAACAACCTTATTGGGAATTTATATTATTATGATTGTTTCAGCCGTATAGGAATGCAATACTAGTCATAGGACCATGTGTTTATCCATTTTTTTGTGAAATCTGGATTAGGACGTTAGCAGCGCGTCAGAAGCACATGCTTCTGTTTATAATATGAAATTCTGACTGAGCGTGACGGTCGCGCGGTTGCTTAACTGTGAAAGCGGTCTTAGTCGACTCCTCACTTGACCGTGAGGACATTTGTGTGGCATTTTTTTCGGCCAAATAATCAGCATTACCATTCAACGTAGCAATGCTGCCAGTGTTCTGGGCCATTTTCCCATTGACAGCGATGTGGACTAATAGTCTGTATTTATTTGTATTTACCTCTGACAACGTCGGTAGTAACGGCGATAGTGCCGGTAGTGGACAGTTATTTCTACTTTCAAGAAATTACTTTTTTATTTTACTTTCTGATCCTACAAAAATACTTAATGATAACACGCACCAACGCTATTATCAACTCTGGCAGCCAAAATAGTTGTTAAGATGGAAGCGCCAGGGTTAGCCCGCGAAATTCCAATTTTCTTACGGTTTTTGGAATTTGCAGGTCAGTGTCCGGTTGTATCTTGGTAAAAATTTGATTCGCGGCCGTAGCGAGTATGTATTTATAGAATTATAATCATTAAAATTATCAATACAGCTCTTTCAGTTAGAATTGATGTCAAATGTAAGTATTTCATGACATAAAATTTGGCATCAATTCTAACTGAGAGTGACGTACCGTGCGTGTTTCGTGTACTGTGGCTGAATAAATTTTGTTCTTCTTCTTCTTCTTCAGCCATCTTATTTAGCGTTCCAAGTCTGGGACCATATAACGGTTTTGTAAGCATGTCAGCTATCTGTCTGGTTGCTGGCACATGGCAGATTGTCAAGTTGCCTTCTTGTATGCATTTCCTGACAAAGAAAAATCGGTGGACATCGATTATAATAGGCACTACGTGCTTCATTTTTGTTTTCCTATACGTCAAAGCAGCAATGCAAAGTGACTATCAAATTGATATCAACTAAGTTAGCGAACCCGGGCCTGCGGACGGCGAGTAATGGGTAGCTCACCGACCGATCACCACCAGGCCCGAAATTCGACGTCGCGTAGTGTTCCACGCGCGCCTCAAAGAGTTGTCAGCAATAAAGACGGTGCCCGTCATGGCCGATGCCTGCTCAGGGGTTGAGGATAAATTCAAAACAGAGTTACCTCGCCCCTGGGCACTAAGAGCAGGAAGGAACTGGGGTGGGTTTTAGTCAGTACGAGTCTGACACGCCCTCCCGCTTCACACTAGAGCGGGAGAAGTCATTGGATGATTTCCAAAAAAAAAAAAACTAAGTTAGTGAATACACCTGCTGCTATGTTTTGTCTTCTGGTGAAATTCTATAGGTTTTTTCGCCAGCTTTAAATGCACTATCATTGTCAACACATAATGTCGCAGGGCAGTTAGCACCAGTAAGATCTTATATCTTCTGTAGCCATATAATCTCTCTGGCAGTTTCACTCACTGCTACAATTGCCGCCTCTGTTGAGGATATTGCAACGGTGTTCTGACGTTTGATATATCAGGAAACAGTTCCTTCAGCGTATATACAGAGAATGCCTGATGTAGATCGCGCAGTTTCAATATCACCACCATGATCTGCATCGCTATAACATTCCAAACTATGAACATTATCTGTCCTATAACGTATACCTTTGTCCGCAGTTCCTTTTAGGTATCGCATAATTCTTTTTACGTTCAGGATATTCTCTTTTCTTGGTTTCTCTAAATTTCGCTTACTGCATAGGCAATATCAGGCCTTGTGCTTGTCATTAAACAAGACAAGGCACCAACAGCTTCACGGTAGGGGAATTACATCGTAGTTGCTTCCTCAACCTGAGCATTGTTTCCCTTAAGAATTGGTGTTGTCACTGGCTTGCATTCGTCCATGCCAAATCTCTCTAACAAGCGAGTGACGTATGATTTCTGATGCAGTAAAATGGAACCATCAAAGTACTTTTTATCTCCATTCCTAGAAAGTAGCTGGCGGGTTTTACTGTTATTTTAAAATGTGCTTTCAATTCATTCAAGAAACAGTCAGCCATTTTCTCACTGGTATATGCCAATAGACTGTCGTCAAAGTACAGGGCCAGAATAATTTTCTCCTTTCCATGTCTTCTTACAAACAAACAGGGGTCACAATTACTCTGCTTGAAACCTGCATTTACGATGTAGTCTGTGATGCATCTGTTCCAACAGAGTGGAGCTTGCTTTAGTCCATATAAGCTTTTCTTTAACTTGAAGACATAACTCTCGTCAGGTGGTTTCATGTAAATCTACTCGTCTAATGTCCCTTATAGGAAGGCTGTAGAGACATCGAATTGCGATAACTTCAGTTTACCCCCTGCAGCTACACTCAAGACGGCTCTTATCGTTCTGCTCCTAGCAACTGGACTAAAAGTTTCATGGAAATCAAGGTCGTTCTTCTGCGAATATCCCTTTATCACTAGTCGAGCCTTGTATTTATCAATAGAGCCATCCGGATTGGTCTTAATTTTGAAAATCCATTTGCCTGCGATGGCTTTTCGACCTTTTGGTAGTTTAACTAGTTCCTATGTTTCTTTATCTCTTAACGAGTTTTTTGCACTTTCGATAGCCTGTGTCAACTTTTCTTTGTCTTCACATGAAATTGCCTGCTTATAGGTTTGGGGCTCGTATAAATTGTTGGCGTCCACAGCCATAACATGATCATTAAACCTTACAGGAGGCTTTAGGTTTGATCTATCTCTGAGAACCATGCGGTTTTCATCGGAACTATCGCTTTCGTTTCCTTCAGCTAGGTTTTCGTTTTCTTCTTCAGAAGGCAAAGGCTCGAAATCTGATTCATTCATATCATCTACCATTTCTTCATTGGTTTCGATATGTTCCCTTGACGAAGAAGGTCTTAAAGTGGTTTCAATTTCATCCTCTGAAGCATGTCGTTCTCCAATCTCTCTATTAACATTAATTTCATGTTCACTCTCGAAGACTTGGGCAATTATGATTGAAGTTCCTCTGAAGAACAGAAGTCGGCTCTTTTGGTTTAGATACCCTCCCTCCCCCCCTCTAGATTTTTCCAGTAACGGTATCTCTTCGAAAGTCATCTCTGGATCTTATCAATTTAAATGCTTCTTTGTCACAGATCCTATAGCCTTCATCTCCTTCATAACCTATAAGTATCCCTTTTTGAGCTTTTTTGTGCAGCTTCTTGCGATTAACTTTAGGAACATGGTCCTATCAGGTGCAACCAAGTATTCTAAGATGTTTGATTGCTGGCTTCTGTCCGTACCACAGCTCATGTGGAGACTTGCTTGGTAGGTACATTCGTTAGCCCTGTGCGATTTAACACATAGACTGTCGCATTTACTATCTCTGCCCACAAGTCATCAGGCATTTTATCATGTGCATGTATAATGATGCGTGCGGCTTCTACTACCGTCGGATTTTCACGTTCTACACAGTCTGTTTGCTGTGGGGTGTGGGGCACTGTAAATCTTTGCTTAGTTCCATTTTCATTTAGGATATTTTTGAAATCCGCGCTAAAGAATTCTCCTCCGTTGTCACTTAACATTTCTTTAATGACATGTCCTGTTGTTTTAGCTCTTTAGGTTTGAAGCGGTTTCAGACTTTTGTCGAAGAAAGTGAATGTGACGATATCGTGTGAAGTCGTCCTTGAACAGAATGTAATATCGAAACTTCGAGATCGAATATGGAAATGGTCCGCATAAATCTGTATGGATTAGTTCTCCAGATTTAGTGGCTCTAACCCTTGTTCCAAATGAATGTTTATGCGCCTTTCCATAGACACAACCTTCACAAATGTCCGACTGGTTGTTCTCCATTTTCAATCCTAGCACTTTTTCGATCACCTAACGAATATGTATTTTGTTCTGATGTACTAACCTTTCATGGTATACTTGTAAAGGGTTTGTCAGTAGTTGATTGACTTTCTGATTTTCAGGCGCGACACATTTCAACTCCAGCTTGAATAGTCCCCCTTTAATCGTTATATTTCCAATTAATTTTGCTTCTCCATTTACTTTTACTGCACATTGCTTAGGTGTAGACTCGAACGTACTTGTGATCAAGTTATCATGCACAGTAGCACTGAGAATAAGTTTCTTTTAATCTGTGGGACATACCAAACGTCTATCAAAAGTATTTGCTCAACTTTTCCATTAACGATGGCTTCAGCTCTAATGTTACCTACACCAATGGCTTCAATTGTTTCTCCGTTCGTCGCAGTTACCATATGTGTTCCTTTACTAACTAACTAACAGAGGTGACTTCTTCGGGAGCTTCGAACACTTCTCGAAGCTCCCGAAGAAGTCACCTCTGTTAGTTACATGGCTTGTCGCTCCGTTATCAACGTACCAGTTATCTTTATCCATTGGCAATCCTAGAGGATGGATAACTAACACATTCATGTTTAGAGTCACATTTGGGTTTTGTCCAGCATTTGACGGCTTTGGGGTTTACCTTTTTTATCCATTTTTGGCATTTCCGCACAATATGCCCAGCTTCTCCACAATTATTACATTTGAAAACTGTATTCTTCGTTTTCTTCTCTGTCTTCATGGCTAATACTTCATTGGTATTCTCCGTTTCTTTTTTAGCAGTCAATGCTTTGTCATGCACTCAGTTGTGATGTCAGATTCTCCACTGTCCGATCCTTTTTTGTTATTAAAAGCCAACTTGTCTTAAAAGCAAAATAATCTTGCGGTAAAGTTCCAAGTATCTTACAAATCAGTAGGTAATATCTCAGGCAGATTTGATTCGGTTTGGTTATTCAGCTCGTGCCAAATATTCTTCAATGCAGATACGTGCTTCCATAAGTCATGTTCAGGATCTTTTTTATAATCAAAGAATTTCAGACAGAGATCATAACTTTTTTCTTCGCTACTTCCACTGTATAGGCGTTCTAGTTTGTCCCATACCTCTTTTGCGCTTTTGTAACGCATGACTTGCTCCAGTAATTCGTCTGTCATATTCGTCGTCATCAGAGTCAATACTATACAATCAACCTTTTTAAATTGTTGTAAATAGTTCTCATATTTTACTTTAGCAGCAACATCAGCAGTCTTTGCTAGGTCTTCGGGCTTGATTAAATTGCCTTCTAAAATTTGTTCAGCTCCGGGAATATCTCTTCTCACCGTTTCGATCCTATATCTTCAATGCTTGTAATTGTTTCCGTTTAAGTGCACTATTTGTACCTTTGAGGCTTCAGATAGAGCCTTATCCATTTTCGATGGATTTTTCTAGGTACACTTTCTGCTAGAATAGTTTTTTTAAACTTATTCTTTCCTAATAACGAAAAAAAAAAAAACTTGTGGTTTCTCTCGCAACTTTAAGTCTTTGCGCAACTTTCAACGCTCTGCTGCCATGTGAAAGTTATGTGGTTAAGATTTATAGAAAAGCAGTTAATAAGAGAAACGATAGACTATATTGATTCCTGTATAAGAACAGTACAAAAGTGAATGACTTCATCAACAATTAGTATTACTAGGCAACACAACCATAGAGTGGGTACTAATAAGGACTATGCATTCCTCAACAATAGTAAAATCTAGAATTCTGAATTATGATCAATAATATCTAAATTCACCTGAAGAAGTTTGTTTTTTAGAGTACCCGATGGGTAACCAACGGAACCCTATTATTAAACATCCGCTGTCCGTACGTCCGTCAGCAGGTTGCATCTCATGAACCGCTATAAGTAGACAGTTGAGATTTTCACAGAGTGTGTATTTCTATTGCCTCTACAACTAAAAGTAATATAATTCGTACAGAACCCATGTATGCGAGCCAAACTCGCAATTCACCGGTTTTTGTGGAGTATTTCCACTGTGCTGCAAGCATCTTCCCGCAATAGCTCGCGTACCCACTGGCTTACACGAACGGATGCCGCATGGATTTATGTTCTGAACGCTATTTATCAAACCTATTCAGTTGCATTTTATCAATAAAATTGTTTGAGCTAGCTGATCGGTCTAAACAATGCATTATTCCGACCACGGTCTGGAGTTTATCACCACATTAGACTTGATTAGACTGATAGCATCCATAGGACTACCCATACTATTACTATCCTCTTTGCATAGGACGCTCTAAAGTAAAACTCATTCAAACTGCTCGGACTAAAGTATTTTCATGGTATTTTCATAGACGATTGCTATCTTGCTAAACGTAACAGTTACAAGCTGACACAGTGTTTTGAGAAATGTTTGACAATTTGATTTAGTAGGATAGCATCTATAGTCTATGACCACTGATTTCCTATGTTCTTCAGAATACGTTTACTTTACGGACTTGTATACGTATGTATGTGTAGCGTAATTTTAATGTGTATTTGTCTTCGTGTCCTGCTCTGTTTTTTTATTTAGAAATTTTAAATGTAATAAACGTATTGCATAGTCTTGAATCCTGCATCAATTGATCGATTGATAAACGACTGTTTTACACACAATTCTTGTGACAATGAGCTTAGTAATCATAATCACTCACCTATTTGTGTATGGCTTGATCTTCTGTCACGGGTGTTAAATAGTGTATCAAGTGGGTACATAGAATAATATAAAAGAAAGCGAAAATGTCCGTGATCGCGCTCAGCCGTTGTGATGTTTGAGTTCAGTAAGCTAAGCGTAACAGACGAGGAAGATGGGTTGTTGATGATCAGCCTGGTGAGCGAAGTTTAGATCGCGTAGCTTCACCGAAACGTTAAGCCGTGTTACGGATACCCACTATCGGTTCGCTTTATTTATACAAGCCTTTTTCTTTATTCGATCATCATGAGTTGGCTACACCGCGAGCTGGAAACAATGGATCCCTCGATCTTTTTACCATATTCGCCGTCGCCTCCGAATGGGCTGCCGCAGGAGTCGAAGTTGGCGACCTACATGGTAAGTTAATTTACAAACTTTTGTTGATTTGTGTCATTTGTGTCTGTGGTCAGTAGTGAGTCATGTTTGGATGTTTCAGAATCGCTCCACCTCGACCCCTACAAGATCCCTGAACCAGGCACTTGGGAAGATCAGTCTGGAGTCTTCACCCACTGCCATCAGAAAGGTGATTATTTTTTAAACCCATTTAGCACTGCTGTACACAACTGAGTATGGCAAAACAATTGAAGTTAGTTAAAAATTATAATGATCAAAGTGTGGCTGCTGTCCTAATTAATGGCAGTAAGGGGGCATCTTAACTTAGCAGTAACAAAAAAATGCTGCTATATGTATGATTTTTATTTGTATGATTTTTGAAGTCTGAGATTTATGTATCATATATATTGTTGCAGAATAAATCCCTAAGTATAATCTAAACGGTAATCGAAAGTTTTTTAATCATTATTTATATATGTACTATATTCCGACTGAAATAGTGTTGTAACTGATTGTGGTAATAAATCGCCAGTTTATTTTTGGCACTTAATGGATTAATGGTTTTAATTTTTTGGAGTATTTCTCACAGAAACCTTTGAAACTAATTTTTTGTACTTTTTGTTGTCCTAGGTGGTAACTACGATAACAGAGTTTGTTCCGATGAACTACTTCGGTCAACCAAGCATCATGCAGCCAGAGTCCCCTGAAAGTTCATCACCCTCAATCATGTCAAGTATTCCCAACACATCCCAAGTGCACCAGGTACACTCAATCATGTCAAGTATACCCAACACATCCCAAGTGCACCAGGTACACTCAATCATGTCAAGTATACCCAACACATCCCAAGTGCACCAGGTACACTCAATTATCTAATTAATCACTTTGAGATGAAAAAAAATCACAATAGAAAATAACTTGTAAAACCAGAAACTGTCTACAAGTTAAATGAAACTGTTGTGCAAATGAAGTATTTAAATAGAGAAGCAATTTATGATCATTATAATGAGACATTCAGTAAGCGGGACATGAAGTGCTTCAGGAGCATTTATGATATTGAAATGCAGTTATTATCAACTGCCTTACTGTAAAGGTTCAATATCCATAACATTGAAGTACAATTTTATTGAGTACACCCAGTTATCCATGTCCAACTTTCAAAACCGTTTGTGAACGCACCCACGATACAGGAATAATTTCTAGTGTGTGGCAACGTATATGAAAAAACAAAAAAAAACAACTTGATCTTAATCTCAGAACCACTATAGTACAACTGTCCTGCTGGTTCTCTTCGAATAAAATAACAGAAATAATGCTATACCATATATTTTTAAAGTTAAACTGAGCAGAAGGACAATCCTGTGTTTTACCTCATTTAAAAGTTTATTAAAGATTACTCTACAATAAAATTACACAGTACTGAAGAGGTAGTTTCATTGGTACCATGAACAATCTTGGTAAACATTTTTTTTTGTTTTAGGAGAATGTAGGTGGAACAACATACTTTTACTCCACGAACGACAGCCTGAACACATCTGGAGGATTGAATTCCTCTGCTTCAATTGGTAAGTCGAAGAAAAAATCTACCACAAACATGCTCTGTGAAAAAAGCTTCACAAATAATTCCTCATTTCATGCAATGGTTACTGCAGTAAACATTAACTAGGGTCAGTTATCAGTAATTTTTCAGTACAAGTTTCTTATCTTGAACCAACCAATGTTTCAGATACGGTTGCAATTTACCAAAGTATAAGTATGTGCTATTTTTTTATCAGAATTAAACTTAGTCTTACAACCATAGGCTGTTGAATGTTGGTTTCCATTGTCTGCAAAAAAGCTATTTGTTTGTATTTTCGCATGTTGCATCTTCAAAGCTTTAATTGGTTCAGCAGTTCATGCTGAATCAATGAAATATATTTGGAAGGCAGTCGGCTTCAAGTTCCATTATCAAGTATCTTCCTGTAAAATAAAAACTTTCACCCAGCTTTGCAACAGTGAGTAAACGAAAATTGTCTTTGCTTGTAACAATAAATTTAACAAGGGTTCCCTGTTCGATGAGCTTTTTCAAATTCCATGTTGATCGGAAAGTTTCTCTTTTATTCGACATGGAATTTGAAAAATTGGTGAAACATATTACCTATTTGTATTTTGATTATACCGTACGACTTCAAGTATATGTGGAAGGCAATCTATCGATAGTCGCGGCAGTGTATTGGGCAAGCAGTGCTTGTCCGCTTATCTCAAACTTCTTATCAGCTGAAAAATCTTGATATTTCTGTTTTTATTGCGTTCAGACTTGAAGGCACGTAATATGACTGCAATGATCGTGTCGACAAATTTGCATTTAGCTAGAACAGGGCATTGCTACTAAGATAGTGGTGCGGATTCTGTTTTGTACGAACTAAACTAAATTTAAGCTATTCCTATCTTTTTCTCTCTAATAAAACAAGAAAGAGACGGACGTAAATTAGAGCTGTCAAATTTATTTGAACTAATATTTCCATACAAATTAAGGGTACACGTAAAAATATGTCGATTAAAAACACGGTGCTGCGCAAGGCGTAAACTAGTTTGACATCTCTAACTTAGTTCATAGTTATAGCCGTCCTTTTCTCGCACTACCTTTTAGTAAAGATTCTCTAATTTTATTTTAGTTATTATTAAGAGAATCGGCACCAGTGTTTAACAAAAGCTTTAAAATCCCGCTTTTCCGTCTACCGTCAGGAGATAATAAAGAATTCCCGAATTATTATTGTAGACACATTTCACAAATTTCGCAAAAGGTTGAGCAAGACAGTGAAAAGATCAAAATCTCTGCACCTATCAAATATTTTAGGGATTTGAAACATCTGCACAACACAAAGTGACGCGTAAAACAGTAGTTGTAATGTCGATATGCATGAGCGGTGATATGCAGTGACTTATCAAACAATTTTTACCACTATGTCTAATTGCCGACATTAACCTAACGGTGTCTACAGGTGAAGTTTCCCTCAGATAACCACATCAGGATCGCTATCATAAGGCGTTGGAGTGGGACTACACGAAACAGCGGTTTTTGGCGGCGACATTTCTCGCCCGGCTCTGGTACGGAGCGAGAGGGAATGGGAAGCAGTCTCCTCCTTCTGCGAAGCAGTAATTCTCGCGAAGGCGGAGGCGGGACGCGTGAGGGAAGCTCAACAGAGTGGCCCTCACGCCCCCGTCCGCTACCACCGCAAGAGAGGCACTGGCTGAAGGACGTCGCGAGACGATGTCCGGCCACCGTAAACCCGGGCCTGCGGACGCCGAGCAGTGGGTAGCTCGCCGTCCGATCAGCACCAGGCCCGTTAGTCGAAGACGCGTAGTGTTCCTCGCGCGTCTCAAAGAGATGATTGTCAGTCACCATTGACGGGGCCCGTCGTGGCCGGCGCCTGCATGCCTAGCGGATAAATTCGTAACAGAGTTACCGCTCCCCTGGGCACTCAGGCAGGGAAGGAACAGGGGTGGGTTTTAGTCAGTAAGAGTCTGACACGTCCTCCCGCTCCACCCAGAGCGGGAGATGTCATTGGATGATTTCACACCCTACAAAAAAAAAAAATCCTACTTACACTTGTCTTTAGGATGGCAACATACGCCTTCCGTAGCGGCAGTAAGCATTTATCATCAGGAGCTCCTGATTGTAAATGCGGTTACTAAAACTTTCTTTGTCTTTTTATATGTAAAATAAAAAACACCTGCAGGATTTACGACTACCACTGACGCGAATCTTAGCGTCTAGTGTTATCAATCATCTCAACATTTTCCTGCCCTCATCCCAATTCATTTGGGGTCGGCGCAACATGTCTTTTTCGTCCATACTTCTCTATTAGCCGTCATCTCTGGAGTCACCCCTTTTTACCCATATCCTCTTTCACACAGTCCATCCATTGTTTCTATGGCCTTCTCTTACTCCTATAGCCATCCACATCCATACACAGGACTTTCCTCACGACATTTTCTTCATTCCTCCGCATCACATGCCCATACCACAACAACAGATTTCCACACAACTTTTCAGTCCGCGGTGCCATTTTCAGACTTCCTCTTATATACTTATTCCTAATTCTATCCATGCGCATAACACCACACATCGCTCTTAGCATTCTCATCACAGCTTCATGCAATTGCTTTTCATTCATCCCTTTTCTGGCCCAACATTTTGAACCATACAAGACAGCAGGTCTGACCATTGTTTTATAAATTTTCCCCCTAAGTTTAAGAGGAATGCGGAAGTCGCAGATAGTCCCGGTGACCTGCCGCTATTTTATGCATCCAGTGTTAATTCGGTGCTTAACTGTCCGATCTATTTCACCATCGCTTTGCACGAGTGAACCGAGATACCGAAAATCGGAGCAGACTGGGAGAAGCGCGCCATCTAGCGCTATAGTTACAGAACTGGAGAGACCGCCGAAATCGCAGAACATGTTCCATCCACAGTTTTATTTCTGCTGATTTTCAAGCCAACTTTCTCCAGCTTCTGTTGCCATTTCTCCAATCGGCTCTGGATCTCAGGTCCATCTTCACCGACAAGAACAATGTCGTCGGCAAAAGCACCAGGGTGCCTCCTCCAGTATTTTCGACGTAAGTGCGTCCGTAATTAACAGGAAGAGGTAAGGACTCAAACATCTAGTAACTTAAATCATCATCATATATTAGTTCTTTGCCGAACTGCTACAACCAAATGGACTGCATTAACGATGAATGTAGTAACTTAGATGTGCCCTTTTCATAATAGGAGTGTTATTGTTTCAGGAGCTCCGGAGTCGTGCATGGGTGGAGGCGTGGGCGCCAGCGCTGCATCGCCGTACGCCACACAGATCTACTCCGGAACACCCACGCACATGGGGCTCATGACTTCGAAAACAGGTAATGGAAGATTTTGTTACTCAATCAATTTTGTTTTGCGGATGTTTGGTAAAGTCTAGTTGTTTTTAATTGAGCAACACAAATATCTTCCGTACTGTGCTGGCGGAATAATAAACCTAGTGTTATCTAAATACTTGATTAACTGTCGAACCTTATCGTGTTTATCTTTTACACTCTCGTGTGTCGATATTTCATTAAAATCACATTACGCCTGCTAATGAGTCTTAAGTCATTGATATCTAGCTCCTAGGAAATACTCCATAGAAGGATTTTTACATTGTATTTCACTAGCCAGCGGCTTCGCCCGCGTGGTACTTCCCCCCATTATAAATTATAGCCTATGTGTTATTCGGATATATAAGCTATATTACTGTAAAGTTTCAACAAAATCCGTTCAGTAATTTTTGCGTGAAAGAGTAACAAACATACAGCCTCACAAACTAACATTTATATTAGTAGGATAGTATTGTGAATTACAAACATAAGCTTGTGTATTTGACGACACGGTTGGCACAGCGGTTGAGCGTTCGGCTGCTGCGCTGCGTGTCGCGGGTTCGATTCCCGCACGGAACAAATATTTGTATGACCTAAATATAGTTGTTCCGGGTCTGGGTGTCTTGTGTATGTGAGTATACATGTTTGTGAACGCACCCACGATGCAGGAGTAATTCCCAGTGTGGGGCAGCGTATTAAAAAAAAAAATTACTAGCAGTTACAACTGCGCCTTGAGTCATTTTAAAATACTTTAAATAGTATTTTTTTCATGCTGGCTGTTGAATAACGATAATTGTTATAATGCCAGTACAATGTACACACTACTGTACACTGTACTCGTCTCGTTCGCGTCGCGTGGCTCTCGTCGCGTAGAGGCTCGACACGAGAGCCACCGAGAAACGCGACGTGACGCGACATTGGCACCATCTACACACTCGTAGTCGGCCTGTCTCGTGGTGTCTCGACAAGCGTGTACAGTCGGCGTTAAAAAAAAACTAGAATGGGTAGTTGAGAAAAAATAAAGCAAAAGAGCGATAGCTGTGTGAATTGTTTTTATTCAAATGCGAATTCCGAACTAAAAGTACCTATCCCTGGCAATCCAGTCCTATTTTCCGCAGTTTTTAAGAAGTGCACACATAGACACGAAAGTGACTTTATTTTATACTATGTATAGATTTCTTTTATAGATAATGGTCTTGCAAATAAATCAGCGCAGTTCCGTCGTCAATTAGCGCCACGTTTCTACAGCTAGCGATATTGACCTTAGCGATACTTGTCTCATCAGTCAATAACGTGATCTAGTGCTATGCAAAGGCTTCTCAATATAACTGTCTCAATTTGAATAAGTAGCGCTGCGCGGCAGGTCAACAACACTCTGATAGGCAGAAAGAACAATCGTCAATCTAATCAAAGTTTTATGGCTGTGCCTGCACTCTTGAATGCATAATTATATTTTATACCTATGATTCCTACTTTTTCCGCTATTATTACCTACAATATGTCACATTCCCCTAGGCACTTCGAAGCAATACAGTGTATTTGTCTGTCTGCCGCGCGTGCTCAAGTCTGCTTTCACCTGCGACAATGCTTTGCATATTTTATACGTTGATTTTCTGTGCGAGAATAACTGAGTTGGTATTTCCTGTAAAAAATAAATTTTTATACTGACATATCTTAAGATCTAGGAAAAAAAACAATGGCTTTGATCAATAAAACGCAATAAGAGTATAACAAGATAGAGACGGTACCATCGCCGACGATTATAGTACATATCAATCTCTCTTGACCTCTATAATCTTCTATAATCTTTGTTAGTTTAAAATAAACCAGTAATTTAGGTAGATTGACTTCTCAAACACTTGATTACATAACAAGTGATGCGCTTGGAACTTATAGTAGTCATGCGATTAAGGATATCAAGCGCAGTGAGCTTGTTATTTCTTCTGTCGGTAATTGGAAAATTGCTCTTTATAGCGGCCATTACGGCGGCTGAGAATCAAATGCAAATTGTCGTGGTAGTCTTTTGAACCGGTGACAAGTATTCATTAGCGTGTCAAAATCTGAAGGAGTGCCCTTCCGCCGTGCCTCGTGTCCGTAATTGAGCTATAACGTAATTGATAGAGGTGAACAATGAGTACTGCACTCGTGTAATCACATTTATAATATGCTTACGGTTTTTATATCTCACCAAGGCTGGTTGGTGGATTTGTGTGTAGGTTCACGTACACTTTTTTTCTATGTGAGTAAGCTCGGAGCGCTCGGGTGTCATAGAAAACATCGTTCACGTGAATGTACATATACGTCAACACCAACCCGCCTTCATGAAATAAAATTATCTATATCTGTTTAAATTGAAATTCTATTGCGACCAATACTTTTTCTCCGGACCTTTTTAAAACAAAAGGTCACTTAAAAATACACTTCGCTAAAATCAATACTAAAGTTGGTGGCGAGCGATGAATTCAAATTATCTATACATAGATTGTTCGAGTCAGTCTACGATGGGACGTTGCAATGCGCGCCAGGAAGCCGCTATCACTCATGATTAGGGGAGTATAATATTTGCTAGCTCAACTATGACTGACGAGTGTACTCAGCGGTTATAAAGGCGGCGATGCATGAACCCCTGTAACTGGCACAAAAGTATGCAAGTAGGACAAGATTAGGTCAACCTAGAAAGACGTTTATAGAATCACGGATCAATAATGCGCACATTTATAGCCAATGCGAGTTCTCCTGATTTGAAAAGCCAAAGAAATCAATTCTTTTAGGTCGCGATTTGCTATTCTAACGGTTGCGATTGAAAATCACATTTATGTAACGAGTACATCATCATAATGCGAGTCTAGGCTTACGTCATACGTATTGGGATAGGCCATGGTTTATATTGCTTACTGCGAACTTTATGAGGTCGATCGATATCTTTACTACCCAACGTATGATTGCAATGGATTTATAGCATTTTTGTAGAAGCAAAAATCCTAAAGGATAAACAATTTTACAACTATGGGGTTTAGTTTATAATAAAAATAAATAATCATGTGATTAGTTTAAATACTGCATGACTACCAGGTTATTATTTCAACGTTTAAATGATTAATCATTAATTTACCACCCACATATACCCCATTTGTGGGTGGTAAATTAATGACTAATCATTTATAGGATGTTTTGTCCTTTTTTTTTGTGGGGTGGGTAATCATCCAATGTTAGGGGGTATGTTTCTTTTTTAGGGTTCCGTACCCGAAGAGTAACCAACGGGACCCTATTAATAAGCTTCCGCTGTCCGTCCGTCTGTCTGTCAGCCAGCAGGTAGACAGTCGAAATTTTCACAGAATGTGTATTTCTGTTGCCGTTATAACAATAAATAAAAAAAAATTAAAGGGGCTCCCCTACTAGAAACGGGTATTATTTATCTTTTTTTGTCGATCTTAATAATAATGGCAACAAGTAGACGCGTATAATCTTGTACGATGGCACGGAACCGACACGCACTTTGCCGGTTTTTTTTAACCGACTTCAGAAAGGAGGAGGTTATCAATTCGGATGTTTCTATTTTTTATTATGTATGTTCGGGCATAACTTCGTCATTTATAGACGGATTTCCAAGATTCTTTTTTTTGTTCGATAGGGGTTTGTTTCGAAATGGTCCCATTTAATAATAAATTTCATATAGATCTGATGATAAGTTTCGGAGACAGACAACGGAACTCTTCAAAAAATGACAGCCAATTAACCGCGATTGCTGCTATCGTCTAGAACCGACTTCCAAAAAAAAAACAAAAACTGCAAAATAACTTTAATTTCGGAAGTCGGTGTCAAAAAACGAAGAAACAAAACCAGCAAACTTCCGAAATTAAAGTCATTTTGCAGGTTTTGTTTTTTTTGGAAGTCGGTTTTATTTTTTTTTGGAAGTCGGTTCTATTTTTTTGTAGAAAAGTTTTTTTTACTTTGATAGTCTCGCGGCCAATATCTCACCTCATGAAAAAATCCGAGGATCATTATCATCTAACCGGATGCAGCCGAATACCAGTATTAATATTATTGTTATTACCGCTTCGGTACCGCACGGGTTAAAATTACACTCTCAAAACTTTCTCGTTTATCGCCCTTTTTATAAGTACAAACTGCATTTAAATCCATTGCGTGAGGAGCTAGCGGCGAAAAAGACAGACGCGGAAAGTGACTGATTTATATTATGTAGAAATAACCTTGCCATAGGACCTCCATTTTGAAACAAGAATAAAGTGCTTAACGGACAAAATCCTTATTTAGAATATTTAGTAAATAACTTAAGACGAATGTGCATATATCAAATTGCTCCAGTGTTTAATTGCAACTTGCAAAATGATTACTCGTACAATAGGAATGACGACAGGGTAAACATATAATAATTATATTTAGTCCGTAAGATAAATTATCAAAAAATGTTGGACACGTATTTTTTGCTTTATCAAATTAATGTAACATTACAAAGATACAACGCATCAAAGTTCAGGAGTGGGGGCTTGTTACGTCACTTTTAAGTAAAAAGTACATAATTTTAACTTAAGTGTGACGTCATCCGAAATTTCCACCTACTGCATCGTCTTCATTTTTAACCGACTTTCGAAAAAGGAGGAAGTTCTATGTTCGACTGTATGTATGTTTTTTTTTTGTGTATGTCCGCCGATTTATAAATTGTATCGAAAATGCTTCAGCGCTTTTTGAGAAACTAAACAAAAATGAAAAATACGTATACCTCGATGACGTTTTGTTGTTCTCCAAATGTTTAAATTCCACGTTCCATGTTATTGGGGTTTTTAGTTCTGGGGTATAACAACTAAAAAGTGAAAAATAAAAACTTTTTTACAAAAAAAACAACCGTTTCCAAAAAAAAAATTACACTAAAAATTAAAATATAACTTTAATTTCGAAAGTCGGTGTCAAATAACGAAGAAGTAAAATACAAACACCGACTTCCGAAATTAAAGTTATTTTTTAATTGTTAGTGTATTTTGTTTTTTTAAAGTCGGTTGGTTTTTTTGTAAAAAAGTTTTTCTTAAAGTGACAAAAGAAAAAATACGTGTCCTTTTCCCCATTTTTTGATAATCTGACAGACTAATTAGATTTTTTTAGTCGTCTACCCTATTACGTCTGTGCTTAGCTATTGATTTTTATTTAATAATATTGTTTCATTGCTATATATTTGTAAGCTAGTGATAGTTCGAATACCTCTTTCTTACTTTTCATGTTTGTTTAAAGTTTATAATTAAACTCGCTATTTGTTAATAGTAATTAGAATACTTGCCAATATTGCTGGAAGCGACCGTTGTAATTCCTGTGATTCAAAAGAAGTTATGACTATTTAAGGTGGAAGCTCCAGGGTAGCCCGCGAAATTCAAATTTTCTTACTAATTTGTCAGGTTGCATCTTGTTCAAAATTTGATTCGCGGCCGTAGCAAGTATGTATTTATATAATTATAATCATTAAAATCATCAATACAACTCTGTCAGTTAGAATTGATACCAAATGTAAGTATTTCATGAAATCATGGCATTTGGCATCAATTCTAACTAAGAGAGATGTATTGATGATTTGAATGATTATAATTCTATAAATACATACTTGCTACGGCCGCGAATCAAATGTTGACCAAGATACAACATGACACTGACCTGCAAATTGCAAAAAACGTAGGAAAATTTGAATTTCGCGGGCTACCCTGGAGCATTCACCTTAAGCAAAACACGCTACACTAATTATATTTTACTACCAACATGGTAGGTATGTATAATATAGTTAATGGTAAACTAGCTCTCACCTATTTTTCATTGTTTTCCTATCCAAAAATCTCATTATTTTCTCGGAAAGTCGTGTGTTAATAAGTTTTTTGTTGTTGTATGAAGGTCTCGCCCCATCGTTCTACATGCCGGAAACGATCCGTTCAGAGATTTACGAGAGGAATGACGATGTGTTCCTGCAGACCGATCTGCGCCAGTATCCAGGTGTGTGTCTTTAGTTTCCATGAGGTTTTACACAAATCAATCTAGTGTAATAGTACTATTTAATCTTAAATTAGTTCTATTACACATAACCTACACACTCGAGTGTTCTACTCTACCCACCTCAAGCTATAATGCCCTTATCTGACAAAACACGTTTTGAGTTACTCACAAACAAATAGCGTTGAATTTCATAGAAATCAAGGGAACTTAATGGCGATTCTATTTGTTTATCTCGGAATCTATTGATAGTATAAAAATACTTCGTAGACGATCGGTACATAATTTTTTGGCATGTAAAACCAAAACTCGCCAAATGTAAAAAAAAAACGAGTGTGCTTTAGCCACACGACTGAAGTAAAACTTCTTTAGCTCCATCTCTTCCGTTTGTGTCGCCCGATCACACTTTTCGTAACGCTCTTGTTACACATTCACCAGCTTACTCCCCAAGTCAAGCGTGCGTAAAGAAGTTTTACTTCAATAACGGCATTTTAGTTTAAGGAAGGCAATACTGGTACAGCCTAATTCTTGAATTTTCCAAAAAATTAAAATAGTATTGTTGTTTCGCCTACTTCGCGAGTATCAACAAAGAACACCGAAGAAGAAAGGTTAAGTAAAATCAAAAGTCGGTTATTTACATACTTATGCAGGTATCGTTTGGCATCAAAATTATCCGTTTTTGTCCAGATTTACCCGAAAATGTGGACATGTACTCGGAACTGACTCCCCTGGAGAGTGCTGCGCCCCACGCTATCGCGACGTCGTACCGCGCGACCCACCGACAGAGCGGCGAGCACTACGCCCTGCGGCGCCTGCACTCCTACACCACCTCCGTCACCAAGCGCCTGGAGATGTGGAAACAGATCGACCACCCTAATGTTGTTAGGCTTCACGACTGGTTCACCACAAAGGCTTTCGGCGACCACTGTGAGTATGAACGAGCTTAAATCTTAATAATGCTAAAATCTGCATCTTCGTTAATCATGTCATGTCCCAATGTCTGGACAGATTTGTATGAAATTTGGCACTGGGATAAGGCATGCATACGATTTAATCCCGGAAATACTATTCCGTGGTGTATTTTCGACTTCAAAGCTAGTTATTCATAATAGTTAAAAGACGTCCACTACTGGACATAGGTCTTCACCAGCCACTGCAGAAACAATCAGCTCTGTGCTATCAACATCTACTAGATTCTTGGATTCCAAACATTACCCTTCCGCCTAGTCTTTCCCACCTATTTTGGTATCAATTTTCAGTCTTACCTAGTTGCATATGGAACAACTGCCTATCTGATCTCAACTCAGTTACTGGGTAACACGATACTCAGCATTACACGTATATAGCAGTAGACGTATGACTGTAGGTCTATGTTGGAAGAAAATGACCGCAAAATGCGGGCCGCGGCCACAGTTTCATAAATGCATCAAGCCATTCAGGCGTCTGACTTCCATCACGTAGCTCATGATGGTAAAATTGATTAATACGTAAGTTGCTCACAGATAACATGTAGCCCGTAATCAAGAGGCGTCAAAGCAAGTGCACACTATCAATTACACGTAATTGCCCTGTGATATTCAGTCAATTGTATGCCATTGTCTCTACTTTATTCTTAATTGCACTGCAGTGTAACCACGCACGCCACAATGCAAACTGATTACAGATGTCACTAGTTGAGTACCAAACAGATCGTTAAAGTTACGTGGCAGTTGTTCTTACACTGTAATTTAAAGTGTGAATTTACTTAGACTTCAATTAGATGTCAGCAGTATTTTCTTTTTCATTTTGAACGAATTAATAAAAAAAATAGCTTATTTTTATTGCACAGGCACATTTTATTCAAAGGAAACATTATTTAATAATGTTATGAGAGAATTCAAGTGTTTTCATGTTTCAATCAACAACAATCTACTATCATGATGCCTCTGTGAGAGAGAGATGGAGCTATACAGGACGAATAGCACTATCTCTTTTTACAGCGGATTCATGATGGCAATGACTAGATATTGTAGAGGTTGTTCTCTAGTTAGGTATGGAGATCATGGTGATATTACTCCTTGCTTGCTAATCGTACCTCGATAATATTTGGCAGAAGATGAGATGAAGCAATCTGAGCCTCAAGCTAGTAGGAGCGACAATCTTGACAGTGTGGCTAATAGAAACTAGATGAAAAGACCTGATAACCGAGTGAGAGTTTATAGCTTGAGAAGTGGACTCCTATTAGGGTGATGATGATGAGCCGAGATTTTGTGTCTTATCAAGGCAAATTTTATTTAATGATCTTGTTGATGCTTGGATCATGTCAGATTTAGTGTCACGTTTTCAGGAAATAGGTATTAAAAAATGTACTTACCCTACGATAATAAAATATACGTACCTACGGAAAACAATACACGAGGTGACGTACATACAATTAATACAGATTTGGTACAATTTCAAATTCTTTTCAATATGTAATAATGTCTTGCAGAGTGACTGTATTGAACATTCTGAAAAAAACGATGCACTGAATTGATTTGATCATCTGATTTACATGGGCTTTATTGTGTACGAGCATTGAGTATACAAGTCAATATACATAAATAATAGTGTAATGTTACATACGCTTTTGAGGTTCCGAACGTTCGAATGAAAATAATCCCTATAGGATCACTCGTTTATCTGTCTGTCACAGCCAATTTGTTCTGAATCTACTGGAACGATGCAGTTGAAATTTGGCACACATATGAAATTCTCGTACTTGGTCGGTTTCCTAACGAGTCCATACAATAGTGTTGGTTTAGAAAAAAATGTAAGCTCACGGAATCCGAACTGCGTTTACTTTTGTTCTAAAACAGGCTATTTTATATGAACTTGACTGACTTATCATTTTGACCGTCTGGCTGGTTGACTAGACCATGCACAAGTGCGACTTCTTTGCCCAAAACTATTGAGATAAAAAAAAACATCTAACAACTCAGAGCCTGGGTTTAGGCAATAGGGTATTTTACTCTATATGAGAAAAAAACAAAAAATATATTATTGAGATAGCTTAGGCAAAAAGCAGTCGGAAAATGTTCGTTTTAGTTCATATAATAACAAAATAAATTTTAAAATTTAATTCAAAGTTTTCAGTTTTTTTCATCTGTTTTTTAACACCATGGAATAGTAGCCGCCATGTTATACGTCATACGGCTATGTAAACTATAAAGTGGCAACTGTCAACTGATCAGCGTATGTATGCTTTGTACTTTTATTTACATAGCCAACTGACGTCATGACCATAGAGCAATATGGCGTCCATTGCGTCCGTCGTTTTTGTCAACTTTCGCGCGAAATTTGAAAATGTAAAATTTAAATGCATTTTTATGAGACTTATTGATTGAATAGAAATTTTGTGTTTTTTTTTATTGGTTTATTAGCACTATAGAATCTAATTGAGACACTTTAAAAAAATGGGTGTAATACCTTATTGTTTAGCGCCTATTAATTAGGACTTAAATATAACGTTTCAAATGGCGTAACCTGTGCATGCTATAAAGTCGTATCACTTTGCTCTTTGCAGTTTCTCTAAATGTTTCTTTTTCCTTGTACAACAGCGATGGTGTTGGTCTATAGCTACCACCCCGCCTGCTCGACTCTGATGAACAAATACTTGTCCGGAGGCGCCGGTAACCCTAACAATGATGCGAACGGCGCCTTCCACGACCCGTTCTCCTCTGACCCGGACGCACCCCGTCCGTATACTCATCAGGTTTGTTGACATCTTCATACTTCATAGCTCAGTGCAGTTATTCTTAAAAGCGTTCCAACGCCACAATGTAAAAGCTTTGGGCGTTTCTTTGAGATACCGCGGCAGTCGTCGTCCGCTCTTGTGTGTGTCTGCACGGTCAGCTTTTAACTTAATTAACTACCTCATCTGTTAATCATAGGACGTAAAAGTGGAAATATCTTATAATAAGTCAACAACAACGCTTTTATGTCCAATTCGTTCTAATAATAAGCTCGTCTTATCGAGCATCAAACTGCTTGTTTGGAACTTTTTAATTGTTTTTTTGCAGTCGGGTTATTTGTTTTTCTTTTTATGTTTCCTACATTTAAGTGAGTTATATTTTTGAAATCGCCTCCTTAAGCCCTATATTTAGATATCATACATGACCACGTTAAAAATAAAATATAGTTCGTTATTCCCTTTAAATTCAAATAGCTTATGACACTTCGGCTGTTAAGACCAATCTTATTTCTCATTTATTAAAATCTATCCATGCGTTTAGGCTTCAGAGCGTGCCAAAGAAATAGACATACATACATAAATACTTACATACATACTCTCGAAAAACATTCCCGTCTTCTGGGACAGTCAGGTACAAAAATATAGTATTGTTTTCTTCAAAACGTTTACCTGCGCTGAATGAGGTCCGTCGCTGTTTAACAAATACGTTGGTGGGCTTTTTGCATTCAAAGCAAAGAAAAGTGCGCATACTTATCAGGTTTTTTTAGAGATGCCGCGAATAGTCGAATACCGATTAATCACCATTCCCTATGGCGAATAGTTGAATAACTCGTCATTATTATTTGACATAAAAAATAATTTATTTGCTATAAAATAATAATATCACGCTTGTAGTTGTAGTCTTGAACTTGCCAATCATTTATTTGATACCTACTGTAATATAAATTTGTTCTAAGGCCTAACTAATAAACTTCATCATGACATGACGGATTTTTGGCTAACTTTGAAAAAACACACACGTTCACGCACGTTTTTTGAGAAAAATTAAAGCACACACTACACACAAAATAACAAACACTACCACGAACACGAACACGAATAGCACTGTCCCTTTTAAACACACTTAGTATTCATACGAGTAACTATGAATACTAAGTGTGTTTTGTTTTTTGAGAAAAATTAAAGTTTGATTATTTTCAAGTCTAGTTTTTTGTTCATTATAAGTTTTTTTACACAAATATTCGCCGAATGTCGAATAGCTATTATTTGGTATTCGACGAATAACAAAAAAAAAAGTAATGCGAATACCAAATAATAACGAGTATCTATTCGCGGCATCTACTTTTTGTATTGGGTGACTGACAACGTACGGAAAAACAATTCATGACACAAATACTACTTATTTAATGTGCTGGCCTTAACCTAACAAACAGTATATGCAAGTGAACTTTAAAAAAGCTTTGGTATTAATCCAATATTTATCACAAATATAGGCACAGAGATAGATTATAGTCTGGAATAGCAAAGCGGCGAAGCCAGTTTGTTATATAAACCAGTCAGATTTCGCACATTTAATGTTCCGTACCATTGAGGGAAATCAATATTTTGGTATTTGTTAGTAAAACAGACGTAATAATAAACATTATCCCCAAATTTCAAGTTCATACGTCAATGGGAAGTCAAAAAATTCTTTGGAACAAAATTTTGTGACAGACGACGGAAGACAGACAGACGTACACGTTAGCAATAGGGCTCCGTTTGGACCCTTCGGGTACGGGACTCTAAAAATGGAATAGCATCGTATCAAAATCGCGTCCTCAGCTAGTTTTAAACATCTCTGTAAATTATTTATTTAAATTATGTTATACTTCAAAAAATGCCAGAGGCATTTTCTACCAGGCAACCTCACGCCATCCAACAACTGTAGTAGGTGTTATTTTTGAAACTAGAGCGATTTAATCAAAAGCATTAAGCTAAGGCATTCAGTCCGCCTTTGTACCTTTGTGCATAAGGTGTTAATTAGTAAATAATTTATGATTGAACACGAACAGAAAAATGCGATGCTCCGTGCGGTGGCGAGCGGCGCTCTGCTGCCGGAAGCCGTGTTGTGGAGCCTGCTGGTGCAGCTCACTGCCGCTCTCAGGGCTGTGCACACCGCTGGACTTGCATGCAGGTACAATAACCGACGTCGTACACCAGCCACCCCCCTTTTTTTTGTGGGGTTGGGAAATCATCCAATGACTTCGCCCGCTGGAGCGGGAGGGCGTCTAAGACTTTTACTGAACACCAGCCCCCCCTACTATGACGTTCCAATGCCATCATGATTCCGTTGTGAGAGAGAGACGGAGTTATTGGCATTGCCATGATATGGACATCAAATGAAAGGGTTAGCCGAGAAGAACACGAAAAATAAAAATAAAGTGTTATTTTAGTTTTTTTTAACTATTATTATTATTATTACTAGCCCGTACTGTCCCACTGCTGGGCAAAGGCCTCCATTCCTTTCAACGATCACGATTTTTTGCTTCTTCTTTTAAACTATAGTAAATTTTATTCCCAAAGCAATCATGATGGCATTGGCACGTCATAGTAGTAGGGTTTTTAATTTCTGGCACTTTCAAGTATGTATATTTACTTCACTACTTAAATGGGCTCCAAGCACAATACCAGTGTGTGTGTGTGGGTCAGTTCAAACACTGGCCTTTTACTGGTGTAATGTAAGATTACTTTTTTGGTGACAGTTCGGTCAGTAAGAAGTCTCAAGTACAAGATATATGTAACCAAGATTTGTAATACATAACATGGTTTAAAAGAGTGCCCATGGAGTTTCTTGCACGTTCTTCTCCATACAGATCTACGCTTCGGAATGTGCAATTAACTTCAGCTTTCTGACCGACTTGGCAATCATAGGCCCCATTGACTTGAAATACTTGACCGATAAGCTTTTTCAATACTGTTAAAACTATATGTTCTATTCATAGTCTTAAATATTTTACATCTCTATGTATTGCCACTTAATCAAATATCTACTTTAGCATAAAAAATACAAAGTTGATTTTTGATTGATAGTTTGTAATAAGAAAGGTTCCAATGGTTGTAAAAGAATTTGAAGTTTGTCGTGTATGTGTAAAATCGTTTTTTTTTGTTGATACACCTAATAATAACCAAACCGCATTGGGCCTGCGTGGTGGATTACGGCCCACAACCTCTCACAGAGAGGATCCGAGGTCTGTGCCCCAGCAGTGGGGACATTAAAAAGGCTGATGATGATGATCTAATAATACCATTATTTCCGTAGCCTCGATCCCACCAAGGTGGTGATGAATGGCTGCCGCGTGCGTGTGTCGTGGTCCGGCGCTACCGATGCTCTTCACGCCAACACTACTGACGTCGCCCAGGTAAGCATCTTGGGCTTTTCTTACTAATATTATAAGTGCGTAACTTTAGGTGGATTGATGGATGTTTGTTACTTGGTTACGGTGGGCTTTTACAACAAAGCGTGTTCTATCGACAGTAGTATCGACATCTTCTCTGACAGTCTTCCAAAATTTAAAAACAAAAGCATCGAAATTGACCTACGATCAGATCATATTTTATTATTATTAACAGTGTTGAATTATAATGTAAATTTTAATGTTTTTAATTTGTTTTTTTTTCGTGTTTTTTTATTTTGATTTTTTTAATAAAAATGTCATATCCTGACATTTTTATTTTCGTTTTTAGTATTCTGTTTTTTATTTGACATTTTAATATCGTTTTTTTATATTTTAATATTTTTTTTTAGACAATTTAATGTAGCTTTGTATTCTCTTTCAAATTTTAATTATCTTTCTTACCTACGAAGGATGTGCATGCCTATAAGTGACCTGTTTACACAGGATCGTTTTATAGATTCATACTGAGAATAAATTTGTAAACGGGTCGTTGGTGCGCCTATGTTAAATAAATAATCACGCCAGAGTGGCTGAACGGATATTAATGAAACGCACAGAGATAGATTAAAATCTGGAATAGCACATAGGCTATATTTCATAGTAGGGGGAAGTACTAATTCAACGTGGGCGAAACTGCTGGCAGAACCTAAGTCTTTTATAAATGTCATCATAAATTCAAAGGCAGTTCAATTCTTTCCTGCGTAGTGGGCACGCCCCAAAAATAAAAATATCTATAAACGCCAACGCCATCGCTAAACGTCTTGGTTAAGGAAAGATGAACAAACTTGATCTTGAGGAAGGATTGTGTTCGACCACGTTGTGAGCAATAAAATATAAAATGTAACTCTCTTATGTATATGTATGTATAACCCCAAACATAATACTCACACAAACATACAGACACACCCAAATCCACACACACACACATACGCACCTATACACACGTACACACGTACACACACACACACACACACACGCACACACACACGCACACACACACACACACATACACACCACGCAATAGCAGGATTGCATTAAATTTAGTTTTAAGTGATTTACTTGTTCGAATTATTGTATAAATTGTTAATTCTAAAGAACGGGAGAAGACACTGACTACTGTAACACAGGTCTCACCTAGCTCAGGAGTCAGGTTTCAAACGAAAATGTATAACCTTTTTTTTTATATCAATAAAACATTATTATTATTATATAGATTACAACTCAATTCTTTAAAAAAAATTTCCATTAAAATAGAATAGAATAAAACTTTATTGTACACCAAAACAGTTACACAATTGTTTTACACGAGCTTAAATCTATGGGTACAACGGCGGTATTATCGCTGAACAGCGATATCTACCAGACAACCTTGGGATGGACTGAAAGAACTTAAAATCTGGTAGTCTGTGGTGTACTGCTAATAAAAAATGGATGTCAAAATTTTACATTTCAAAATACATACATATACATAACATATGTTCCATTATAATTGTTAACACCATTACATTTTTCTAAAGTAATACCGCTTAACTGAGACGGTTTCTGAGGAAGCTGCACACTCGGGAGGGGTGTGGTGTTGCAAGGGCTCAATAGTTACCAGTATGGTAATGGTATAACTAACCCGTCTATGTTTTATATTATCTTTTTAACCGACTTCGCAAAATGGAGGAGGTTTTCTATGTTCGACTGTATTATGTTTTTTTCTATATATATATATATATATGACCGATTTTCAAAATTCTTTTTTAATCCGAGTGTATACTCCACATAAATTTGATCGAAATTGCTTTAGTGATTTTTGAAATAATCAACAAAAACAAAAAATATTTAGGTATACATAGATAACGTTTTGGTTTCCTCCAATTACGAGTATAATAATAATAATAATAATAATAATAGTTTTTATTTGCACAAAAAAAAAGGTTACATTAACACTATTACTTATACGTACTAAAGATCAGGAATGTAACCATTGAGTACAAACCCTGTCTCTCAAACTAGGGTTACCTGTATCTTGAGAGACAGTTTACAATAAGACAATAAGACAACCCAACGGGCGACTTAGCGACAATATGCTCCACTCAATAGTGGAGCATATTGTCGCCAAGATATATTCAAAATTAGTTTAATAAATAATAAAAATGTAGCAATAATTAATACAATAATAAAATTAATAACCATAAAAAATTAATTACAGATTTTAAAATTAATTAGGTAACATTATAAAATTAATCACAAATTATAACATTAAATAATGACAGCAATAAAATTAGCAACAGTAAACAAACACTTTAAAATTTTGTGAGGGAGGTGAGTCTGAGTATTAAGGTGAGTACTATGTATCTAGGTGATGTAGTTGAGTAAGGATTCGGTGTAAGAGTAGTCCTGGTGTAGAAGCCACTCAGTGACTTTACATTTCAGTTTGTGTCTGTTGAGGTCTTGTATGCTGAGTTGTTTGTGAATTTTATGGTAAATGTGGGTGGATAGTATGTAATATTGGTGCTTAGCAAACTTAGTTTTATGTTGTTTAAACGTGGAAGGGCTCCTACGTTTGTTAGTATCAGTAGGGGGTGTTTTAGAGTGTGTTCTAAGGATAACTCGAAGCACGTAGAGTTGCCGAACCGTTAATACCTTGCAGTCAGAATATAAATCCGTCGTTGGATATCTGAAAGGTTTCCAAGTCATTACCTTAAGAATGGCTCTCTGAGCACGTTCAACTCGAAGAAAGTTAGTTTTTGTAGCACCACCCCACACGGAAATGCAATATCCCAGGATTGATTGACACAAAGCAATATAAACCATTTTTAAAGTTTCATGAGTCGCAGCTTCTCTGAGCGATTTGAATATATGTATAAGCCGCATGGTTCTTGTGATAAGGGCTTCCAGTTGCTTATCCCATCGTAGTCCGTCGTCTATATGGACACCCAGGTACCTAACACTGACGGTTCGAGTGAGCGCTGGACACTGGCAAGATGTAGAGGGATAAGAGCATGTGTGAGCTGTTAAAGAGAACGAGCGGGGCGGAGAGTATGTTCAAATTCCATGTTCCATGTTATTGGAGTTGTCAATTCGGGCGTAACTTTAACATTTAGTTTTACTTCTGGGGTTATAACAACTAAAAAGTGAAAAATAAAAAACTTTTTTACAAATAATACTACTTATTATGGAAAATAAAAAAAATCGTAAAGAATACGCACGGCGCTATACAACGGAGCGTGCGGTAAAATAGGTACTTAGGTGAGAGTACCTATTTTACCTCATGTTCCATTGTATGGTGGTTTATTGTAAAAAAATAAATATTGTATAGCAATCCAACGAGTGTCTTATTCCACAGGCTCAACAAGACGACCTGACGTCGCTGGGCCGTCTGGCTCTGGCCCTGGCGTGCCGCACCATTCATTGCGACAACCTCGCCGCCTCCATGGAGCTCGTCTCACGAACTTACTCCGCAGACCTTAAGAACCTTATACTGTATGACCAAATCGTTACCTAACTACACTATCATAGAAGCTTACGTGCCAAACTTTCCATTCTGATCATAATTTTACGAGATCAATTCGCATTTTACAGTAAAATGCTGTTGTTCCAGGCAACAGCAATACAATTTTATTACTAAATAATTATCTGGCGAAAAAAATGCGAAATAATCTCTCAAATAGTTTTCCTTGATACTTGATTTAAAATCCATACTTTTCTTGCTTAATTATATTCATGAAACACGAATTTTACTAATATCATTTGGTGCTGAACACATTGTAAACGTTATTCTGCATCTGTCTCTACTTCAAACGATTGACTGGAGCACATTTCTTTTAAATGTTTAGCGCTAAATGAAATAAGTGAGAAGTCGTGAGCGACCTAAATTCTATAGTAAAGGAGTCTTAGATTGCTATTTAATAACATCAGTCGTGCCAAGTAATTTATTTTGATCACTACTATCGAATAGACGGTTGTTACTTAAGTCTTGTCGAATGTTATCTATACCACAGATAATATATTACTAGCGTACAGATGCCTCATCCCATACAAAGAAACTGTACCGCCGTAACTACGGGTTTTCGTCTGGCACAAGTAACTTTTGTTCTTCGTTCGGGCCCGTCCTCTACACCTCGCTAGATGGTGTTAGCAGCGACGGCTTGCAAGCTGAATGAATTTAATTAAAGCCTTACCAATATTTTCTCACACATTGAGGAATTATTTTAAAGTTTTTTTGGCACTTCATAGCAGTTTTACTGTATCAAATGTGTCACTATTCAAATTTTAAAGAGGTGAATGGATAAACTCTAAAACTTTAAACAGCGCCATCTATTGGTACAAGAAATATAGATGGCTAAGGATTCGTTCCAATAATCGTCCAAATTTGAATTACAAGTCAATTATTCAACAATTTTATGCTTAGGGCAGTTTATTAAATAAGAAAATACAGTTTTTACCATATTTATTTTCTGAATATTAATATTACATAAACTTTAATAGGAAATCAATGCATATTACGCCGCCTATTGAGATTTATGTGAACTAAATTTTCTTAGTTCGAGATGAGACCCCGTGTCTATACTAATATTATAAAGAGAGAAGTTTGTGAGGTTGTACAGGGTAATCTCTGGATCTACTGAACCGATTTTGAAAATTCTTTATTTGTGAGTGTCATAGGCTATAAATTTTTGAAATCCACGCGGATGAAGTCGCGGGCGTACTAGTATAATCTATACATATAATAAATCTGTAGAAAAGTCATTTTTGTACATTGAAGAAATTGAAACAAAAAATAGCCAGCGTGTGAAAAGATAAGTAACAGAACCCATTTCCATCATTTTTGAAATTTTTGTCTGTTTGTCTGTTTGTCTGTTTGTCTGTTTGTTTGTGCGCACATCACGTAAAATCTACGAATTCAATGCTGACAATGTTTATATACAAAAATTATACGCAACTTGAGGATTAACTTAGTTTTTGTTTCATCGAAATCGGTTCACTCTATCAAAAGATATGATTAATTTAGTGAGTTCAAGAAGTAAAATATTACGTTACGCAATTAAGTATAGTACTTGCAACGACATCTTAAGACTAAAAATAGAACTAATGTTGATAGTTGAAATCTAAATCCGATAGATGGCGTTGTGCAAATGACGTCATTTTCTGAATCGCGGTGTTAAGATTTTCCGCGCGAGGATGACGTCCACCGTGTTTACTAGGCAAATTGGGTTTCGTTAGGTGTCTTAAAAGTTCTTGCGTGTGTCGTAAAAGTTCTTTGGTTGCTTGGTTTATCGATTTTCTAAATTGGTCGAAAAAAAAGTATTTGCTTATCTTATTGGTTTCGTTTGGTCAACTTTGGTCATTGGTTTGAAGTACGAAGTAAAGATTGTATTTGATTTACTTCGTAGTTTGAATCCAATAGTGCCAATCGTTATACAGTAAGTTAGTGTTGCCAATTCGTTGAGTCACGACCACGAACAGACGATACGTTGTCACACTAGACTGTTCGACGCACCGATCTTTTAAGTTTGTAGGCTATTCAGTCATAAGTGTTGTTAGTTTTGTTTATTGCTTTAATTTTCCTTGAAAATGCCTCAAAGAAAAAAAACTAACCTTTCGCTGCGTAGCCGAAATGCGAAAAGGATGAGACTTTGTAGGTCTCAGGAATCGGAAGAAGATCGTGAAGCACGGTTATCTGCTAACCGAGAGCACATCGCTCTTTCACGTGAATCGGAAACGTTCACCGAAAGGGAGTCACGTTTAAGTTCACAAAGAACACGGACCGCGACTTTGCGGTCTCAAGAGAGTATCCAGGAACGCGAAGACCGGCTGTCTGCTGATCGGGAGCGCCACTCTCTCTCACGTGAGTCAGAGACATTCACAGAAAGGGAGTCGCGCTTAAGTTCGCAAAGAACTCGGACCGCGACTTTGCGTTCTCAAGAGAATATCCAGGAACGCGAAGTTCGGCTGTCTGCTGATCGGGAGCGCCAGTCTCTCTCACGCGAGTCAGAGACTTTCACAGAAAGGGAGTCGCGCTTAAGTTCGCAAAGAACTCGGACCGCGACTTTGCGTTCTCAAGAGAATATCCAGGAACGCGAAGTTCGGCTGTCTGCTGATCGGGAGCGCCAGTCTCTCTCACGCGAGTCAGAGACTTTCACAGAAAGGGAGTCGCGCTTAAGTTCGCAAAGAACTCGGACCGCGACTTTGCGTTCTCAAGAGAGTATCGAGGAACGCCAAGCACGTCTGTCATCTGACCGAGAGCGACACGCTCTCTCGCGCGAGTCTGAATCTCTCTCCCAAAGAGAAGAACGATTACAAATAGCTAGACATAACTATGTAGGTGTACAAAGAAACAATGAAAGTTATCTTGCATCTGAAAGGGAAAGAATAGATGAACTAAGACGAGCAGAAACAGCAGAACAACGTCAATCTCGCCTAGAAATAGAACGAGCTCGATACCATATGAATAGAGAAACAAATAGCGGAGCTGATGAGTCCATGGAAAATGACGATGCAAATATTTTATTACCTTGGGACAATAGGGAAAAATCAGGGTTCACATATTCGTCTAGAATTAATTATGCTGGCTTTACTTTCGTGGGTGACATGAGAGAAATTTGTAATTTTTGTCATGCTTTGAAATGGAGGAAAGAGACAGATGGAATGTGCTGCTCAAATGGAAAAATTGTTCTTCCAAATTTCCAAGATCCACCACACTTACTTAAAAGTCTCCTGAATGGCGATCATCCCCAGTCGAACCGTTTTTTGGATAATATTCGTTTATATAACAGTGCTTTCCAAATGACTTCCTTTGGGGCAAAACAAATAACGGAAGGACCGTTCATGCCAACCTTCAAAGTACAAGGTCAAGTTTATCACCTTATTGGATCTTTGCTGCCAGAAAATGAACCCAAATTTCTCCAAATTTATTTTGTATCCGATTACACGCAACAGCTCAATGTTAGAAATCACAATTTTCCCCAGCTCAATGCTGAGCTTTTGGGTCAACTTCAAGAATTGCTGCATCACGTTAACCAGTACGTTCGTGAATTCAAAGCTGCATTGGAGTCAATTCCACAAGGCAGCAATGATTTCAAAATTGTTATAAGTGCCGATAGACGTCCTGTGGGTGAACACCGTGGAAGACACAATGCACCCGTCGCAGATGAAGTTGCAGTTGTTTTAGTCGACCAGGAGTGTGAGAGACGTGATATCGTGTTGCGTACACGCGACGATCGCCTTCAACGCATTTTGGAAACCCACCGAGCTTACGACGCCCTGCAATATCCACTAATTTATTGTCATGGTGAAGATGGGTACAATTTTGGGCTGTACCAAGTGAACCCTACTACGAGAGTCACTAATTATCAAAAAAAAATATCTGCTCAACAATACTATTCCTACCTTTTACAAATAAGGCAAAACAGTTTCGTATATTTGCAACGATTTCGTGGTTTGTTCAGCCAATTTATTGTGGACATGTACGCAAAAATAGAAACTGAACGTTTAGTGTATATTCGCACTAACCAGCGACGGTTACGCGCTGAAGAATACGTGCACTTGCGGGACGCCATGCAATCAGATAATAACGTCGAAAACTTGGGTCGATTGGTTATTTTGCCATCCAGTTTCACAGGCGGTCCGCGGTATATGCACGAACGAACGCAAGATGCTTTTTGTTACGTCCGTAAATACGGCCGGCCGGACCTTTTTATAACATTTACAACAAATCCAAAGTGGACGGAGATTTGCCAGGCACTTCTCACAGGACAGGCGTCATACGACAGACATGACATTATTGCTAGGATTTTTCATTTAAAACTCAAAGTCTTGATTAATCTACTTACAAAGGAGAAAGTTTTCGGTTCAACTCTTTGTTTTATGTATAGCGTCGAGTGGCAAAAGCGTGGTTTACCCCACGCGCACATTCTTCTGTGGCTGGAAGAAAAAATTCGTCCCGATGCTATAGACAGTGTCATAAGTGCAGAATTTCCGGACTATAATGCAGATCCGATTTTGCATGACATAGTAAAAACACATATGGTTCACGGGCCATGTGGCCTCTTAAACAGGGAATCACCGTGCATGAAAGATGGTCAATGCTCAAAAAAATACCCCAGAGCACTGAAAGAACTAACTATGGCTGGGGAAAATGGGTATCCGCAATACCGGCGAAGATCACCGTCACAAGGTGGTTTCACAGCTACTGTCAGATTCCGTGGACAAGAAATAATTCTAAATAATAGTTGGGTGGTACCGTATTCTCCAGTTTTGTCAAACGCTTTTCAAGCACACATTAATGTTGAAATTTGTAATAGCGTCGAATCTATAAAATATATATGTAAATATGTTAATAAAGGTAGTGATCAAGCCATGATAGCACTAAGAAATAACAACCAATTTGATGAAGTGACAAGGTATCAATCTGGCCGATACATAAGCTCTTCGGAGGCAGTTTGGCGCATTTTGAGTTTCCCTATTCATGAAAGGTATCCGCCAGTCATCCATCTTGACGTGCACCTGGAAGGCGGGCAGCGAGTTTACTTTCAGCCAGAAAATGTGGCAGAAAGAATGAACAACCCAAGACAAACCACCTTGCTCGCATTCTTTCGCCTTTGCGAAAGAGACAATTTCGCTAAGTCTCTGTTGTACAATGAAGTGCCACATTATTATACTTATAACAAGCAGCAAGGTGTTTTTAATCGCAGGAGACGTGGAACTGCTGTAGAAGGCGAGTCCGGCATTTTTAAAGAACACGTGATTGGAAGAGTATACACGGTGCACCCAAATAATGCAGAGTGTTATTATTTACGCCTTCTTCTTCACACAGTGCGAGGACCTACTTCTTTTGCTGAGCTCCGCAAAGTGGACGATATAGAATATCCCACATTTCAAGCTGCTTGCCGCGCACGGCATTTATTAGATGGCGATCAGCATTGGGATGATGCTTTAGCCGAAGCATGCGTCAGTGATAGTCCACATCGTTTGCGCCATTTATTTGCCATTTTGTTGACATTTTGTGGCCTATCGGACGCTGGGCAGTTGTGGCAAAAATATAAAGACGCGTTTGCCGAAGATTTTTTGAGACAGCAAAATATAAATAGTGAAACTTCTGACCAAGTACGTGAAAGCTGCCATAATAGGGCTTTGCTGGCTATACAAGATATAGTTACAAGTATAGGAGGGAACCCCCTCAGTCAATACGGCTTGCCGACACCGACAGTTGGTGGGGAACGAATTAATAGGGAGTATACATCTGAAATAAATTACAACCCCGAAGAGTTAGCAGAAATATTGCGAAATGGCTGTTCAAATTTGACGACAGAACAACGTCAAATCTTTGATAGAGTATGCTGTAGTGTAGAACATTCATTAGGAGAAATGCTGTTTTTAGATGCACCTGGTGGAACAGGTAAAACTTTCCTCACTAAAGTTATCTTGGCTCAAATAAGGAGCCAAAACAAAATTGCCCTTGCCGTCGCTTCCTCAGGAATAGCTGCCACTTTATTACCAGGAGGAAAAACTGCACATACAACATTTAAAATACCAATCGACTTGGACCGCACAGAAAACCCTGTTTGCAACGTGTCTCGCAATAGTGATAAAGCAAGGGTTTTACGCGATTGCGCCCTTATCGTTTGGGACGAGTGTACGATGGCAAATCGTAAAGCTGTGGAAGCTGTAGATAGAACGTTGCGAGATATAAGACAAAATGACCGACCGATGGGAGGCTTAACGGTGCTATTCTGTGGAGACTTCAGGCAGACACTCCCTATAATACCCAGAGGAACGAGGGCCGATGAAATAGGTGCCTGTTTAAAGAGCTCTATTTTATGGCGTAGTGTCATGTTAACTAATTTGAGCTTTAATATGCGAGCATATTTGGGAGGTGACGCAAACGCGCAGGTTTTCTCAAATTTACTACTTCAAATTGGTAACGGCACATACCCGACTCAAGAAGGAGGTAAAGTAACTTTAGTCGAAAGCCTGTGTTCTTCTGTTGCCTCACAGCAGGAACTCATTTCCTCTGTATACGGAGATCCATCAGAGATCTCGAACCATGACGCTGCTTGGCTATGCCAACGAGCTATTTTGGCACCTCGCAACGACCAAGCAGCAGCAATAAATTCTCAAATATTGGTACATGTTTCTGGAGAAAGTAGGGAATATTTATCTATTAACACGGTTTTAGAAGAAGGAGATGCCACCCACTATCCAGTAGAGTTTTTAGACTCTCTAAATACACCAGGTCTTCCAGCACACAAAATTTATTTAAAAGTCGGAGTACCAATCATTCTACTCAGAAATTTAAGCCCACCAAAACTATGCAATGGAACTCGGTTGAGAGTAACAAATCTCCAACGAAATGTCATCGAAGCCGAAATCTTAACAGGTTGCGGCTCCGGTGATGTTGTTTTCATTCCCAGGATACCCATTATCCCCAATAATTTTCCGTTTACTTTCAAACGTGTGCAATTTCCTGTAAGCCTCTGTTACGCTATGACTATTAATAAAGCCCAAGGCCAGACGTTATCCGTTGCGGGTGTAGACCTTACTTTTGATTGTTTTTCACACGGCCAACTCTATGTTTCTCTATCACGTGTTAGCAACCCAAACAACCTTTTTGTATATGCGCCGGGTAATTCCACCGCTAACATAGTATATAGAGAAGCATTAACGTAATCAACTATACCAAAGTCAGGACTCTTATCTAAATCATCAAAAAGGTGATATACTCTTATCTAAACGACGTTGTTTTGTTCTCGACAACCACGCGAACGAAGTCGCGGGCACAGCTAGTATAGTCATAAAAAGCAAAATAACAGTTACAATGTTTTGGCCTTGTGTGAACAACCGATAAGACTTACTTAACAACCAATACTTTTGCTTACAATTTGGGCAACAGTCCCTAAATAAAAATCTCTCTACTATCCCCCCACCCCCTCCCCTCCCTCTGTAACTAGCCGTGTTTTGTTTTGACGCAAAAAGAAAGGTTATTATCATTTTGGCATTGGCAGGGCTTATGTCAGAAAGCTGCTAGTCGTCGTGTCTTGGGGCGGACGACAATCGCCCCGAAGTCTGCGCAGTTTGTCTATAGCTGTAGTAGCTTCTAGTAAAGCGACTCGAGATCATGCTGGAGAAGAAGCACTAGTACTCTGTATCAATGATTTTAGGATTCAAACAGTGCACCTGGCACTAATACGTATGTCTTTGGAGTAACCTTTCCGATATATTATGTCTAAGACTGGATGGATGTTGATGAATATTTGTTTGTCTGCTAGTCGTCGCTGTTGAGTACTGTATCCGTGACTTTGATAGGTATGCTTACGCTTTCGATGTTTCAACCTCATAACGTGGACCTTGTGTGCGCCCTGTTAATGTGATATCATACTACTCGTATGAGTGCAACACCTGAGATTGTTGTTTCTGTATTATGTTAACTTCCCATCTAGGTATTTATTATCGTCGACCGCTCGCCGCTCCGTCACTGATCTCATGCCGATGATAGGTGCAAGGTTTTACACACAGGTAAATTTATTTGTTCCATATTTAATGTACGTTGCAGATTTTCTCTGTAAAAGTAGATATTTACTCACAGGTAACATTTAGGTAACACTTTCTTGATAATTAAATGTATTTTTATGTTGAAGTGTAGTAGTGAATGTAATATTATGTATAATATGCATAGCATGGACCAGTGGCAAATAACCTGTGAGCAGTGGTGGCCCAGTGGTATTGGCCGCGACTTACAAGTCCCAAACCCAGGCAGGCGCTTTACTTTGTGTAAATTATTTTATCACCCTGCTCTGAAAACGGTGAAGGAAACATCTTGAGGAAACCGGCATGTCCTAGAACCAAAAATTCGAAGACATGTGACATCCACCAATCCGCATTGGGCCCGCGTGGTGGATTACGGCCCACACCCTCTCACAGAGAGGAGGCCTGTGCCCCAGCAGTGGCATTAAAAGGCTGATGATGATAGCATGGACCTGCTTTTAAGTCAATAGAATCGTTTGACATATTTTGTGTTGCATCCTTTGTTATTTATGGTTGTAGTTAGTCGAGTTTTGATGTTATTAGTGGTAGTAAATTCCTGTTTACTCCACCATCGAAGGATTAAAGGTTGCGGGCGGGGAAACTTGACGTAACACTGAATATGTCTAGTGCAGACAAGTTAAAGAAGAAAGATAATTACTTTCATTATTAGAAGGCAGTGAAATAATAGTTATATGATTATAGGTGGAGGCCTTGGAGCGACGCGCGGATGTTTTTGAGGACCAGCTGGCGCGGGAGATTGACAATGGAAGGCTGCTGCGCATACTCATCAAGTTAGGAGTTGTCAACGAGAGGCCCGAGTGAGTGACGCTCAGTTTAGTCTGGCGCACGGGTGCGGGCTATAACGTGGTCATGAAAACAGCAGGATTTTTTGCTATTAAAATATGTATAGGTCTTTGCCTAGCTGTGGAAAAGTCATCATCTGCCTAGCCTTTTCCCAACTATCTTGGGGTCGGCTGCCAGTCTAACCGGATGCAGCTGAATACCAGTATTTTACATGGAGCGACTGCCTATCTGACCTCCACAACCCAGTTACTGGGTAATACGATACCCCTTGGTAAGATTGGATGTCAGACTTTCGGGCTTCTGACTCGTAACGACTGTCAAAGATCCGCGTTTGACAGCCGGTACCAATGGCGTAATGTGCTTTCCGAGACACGAAGGAGTCTCGGTATGTAAAGATGGTCACCCTTCCACGGACCAACCCCGGCAAGCGTAGGTTAACCTGATGTATCGACCCTTGCGGCTGTTATTACTTTTGCCACGAGTTCCTAGCTGTGGAAAAGTATGACTTAATAAAATGAAATCCCCTTTTTAGTCATACTTATGATTTCTTGGCTTCTTCCCACTTGGGTCAGGTACCCTTCACTTCAACGTACGTCTCACTGCTACATCGGCAAAAGTACTAAGGGACGTAGGTACAAAAGCACCCGCATTAATCAGCTGCATCACTACGCTGATAACAATTCAAGTGCAGCCAATCATACACAGGAAGCGATTACTGTGATCAGCGATGAACTAACGATCCGCATTTGTTCCATTGTGATTCCAAAATTGCACACATTATCGTTGAAGACACTGTTCCCTGCAATCTATTGCCTGTCTTATTATCTGGTAAAACGAAGGAAATCGACTCTCGCAGGCTAATACAAACTAAAATCTAGGCAGAGAAATGTGTATCTCAATCACCACTTAGTATAAAAAACCGTCCCTCGCCGCGTCTCTGTCTGGTCGCGATAAACTCAAAACTATTGAATGTATTTTCATGCAGTATTCACCAATAGACAGTGATTCATGAGGAAGTTTTAGATGTATAATTTGTACCCGTACGAGAATGGGGCGGGTCGCTAATAAAGTTTAATATAAGAGCAAGTAATTTCGATAACTTTACTAGTTACCTACTACTACAGCTTACGCTCAAAAACTGACAGACTGACAGAAATTATAATGGTTATGTTATACCAGCGTATTGTCCCACTGCTGGGAAAAGGCCACTTTTGACACATGAAAAGTGTCAGCGTTGATAACCATTATTGTGCCTGAATTTTATTTGTAGTCTAGTTTTCCTAATACTGCGTATCCCTTTACCGTATAAAAGTGATGTCCTAGTGGGCTTTTTTATTTATGTTCGTAATAATTAAATTTCTGATACTTTGTTTCAGTATGTATATTGATTGGTCAATAATTTCTCTGAAAGGACTATGTATGACCATGTATCTAAAATATATAAGAGTAACTAATTCCGTACTTTTTTAGGTTGAACCTAGACGCGTCTTGGTCGGAGACTGGAGACCGGTACATGCTGAAACTGTTCCGAGACTACTTGTTCCACTCGGTGACTGCTGATGGAAGGCCTTGGCTCGACCAGGCGCATCTGGCACACTGCCTGAACCAACTCGACTGTGGCACCACCGCTCGGGTATGCTAGTGAATTACTTACCGCTATAAACCTTTCATATCAAATATTACAAAAAAGCCTATGTTTCAATCCAGGTTATAATCCATCTGTGTGCAAAATTTCATTCAAATCCCTTCAGCCGTTTTTGCGTGATTGAAACACAAACAAACTTTCCCATTTATAATATTATTAGAAGGATAGTAGGATTTCAATATTTATGTTATAAATGATGATCAGTAAGCAGCACGACAAAGAGCAAATTTTTTTTTTGCACGTGGCGGTACAAAACGCCGCTGTTCTTTCTGATTAATTTCGTTGCGGGATCCAAAACAGTTGATACGCTTCTCCGGGATACGTCGAGCTTCATTTGCTCGGCGCTTTGTTTCTGGCTTTTAGGAGTTGCAGTAAATGAGAAGTATGGAGGCCTAATCCCAAAATTGTAACAAAATTTAAAAGCTTTTCCTTTGAGTTTCTTTGAGGGACGACGCTTGTGAAAATAATTTGAAAACACGAAGGTTACCGAAACGCATACCTTTTCTGGTTTAACTGTAATTCTGTAATACTACGACTATACAAAATCATCTCATTGATCTCATTGTCTGCGCATTATTACGCTTGTTCATCGAAGGTCGTTCGGCAAGATTCCTTTTATGATTCAATAGAATGATTGTCAGCGACGCAACTTATTGCACTACACCGCAGATTCTATATCGCTATAATTCTCATGTATTTTATCAATTGAAGAGACTTAACAATATACATCTTTATGATTGCGATTGGGTTATTGTACAGTAACTGGCTTTAAATAAAAGTCATCCACTTTCAGAAAGAAATCAATAAAAACTTAATGTCCAGGCAACCTGAGTTCAAGCTGGCTGGAGACATGTATCTCCGCTGCCTGATGATCTACGGCCTTCGAAATATGTTCAAAATTTTGTGACGGGGACGATAATGATATCCTGAATTTGTGACGGAGAAACTTTGCGAAGTTTCAAAGATATTGATCATTTAAATTTTCCCATACAAACACTACAGTAGGGTTACCAATGTTGTAGGTTTGATGTAGGACTGAGTATATTTTAAAGTGTTTTCTTTAATAGACGAAAATCCGTATATTAGTGATACTAATACGAACAACTGTAGGTCTTTAAATCGATAGAAGACAAAAGTGTAGAAGTGAGAGAGGGAGGGCATTTTTTAATGTTATTGCTTATTTACGTGCATATACCTACTCTTCTTAGTAGGTAGGGTAGGTATTGGTATTTTTCATGGTAAGTACATAGGTAGATATTGTGTCAGGATAGCTAATGCTCGAAGGTATTTAAATGAAAAAATAATGTTTGCTGTAAATAAAATCTCAATTATTTATTTGTACTTATACAGCGTTTTAATGATAATGAACTAAACGCGAAATACTAGTGGGCTCTCTTTTGCAGCGCTGGTAGTTAATTATTATTATGAATTAACATATACTTACGCTTTTTACTACGGGAAAACCTTTTATTCCCAAGGGAAAATCAAATACAAAGCCGGCGTGGCTGCTACCGGCCACCCAAAATCCTCATAATCCTTTATTTATGTAAAAATTATGGTCATCTCACAATATTAGTGGTTTGTATGGGAAAATTTAAATGATCAATATCTTTGATAGTACTCCAAAGTTTCTTCGTCACAAATTTAGGTTATCATTATCGTCCCCATCACAAAATTTTGAACACATTTCGAAAGCCAGCTTGCCCTGAGTGCCCAGGGGCGCGATAACACTGTTTCGAATTTATCTACGACCCTTGGGTAGGCATCGGCCATGACGGGCCCCATCATGAATTGCTGACAACTCTTTCAGGCGCGCGTGGAACACTACGCGCCGTCGACTCTCGGGCCTGCAGCCCTACCATGACGTCTTAAAACCATCATCTCTTCGGTGAGAGAAAGGGATAGTTCTATCCGTCCTGTATAACGACGTCTCTCTTTGTCTCACCGAAAAGATGATGGTTTTAAGACGTCATGGTAGAGCAGCAGATCCTGATCGGACGGCGAGCTAGTCTCTCCCGCGACCCTAGCAGGGCTTTGTATATCTTGATTTACATATCATCTGAAGGGCCTATTATGTTGCAGTTTATATTATATTGTGTTGTGAACATTGTTTCTTCCTTCAGGTGGAACTGATGTCGCGCGACGGACAAAGCGTGCTGGTGGTGTCGTACGCCGAGCTGAAGCACTGCCTCGAGCAGGCGTTCGACGAGGTGTTGCAGGCGGCCGCCGCCGGACCTTAGCCACTCACCGCGACACTCAGCGACTACACATTGCAATAAATCAAGTAATAATATCCCATGGCTGCCTTCGTTGATGTGGTTACTACCGGTGTTCTTAACATGCCACCACTAAGCGTATAACGTTACCTATGAACTGATAAGAAAGCTGATAATAACACTTTTCAATATAATCTCTTTTTAGGCATGTCAAGAATATCCGTTATATATGTGTTAGTATGTGTTACTTGTGCATTTTTTGACGATGTCAGCAGTGCGGTACAGGAGTTATAATTAGTAATATAATTGTAATGTGAAGTCGCCGTGTTGGTTCGTGTTCAATTCTGTCATCCGCGAATAAAATATGTATTTTTGTAGGTGCATCGCGATTTTTGTGCTGGTTTCGTACAACTTGTATATTTTGATGGCAGTTATTGAACTAGTGGCAATATCAATTGTAATTTTTCCCTATTGGGACACAACACATAAGTGGGATTACCAAAAATAGCAAACTCTTAGTGAACAAGGCGTCTGCCGCCCTTTACCTGTTCCTTCACCAGCTCTCTCGTCTAGTTTAGTATACACGACAGAGCCGTCAGAGTCACATTGCTTTTCAAGGATGATTCCTTACTCTGGGTTGTAACGCGATCTCATTTCGGAAGCGGTCTCGACCCCTAGAAAGCTTCTCAATAACTGCGCCACATAACAAATTCCTTATTTTTATACATTCATTCATTGAATGTTTTTTTCGTAACACGGATATTTATATCACAAGCGTATTTTTTATGCTAGTTAGAGCGGAGATTTTTACGATAACTCTCACGCCCACTTAATACTTTGTGTCCGATTACAGTTTTGTATAGGGTCTTATCGATGTACCGTTACGATCAGCCGCCTGAACAAACGCCACAAACATTCCAAACTAACAACAACAAAAGGTGAGAGCTATCAAACGACTGTTTTGAAGAAATTCAGAATTATTGCGCATGCGCAGTCGGTAGTGTGCGGGGCGGCGCGGCGGACCGCTGCTGTGTCGCCAGTTGATGTATCGAGAAACACGCGTGTGAGGTACGCGTGCTTTTAGTGATCAAACGCAGATTTGTCTTTATAACGGTGATTTCATCTAGAACAAGTTAATGTTTAAAGCATGCCGCCTTGATGTGTTTAGAGTATCTGAAAGCCCGCGCGTCCGCGTTGTTAGTATAGTACTGTACGTCACGTAGATCTGAATTTGTATGTGTTGAGGGCGGGGCGGTGCGACGACCGGCTCTGTTATGTTAGCAAGGTCGAAGAGATCTCAATAATAAATCTATGGCAATAAATAACTTTTTATATGGCCACGGACGACGCACAGAGGCCGCCCTACCCTCATGTTGTTGCAGGTTAATATATACAATTTTCTTGCCAGCTACCATTTCCCTGTACCGTGTCGATAACGTTACTCCTTATATTTTACTTGATTTTCGTTGCATCCCGCAGACAGAGATTTCATCATTCTAATCGAATTTATGTAAATAAATTATTCCTATCGATCAAAATGGCAAATTATTTAAATTTTTGTCGACGCTAATTTATATGTAGTTAAGCAGGGTAAGAGAACAGAGCTTTCGCTGATTTTTAACGTTTAGAGTTTTGTTGCTAAGCACAGTGGATAAGCAAATCACGCTCAATTCGTCCATCCTTTTATTGTGATCACTCATAAAGTTAATAAGTCTATGAAATACGTATTTTAGGAATGATGTTCTTTTTGTCTGTGGAATCCTAAACTACCAAGTTAATTCAGGGCAAGCTTGTTATTGTACTACTTTACTATATATAAAGATTGTCACTCCATTAAAATAGCCGAATCTTTATTAAATCATAGGTATTTTACTTGAAGTGACCAAATATTTTGCAATTATGAATTAAAATTTTCGTTTTTTAATCACCTACCTAGGTGTAATTATGTTCTGATAATTATTTATAAATGTGTAACGTAGGCATCCTATTGTTGAATTTGCAAATTCCGATCTATGTAGAGATGGACTCTCTGAGAATAAAAATATTTTGAGATAACTATAAGTGTATATTTTTTTTTAACAAATAAAATGTTTAAATTACTGTTTTTTTTTTTATCCTGACCTATTCCTTTCCATTTGGTAATAATACCAAGTGTACCTATTGATACAGAGGATTCAGAGTAAATAATTAAAAACATGCCGAAAATAAACATCGGCGTGCTTTATAAGGTTCCGTACCAGAAGGGTAACCAACGGGAACCCTATTACTGAGCCTCCGTTGCCCGTCCGTCTGTCCGTCCATCTGTCTGTCAGCGGGCTGTATCTCATGATCCGTAATAGGTAGACAGATAAAATTTTCACAGAATGTGTACCTATTTCTGTTGCCACTATAACAACAAATAAATTAAAAGGGGCTCTAGAAACGTTAGGCTTTTTTTAGGGCCTGCGAGGAATTAGCAAAATATGTATTTGAAGAAACTATTGCCATCGTGCTCCCTCAAGCCTTCGCCTGTAGAATGCGATAGGGACAGCTGCCACTCAGACCGATTTTATCACAAAATTTTTGACGAGATCGCCGTTTCGTATTCCCCTTTTTTCTCCTCGAAAACAGCCGATTCAATTATTTTTGGCACCAATTTTTTAAGAAAGAATAATGTCTAGATCTCTATTAAATGTTTTATGTTTAAAGTTTTCTAATTTGTCTGGTAGTCTTCTAAGAACGGCGGTAAAAATAGGGCATTTTTTGTCATTTTTGGAGGGTCATATTAGTTGCTGAAAAAAAGGAAATGACAGGGACGTGTCAACAGCAGACCTTGACTTTATGAAATAAAAATGATTGCTATAGAGGCATTATTCAGGAAGAAAAAAAATTTTTTACAAAAAAAATACAACCGACTTCCATAAATAAAACTAAAAAATGCAAAATAACTTTAATTTCGGAAGTCGGTGTTTCTAGTTTGGTTTCTTCGTTATTTGACACCGACTTCCGAAATTAAAGTTATTTTGCATTTTTTAGTTTTATTTATGGAAGTCGGTTGTATTTTTTTTGTAAAAAGTTTTTTATTTTTCACTTTTTAGTTGTTGTACCGCTAATTCTAAAACCTCATTAATAGTAAAGTTATGCCCGAATTGATAGCCCCAAAAATAGGGAATTTGAACATAGTTGGTGAAATTAGGGTGTATCAGGGTGAACTGTACAAATCTGTATACCCCTTCAGAGCGTATCAGCGTGATGTAATGTTGTGAAGTGGTGAAAACAATATACAGACATGCGATTGCAGCAATTCTGGAAGGTTTGCTATCATTTATTGAAGAGTTCCATTGTGTATCTCCGAAGTTCATCAGATCTTCACCAAATTAAAATGGGACCACATGTGAAGCAACAGCTTTCAAATAAAAAAAATCTTCAAAATTGGTTCACGTAGTAACAAGCTAAGAGGTAACACGCATAAAAAAAAATACAGTCGAATTGAGAACCTCCTCCTTTTTTTGAAGTCGGTTAAAAAAGGGGAATACATTTGTATTTAGAATCGCAGCCCCTGTTCCCTCTTAAGGCCCTTCTCGCGGTCCAATGGCGCCCTCATTGAAAAAAAAAATCGTAGCATAGCACAGAAAATAAATATTAAACAAAAACGGCCGTTTCTGACACTTTTGCCTACTACTTTGGATACGAAACATTTTGAGACCTGTTTTAACAACATAAAAATTCTTTATCCTCTTTGTAACAAACGTGAAGTTGGATTTTTTAATATTTATTTTCTGTGCTATGCTACGATTTTTTATTCAATGAGGGCGCCACTGGACCGCGAGAAGGCCCTTAATAATGGCAACAAGTGGACTCGTTTAATCTTGTACGATGGTACGGAACCCTTCGTGCGCGAGTCCGGCTCGCACTTGGCCGGTAAAAAGACATCACAGAGCCGTTAACTACGCATACTGTACGTCTAACAAAGTAGTTTTGCGCAAAAATTATTGCTGGGCATATATTTATTTTTAGGTATGAAAAAAAAATACTAAGTACCTATTTTTTTTTTTATTATTGATAGGCACGCGTTTGACCACCAACTCACCTGATGGTAAGCGATGATGTGGTCGAAGATGGAACACGCTTGCCTAGAAGTAACCTATTCACTCTTGACTTAAAGACTCTCAGGTTCTAGCTATCAGGAAACACAGACTCCGGTAGGGAATTCCACTCCCTAGCTGTACGCACAATGAATGTTTTCTCAAAACGCTTTGTGCGTATGGATAAGATGTCCACCATGAACCGGTGGCACTTCGCCGTACGTCTTGTGGTCCGTTGATGAAATGGGCTTGGCGGAATCAAATAATGCAATTCCGTCGCACACTCCCCAATATGTAACCGATAGAAAACCGAGAGGCTAGCAACTCGGCGGCTATGTTCTAGACTGGAGTTTCGACTTAACGAGCCTATCATTGCCGATGATCCTCTTGGCTCTTTTCTCAATTGACTCAAGGGCATCAAGCTGGTATCTGGCAGATCCGTCCCAAAGATGAGAACAGTACTCCATACACGATCGAACTTGTGCTTGATACAGTTGGAGCTGTTCCGGCGTGAAGTACCGTCTCACCTTTGCGAGGATCCCCAACTTTTTGGCAGCCACTTGAGCCTTTGCCTCTATGAAGGGACCAAAATTGAGGGTAGATGTTAAAGTAACACCAAGAAGATCAAGTTGGTCGGTTATCGGCACGGTCACACCTCGGAAAGATGGAGCCGGGTGAAATTGGCTCCTCTTAGCGGAAAAAAGACACGCCTGGGTCTTAGCAGCATTGAACTTGACCAGATTGGCATCGCCCCATTCTGAGACAGCCTGTAAGGACAAATTCAAGCGCACAACCATAGCCTCTCGGAGAGACCGGACCTGAGTCCCACTAGCTCGTGCGTTAGGCACGTATCTCTCGGCAACAGTGCTGTCGTCTGCATACCCAAAGGTACCGGGTTTTAGCAGATCGTTAATATGCAGCAAAAACAATGTTGCCGAGAGTACCGACCCCTGAGGAACACCGGCATTAATAGCCAGCAGTCCGGACGAGCCATCTATGACTACTCGGATAGACCTCAGGAAATCTGCAATCCAATCACACAAACCAGCGGGCAGACCGAAGGAAGGAAGCTTACCAATTTGCCAATTAGGCTGTCGTGCCAGACCCGGTCGAAGCCCTTCGAGATGTCAAGGGAGACTGCAAGGGCTTCCCCTTGTTTGTCGATGGCCTCACTCCACCAGATGTGAATGGCATACGCTAGAAGATCCCCAGTTGACCGATTTCGGCGGAAGCCGTATTGTCGGTCACTGAGGATATCGTTAGCTTCTAGGTATGCCAGGAGCTTGACATTCAGTATACGTTCCATACTCTTACAGAGTACGAAAGTTACCGAGATGGGTCTATAATTTGCTGGGTCAGCTCGACTACCCTTCTTGGGCACGGGTTGCATGTTAGCTTGCTTCCAAGCCATGGGCACTCTTCCAGTCTCATACGAAAGGCGAAATAGGCGTGTTAAGATCGGAGACAACTCAGGCGCACAAGTCCTCAGTACAATTGCCGGTATCCCGTTGGGGCCACTAGCCTTGTTCACGTCTAGGTTCGGACATCCTTCTGGTGAATGCGAATGTATACTATTTTTTATGTAACGCAAACCCAGGCAAGTGGAGTTAAACCCTGCCCTTTCGCTCTAAGCCACGTAGGTACTAGTCAGATACGTTTGATATTCATTGCGTTTTGTAACTGCGAATGCGTAGTTACGAAACTTCTAAAAAAAAAATCGAAAATTCAGGTAATGTTTGTTAGGAAAAAAGTTTAGTAATAACACTTGGAATCCATTTTCGTAAAAAATAATTAAAAAAAATTGCGACTTTGACCTTCAATATCTCCAGAACCAGTGGATTCCCAGGTATGGTCTAGTGGAAAAAAATGATCCAAATAATGAGTGGAATATGTGGCTTCGGAAACTGTCTTTTTACACCCGTTATATGTCCACCGATGTCTCTGTCAGTTGAGGACCGATTTTAATTTTTTTTTTATGAAAGAATATACTCCCGAGATAGTCCCATATATATATATTATCGAAATTGCTTCAGCGCTTTTTGAAAAACTAAACAAAAACGAAAAACAGTATACCTACATAGATGACGTTTTGGTTTTCACCAATTACGAGTATGTTAAAATTCCACGTTCCATTTTATTGGGGTTTTTAGTTCTATGGTATAACAACCAAAAAGTGAAAAATAAAAAACTTTTTTACAAAAAAAAAAACAACCGACTTGCAAAAAAGAAATCATCTTCCTGCCCTTATCCCATGTTACTTGGGGTCGGCGCAACACGTTTTTTTCTTCCATTCTGTCCTGTCAGCCGTCACGCTATCACTAACTCCCTTTTCTTTCATATCACTCTTCACACAATCCATCCATCCTTTCTTTGGCCCCACTCTCCCTCTCCCTTTCCCTCCATTCACATTTATATTCATAACTCTTTTAGTTACATGTGTTTCATCCCTCCTTTTTACATGACCATACCAAGATAAGCGGTTCCCTTTCAACTTTTCTGTGACTGGCGCCACTTTTAAACTACCTCTAATGTACTCGTTTCTCACTTTATCGATTCTCGTTACTCCACACATCCATCTCAACATTCTCATCTCCGCCACTTGCAGTCTTTTTCCATCCATCTTTTTCACAGCCCAACATTCTGACCCATACAGTACGACAGGTCTAATCACGGACTTATAGATTTTCCCCTTTAAGGGCCTTCTCGCGGTCCAGTGGCGCCCTCATTGAATAAAAAATCGTAGCATAGCACAGAAAATAAATATTAAAAAATCCAACTTCACGTTTGTTACAAAGAGGATAAAGAATTTTTACGTTGTTAAAACAGGTCTCAAAATGTTTCGTATCCAAAGTAGTAGGCAAAAGTGTCAGAAACGGCCGTTTTTGGCTCTTTTGCCTACTACTTGTACACACACACACAGCCTATATCTTTGCTTTGTTGAGAGATTGTTGGTAAAACGCCTTATAGCAGAAATTGACGACGCAGTAATTCCTGAGCAAGCTGGATTTAGACCTGGCAAATCTTGCTCTAGCTAGGTCCTCCGATTGGCAGAGTATATAGATTACGGGTATGAGGCTAATTAAATCATAGGCGTATCTAGGGTTACTTTCCCGGAGGCCGGCCCCTGAGATGCGATGACTGATGAAGCTGAGTCGACACCCTAATGTAGTCGTGAACACGATTAGCATCATAATTCATAAATAGCTTGGCACTTCTACTAGGAGGTTACAGCTTGTTACAGCAATGCCCTCTCGCTCCGTACCATGGCCTGGACCAGGGCCGGACACGAGAGGTTACCACCATCAATCGCCTCCACGACGACAAAGCGGTGCTCCTCCTAAGCGGAGTAGACCTCCACTGTATGCTCGGTTATGTCCTCCGGGCGATCCACACAATGAAGACACCTGGGAGTATTCTCTCGCCTAAATCGGAAAAACTGTCCGATGAGGACCTGCGTCAGGTGGAAGGTAAAGACGCCATGGCACCTCTCCAGCCACTTCTCAAAGTGGGGACTTATCGCCGCAATCGTGACGTGCCCAGCGCTGGGTTGCGGCAGTCGCTCACTTCATGACGCCATGAGATCCCGCCGGAGCTCTGTCCGCCGTGCCGCGACTTTAGCGGAGTTCACCCCGCCCCACTTCCAAATGTGCGAGGGTACTTTTGCTTTCAGATCCCATGGCGGCAATCCGGCAAGGTTCGCCGTCTTACCGAAGACCGTGCGGTATCCCCGGGTCAGCTAGATGGCGTTTGGGACGCGTTCAGCGGTAGGCTGGTCGCCGCTCAGGGAACGCGCACCGGTACCCCTTAATGGTCCATGGACCGCACGACCCCTGCCTCGAGCCTCCGGGAGGTGTTTGGATAAATCTAGGGGAGATTAGGCAGGAGCCGCTTGAAAGCAGCCCCGGCCTGCTCCAGTCAAGGACGAGTCCCAGACAGTCAATTTATATATATATGTTACATACAAATATGTTAAGATTATATAATGATATAGGTTCAAGTTCTTCAAACTTAACAGACAGATGTGTTGCTGGGGAGTTTGTTGGCCACTTCTTCTTCACAGCTAAAACACTACGAAGTGGTGACGGGCGGGCGTTTTTGGGGGACTGTCTTTATGTAGAACTTTGACGATCAAGAAATGCTGGCTCTCAGTCTGGTTTGAGTAAATGACTTTTGATTTTGACACTTCATCGTCGACCCGACGCCGATGTGAAGGGTTCACATCGGCGTCGGGTCGACGGTCCTACCGTTATTTGGGAACCCGACAGTGGCGCGTTCCGAAGACCATGAAAACATATGGTCTCGGACTTATGCAGTTTTGCCTGCCCAATTGAAATTGCCGGATTAATTGGGCAGACAAAACTGCATAAGTCCTGAGCTGCACCTGCTAGCTCAGCTGCCACCAGGTGCGACCCACCCTGCGCCAGCACCAGCGTGTCGTCAGCGCAGCACCCAGTCGTACGCGGTGATAATAATAATATTTTTTTAATAATATTCTTAAGGACCAGAAGCGGTTATTATTTAAATGAAAATAAATGACTCATCAACCAAGAAAGTTTTATTGCTTAAAAACGTTTTACAATAACAAGTACGTTCCTACTTCTACAACATTATAAACACGATCTTTGAATAACATTATAACGACTCTAAAATACGTCAGTCGCGTCCGGAGCCAAACGAAGAAGAGCCCGTTGACAGCGCGCCATGCATTTTTATACACTTCCACTCACAGAGTACATTATAATATATAGAAATAGAGACCAATCTTCGACCGAAAAGTGGGTAATCACTTACGACGCGTCCCTAGCGCCATCTGTTATCAACATTAAGAATCATTATTCATCCTATCTATAACCATAGCTATATAGCTATACTAGCTATTCTACACCGTATGCGTACGTACGTATAGGTACTACCATAATTTCATTAAAGGATAATTATAGATTTATAAATGAAACATTTTATTCATCAAAACAAGTTTATTTGTGTCTTTTATAGCACTTATTTCATTTTTTGGGCTTTTATTTGTAGACTGTCCTCATCATCATCAATCTGTCTTCTCCCAGCTAATATTTTATTAATATTTTTACAATAATTAAATATCATACAACGAACGACAATTGGAATCAAATAATCTACTAACTTCTCTTTGTGTATTTTACATTTTATAAATTGAAAATCAACAAATATAATTTTTGCTGTTTTAATTATTTCTTTTAAATTACGTTTTTCAATATTCTCTTTCATAATTTCATTTATTGTCTTGCATATTTGAACTTAATTGAACTAATTATTTGCTGGGAGTGCAAAGCCATCGTCGACCTGCATATTCCCTATATTTAATATACTCGTATTCTATTTCATTTTGTGATGTTAGATCATTTGTGCAATCAGCGCAAGATTTAAAAATTTGGGATTTCGTTTTTTTTAAAGAAATATCAGCTCATATATTGTATTGGAGCAATAATACGGGGATCCCTTTCTTTACCTCTACTGGGGTAAAATTAAAATCGAATATCTTTGCAAAATCGAATGAGGAGCAGGCCGACGTTGCTTTCGCATTTTCGTTAATCATGAGAGACTGCAATGCATTACAAAAGTCTCCTTCGCCGTTAGCCCGGGTGTGGACGCTGCTTAAATTATTTATTAACAGTGTGGCGAAATCTGACTCAAATTAATCACAGGTGGGGTTAGTATTGCGACACCCTTGGCTTCTCACTGCGCCAAAGAACTTTTTCAAGGGGGTCCTGATTAAGGTGCCGCAACCATACTGACTACACGTTAAAATCATCTTCTAACTTTTTTAACAAAGTTTGTATGCCATTCAGTGTCCACACCCAATTGTTTACAGAATGAACAGTTTCTTTTTTACCTGCTGAAGTTATAAATTTCATGGAGTTAAATATTTTTATGCCCTCCACCCACGTTTTATTGTACACAGAGTGCGGTGTTGCTGGGCGAAGAAGGGGTTTAGCGTTTTTATTTTTCATATGGTTTCCATTGACTGAGTCAAATATTTTGTCCATGAAAAGCAGCAGGTCTGCAGTTTCCTTGCACTCTGTAGAAAAGATGTTCTTACCTAAAACATACACAAAAAAAAAGATTAAGGTGAAAGCTCCAGGATAGCCCGCAAAATTCAAATTTTCTTACGGCCGTAGCAAGTACGTATTTACAGAACTGTAATCATTAAAATTATCAATACAACTCTCAGTTAGAATTGATGTCAAATGTCATGATTTCATGAAATACTACTGACTACATTTTGACATCAATTCTAACTGAAAGAGTTGTATTGATGATTTTAATGATTATAATTCTATAAATACAAACTTGCTACGGCCGCGAATCAAATTTTGACCAAGATACAACCTGATACTGCCCTGCAAATTACAAAAAACGTAAGAAAATTTGAATTTCGCGGGCTACCCTGGCACTTCCACCTTAAATAACAGTACTCAATAAAATAATTCCAGCAAACTTATTAATCAGGATGGGTTTTCTTGTATTTTACATTTTATGTGATTATCAAGCCCAGTATAAAACAAATAACAAATTTTGTGGTAATAATAACTCTCAATAGTATATAGTGCAATACAGCAAAGTTAATTTTTAATTGCTCACAATCAATATAGAAATGATAATTATCCTTTTCACTCACTTAAACATAACCGTGGGCAATGGCATTCAGGAATGTAATATTAATGGAAAACTGTTAAATTATTTGATTTAAATGTTAATAACTTAACTAAATCCTAGAATTATATCTAAAGTACATCATCTTTTATATGCATATAAAAAATCTGAATAACGTTTGTGAAAATGGTCATATCATTTTATTACATTAAATATAATAATAAAATACATTTTTCAGTGCCAAAAATAGTCAAAGTTATATTACTCTATTCAATCATCTAAGGTGATTGAGTATAGTAGGAAAATACGACTGATTGTTACCAAAGTTCCACTTTTCTAATCCAAACCTAAGAATTTTAGATAATATAAATAAAATACAGGCATAGTATGCTTGTGGCTAAGTAATAACCACAGAACAGAAAAAAACAGTAGAAAACGCATAGCGCTTCATTAGTATCGGAACCAGCGTACAGCGTATACATACAGTTTAATTGTATTTCGTAACATTATGAAATCCTTGCTGTGAAGTGACTGGTAATTTATTATTGAAAGAAAGTAGGAAATATGTCAGTCGTCGCTTATTTGAAAATAAACCAGTTATATGAGCAAAGAGTCGTTTATTGTCTAATCTATTTAAATATTTATTACCTTTTCCGTTTAATTAATAAGCACACAAAATAGTTTAATGAGCACGTTACGCTACCCGCCGCTAGATGTCACTATACATATACATTCAATTCAAAGCTGTATTGGTAAAGATAAGATTGATATTTCCGTAACGAGGTCATTAGCACTGTAGTAGAGTAGCTGACTTTGATATGTGCATAGTATGAATCTTCGCGAATAATATGTTTGAGATTAAAAAAAGTAGACCTTAACTTGTAAAACAAAAAGTCAACTTTTACTTGTGTTGTTTAATAAAATAATGTTTTTCAAATTTTAATCGAAATTAAATAAATCAGGACTAATCGACGTTATGATATTGGAATATCATAACGTCGATTAACGTCCATTTGACAAATTTTTGGTTTTGCTATCGTGTTTACATTCTAAAAAAGCACAACAGAGCATTTTTTTTTTTCAAATTTTCGTCACCGTGACGGGTGTAAGAAGACTGATGCGCGTGGCGTGTGCGCGGAGCAGACATATGCGGAACTCCGCAAAACTTGGGGTATGCGGCCCCGCCTACTTGCGACTTCTACTGTTTTTTCTGTTCTGTGGTAATGTGCAATTTTCGAGGGTATCTAAGAATGCAGGACTAGATACCATTTTTTTTGCTGTTTTTAAGTTGGCTGCCTGTTTTCTTACTTTATCTTTTATTTTGCTTATTTTTATTCTTGCAGCAATAAGTTTTTGATACAATAATTCTTTTTCCACATTTGTAAGGAATACTTTTTTAATTATCTTGACTACTCTCATTGTTCCTGTAAAATAGAGACATAACATGTTAATTATTTCACATATAATTGGTAACATTATTTAATAGTAAATTCAGAAAAAAGTCAAGAGACTTACTATCAAGAATCAAACAAAGATGTTTATGCAAAACAAAATATAGGTACTTATTTATTTATGTAGTAGACGGAAAACTAACAGCTATACTTTTTTTTTTTTTTTGGCGGTTGGGAAATCATCTAATGACTTCTCCCGCTCTGGGTGGAGCGGGAGGGCGTGTCAGACTCTTACTGACTAAAACCCACCCCTGTTCCTTCCATGCCTGAGTGCCCAGGGGTGCGGTAACTCATTTTCAGAATTTATCCGCTACCCCTAAGCATGCAGGCACCGGCCACGATGGGCCCCGTCAGTGGTGGCTGACACTCATCTCTTTAAGGACGACGGCGCGTGGAACACTACGCGCCGTCGACTCACGGGCCTGGTGCTGATCGGACGGCGAGCTACCCACTGCTCGTTGCCGCAGGCCCAGGTCTACGGTTGCCGGAAATCGTCTGATGACGTCCTACAGCCAGTGCCTCTCCTGCGGTGGTAGCGGCCGGGGCCATGAGGGCCACTCCGTTGGGCTTCCCTCACGCGTCCCGCCTAAGACTGCTTCCCATTTCCTCTCGCTCCGTACCATGGCCTGAAACAGGGTCGAGCGCGAAAGGTCGCCGCCACCTATCGCATCCACAAGGACACAGTGGTGCTCCGCCCAAGCGGGGTAGACCTCCACCGTATGCTCCACCGTGTCCTCTGGGCGATCCGCGCAGTGGTAACACCCGGGCGTTTCCTCCAGCCTGATCTGATGCATAAACCTCTCGAAACAACCGTGTCTGGTGAGGACCTGCGTCAGGCGGAAAGTGAGGACGCCGTAACGCCTCTCCAGCCACTCCTCAAAGAGGGGCACTACCGCCGCGATGGTGGCGTGCCCAGCGCTGGGTTGCGACAGTCGCCGTCTCCATGAAAGTTTATTATATATAGATTATTGATGTTTTCTATACCAATAGTGGTGGGGTCTATGTATTTCCTTGCGCTAATGCAGGTTTCTTAAAATATAAAATCTCATACAGTATTTTTTTTTTATTGTTGATAGGCACGCGTTTGACCACTATTTCACCAGTATAATCTCATAATTCAGTGAAAGAATAAATCAGCAAAAATATAAATAATGTTTATTCAGAAATAAAAATGACTTACCAATATTATCTTTTTGTATTATTTCCTTTCCAACATTCATTAATGTATGAGGCAAACATTCAATATTTTAAGTGGGATCTGCAAGAAAAATACATCATGATTAATTTCATATTAAAATTTTTAATGAATGCTTTTTTACAAATTTTAGCAAATTTAAGAGTAAAACTAATAGCTTCTATGGGATATAAATTGTATAGCCTGCAAAATATTTAGTTACAGATAAACTTACCAAGATTTTGTTCATTAGTTTTCTCGGGAATTGAAGCAAGTGGCATAACAATATTAGGCTCATGCACTGGAGTGTCTGGATCTGAAATATGAGGTAATATCATTTTAACATTCAAGCTTCCAATATTTTTATATACAATCCTATAATATATAGGCTCTAAAAAGAGGCATCATACTCTGAGGTACTTAAGGAGTACGGGGCACATCGTGGCCGGTGCCTGCATGCCTAAGGGTAGCGGATAAATTCTCAACATGAGTTACCAGCATCCCTGGGCACTCAGGCAGGGAGGGAAAAGGGGTGACTTTTAGTCAGTTAGAGTCTAAAACGCCCTCCCGCTCCACCCAGAGCGGGAGAAGACATTAGATGATTTCCCAGCCCCCCAAAAAAAAAAAGGTGCTTAAGGAGTGGAGAGGTATACCACGGCTATCAGGACAATCCCGGAAGTATGGTCAAGATCCCTACCAGCATTAAAAGAATATTATTATTATAATGTTTTCTATGCCCATAGTGGTTAGGTTTAGTTTAGGTTTCTTAAAATCTCATACTGTACAATCTATCAGCAAAATCTAAATAATGTTTAAATCAGAAATAAAAAAGACTTACCAATATTATCTTTTTGTAATAGGTCCGTTCCAACATTAATAAAATTGATGTATGCGGTAAGCATATGTGGCAGCTGGGGTCAAAAACCGCGCGCCACCGCCGCGTGCGCACAGGTGCACAAGTAGCTACCTCCATGTTTATCAACGCGCGAAAATATACCAAAACTACCCGTTCATCTGGAACGAGATCAGTATATGTTATTTTGGTCTGCTACCCTATAACACCTAATAAACGAAATGTATAGAAATACCAGCTCATAAAATTATAAGCCATTCGACCCGAATACTCTTTTACTTAATTACCTACCTCCTGACAACTGGTAAACATTCATCATCATAATGATTAATGTCATTTTAAAATTTTATATGAATGCTATTTACAAATTTTAGCAAATTTAAGAGTATAAATAAGTACCTGATGATGTGGATGGCATCTCCAGAATTTGTGGTAATGGCTTTCTATTAACAAATGTCAATTTGTTCTGGGACAATGGTGCTGAAAGAAAGAACACTTATCAAAAAAAACCTAAATCCAAACAGAAATAGGTACAGCACAGTGGAGTATATTGCTTTACATAGATGAAAATTTATACAAACTTGGCATATTTAACGTTGGTATGGCAATGTTGCTGATTCTGTTGTTGTGACATAGACATTTATCTTCAAAGTGTGAGCAACACACACGGCGGTACTTAAATATGTGCTCATTTTCCAAGGCCAAGATATCACCACCAATCGAATAAAGCAATGTGTTGAAGCGTTCTCTATCTTTTCAGGGTTCGGGAACCCATGAAGCACCCAACGCGTACCTAAAACAAATAATGAAGTATTTCAAATTGGAAAATAATAAACAATAGCACTATAATTATTATTATACTCGTTGAAAAATAATTAGACTAACAGCTCAGCTACGATGTTGGTGAACTTGGGGCCAATGATAAAGTATCAGTATGACTTGACCAAAGATGACAATCTGACAATTTGTAATAATAGGATTAACTATAAGTTAACTAACATATTACTGTACTAGCTTCTGCCAGTGACTTTGCCCGCATTGTAAAAAGTAGCCGTTGTTTAATCCAGGTTATAGTCTATCTGTCTGTGAAATTTCATTCAAATCTCTTCAGCCGTTTTTGCGTGATTGAAACACAAACATACAAACTTTCGTTAGATGAGAAAGTTTGTGTGTTTGTGTTTCAAACACACAAAAACGGCTGAAGGGATTTGAATGAAAATTTTAGTAGGATATTAGGATTCAGAAAGGTTGACTGGTAGTTAGTACATGGCTACCTTTGTGCAATAATAAGCAGTTTGTACTTTCAACAAGCAAGTAAAATAACTCTGACATACCTCCACACCTTGCACCCTGGAACACAGCAGTACTTGTCCGCAGGCATATTGCAATGTGCAATAAAACAGATGCACTAAAAGTGTCCTATCTCAAACACAAACCTGCACCAAAGTCCTGTCTCAGTTTTGGTATAAAAACACACAAAATTCTTTCTGATCACAATTATGGATTAGCTGGAAGAACTTTAGCTCAACTCAACGACAAATGCACAACGAAAAACAGAAAGATCACAAAAATATCGCATGAAACCGGCGCAAGCGTCAGGCATTAGCAGGCAGATTTATTTAATTAATTTTTAATGTTGTGACCATGCCACTGGTTTGGTTACAAGACCTTTAAGCCAAGTCTTAATTTGAACACTGTCACTATTTTCTTTATTATAATGCCGATGTAACACATTCTAATGTTTTTGCAGTATTTGGCAGCAAATGTATCGAGTTAACCATCTCGGCAAGTTTCACTGAGGTAGTCAATATTACAATAAAATTCTCAGCTTCATTTTATCGAGATCGCGCCTGTTTCAATGATTCTACATATTGTCCAGTTGCGTAGACACTTGAGACACAAAACTACACCAATTTTACTTCACAATATCCACTAGGAATCATTTTGCGAATAATTAAAACAGCCACAGAACTGCACTCGAAAAAAACCGCCAAAAACTTTCGACATGACAGTATTGTATTATTTTTTGACAGACAGACACTGACATTTGGGGTTACCAGTTGAGTTTATAATTTATAAATAGACCACAATGTTCGTTTTATGTAGTGCCATCTGTTGGACTGTAGAGCAAAATGAGCGCAGCGCTGCCATCTAGTAACTGAAGTTAGAAAATATCCATGGTATAATCCGACCAAATAAAAAATACATCTTTCAACTTGTCCGCTTATGGACTACTATATACTTCGTGATTTAGTATCATTATAACCACTGACTTCCCCGGTTTTTTGTACTAAGATTGTACCGCCTGCTTCCACTCGTTGCGGGTAGGTTGGAAGGGGAATATCTAACAATATAATAATATTTTTTTTATTTCATAAACAATAACATAATAGATGACTTGATAGGCTTATTATACAAGTTTTTAATATGGAATCCTCTGTTGCCGAACTAGGACGAATCCTCTATCTCGGGAAACAGCGGCATCCCCTAACAAATTTCACAACAATGATTAAGCCAAACTGAATATACAAGTTGCATTGATTTAGATGTCCCATAGAAGCAGCCCCAGAACCGATCCCTGTGGGATACCACACTAAATCTCTCACCGGCTCCACTCTCCACGGTGCTGCGGTAGATGACGGCCCTATCCATCAGATAAGCCTTGACCACGCGACAGAGGTAGGTCTGCAACTGGTGATACCGGAGTGCATCCCTGATGCAACTCTAGGACAAGGTATTGAAGGCATTGATTGCGATGTCGATTGACACCGCCAAGACGACCCCACCTCGTGCCACTGCATCCCCCATCGTGAGGGCTCGCACGCGCATGATGGCGTCCACCGTCAAGCACCCCCTGCGGAAACCAAACTGCCTCTCCGCTAGATCCGGCCCCAGCTGCACTAGCCGCTCGACGAGGCGGTCAGCAATGACTTTCATAGAACTTGCACACCTCGTCGAGCGGCACGATGGGCTGATAAGCGGACGGAGAGTCTGCAGGCGGCCCCGCTTCCTAATGAGGACTAGTCTCACCATCTTCCAACGAAGTGGGAACTGGCCCCGGGGTCTCAACCCATGCGCTTAGGAACCCCCTTAGTCGAGCCTCCAAGGCCAAGACCCAGGCTTTTTCAGGTAAGCCATCGGATTTTGGGGCGGTATTTTTGGCATTCAGCCTACCTACCGCCACTCTTTACATGTTTGAACAATGAACTGTGAACTGCCTCATTTCTCTTAAGTATTCAGCCTTGAATTTCGAAACGGTAAGCCAACATCCTGGGGTGGGCACTAAACCATTCTGGGGTAGGTACGGCCCACCCAGCCCTCCCCTCCTATGTACGCCTGTGAATAAAATCTCAGTTGTCGTGTTTGTTGGTCGGCAAAGTTAGCACCCTTACAAACAATCAGGGTTTTGTGCGCATATTGAGCGAACTATTGGTTGTGTAGGAGTAAGTACTTCTCTCTATACACATTATCATTATTAGCAACAGGTGTCATTGTAGCCTTCTGCAATGTTGCTGACAATGATGTTGCCAAAAATGACGAATTCTGAAAAATTCAAAGCCTAGAATCATGTGAGTACTTCCTCATTAAGACATAAAACACTTTACCATGCATAAAAACACAGATTACGAGGAAGAGGACCCTTTTTAATAAAGTAGCTAGCGAAACTCAGATATATAATCACATCCTCCTCCTCTTCTTCCAGACCGTAATTTTTGTAATTATCCTGAGACCTGAAATCGAAACTTGTCTTGGATTCCAATTTATTTTTAATTTATGACTGCAACTAGGCATTAAAAAAAACATTATTTTCATGCCCAAAACCATTGAAAGACAAGAAAGGAAAAAAAACTGCAACGAAAATATCATAACACTTCTTTTTGCTGCAGTCGGCTAAACCGTTGAAAAAAATACAAAATTTTGTTTCAGTTATATGAAATGATTTCATATTTTGTTTTGTTTTTCTTTTTTAATGTTTAGCTATTAACAATATTAATAAAAGATAAGTACTTAGAAAAGTTTTGTTTTTATTTCATACTTATGTTAGGGTTGTGTTCCTGTCGCGTAGATAAAGTTATTGTCTTTCACAATGAATAATTATAATAGGTTACAAAAAAAAACACAAAAAGAAACTTCGGGTCGCCGAAATTCGAACCTAAGCCATCCGTATTCGATGTAGCCCTCTCTCACGATGTCATGCTTGGCGGAACCACAAGTATATAAGTTACATAAAAAAAGTATATCGAATGTCTCAGAGAATCTACAAAATTGTATTTCTATTTTAAAAAAATCTATATCTCTAGTCTCGACGTAAATTTTTATTTAAAGTGGCGCTGCGGAGTACCCATCCCGGTGAAACCACCATGACATATCTATTATTGTAGGTACATAAATAAGTAGGTAGTAGTAGGTATATATAATTCTATAACAATTCTATATTGAACTAGTAGGTACCCCCTAATCCTCAATATATAATAAATATTAAAACATTGAAACACAGCTAGGTACCTATAGGGATCGTATGATATTAACTACTAATATTTCTCACACATATTTTTAATTTAAAACATACACCTTACCTTATTTTTTTCGAGTGAATCATACCTACTAATTTTAGTAAACAAACAAAAAAGAAAATCATACTTCTTGTTACAAATAAATGTCTCTTTTGTTCTTTTAAACTCATTGATAATCTCTTTCCACGCTTTATTTTTGTAAACAGTAGTGTTATTCTGTAAAATCTCAACGTGAAAACTTAGGTAAAGTGAACGTGAAGTGGGCTGTGAATCCATACGATCAAGGTGGGATGACAGTTCACTTCACGCTCACTCCACCTATGTTTTCACGATGAGCTGTTAACAGAATCGACCGGCAGTTATACACACACCTTAGATCGATGTTGAAATTTGCAACGCACAACTAACAATCCAATCAAGTCCTGGTTCGGTAATTTTGGCATCCAGGTCTACCTCGGATATGTGGAACGACCCTATGAGTAGGTACCACCAATTGAGCCCCACCATCGTAAACGTTTCGTTTTTGTTCTAAAAGGTGAGAAGGTAAGACGAAAATATGTTAAATTTTGAATTCACTTGAGAGTTAACTTGTATTTAAAAATAAATCAACCTTTCTTTTATGTTCCGCTAGCCAGTGTGTGTAGCTTTGTCGGGCCATTTATTAATCGCGTTTGTATATGGAAGTCTGTAAAGCAATTTGTCCCAGATCCCGTTAAACTTACCTACATATTGTTATTATTAAATTTCTATATATTATAATGTACTCTGTGTTATTAAACGAATTGAAATCATCCTAACATTTCATGCAGACAATAATTTGAAGACGACAGAGATAGATTGATGTTTCAAATTGTCATTTATATGAGTTGTAACGCAAGTGGGCCTAAAATTCTCGTAATAACGTTATCATATTACAGGAAACTTTGTGTAAATTAATATTCGACGATGTACGTTAGTGTCTTATGCTGTTTGCTGTTTTAATTAGTACGGTTTAACGTGTATTTGAAACTGAAAAACAAAATGTTGGTCTCGGTACGATATATGTTGACTGTTAAAACTTTTCTTTTTCTGTTAATGTTAAGTTCAGCAAAAAGTGACGTGGACAATAAAACTAAGAAGATGACTATAGAGATCTAAACAATGATGTGCAAATCGATGTGTTGAAATATTGCTCTAATAAGTTATGCATAGAGAAATGCTGCGGTAAAGATGAAATTATAGATATAACTAACAAATGTATGAATATAATGAAATTATTTAAAATAAGATATAAGGCTGCATATCTTGCTCCACTAGTCAATTATTCCAACAATATTTTATCTTCTGGAGACGGAAGCAACACATCAGAGAAGAATTTTGTTTTCGTTCAAAATCATAGAGATCTCTTCAGATGCACATCGGAGCCTGGTGTAAACGTTGAATATAATATTTTCAAGGTAACCAGGTTTTTAATTTATTTTCATTTCTTGCTTTTTTTTAAATTGTATAACTAATCGACATAGAATGCTTAGTCACAGACCTTCTTTTTGTGAAAGGGAAATGAGCCGAAACGCAGGCCCATGGTACGTGGATGTCACATCACCTGAAGTTTTAGTTCTATAAGATGGCCGCCGATACCTAGTGATGAAAGAAATCGCACACACTAAAATGTATGTAATACCACTTCAATCTGCACCATTTTTGTCCTTCTTTCACTGTATTAAAAATTTAACTTTATCAGTTGCTTCCCAGCAACATACATCAGGTTTAGAAACTTATTCTTTAGGGTCAGGGCCTGGCGATTCGTAACACAGGGTCTCCCTAGTACGGACGGGAACACCCAAATACTCCGAAATATTTTATTCCGAATTTTGATGTTCCGATTTTCAAAAGTCCGAATTTCATAATACCTAAGAATTTTAATGAGTTGTTTTATACGCATTTGTAAATCGTACCGTCGCGTCGTTCGTATCGTTTTGTATCGTCGTTGTGTTGTGTTTGTATTATTATTAAGTAGTTGTTTGTGTATTAAATATAATAGTTTAACATATCGAAACTGTTTCATTTATTGGGTCCCGAACATATCCTAAATTGGTGCTTAGCTTCTTGCCCGTGGCTCCGTCCGCGTAGACATTTACCGTGTTAAATATAATAGTTTACCATATCCAAACTGTTTCATTTATTAGGTCCCGAACATATCCTAAATTGGTGCTTAGCTTCTTGCTCGTGGCTCCGTCCGCTTAGACATTTATATTAAATTAACTTTTTCACGATTTTGGCACCCTGGTAGAGTTTACCTGTGGTTGCATCCGCGTGCAGGTCTGAAATTTCTCTTCTTCATGATTCTGTTTCCTGGTTGTCTATTCGCCTAGGAATGTATACCGCTCAGGATTCCAGCCCCGAAAATACTTATTCAAGATGTTACCTCTCCTAATACCTGTCTCCTGGTACTTTGTGAGTCTTTACCGGTCATGATTTCAGCACTGGAAATACTTTTCATTTTTCTGGTCTCCTGGTAATTTGTAAATCTCTACCTCTCCTAATACAAGCCTCGAAATATGTTTTGTGATTCTGATCTCCTGGTAGTTTGTGAATCTACACCGTTTAGGATTATAGCCCCGGAAACACTTCTTCTTGATTCTGGTATCCTAGTGGTTTGTGAAGCTATACAGCTTAGGATTGTATCCCCGAAAACACCTATTCATGATTCTGGTCTCCTGGTACTTTGTGAGTCTTTATCTCTCATGATTTCAGCCCTGGAAATATTTCTCATGTTTCTGGTGTCCTAGTACTTTTTGAGCGTGTGCGCTCGTTCAGCCTGACTTTGGATTTCTACTTCAACCTCAGCCTTCGCTAAGTCTTGTCATTTACCGGGATAAAAAATAGCCTATGTGTTATATAGCCTATGTGTTAATCCACCTACGTGTGTGCAAAATTTCATTGTATCCCTTCAGCCGTTTTTGCGATACCTTCAGCCAAACATACAAACAAACAAACATACAAACTTTCGCATTTATAATATTAGTAGGATTTTAGATCCTTCATACATAATGGTTTTTCTTCCGTAGTTTGTGCGGGTTCGGTGTAATTGTAAAAAGTCCTGGTCACGTCTCAGTTTCTTTTTGTGTTTTTTTTATATTTTTGGTGAAGGTTATGTTTGTGTGTATATTTTTATTTAGTATTTTTCGAATTAGTACGCATGTATTATATATGTATGTTTGTGTTATGTTCATTACTTAATTTTTTTTGTATAGAGTTTCTGTTGGAGTTAGATAGTCATAATTAAAAAACGTTTTTTGATATAGCTCATCCATTGCTGAAAGAATTTTTCAAATCGGTCCAGTGGTTTTTCAGTTTATTCGTTACATACAAAAATACAAATCTTTCCTCTTTCTAATCCTACTAATTTTATAAATGCGAAACTTTGTATGTTGGTTGGCTGTCCATAACGCAAAAACGGCTGAACGGATTTGAATGAAATTTTGCACACCGGTAGGTCATAGCCTGGATTAACCTGTAGGCTACTTTTATCCCGATGAATGACAAGACTTAAGCGAAGGCTGAGTTGGAAGTAGAAATCCAGAGACGGGCTGAACGAGCAGACACGCTCACAAAGTACCAGTAGACCAGAAACATGACAAGTATTTCCAGGGCTAAAATCATGAGCGGTTAAGACTCATAAAGTACCAGGAGACCAGAATAACAAAATATATTCTGAAGCTGGTATTATGAGAGGTACAGATTCACAAATTACCAGAAGAACAGAATCATGAAGAAATAAAATTTCCGAGTAGTACAGATTCACAAACAACCAGGACATCAAAATCAAAAGTCATTTATTCAAACTAGGCTGAGAACCAGCACTTTTTGAACGTCAAAGTTCTACATAAAGACAGTCCCCCAAAAAACGCCCGCCCGTCACCACTTCCTAGTGTGTTAGCTGTGAAGAAGAAGTGGCCAACAAACTCCGCAGCAACACATCTGTCTGTTAAGTTTTAAGAACTTGAATCTATATAATTATATGCAACAATCTTAACATTAAGTAAAACAGAAAAATAAATATATGTCGTCTAAAATATAATCATAAAATTAAATTATCCGCCACTTGCCAACTAGCACACTCAATCATGCCATTAAAAACAAACTCAAGCATAAACACTAAACCAAATCAAAGAAGCCTCCATACATTTTTTTTTTTTTTTTTTTTTTTTTTTTTTTTTTTTTTTTTTTTTTAACATCAAAATTACAAATGTATACTAAGGCTGGGCTTATGAGAGGTAGAGATTCATAAATTACCAGGAAGGAGACCAGAATGATGAAGAAGTGATTTCGAGAAGAAGGGAATCATAAGAGGTATATATTCTAAAACTACCAGGAGACCAGAGTCGTGAATCAGTATTTTTGGGGCTAGAATGTTAAGCGGTATAGATTCACAAAATACCATAAACACAAAGAGTGTTCCGGGGCTGAAACCATGAGTGGTAAAGATTCTCAAACTACCAGGGAGGGGGAGGGGGGGGGGCTGGAATCCTGAGCGGTATAGATTCACAACCTACCAGGAGATCAGAAGTACAAAACATATTCCGAAACTGGTATTAGGAGAGGTAGAGATTTACAAGTTACCAGGAAACCAGAAACATGAGGAGAAACATTTCGAGGACTGCAATCATGAGCGATAAAGACTAACAAACTACCAGGAGACCAGAAATACATTCCGGGGCAGGAATCGTAGTAGAGGAAGATTCACAAATTACCAGGAGAACAAAATCGTGAAGAAGTTCCGAGCGGTATAGATTCACGCACTACCAGGAGATCAGAATCACAAAAAGTATTCCAAGGGTGGGATCATAAGAGGTCTGATCTTGAAGTATTTTCGGGGCTGGAATCCTGAGCGGTATAGATTCTTAAACTACCAGGAAAACAGAATCATGCAGAAGAGAAATTACAGACCCGCACGCGGATGAAGCCGCAGGTAAACTACCTGGGTGACAAAATCATGAAAAAGTTAATTTAACATAAACAATAAAATAATACAAACGCTTTCCCACCACACAAAAAAAAATGGTAGCCCATAGAAAAGAGATGTTCGCCGTCCAACTTTGGTAAGCCCTGCTAATGTAGGAAATTCTAATTTATCATGATCCTAGCCCGTACTAACTTTTAATCTTTCACAAATGTTTGATTTTTCTCTAGCCTCAATCCGGATGTCTACGCAGATGGAGTCATGGGCAAGAAGCTAAGAAGTGGTGAAGGATCTGTCTTTATGTAGAACGACGTTCAAAAAGTTCTGGCTCGCAACATAATTTGAATAACTGACTGGATTTTAATTTCAATACAACTCATATTTATAATCATACTATTCACGCGGGCGAAGCCGCGGGCGGAAGCTAGTCCTAAATAAAATGAACACTAATGTTACAACTTGACCTTAATGTGGTGGACAGTAACGGCAGTTAAAACGTATATGAAATTAAACTTACGAATGAACTTCCAGTAGCTTTTTAGCAAAAGTAAGATGCCAGAAAGCATCCAATTTAAAATGTACATCTTCGTGAAACTTATCTACGTTCAGCAGCGGGCACAACAATCCCAAATTTCTAAAACTTTTGATCGTAGTCACCGGTATTCTGAATTGTTTTCCTTAAAATTCCTTCTTATATAGGCTCCTTTTTGTTACGCAAACCTTTCCATTTGATTTCAAGAACGGAAAGTTAAATTCAGAACAATAAGTTTTATTTTCGGATTTCTGCTTATTCAATGGCATTGAATAAGCAGAATTCCGAAAATAAAACTGGGAAATTTTTGTTTTCATAAGATTGCCTTTAAAAGTATTCTTCCTATTGATAGGGTAAATGCCAAGATCACGGTTACAGGCGGGATTATGGCCGACCCAAACACAGCGCAAGTTATGATAGTTGCGCTTATTTTATTAGATCGTCATAACTTTACATGACTTATGTGCTTGTTTTTTGTACCAATGAAATGAATACCTACCAATCCGACAACAGATTACAGAGCACGTTATTAACGCGATAAAAGTGTTCCGCCATTTGCGCGATACTTCGTCACGTTCTGGTGTCGCCCCAGCTTTATAATCGTGAACGGTCTCAGCTTGAGGTAAGGTAACCATCATCTATCTATACTAATATTTTATAGAGGTAAAGTTTGTGAGTTAGTGAGGTTGTAGGAGGTAAGAACCGATTTTGAAAATTCTTTTACCAATAGAAAGCCACGTTATTTGGGCTATAAATTTTTGAAAACCACGCAGGCGGAAGTCGCGGGCGAAGTGCTAGTTTAATATAAATGTCTAGGCGAACGGAACCACCAGGAAGCTACGCACTAATTTAGGATATGTTCGGGACCCAATATATTATATTTAACACGGTAAGAATAACAAGATAGGTACCCTACAGTCTTTATGTAGAACTTTGTCGTTCAAAAACATCTGGATTTCAGCCTAATTTAAATTACTTTTAATTTTGATTTCTACAGGGTTTATTTAACCTGCTTCTCTCTGGAAATACCATTTAAACTTATCATTACACTTTTTACGCGGGCGAAGCCGCGGGCGGAAGCTAGTTGTTTAATAAAATATAATAAAAATTTAATAAAATAATAATTTCTTGTATTTCTGATGTCCTGGTTGTTCGTGAATCTGTACTGGTCGGAAAACTTCTTTATGATGGAATCTATACCTCTCATTTTTTTTTAGGTATGATTCCAGCTCCGGAAAAAAAGAAAAAAAAAACTACTTTTTCGTGAATCCTGATCTTCTGGTAGTTTGTGAGTCTTTATCGCTCATCCTTTCAGTCCTTGAAATACTTTTCATGTTTCTATTCTCCTGGTAATTTGTGAATCTCTACCTCTCATAATACCTGCAACGGAATTTATTTTGTGATTCTGATCTCCAGGAAGCTTTTTATATCGCTCAGGATTCTTGCAAGCCCCGGAAACACTTCTTCTTGATGCTGGTCTTCTGGTGGTTTCCGAAGCTATACCGCTTAGGATCGTAGCCCCGAAAATACCTCTTCATGACTCTGGTTCCCTGGTAATTTGCGAGTCTTTACCGCTCATGAGAGTAAGTAAGTAGCACGTTAAAAAAAACACTGTAGAAATCAAAATCCAAAGTCTGTTATTCAAATTAGGTTGTGAGCCAGAACTTTTTGAACGTCGTTCTACATAAAGACAGACAGAACCAGAATCATGAAGAGGTATTTTCGGGCCTACCACCCTAAGCGGTATAGCTTCGCAAACCACCAGAAGACCAGAATCAAGAAGAAGTGTTACTACCAGAAGATCAGGATTCATGAAAAAGTAGTTCCGGAGCTGGAATCATGAGAGGTAGTAGATTCCAAAACTACCAGGAGACCATAGTCATGAACCAGTATTTTTGGGGCTTAAATCCAAAGCGGTATAGATTCACAACTTACCAGGAGATCAGAATTACGAATTATATTCTGAGGCTGGTATTATGAGAGGTACAGATTCAAAAATTACCAGGAGAATAGAATCATGAAGAAGTAAAGTTTTCGAGCAGTAAAGATTCACGAACAACCAGGAAATAAGAATTACAAATGTATACAAAGGTTTTTTTTTGGTTATAAATAGATTTTTTTTTTTTTTTTTTTAAAAGAATCGAAGTAAAATTTTCGAGTGGTATAGATTCACGCTCTACCAGGAGATCAGAATCACAAAAAGTATTTCGAGGCTGAGATCATGAGAGGTAACATACATCTTGAATAAGTTGTATAGATTCACAAGCTACCAGGAAATCAGAATCACAAAGTATATTCCGAGGCAGGTATTATGAGATGTAGAGATTCACAACTTACCAGGAAACCAGAAACATGAAAAGTATTTCAAGGACTGAAATTATGAGCGATAAAGACTCAAAACTACGAAAAGATCAGGATTCACGAAAAAGTAGTTCCGGAACTGGAATCATGATAGGTGTAGATTCCAAAACTACCAGGAGACCATAGTCATGAACCAGTATTTTTGGGGCTTAAATCCTAAGCGGTATAGATTCCTACGACCTACTAGGAGATCAGAATCACAAAATATATTCTGTGGCTGGTATTATGAGAGGTACAAATTCACAAATTACCAGGAGAACAGAATCATGAATAAGTTTTCCGAGCAGTACAGATTCACGAACAACCAAGACAGAAGAATTACAAATGTTACCAAAAGGCTGGGATTATGAGCGGTAGAGATTCATAAATTACCAGGAGACCAGAATTATGAAGAAGTGATTTTGGGGTTGGAATCATGAGAGGTATAGATTCTAAAATTACCAGGAGACTAGAGTCGTGAATCAGTATTTTTGGGGCTAGAATCTTAAGCGGTATAGATTCACAAAATACTAGGATACCAGAAACACAAAGAGTGTTCCGGGGCTGAAATCCTGAGTGGAATAGATTCTCAAACTACCAGGGAGGGGGCTGGAATCCTGAGCAGTATAGATTCATAACCTACCAGGAGATCAGAAGTACAAAACATATTCCGAAGCTGGTATTGGGAGAGGTAGAGATTTACAAATTACTAGGAGACCAGAAATGTGAAGAAGTAAAATTTCCGAGCGGTATAGATTCACTCACTACCAGGAGATCAGAATCACAAAAAAAAAACCCAAAAAAATGGGTGGCATCAAAAGAGGTAAAAAAAAACCATCTTGAATAAGTATTTTCGGGACTGGAATTCTGAGCGGTATAGATCCTTAAACTACCAGGAAAACAGAATCATGAAGAAGAGAAATTTCAGACCTGCACGCGGATGAAGCCAAAGGTAAATTGTAAGTAAAAGGTGGTGAAAAAGTTAATCCTACTAATATTATAAATGCGAAAGTTTGTATGTTTGTTTGTTTGTTTGTATGTTTGTACGTTTGTATGTTTGGCTGAAGGTATCGCAAAAACGGCTGAAGGGATTACAATGAAATTTTGCACACACGTAGGTCATTTCATATAAATGTCTACGCGGACGGAGCCACGGACAAGAAGCTAAGCACCAATTTAGGATATTTTTGGGACGCAATAAATGAAACAGTTTCGATATGGTAAACTATTATATTTAACACGTAAGAGTAACAAGATAGGTACCCCGACACACTGAGCGAGTGTGTGGCCCCTACAGTCTTTATGTAGAACTTTGACATTCAAAAAAATCTGGCTTTCAGCCTAATTTAAATAACTTTTGATTTTGATTTCTACAGGATTTATTTAACGTGCTCCTCTCTGAAAATACCACACAGACTTATTAAATTACACTTTTTACGCGGGTGAAGCCGCGGGCGGAAGCTAGTCTTGAATAAGTATTTTTGGGGCTGGAATCCTGAGCGGTATTGATTCAAACTACCAGGAAAACAGAATTATGAAGAAGAGAAATTTCAGACCTGCACGTGGATGAAGCCACAGGTAAACTACCAGGGTGCCAAAATCATGAAAAAATTAATTTAATATAAAAAATGTCTACGTGAACGGAGCCACAGCCAAGAAGCTAAGCACTAATTTAGGATATGTTCGGGACCCAATAAATGAAACAGTCTCGGCAACTATTATATTTAACACGGTAAGAATAAAGATAGGTACCCCGACACACTGAGCGAGTGTGTGTGTGCCCCTTTTTCTTTGCAGTCTTTATGTAGAACTTTGTCGTTCAAAAAAAATCTGGATTTCAGCCTAATTTAAATTACTTTTAATTTTGATTTCTACAGGGTTTATTTAACGTGCTACTTACTCTCCGGAAATACCACTCAAACTTATTATTACACTTTTTACGCGGGCGAAGCGGCGGGCGGAAGCTAGTTTATAATATTAGTAGGATAGTAGGATTAACTTTTTCATGATTTTGACACCCTGGTAGTTTACCTGCGGCTTCATCCGCCTGCAGGTCTGAAATTTCTCTTCTGCATGATTCTGTTTTCCCGGTAGTTTAAGAATCTATACCGCTCAGGATTTCAGTCCCGAAAATACTTATTCAAGATGCTACCTCTTATGATCCCACCCCCTGGTAGTGCGTGAATCTTTACCGCTCAGAATTTTTACTTCTTCACGATTCTGTTCTCCTGGTAATTTGTGAATCTTTCTCTACCTCCTACGATGCCTTCCCCGGAATACTTTTTGTGTTTCTGGTCTCCTTGTAGTTTGTTAGTCTTTATCGCTCATGATTTTAGTCCTAGAAATGTTTCTTCTCATGTTTCTGGTCTCCTGGTAATTTGTAAATCTCTACCTCTCGTAATACCAGCTTCGGAATATGTTTTGTGCTTCTGATCTCCTGGTAGGTTATGAATCTATTTCGCTCAGGATTCCAGCCCTGGCTTGCCTTGCCTGGCTGATCTCCTGGTAGGTTGTGAAACTATACCGCTTTGGATTAAAAAAAAAAACCCCCAAATATACTGGTGCATGACTATGGTCTCCTGGAAGTTTTGGAATCTATACCTCTCATGATTCCAGCTCCGGAACTACTTTTTCGTGAATCCTGATCTTCTGGTAGTTTATGTGAGTCTTTATCGCTCATAATTTGAGTCCTTGAAATACTTCTCATGTTTCTAGTGTCCTGGTAATTTGTGAATCTCTCTCTCTCTCTCTACCTCTCATAATACCTGCCTCGGAATTTATTTTGTGATTCTGATTTCCTGGTAGCTTGTGAATCTATACCGCTCGGGATTCAAGCCCCGGAAACACTTCTTCTTGATTCTGGTCTTCTGGTGGTTTGCGAAGCTATACCGCTTAGAATGGTAGCCCCGAAAATACCTCTTCATGATTCTGGTCCCCTGGTACTTTGCGAGTTTTTACCGCTCATGATTACAGCCCTGGAAATACTTCTCATGTTTCTGAACTCCTGGTACTTTTTGATCGTATACCGCTCGTTCAGCCTGACTTTGGATTTCCACTTCCACCTTAGCCTTCGCTAAGTCTTGTCATTTACCGGAATAAAAAGAAGCCTATGTGTGTTAATCCAGGCTATGCCTCCTACCTGTGTGCAAAATTTCATTGAAATCCCTTCAGCCGTTTTTGCGTTACCTTCAGCCAAACATACAAACATACAAACTTTCGCATTTATAATATTAGTAGGATTCAGTGAACAGCTCATGTTCTCAGGTGCTACTTGTGATCTGCTAGAAAACACAACATTCATTATAAAACACTTTTTTTTGGGTTATGGGGTATGTTATGTTATCATCCAATGACTTCTCCCGCTCTGGGTGGAGCGAGAGGGCGTCTCAGACTTTTACTAACTAAAACCCACCCCTGTTCCTTTAGTTGCGTGTGCCAAAAGCCGCGGTAACTCTCTTTCGGATATACCCGCGACCGGCAGCATAATTTTTTCAATATGAATAAATAATACGGAAACCTAAAAAGTCCAACATTTTGTAAAGTTTTATCATGAACTCGCCAATTTCGTGATAGTACCGTTACGCGTAAGTACCAAGCGGTAGTGTCATGTGGAAACAGTAAATTTCGTGATTATCACACACGTATGATAGGTACTTACAATTATATATTTTGTAACATAATATGAAGATTTGTTTCGTCCGAATTTATTTCTACATTTTTCGGAGGTCATACCTCCGTTCCGTCCGGTCCTGTAACAATCACACGGAACAAATTAAATACCTACCTAGACCTCACATATTTTTATTTATCATTTGGCTATGGAACCCTAAAAATATACAAAAGAAGACATGTAAATTCACATACACAAGACACCCAGACCCGGAACAACTATCTGCAGGTCATACAAATATTTGTTCCGTGCGGGGATCAAACCCGCGACACGCAGCGCAGCAGTCGAACGCTCAACCACTACGCCAACCGTGCCGTCAAAGTTATATAGCCATGTGTAAATAATAAAAGATCAGTGTAGAAGATACTCACGAATATACCGGAATATTCTCTTTATCACCATCGTCTTCAGTATTGTGTAATCGACGTCTTCTGGAAAGATACATTATAATTATTTAGCTAAACTAAGGTACGTCAATAGGTTCATAATTTCTATTTACCTACTGTAGGTGTGGTAGGTAGCACTACAATCGCATAAGTAAGTTACAGTTTTGTTTCTTGTAGTTAGATAGGTAGGTAGGTACTTACCAAATCCTACTGATATTATAAATGCGAAAGTTTGTATGTTTGTTTGTTTGTATGTTTGTATGTTTGGCTGAAGGTAACGCAAAAACGGCTGAAGGGATTTCAATGAAATTTTGCACACAGGTAGATCATAGCCTGGATTAACACATAGACTTTTTATCACGGTAAATGACAAAACTTAGCGAAGGCTGAGGTGGAAGTAGAAATCCAGAGACGGGCTGAACGAGCGGACACGCTCACAAAGTACCAGGAGACCAGAAACATGAGAAGTATTTTCAGGGCTGAAATCATGAGCGGTAAAGACTCACAAAGTACCAGGAGACCAGAATCATGAAGAGGTATTTTTGGGGCTACAATCCTAAGCTGTATAGCTTCACAAACCAACTGGAGACCAAAATCAATAAGAAAAGTTTCCGGGGCTTAAATCCTGAGCGGTATAGATTAACAACCTACCAGGAAATCAGAATCACAAAATATATTCCGAGGCTGGCATTATGAGAGGTAGAGATTCACAAATTACCAGGAGACCAGAAACGTGAAGAAGTAAAATTTCCGAGCGGTATAGATTCACGCACTACCAGGAGATCAGAATCACAAAAAATATTACAAAAAGAAAGGGTGGGATCAAGAGGTAAAAAAAAAGCATCTTGAATAAGTATTTTCGGGGCTGGAATCCTGAGCGGTATAGATTCTTAAACTATCAGGAAAACAGAATCATGCAGAAGAGAAATTTCAGACCTGCATGCGAATGAAGCCGCAGGTAAACTACCTGGGTGCCAAAATCATGAAAAAGTTAATAACAACAAAACTTCGACGTCAAACAAACGCCCATAGAAAAGAGATGTTCGGCGTAGCGCAAAAAATCGCCGTTCAACTTTGGCAAGCCCTGCTAATGTCCCGGGCCTGCGGACGGCGAGTAATGGGTCGCTCGTTATTTATTAGTTTAGTATAATATATTGTATTGTATTCACTAACGGAGAAACATATTTTTATATTTTAATGTTTGTACATTGCATGAACATTTTAAATGATGTTCTATGAATTTACTAAAAAGATCCGGTAGGAAATATAAAGGTGTCTTGGTGAGGATTGCGTGGTGACCTTTCTCGGCACAATCCTTACCTGATTTTCACGGAACTCTCACGTTTTTGAATTTGATTTTTGTGTCAAAAAATAGTCAACAAATAGTCGTCTCCAACTATGATAATTTCGACCTAGTTTATAATGTAGAAGTATGTTAAACTTCCATTTAGGTAAATAATAGGTTTATATGTAATGTACATATCATAATCATGACATATTATAAACCAAAGTTTTTACTAAAGGATATAATAATCGCATGTCAAGTGCATCTATATTTTGCTAATTAGACGTATATTTTCGTAATGCCAAAGAAAAATATTTTGATCTTTATGAACATTAAAACGAGGTGGAGCAAGACTCGGTGACGTCATAGAAGCGATTTGAGGCAAAGACTCGATTCGTGACATGTTTTATGTTGAATGATGGTTGAATCGAATGAAAAATCAAAATGTAGTAAGGTTAGCCGCTGACTTGTGTTTTTTTGTCACCGTGACTTTTTGTTACTGTAAACTACTGTCACCCACGATGCGCCCACTTGAAAAGTCACTGGGCAACAAAACGCGCTCATTCTTGAAATTAATTTCGTACAGATTGCTGTAATAAGCGTTCTTGAAATAAGAAGAAAAATGAAACGAAAAAACGCTGCTGGGTGCATCCCATATACACTGAAAGATTGTTTCAAGAAAAATTTACATTCTTTATTCTAAACTACGTCAGTATCCTTCAAAATTCAGTCACCTAGGAACTATTTGTCACCGTATTGTTTAGTCACCATGATCAGCGCACTCCCATGTATCTTCATAGCACTCGACTGGGTAACAAAAAGTCAGGGTGACAAAAATCACAAGTCAGCGGCTAGCTTAAGAGGTTAGGATTTTTAATTTCAATAAAAACGTGACTAAATATTTTAAAAAAAATTACATATGGAAGGTTATTTAGTTCTGCCAAAGGCTTAAACAAAATGTAAGTAACTACCATATTTTATTACCGTTTTAAATTAATATACAGCATGTAACAAAAATCTTGTCCGATACAATAAAGGCGTATTCCTGGTTTAACATAAGTACTAGAAAAAATAGTAAAAAAATGTAACTTATAGAACAAAAGTTTTTGATTATTTATTTTTATGAAAAACGCGAAATTGAACACTAAATATGGCAAATTTTCCTAAGTTGACAACACTCCACCGGCCGGCAAAATCATTTTATTTTTGTCTATTTTTATTTCAAAGCGTACCGCCCTGCACTAACCGGGCTGTAGTCACAACTTCTCGCTTTGGTGGCATGAGACAAAGGACTTTTATCAAAAGATCAAAAATATCAATTCGTTCAGGCCCTGTGCTCAGGCAGCTTTTTTCACACTAAACTGTAGGTGAATTTTGTCGAGTGATCAGTGTAGCCTTTAATAAGTTTTTCTTTATTTTTTAAATTAATTAGTTTCATTTGGGAATAATAATAATCTCATATCCATGAAATGGTTACGTATATGTGTACGCAGTACGATACTAAATAATAATGTGTATAACTCCAGCTTCCTCATATGTGATAGAATAATCCCAGTTCCCAGTATTAATTTAGCAGTCACAAAAACTTCGTAAATATGAGTCGTTTAGTGTGTGTTAGCTGGAGTGACGTCACTCCAGCTTCCTCATTCAATACAGACAATCCAGTGATGTTAGGGTTTTGGACTTAAGTCAAAAAAATAAGACATAATAGCAGCACAAGGAAGAAAAGAACTTCAACGATAATACTTAAAACCTGTTGAAACTACGATCAAAAACGTGCTGTGTAAGCTAGAGTGACGTCACCTCAACTGCTCATTCATATCTTCCAAGCACAAGAAGATATGAGTACGTATTTTAGCTCAAAAATTAAGGCCTAATAGCAGCCATAGGCAGCAAATTTTCAAATCTCTGGTCAAAATACTCATGAGTTATTAAACCGATAAGCATGTGTAAGCTGGAGTGACGGTACCCCAGCTGCTCAAGTCATATCTTCCGAACGAATGAAGACATGATAATGTATTATAGCTCAAAATTTAAATCTCTAGACCTTGTAGTTTCCACGTAATAAACGGTTCGGGTCGGCAGCAATTATTTACTTTTTGCTTTTTTTAGTTCTATAACGCCATCATGCATCATGCATGCAAAGGAGGTGACGGCATTCTATGCATTCTCGGTTCCGACCATGAACTAATTACGGTGAGGGATCACCTACGCCAAGTGCATCACTTCTCACAGTGTACTGCCGCTGACAAACCCACGTAGAGCACTCTTCGAGCGTGCGCTGTGCCTCCACAATGGTGGCAATTTGCCGTTGCCTTACTCTCAATCCTATTCAGAATGTGTTTAACTCCAGTTTCCTCATATGTGATAGAATAATCCTACCTATAACAATATTTGAGGCATAATAGCAGCAATCAAAGTTCTCAGTATTAATTTAGCTGCCACAAAAACTTCGTTAATACTCATATTAACGAAGTTTTTGTGGTAAAACACACTAAACGACTCATCGTTTAGTGTGTTTTACCTGGAGTGGCGTCACCCCAGCTTCCTCATTCCATACAGAAAAACCAGTTTTAGGTTAGGATTTTGGACTAAAGTAAAAAAACATAAGGCATAATAGCTGCACAAATAAGAAAAGAACTTTAACGATAATACTTAAAAACTGTTGAAAATATGATCAAAAATGTGATGTGTAAGCTGGAGTGACGCCACCCCAGCTGCTCAATCATATCTTCCAAACGCAAAATGATATGACTACGTATTTTAGCTCAAAAATTAAGGCATAATAGCTGCCATAGGCAGCAGACTTTACAAATCTCTGGTCAAAATATTTTTTAAATTATTAACCCGATAAGCATGTGTTAGCTGGAGTGACGGCACTTCAGCAGCTCATGTCATATCTTCCGAACGAAAGAAGACATGATTGTGTATTATAGCTCAAAATTTAAGGTATAATAGCAGCCATAGTCAGCAAAATTTTCAAATCTCTAGGCCTTGTAGTTTCCACGTAATAAATAAAAGAACAGTTTCCGTGCCAAAAATTTATTGCTTCGGAGTAGGTAAGGAGCGGCATCGCCGCTCCGTGCGCTACATTAATGCAACCAAGTTTGCACTTAGTAGGCATTCTATTAGAAGTCATTTTAACTTGCGCTCAAAATATTTTCAATTTTGTATATTGAAAATATAGTCTGAGAGTCGACTGAACTTTAGTGGAACTAAGTAGATTCTTATCAACTTAAGATGACGAGAAATACTATTGTTGTTTTTTTTTGTGACTTGTTCTTTTTAGTTCGGGGTGGATGTGCAAAGGTAGCCCGCGATATTAAAATTTTGTTAAGCTTTTCGCAATTTTCAGGTTAGGTTATATCTTGATCAAATATGATTCGCGACCAACAAATATGATGTATAAACAGAATAAGAATCATTATATATATCTCTCTAAATTAGAATTGGTCTTTTTTTTGGGGCAAGCCCGCTACACTATTCCCAAACCACTGTAACTACTGTAAGCCAGAATCAACAGTGGCGACCATCAGAAAAAACGCCGAAGCAATGAAGCTCGACGAGTCCCAGAGAAACGATTAAACTGTCTTGGGTTCCGCAACGAAATTAGTTAGAAAAGAGAGCGGAGGAGTAAACAAAACATAATTTCCACTTCCCTCCTAATCAAGCGGGAGACAGAACAAAGCTAGGCCATTAGGCACAAAGGGGGTACTTACAACTGGGACCGTAAGCTTAAAGTAAAATTATGTACCCTTAAAGTTGCCATGACCTGTGAGAAATTGGGAAACACAGTGATCCACCTCCAGCCATGTCCTATCCAGCCAAACTTGCCCACCTACATTGCCATTCGGATTAAAGATCCTCCCAAACATCAGTTTGAGGTTTAAGTAATAGAAATCTTGGCATGATCGCGTTGAGGTAAAAAGTCTGGGTACGTAGTCTTTCGTGCAGAATAGTACATTTGTAGCACGTTGCTGCACCTCAAGATCGACTGGAAGTACACCTGCAAGTGCTAACCGTCCTATACGCTTTACATAGGAAAATCAAAGCTAAACGTTGGCTTTATAGCTATTTACGTCGTACCGCCCCAATGGTGGCCCTATCAACCCAAACAGGTACCCCGTAGCACAAATACCCCAGGTAAGTAGCCCCATAGATCGTTTTTAACGTTAGAAATGATAGGCCCAAGTAGCCTTGGATATCCTCGTCAAGGCATAGAAGTTCTTTTTAGCTTTTTCACCTACTTTTTTACATGCTCAATAAATGGAAAGTTATTTTCTAATACCATACCGAGGCAGCACACGCACTGTTTTTTTTTAAGCGGCGACTTTTTAGTTGTGTGCAAAAATGTGATTTATAATAAATATATGAAATTTTTACACTTAGATTGTTTAATTTTCTTTGTGCACACAATATGACTATAAAAAATCTCAATACTTAGGTACATAGTACGATTAAAGTGTGTAGTCGGCTCCCAGACTATAATCTAGTTCAAACTGATAATATAGCGCACGGAGCGGCAACGCCGCTCCTTACCTATTCCGAAGCAATAATTTGAATTTTTGGCGCAGAAACTCTTTTTATGTTTATTACGTGGAAACTACAAGGTCTAAAGATTTGAAAATTTTGCTGCCTTTGGCTGCTATGATGCCTTAAATTTTGAGCCATAATACATAATCATGTCTTCTTTTGTTCGGAAGATATGACATGAGCAGCTGGGGTAGCGTCACTCCAGCTAACACATGCTTATCGGGTTAGTAACTCATAGAGTATTTTACCAGAGATTTGCATAATTATGCAGCCTATGGCAGCAATTATGCCTTTATTTTTGAGCTAAAATACGTACTCATCTTGCGTTTGGAAGATATGATTGAGCAGCTGGGGTGACGTTACTCCAGCTTACACAGTTACGTTTAGATCGTAGTTTCAACAGTATTTAAGTATTATCGTTGAAGTTCTTTTTTTCCTTGTGCAGCTATTATGCCTTCCAAAATCCGAACCTCATTGGTTTTTCTGTATTGAATGAGGAAGCTGGGGTGACGTCACTCCAGCTAACAAACACTAAACGACTCATATTAACGAAGTTTTTGTGGCAGCTAAATGAATACTGGGCATTTTTATTGCTGCTATTATGCCTTAAATATTAAGCATAGGTAGGATTATTCTATCACATATGAGGAAGCTGGAGTTATACACATCTATTCAGGCAGGTACGCACCGAAGCAACCGTGCCCTATCAGTGGCTGAGTGAGCCTGTAGGAAAAACCATGTGTAGACCCCGCGACATGCAGCGCAGCAGCTAGTCGCTCAGGTTCTTTATTGTAATATAATAATATATAATTTAAAATAATCTTTATTTGGAACAAAAATTCATTTTACAAAATGATAGCGTACGGTAATAGCTTCATTAGTTGGCAACTGTGTCGCAGCCATTAACGCCCACCTCCAGGAGGGAGACGACAGCGTTCCAAATCAGTAAAGAATAATTAAAATAAAATTAAACATTAGAAATCAATCAAAGATTAAACATAAAAAATAAAAATAAAAACGAAAAAATAAAAACTAAAAATCAAACACTAAAAATAAGAAATTAACATTAAAATTAAAAATTAGAGATCGAAACAATAAAAATTACAAAACAGGCATTTTAAAATAAAAGTCAAAAGCTAAAAATAAATTACATATAATCAGTTATTAAAATTATTTAGTACCGCTAGTGGGATTTTGTTGTGTAGTGTGTTGTGTGTGTGTTTTGTGCGTGTAGTGCATGTATGCAAGGTGTAAGTGTAGAAAAGACCTGCGCGGTGCCTCCACACAAATCCACTCTACGCTACGCGTATGTGTTGTGCATGTTTACAGGACTTTTTTGCGTTATGGTCTAACTAAATACTCTAGTTCCTCATATGAGAGAGTACGGAGCCATTCATCCATAAGTCTTTTGCATTCCCTGGTAGGACAACCTAACCTGTATTAGAGTGATTCCGCCGTTTCGTCCAAATCGTCTTTCCAGAAGTAAAGTCATGATAAATATTTAAATTAATCAAAATATGATAATCAAATAAGTTAACATTTAGTTAGATCTCAAAGGCGCATAGTTTATAATAGGTCTAGTAACCATAATAAAAAAAATCTTAGAACAAAAACATGCCTAGATTTCATTCCACTCCCTATCCACATGGTCACCCAGAATGTTTCTAGATACATTATTGCGCTTTCCTATATAAAAGTACAAGTTATTTGTGCCTATTTTCTAAGTTATTTAATTTCGATTATTAATTTATGACAAAGATTTTTTTAAACAGTGCCTATCATAGAAAGAATCAGCGTTAAAAAATTGTCAAACGAAAAACTTCATTCCATTCCATAAAAATTGCAATCGAAATTATTTTGAAGTACAATCATACCGGTGCATTAAATCCTACTACCTACGTGTCCCGCACCCCAGTCTACCAAAAAAGTTCATCACGGGCACACCCGTGCGCCCCTAACGGCAAATATTTACGAAAATAGTTTTATAAACCACGTTTGTCACAGGTAAGTACTCATTACATTCCATTAATTTAATAAGTAAGTGTATGATAAAAAAATATGGTTTTGATGTAAAATTATAGTGTATAGTTAGGTTATGTCACATTATATTTTAGTACAGCTAGTTTCCTATTTTATTCTAAATAAATTAAGAAAATCTGTTCAAATTTCATTACCCTCCATTTCATTACATTCCGTTTCCTCTAATTTTCTATACGGAAGGGAATGAAGCGTTATGGAAGGTAATGAAATATTATGGGAAATTAAATAGTAAATCAATTTTGAGGCAAACCTTATTTGTTGTTCATACAAAATTAAGACTTATTACAATTGATGAAGGTTGTTATTATTTCCGCCTAATTGTGAAACGCGCCGGATAGCTGCATGGGCACCACAGGTGGGCACTTCCACTTGTGTTTTCTATTCCGGGACTCATTTAAGTTCGAGTGGTAAAATAAATTGACTTGAGGATTAACAAATCGATTTGCTATTTCCTCAAATTTTATTTTATAATAATTGCCTACGAACCTTCTTGCTAAACAGAACGACATACCTATCCAACTATTTTAGCGTTTTCAAAGTTTTTTTTTTTACTTGTTACTCAGAGGATATGACTATGGCTAAGCAAAAGCAAAAAAACATCCACACAAGAAAAGTTAGCGAAAGACAGACTGCTTATGAAAGAAAAATATGCAGAAATCTCAGAATCAATCAAATTAGATCCTGAAAAATACAGAATTAAAAAAGAGAAAAAAAGAAAAAATAATATTTTGTAAGGAAAGAAAAAAGTTCTTAGTATAACAGAAATGACCAACAGACAAAAAAGGGAACATTGGAGAAGATGGCGAAAAAACTCAAGACAATATTTCAATAAGATACAAGAACAAAGGAAAGTGCAAAGTATTTTACTGGAGAATTTGCCACCCACTAGCGAAACTAAAGAAATCCTAAACATCACAGATAGATTCTGAAGTATGCCACCCTTTGATGGAAATAGAAGAACCACCAGAATTTACACCAAAGATAATAAAAAGCCATCAGACAGACGAAGTGTTCTACAAGTGCTTTGAGGCAGTTACGATATATATATTTTTTAATTATTAATAGGCTCGCGTTTGACCACTACCTCACCTGATTGTAAACGATAATGTGGTAGAAGATAGAGCACGCTTGCCTAGAAACAACCTATTCACTCTCGACTTAAAGAATCCCAGGTTGTAGCTATCAGGAAACACAGACTCTGACAGGGAATTTTATTCTTTTGCTGTACGCACGATGAATGTGTTCCCAAAACATTTTGTGCGTATGGGTGGGGCGTCCATCATGTAACAGTGGCCCATCGCCGTACGTCTTGGGGTCCGATGATGGAACGGGCTTGGCGAAATTAAACTATGCAATTCCGACGCACACTCTCCAAAATGTAATCGATAGGCTAGCAACTCGGGGTCGATGCTCAAGAATTTGGAGCTTGGACTCGACGAGCTTATCATTGATCCTCGTGGCTCGTTTCTTAATTGACTTAAGCCCATCAAGCTGGTATCTGGCAGATCCGTCCCAAAAATGAAAGCAGTACTCCATAGGTACACGATCGAACTAGCGCTTGATAAAGTTTGAGCAGTTGTTCCGGCGTGCAGTACCATCTCACTTTTGCTAGGATTCCCAACTTTTTAGCAGCCATTTGAGCCTTTGATATATGGGCCAAAATTGATAGTGGATGGTAAGGTGACACCAAGAAGATCAAGAATGATCGGTTATGGGCACGGTTACACTTCGGAAAGATGGAGCCGGGTGGAGTTGGTTGCTTTTAGCAGAGAAAAGACCACGCCTGGGTTTTAGCATTGAACTTGACCAAATTGGTATCACTCCATTCAGAGACTGCCTTTAAGGACAAGTTAAAGCGTTCAACCATAGCCTCTCGGAGAAACCGTCAGCCATCAGCAGCAGTGCTGCCGTCTGCATACCCAAAGGTACTGACTTAAGGAGATCATTTATATGCAGCAAAAATAGTGTTGCCGGGAGCACCGGCCACTAAGCGATCCCGGCATTGATATTCAGCTGATTGGACGAGCAGCTCAATTACCACTCGGATGGACCGATCCCTCAGAAAGTCTGAAATCCAATCGTACAGACCAGTGGGTAGACCGAAGGAAGGAAGCGTAGCAATAAGACTTTCGTGCTAGATGCTGTCGAACACTTTCGGCGTTTGGCTTATAGATCAACGAAAATGATTTCTAATTTGCAAGAAGTAGATAAACTTAAGAAAGAGAAGGATATGCTAAGAAATCAAATACGTAAAGATCGAATGTTACAGAAAGTAAGAAAGTCTATAGAAGATACCATCGAAAAAAAGTAGATCAAGTAATTAATGATATAAAAGCTGATAAAATAGAGGAAGTTAAGAAAAAGGTACTGTTCAATGAAACGCTCAATCACGGAGTGTCTACCAAATACAAAAGTCTTCCTAAAAAGAGAAGAAATATTTTGTTGAAGGTAGCGTTGACGATTCGTGTTGATTCGAAAAGTATGGAGTGCTGTCAAAAGTCAATTCTGATATAAAAAAGAAAGTATTAGAAAAAAAGTGCGAGAAAAGAAAATAGTGGAGAAACAACGTGTGGAAAATTTTCTTCAAGAAGACTTTAACAGTCAGGTAGCTCCTGGGAAACATGAATTTTTCAATACCGTGGTGGTGTACAAAAACAAAAGCGGTATTTTATTTTTCGTTTTAAAAAAAAATAGATATACGTTTTGAGAAACTGGGTTCAAAAGTGATACTCATTAGGTGTATTTTATATCTCAACTACATGAATGTTCCATTTTGGTATGCTGTTTATTTTAATAATAAATATTTTTTAAATTTATAAATGAGTTACTTTATTTCACCCATAAACTTTTCATTACCTTCCATACTAAATCATTACACTCTCGTCATATTTCATTACCCTCCAAACTTCATCATTACACTCTCTCCGTATTTCATTACCTTCCGCATCCTCATTACAATCCATCGATTTTCTTGAAAAGGAAATCATTTTCATGAACGCCTTTAACGATAACCCACATCTAGAAGGTATACGAATAATTGAATTGATTCATTTTGCGAAACCATTAATTAAAAATACATTCCACAAAATTACTCCGTTATGGACGAAATGGCGGAATCACTCATTAACCTGTATTAACCTGTGTTACCTAACTTTTTTATCCATTATCTAAAGTGCCATAACTTTTTTTGTCCTAATCATCATTTGTCCGAATGATAATTTGCTTGAACTTAATGTCACATAATATCACATGCCATAAAATTGAAATCCCTAAATACAATATGCCCTAAATCCGTTTGTCATAAATATTACAATCAATAATATACAAAAGACTTAAAACCGTTGTCAATAAAAGTTATAAGTCCTAAATTCAAATTTTAAAATGTTTATCTATCATAATAATATGTTTAAAACTTTGTTTAACACAGCTTTTGCTATGAACTTCTCTCAGGCGTTACGTAGCTAAGAGTTATATGCAATACGAGTTATAGAGCTATTCTAGAAATTAGCTTAGAATTGGTCTACAAATTGTTAATGAAGGAATTAATGTATCTATGTACAAGTAACATTTTTTTTTGTAATTAATTATTATCTGATTTTGTATTACAATTGAAAATTATTTTACCAAATCCAACTGATACAATACATAAATAGTAAAGATGCAAAAGCAATAAATGGTTTTTGTCACGGCTCCGGCGCCGCATGTACATCACTCAATAAAACAGTTGATTGTGAACATGTGGTTTATATTTGCCTATAAGAAGCATGCAAACAAGCATACACCATGTATGCAGGAAGCACGCAGCAAGCAAATGAGCATGCAAACAAGCACGTAGCATGCAAGCAACCAGGCAACAAGCAGCATGCAAGCAACCATGCAATATGCAGCATGCAAGCAAGCATTCTGAATGCATGCAAGCATGCAACATGCAGCAGGTATGCAGCAAGCAAGTGAGCATGCAAACAAGCTTGCAGCATGCAAGCAGCAGCAAGCAGCACGCAAGCGAGCATCCAGAATGCAAGCAAGCATGGAACATGTAGCATGCAAGCAAGCATGCAGCATGCAAGCGAGCATCCAACATGTAGCAGGCATGGTTTCTGTCACGGCTCCGGCGCTGCGAGGCTCCGGCGGTCCCACGCGAGCTTATTGTCGCAGATGGTTTAACACCCACCACCGCAGCTTCCCATTCACCGGCCAGCCTCAGCAGCGGCGGCGAGCGTTACACCACGTACTCCTCAACTCGCGGGCCGCCACGCCCCTCCGCGCCTACGCGATTTTAAATTACACTCTAGGGGTAGGGCAGATAAGACTGCGTGGAGTCGGATTCACAGCGATTCGTTTCTGTCACTAAAACCTAATTTCTAGCAAATCCTATCCTTCCTATTAGGAATTTAGGATAAATAAACATTATATAATTTGAATTTAGGACTTATAACTTTTATTGAAAACGGTTTTAAGTCTTTTGTGTATTATTGATTGTAATATTTATGACAAACGGATTTAGGGCATATTGTATTTTATGGATTTCAATTTTATGGCATGTGATATTACGTGACATTAAGTTCGGGCAAGTTATCATTCGGACAAATAATGATTAGGACAAAAAAATTATGGCACTTTAGATTATGGATAAAAAAGTTAGGTAACACAATAGAAAACCCTAAGAGATCTATGTTTCCTGGGGACTGTATATTCATGTGTGTTTTCCTTAATGATTGTAGAGAGACCTGCTATTAAGTCTTCCGCTGCTCTATTTGGATCCAACACCGTCAAGATAGGAGACCAGTCTTTGCCATTAATAGATTCTACTACTGAATTGTGGTTTTTCTTGCATTTGGTACGGGGTAAATTACAATAATTATTATTAGTTTGCAAAAATAGTAGCAGAGGTTCATGATCAGTTATAGACGACTCAATGACAATAGTTGTGGCTGCTAAATTCGTTTTTAGGAGGATGTGATCCAGACAGTTGGAGACGCGTGTGGGAAGGTGAGCGGGGAGAAGTCCGTGCGCGGCAGCACATGATAAATACTCGTCTTTGTTGCCAATCTTGATATCGATATTAACATCTCCAATCAAGACAAAAGTTTGTGAGGAGGGCATGAGCACTTTATCCAGACTGAATGCAACTGTTGATATTTTTATAGGAAGGACAACAATACAGAGCAACGATTGAGATGCTGTTTATATTTCAGATAAGAAAATTTGCATCAACAAAATAAGGTTCTCTATTATCGTGTTATAGAGAAGATTTAATATATACAGCGCATCCGTCATTTTGATTGAAAGTATTTTTCTTAAAACAGGAAGTATAACCATTCAAAGTTAGTAGGTGACTTGTTTTACTAAACCAACATTCGGACAAGACAATAACATTACATAGAAGTTCCATTAGCACAGATATTTCGTCAAAACTTTTAGTTATACTCCGAATATTAAGGTGTTGTATTTTTAACCCTATGTTCGGATTTTTAATATAGAGTCTAGTTCGTGGTAAACGAAATGGTTAGCCATTTGTTAAAAAATAAAAGATAACCCAAAACGCGGCACAGAAAGAACAGAAATTATGAAAAAAATGCATTAGGCAATTTAAAGTAATGTGGGTGGTAAATTATATTTATGCAATGAACAATATACGCATGTATATATGCACAAAACGCACAAGTGTTGAAAATAGGGAAGACTTACGTGTGTAGTTGTCTGTGTGAGAATCTAAGCTTAGGCTAAAAAATACACAATAAAAATTGAGAAAACTTAACATTAATATTATTACAAAGAGTCATTGTTTCACATCCAATTAACGCAGGGTCTGTTCCGTTTTAATAAGGATTTGTTCAACGCCTTCAATTTTACGCAGAAAAACGTTGCCATTATTGGTCCAGCAGAACTTGAATTCTTTCAGCTTAGCAAATTATGGCATACAGATAGATAATAGTCTGGAATAGCACCTAGGCTATAATTTATCGTTAGAATATCCTTCGCCTACTGGAAAGTACTAAAATAAATCCACGCAGGCGAAGCCGCTGGTAGATATTAGTTCCTAATATTTAAGGCTTGAAGAGGTATTATTTGTGATTCATTTTTCTACATGTAGGAGGTATGTATCTATTTTAAGTAGGCTAGGTGGGTGTATACATCCGCCGAAAAAGGAAAATATTGAAGAAAATTTTATCCTGCGCCGTGACCTTTGGCATACCTTTGTGTTGACGCTAGTGGCGCATCGTTTATAATAAGACAAGTATAATAATCAATAAACGCAACACTCACGTCTGCTCCATCTAAACACCAATCACATTCGGCGGGCCCGTCTTGCGCACTGCTGGGGCAGTTATCGATGCATTCATATTAATTGTACTTATTTATTAAACCAAGAATACACAAATAATTAGGTACCTAATAAATAAATAATTTGACTGTTAGTCGAATTCTCATTCATTGCTCTTTACTCATGTCTATAATAAGGTTATTTTGGCCACGGCCAAAAAAAAACCTGGTGTCGATTCAAAATGAGGATATTTGGATATTCCAGTTGTAATTTATTTATTAAAATGATTTCCTTCCATGAATTGTCATCTAATAAAACAACCTTTATCACATTTGCACACGAAACACAAAACAACACAACTAATAATCCTCGACCTGGGACATTTGACCATTGAAAGAAGTGATGAAATTCTCATACAACGGGAAGAAACGAGTCAATCTCGAGATAATAATGAAGACACGTTTCATGAAGCTAACGATTCGGTCACTGATAGAGAAGACACAGTTGAGCCAACTGCTGAAATTGAAATTAGAGAGCAACAAAGAACAAGAACACGAACAAGACTTGTGAGAAGACCTTAAAGGTTTGATGATTTACCTACTATACATTCACTGCGAAACAAGACGATGAGATAACTTCTACGATGGCAGCATTAAACATTAACTCCAAAAAAAATGTAAAAAAAAGTGATTTATAAACCAGACATGGTTTTTTTTTTTTTTTTTGGGGGGTGGGAAATCATCTTATGACTTCTTCCGCTCTAGGGTGGAGCGGAAGGGCGTGTCAGACTCTTACTGACTAAAACCCACCCCTGTTCCTCCCTGCCCTACGCGCCCGGGGGCGAGGTAACTCTTTCGAATTTATCCTCCACCCCCGGGCAGAAACCAGACATGGTTACATACAAATAGAAGGAAGAACATCTCTTCCAAATATCTAGAATTAGTTGACCGAAGTCGCAGTGACTGTGGAGCAGGACCGGTATTAAGCCAAGCTTTTTTATCAAGGACATATTCCTCCAATTTATAATATGCTTGTCTACATAGTGTGCGTTTTATTCATGTTTTAAATTTTGTCTCATTTAGTTGGAGAATGTGTAGTGGTATTTTGTTATAAAATGAACCTAAGACAGAAACCTAAACCTAAGTTTGGTCTAAATTTTTCCTATTCTAGTATAATAGTTATGCCTGTCACTTGGCTCCATGGCTGCTTCGGGAAGTAGGTACTTGTGTCGCATAAATAATCAATAATCGCAGGGAGCTGGACGCTTGATGCTATCACTGCACCGACTGTCAGGAGGACACAGCGCAGCATACACTGGAAGAGTTTGTAGCATGGAAGGAGCAACGACCTGCCCTCATATCCGAAGTAGGACCCGACCTGTCGCTGCCGGCAGTCCCTCATTCGATGGTTGGGAGCGCCGAGTCGTGGGATGCGGTGATCTCCTTCTGTGAAACCGTCATTTCGCAGGAGGCTGCCGGAGCGCGAGAGGGAGGTCGAGACCGCTCTCTCGACCCGCAGCAGGCAAACCGTTCGTCGGCGGAGGGTGGAGAACACCCTCTTCATGCCCCCATAAACTAGCCCGGAGGAACGGCGAACTCGGGGTCGTCCACCGCCCCCTATCCAGCAGGACCCGAGGCGGCACGGCGGCGCGTAGTGTTCCACGCGCGTCCCTATTGAAAGAAAGAAAGAAAATACGTTTGTTAGACGTCGCGGGGGAGCTTAACACCGCAATCACCCCGCAGGCCTGAGGTGGCACTAGCCGGCGATCGTGGATTGCGCATTAGTTTTCATGATCCCCGGTACAAGTGTGAGAATGGAACACCGGGGTGGTTTTTAGTAAGTAAGATTCCAACAGACCCCTTCGCCCGCCCCAGGCGAAGGACATTCATGAGGATTTTCCTTCCCGGGAACAATAAAAAAAAGGTAACAGCCAGAATTACCGTTCTAGCTAGCTGAACACATTTTAGTCTAAGATAGAGGGTACGCATCTATACGCGCGAGGTGACATCATAAGCGTATGAAATTCTATATCAAAATCGGTACAGAAATGTCATTAGGTAATGCCTAGGGGTAGCGGATAAATTTGTAACAGAGTTACCGCTCCCCTGGGCACTCAGGCAGAGAAGGAACAGGGGTGGGTTATAGTCAGTAAGAGTCTGACACGCTCTCCCGTTCCACCCAGAGTGGGAGATATCATTGGATGATTTATATCCCACAAAAAAAAAAGGTAATTACATGATACCTGTTCCGAGGACAGTCATAATCACATTAAAACCTCGTGAAAGCAGAGAAAGACAAGCAAACAAAGTATCTTGATCCGGCTCGCGAGGTTGTCTGTCTTGTGTAGTTATAATTAGCGATTCAAATCTTACAGAAATCTTCGTCAGAAATATTGTAGCCTACCACTAGGTATTCTCTGAAAAAACACCATTGCTGAGTTTTAAGCCGTGTTCAAAACTTATTTTTTGAATCTGACTTCTAGCCCAACTGTCTAGCTGCAGTCGCTCCATGTAATAAAATACTGGTATTCAGCTGCATCCGGTTAGACTGGAAGCCAACCCCAAGATAGTTGGGAAAAAGGCTAGCCAGATGATGATGATGTTAACAAAATCACTTTGCTCTCAAACCAAGACACAACTGTCATAGTTGGATTGCTTATTTTATTTTCATCTTAGTTATTATTATTTAGGAATAAATACTCTTGAAAAATTAAGTAGGTACTGAAAACGTTTTACTCTGAACGCAACCTCGAAAATGCTTCAGTAGAGCTATTCAATAGTGCTATTCTGTAAAATCTCACCGTGAAAACTTAGGTGAAGTGACCGTGAAGTGGGCTGTCAATCCATACAATCAAGGTGGAATGACAGTTCACTTCACGCTCACTCCACCTAAGTTTTCACGGTGAGCTGTGAAATTCATTCACTCTGCGGACTTTTTGTTTTAGTCGGGAACTTCTGGAGTGAAGTTCAGTGGATATTGTGATGTAAAATTGGTGTAGTTTTGTGTATCAAGTATCTACGCAATTGGACAATATGTGGAATCATTGAAACAGGCGCGATCTCGGTAAAATGAAGTAGAGAATTTTATTTTAGTATTGATTACCTCAGCGAAGTTTGCCGAGAAGGCTGACTCGACACATCTGTTGCCAAATACTGCAAAAAAACATTAGAATGTGTTATATCTGCATTCTATTGCAAAAAAAATAAAAATACACTACGTAAGACTAGGCAATATGGTCAAAAGACTAGCCTTCCCTTCGGGATATAAAAAAAAATCATCTCATACTCTTGTTCTCATGTTTTTTTTTTTGGCGGGATTTTGTCGAGTGAAGTTGGTTAGGCTGGTTTAATTATTCGTTTATTGATTCCTAGTGGATATTGTGATGTATAATTGGTGTAGTTTTGTGTCTCAAGTGTCAACGCAAATGGACAATATGTGGAATCATTGAAACAGGCGCGATCTCGGGAAAATGGAGCTGAGAATTTTATTGTAGTATTGACTACCTCAGCGAAGTTTTTCGAAAAGGCTGACTCGACAAACCGCCAAATACTGCAAAAAACATTAGAATGTGTTACATGTACATCTGCATTCTAATGGAAAAAAAAGTAAAAATACCGTACATAAGACTAGGCAATATGGTCAAAAGACTTTAGCCTTCTCTTCGGGGTAAATAATAAAAAAAAAAATCATATTCTCAGCTCAGTCAGAGGCTCAGACTCAGACTCATTCACTCAGATCTCAGACTCAGTCAGTCAGTCTGTCTTTCACATTCGGTGTGAGTACTCATATATATTATTGTAGTCTTTGGGTGTGAGTCTGTGGTGTGAGTCGATTATTATGTCGAATTTAAACAAAATAGCACTAAGCGTGTGAGACACGGGTTTATTTTATACACTTGAGAATACCAGTACCTCATACATAAGTGCATCCGATCAGTATTTTATCCCATGTAGTTGGTGGCGCTGCCAGTCAGCCAGTTTCGTTACACCAGGCAGTGACAGCGTCCAGCGGCAGTGCAATGAATCCGGTCTGCTATAATGGGGGGGCCCACGATAGACTCATACATGAGGCTGACGAGCTTATATCTCAAATTGAACGTGGATCTACTATCCTCAAGTTTTACCCAAGGAAGCGGCCCGAGCGTCGTTCCCTCTCCGTACGAAGAGAAACCCATCAAATTATTTGGAGTAGGACAGGCGTTTCGCAGAGGAATGGTTATGAAGGTGCTCTGGACATAAGAGACATAAAGGAAGTCAGGGTCGGAAAGGCATCCAAACAGTTCGAGCGGTGGCCGGAGGAGATGAAGAGGCTGGACAACACCAAATGCTTCACTATCTACTATGGAAAAGAATTCAAACTGCGCGCAGCTTCTCTCGCAGGTAAGTTTGTAAACATGTCTAATTATACCCAGTCCACCCAATTGTCACATGTATCGCTAGTTGGTTGTGAGAGTTTCATAGAACTTGCAGTGCCAAGTTATTGTTATGATTGCTGCATGAACACATTCTATTTTGCGATGTGTATGTTTTTGAATTTGAGTCATTGTGCAAAATTAAACTTTTGTAGCTCAAACTGATAAGGAGTGTGAAGCCTGGGTGAAGGGAATCAGGTTTCTAATAGAGGAGGCCCTCAATGCATCATATCCTTTACAAATAGAGCGCTGGCTGAGGAAAGAGTTTTATGCTATAGAGAATGCAAATGAAAAGTAAGTGGAAGTCTTGTTTATATTATAATTTTTTTATTAAAATATTCCTAACCTTCAGGAAACCCATTATCAGTTAATAGTGAATAATATCCTTTTTTAGGGTTCCGTACCCGAAGCCCTATTGGTGTCACTCACGTGTCAGTCTGTCTGTTGTCTGTCACTAAATTATGTTCCGTAATTTTTTTTAACTTCCCATTGACCTTTGAATTTGAAATTTGGTCATAGTGTTTATTAGATATCAGATGTAATTTTTTTTTAATTTTGTACGGAACCCTAAATGTGCGATGTCCAACACGCACTTCTTCTTTCAAATTGATGGTTTTGATACTATTAATAGCTTTGACCAGTTTTTTCTGTTGGCTATTGATATCAGTTACAATTGAATGTTTTTAAATGTTTGATCTACTTAACATGTTCATATAAAAATACTTATTTCTAACAATTGATACTAAGAGCTTTTTAACACAATGCTTTAACACAACTGATACAGTCGAACCTGCGTAAGCGAAAATTCAAGGTACCGGAATGTTATTCTTACTCATAGAGGTTTCTCACTAAAACAATTTGTCACTTATGAAGATTTCGGAGTAGATATTCTCATATATAGAGGTTAATAATCAAATTTTGAGGATGAGCAGGTACAAACACTAGGAACATGCAGTACTTTGCTGCGGATGTCTTGCAATTCCATCGAGGATAATGACGCATTGGCTTTCTTTGTTTACAAACAAGGACATGGTTTGGCTTTGAGGCCACTTGCGAGTTTTGAGATTTCCATTGAAAATTTATTATAAATAGTCCCACTTATAGAGGTCTAGATTAAGAAACTGTCACTTACAGAGGACTAGATGTGAAAATGTCTCTCCCTAAAAGTGGTTCCTACACTGTCACTCATATTTTGGATGATGCAGACATGGTTTTCGATGATAAAAATGATGGGACCTGACTATTGTTGTTACTTATAGAATTTCGCATAATCCAGGTTCGACTGTAATTATTGTATCTCTAACAACCAATAAAGAAGTAATAAACAACAGTTGATGTGAATTTAACTATTATTCTATCAGAATATCTTTTGACATGTTTCTGTTATCCATTTTCACTCGCAGCTTAAGGGAACTAACTGGAAAAAAATAACATTTTATGTAGTACTAATCTAACATTTGGTTTATCTTATTAGCAAGTCATTCAAATCTATTTAGCTCTTTATAGTAGGAGAGCCCATGATGCTAAACGAGGATTTACTCGAGCATCGTGGGGAGCTATTGGATATTGTAGATTAGATGATATAAGAATAAAAGGTTATATCAAGTTTCCTCGTTCAGTGGTGGAAAAAGCAACTACAGTTTTCAAAAATTAAAAAAAATCAACTGGTATTCAGCTGCATCCGGTTAGACTGGAAGCCGACCCCAAGATAGTTGGGAAAAGGCTAGGCAGATTAATTGCCGTGGTTTTATTTGTACCGAATAAAACCACGAACAATTATCTAAATATTTAGAGATATCGATTAGATGTATTTTTTTTTTTGTTGAATGGCAATTGAGCCGGTTTCGACTATTCTGCCAGTGTCATGTTGGGACGGCAGCAGAGAGACTCAGGCCGTCGAACTTTGTACTTCGTGGTAGGTGTTAGTCTAACTGCTGAAAGGACAAACACAAGGGTTAGTAAGACACGTAAACTAGTTTACAAGCTTATATACATATATTTTAAAAAACTATATTACCACTATAACTACTATATACAGAATAATTACATACACGTTACGCACCAATTAAAATTTTAAATCATTTTCATTTAAAAATGTAGCTAAAATGTGTATTAATTTAGGAGAGAAGTGAGAGAGAAGGGAATGGAAGTTGGTAGGGAGAGGATGTTGCATTTGGAAATTTTTCGGTAGAGGTCAAAGGATTTGTTACGAGTATTTAAGGAACGAAGAAAATATGATCCAAAGTACCCTCCGCAAGACCACACTCGCACAGGGAACTATCTCGGACATGAATCTTGTTCAGGAACACTGGGCTACAACAATATCCGAGTCTCAGTCTACACAGTGACGAAACAGTTCTCTTTGACAATTTAGGGCATTTAAAAAACCAAGGCCTACGTTGGATTTCGGGCTGTACTGCTGCATAGTAGAAGCCCTTGGTTTTAGATGTCGTCTTCCATGTTTCAGTCCACGAGTTAAATAACTTGGGTCTGGCTCCATTTCGCAAATCGTAGTTATTAGCTACGTAGTGTTTTCGATCCACCGGATTCGATGTGGCATACTTTGCTAACGAATCAGCGCACTCGTTGCCCACAATACCCGAGTGACCGGGGATCCAGGCTATCTCAATGTCTAAGCCGTTCTGGGAACATTCAAATAACAAGGTCTTAATGTCTATAATGATTTGACTATGAATTTTGCTATGAAGTTGATTTTGTTTTAGGGCCTGGATACTACTACGGGAATCTGAAAAAATTACTGACCTTGCTATTTGATGGTATTTAATAAAGTGTATGGCTTCTAAGATACCAATATACTCTCCTGTATAGACTGATGCTTCTGGTGGGCATTGAAAAAGCAAAGCAATTTTAGAATTTTGGAAATAAACTGCCACAGCAGTACATTCAGTTTCAGATAATTTTGAAGCATCAGTAAAAAAGAAATTCCATCCTTCCCAGTAACGTTTGACAGCTAACTGAAAGTCACTGCTTGCGTTTTGGGAATTCCTTGAAATGCCCAGTCCCAAAACAGCCTTTGGTTCGGGATGAATCGCTTCATAAGCAGCAGAGAAGACCAGGAGAGTTGGATATTGACAAATTGGTGAAGAGAGCTGTTTAAGCTCTCTGTACCCATTTATCAATAGAGGAACCGCTTTATTCTTCCAATAAGAGCAGTTGTTAAAGGAGAGGTGGATTTGCTCTAAAATAGGGAGTAAAGGATGGGATGAAAGGGAGAATACTTTAGAAAGGAAACGATCTGCCAAATACTGTCTCCTAAGGTGCAGAGGCGGTTCTGCACATTCAACTTGAAGCGCATTTATGGGAGAGGATTTTATTTAGAAAATAATATAAAATAGATGTATTTTATTTTATATTATTTTCTAAATAAATATATCTAAAAAATAATATAAAAATAAAATTGTTTTTTTCTTCTTAGCGTGTCGACGGAAAATTTAATTTCTAAATATTAAGTTTGGCCCAGTATTCAGCGACGGCAATTGCATTCAATGACGCAGCCATAAGGCCCTCACATATACAGGTGACGGCCATACAGAGCAAAATGAGAGGTGGGCATGGTCTGCGGAGAAACGCCGCACAAATACCAAAGATTGGAGCCATCTGAGATCCCCCTGTGGAGGTGGTTGTCTTTACTGCGGCCAACCTGAGTACAGAGTCTATTTAAAGTTTTCCAGGTTGGCCACGACAACGCGTGCCCAGGCGGGTCGATGAAATAATCAGGTGGTGCGCTTGATTATTTAATTTCCTGTACTTCTCTCGCCAGAGGTCGCATCTTTCTGAGGCGGAGCTGCCATCAGATTGACTCACGCATCCTAAAAAACTTTTGCGGCTTTTTAGTCTTTGGGGCACTGAGATGTAATAATTGTAAATTGGGTGGCGTGAGTCGTTAACTTGTTTCGCCCTTTCTATACGGCTTGTTATAATCCTGCGACTTTCTGGGGGTGCAATGCCGATTAGCGGATACAGCAATCGTACAGGAATCGGTTTAAGGCAACCAGTGGCGATATCCACAAATTTGGAGTGGGCAGTGCGGCTCCATACTGGACTTGCATATTCACCAGCAGAGAAACAAAGATCAATAAAATTGTTTGAATCCTTGTCTTCATCCGAATTATTATTATACTCCAAATCTAATAATTCAATTGGATCTTCAATATTATTTGCAGTTTACGTATCTGTAACAAGAACTCGTTATAACCGTTAACAATATTTTATTGATTTCATGAAAAACGTGATATCAATGTATTCAAAAGAAATATACCTAAATCTGAAGTTTCACCAATTACTGGTTTTATGGCAACATCTTTGTATGCATCAGGTAATTGATCGCCAATGAATCAAGTCATTTCTTTTCCATCGACATTAATTGTCCACCCGTAATCTTTTGGTGGTATGAATGATAGTTTTATTGTGTGCATTCCTCCACAAGCACGCAATATCTTTCGTTCGCAATAAGTGCTGTCGTACTTCAGATTGGCAAGGTGGCAAGCAATTAGCAACGTAATTACGGACGTTCGATGAGGGCTGTGACGTATCTGACACTTTGTATGTCTTATTCTAGTAGTCTAGCCATTATGCACACAGCCATATCATTGCCATACATTTTGTAGGTACTAAGCTTTATTCCAGCTGCACGCTCTAATCTTCATAGACGATTTTAATTACTTCGGCTAGTGGAAATCGGCAGATTATATTTTTTTCGTGATTCTTACATTATTTCCTTTAAATATCAAGACAACGGTTTTTTTTTGCAACTTTGTAAACCTCCAACTCCCTTACGCTCAAATCGTCAGATTTTCTAAATGTACACTTTTCAGCTAGTAATTAGCACCTTACCTTAATCTGACGCGCTTCAGTATTTCTGACCACCGATTTTTTTTTACTAATCTGATGGGCCGCCCTAGACGCACGGTCTATATAAAGGGCGCATATATATAGTGGAGGTACTCAACAGAATGCAAGGTATCTCCCCTTTGTTCATCTGTCGCGCTCGAGTAAATCCCAAAGAGCTTATCGGGCTTCCCTACTTATATATTATTATGATAGAGTAACAGCTTACATTCATGTTCAACATAAGTTGTGCAATGCATGTTATGTTTACGTGGTTTGGGAAAGATGTAAAATCATCATTATTTATACAGTTGGTTAAGGCAAGCCTTCTATAAAGTTAAAATATTTATTCAATATGACTAACCCTTCGTCCTAGTTCGCTGGCGCGTCGTTATTGGCCATTTTTAACCAACTTTCAGCCACCTAGACCCAGAACGAATTGGTAAGCAAAAAAATTGGTAAGAAGGAAAAGAAGTGGTAAGCGAGTAGATTTGATACCGACGTCACTGTAATAAATGTAGTAAGGAATAGTTCATTATATTTAGCAGGGCGATGTGTAGTAGTAGTGCTGGTTTTCTTTTGTTTTGAGCTAGGATGAAGCTTTAATCGATGTTGAATTAACGCTGAAGCATGATTTTTAAAGCTGCATGAAAACAAACTTTTATTATGGAAATTCTATGTTATAATTCAGGTATTTACTTTAAATTTTTATTTTTCAGATGACTATGCATGGTTTCTGAGGTACTTCAAAACAGAGATGAACTCTGTTTAAGTTTCATATCTCGAGTTCTAAACACATATTTCGAAACATTGTAATAAGTAATTTTGTTATAGATTACTTTATTATATCAATATACGAGTATATTTTGAATCTAAAAACCTCAGAAAACGAGTATAAGTCAAGGCTATATCTAGAATCGTTTTGTCATTGTGAATCATTATTTTTTCATAAAGTTTATTTTATGTATCCCAAACAAGCATGTAGCATAAAGTGGGGTTCTGTGTGAAAAAATTTTCCTGGGGATGTGTTGCTGTGTTCTGGATTGCTGGTGTAATACATGTACACTAAACTATGTTTCAGATAAATTACATTAAAGTACATTGACCTTTCCCTAATAACTCTTCGTAGGTACCTGAACAATGAAATATAAATCGTTTTTCATTATTAGACAATGTTAAGGATCACGAGAGATGTTGATTCGGGACAGCTTTGAGTAATTAATTCCGTTTTTCAAATTAAAAATGTCAATAAATGTAGGTGGGTCAGAGACCGTTATTGCACGTTTATTTGGAGCAACCTATAGACAATTAAGCCTTAACAACGTATCAGCCTTGCCCTGGTCTGCATCCACAGATAGCGGTAGCTTTACCATCAGGTGGTCGTCGTCGGTTTATTCGCCAGCCAATAAAATGAAAAAGCACACATCTTAATAGATTTTATTATTTAATAAATGTGCAAATGCTGACTATTATAAAGTACACAAGATTCCAGTGTCTTATCCTTAAGGTTGAACTAGTCGTGGGCTCGAACTCACTGGTGGACTTGGCCAAAAAGCACGCTGTCTCACCTGGCATCATGTCCTACAGATAAAATATTAGCTAGTCTATATGTACAATGGTGTCGATTCTCTTATTTAATAACTAAACTATAATTAGAGAATCGTTATCTTTTACTAAAAGGCAGTGCGAGAAAAGGAAGGCTATAGCTATGAACTAAGTTACAGACGTCTAACTAGTTTATGCCTTGCGCTTCACCGTGTTTTTAATCGACATGTTTTTACGTGTACCCATAATTTGAATGGGAATATTAGTTCAACTTTTGACAGCTCTAATTTACGTCTGTCTCTTTCTTGTTTTATTACAGTGAAAAAGATAGGAATAGCCTAAATTAAGTTTATTTTGTGCACAACAGAATCCCCCCACCATTGTCTTGTTTGCACGCACACAAACACCGCTGCACCGTTCCGAACTAAAACGAAAAGAATTACGAAAAGTCCTTTGGAAAATTGAGTTTTATGAAAAAACCACTGCATAAATCAATTACAAAAAAAGTATATTGAACTCTTCTATATAAAATTATCTTATAACTTATTAATGGGTTTTTATTTTACTATTCTGTTTCCACACAGACAAAATTAATAATGAGACAAAACGATATCATGTTTAACTTTGGATGTACAATGTCAAACATTGGAGTAATACCCTCCCGAAATTTGTATGGACAAAATATCGACTAGTGCAACTTTAAGTGAATAAGAAAGATGTTAATGGGCGGTTTCTAAATTTAAGTTATAAACTAAACCAATAACTAACTATCTAACAAACCTGCTCTAACAATTTAACCTACTGCGATATTACATCAGGAAAACAGACCATTTAGTCACTATCTACCACTCCATAAACAGTACTGTGTATTAGTATTTATTTTTTAACTTTCAATTTTATTTTATGTACTCAGAAGAACAATCAGACTAATAAGGGTTTTCTTCTCTAGCATCACCTTGAAAGAAGTAAAGGGGTTTCTGCCCAAGATAAACTGCAAGATATCAACAAACAAGCTGAGAGATTTATTTCAAGAAGTTGACACAGACAAAAGGGGCGAAATAGGCTTTGATGACTTCTCGTGTTTGTATCAGAAACTCATCTTTGACGAAAATGTAAGTTTATTTTTCTTCTTTGGCAACTGAGCCGAGCCTTTAGACAAAATACTTTTCTGTTAACGTTAACGCTAACGCTTCGTGCAAAATGTATGGCAACGACATTACTGGGCGTGAGTCACGTGACAGTTCTCTCCGCAGGTAATGTCCTTGCCATACATTTTGCACGAAGCGCTAGCGCTTTTATAAAAGTTATTTGGCTAAGGGGGCCGATGTTGACTATTCTGCCAGCGTCATTTGGTGACGGCAGGCGGTGAAGTGAGCCGTCGAACTTTGTACTTTGTGGTAGACTGTTAGTTGCTGTGAGGACAACACAATTTTTATAAGTTATTTATGGTATCTAGCCAACACTTACCCATCTGGTGGGCTAAGGCAACCTCATCCTCCAAACTCTTTCACGTACCTATCCTTCTCCAAGGCCACCTCTAGACGACCAGCACATGCCCCGCAAGTCATCTTTATATTTTGTGCTAGAAATTACTGTACGTAGGATTGAGGTGGAACTCAAATAGGTTTTTTATCGGGTCATTTGATTCAACATAAATTTGTTTCTCTAAAAACAATATTGACTTGTGCCTTTACGGACTCGCGTCGTTGAGCACTTGGTCAATATAGTCAACACTGAGAAGTGGTTGTAAACTCGAACTTAGTTTAACATTATAGATGTCACCGGATAATTTAAACACCGTAAGTTTATGAAAAATCTCGTAAAAATGAAAACTCTTTTTTTTTCAAAACGTCTTGGTTACATTGTAGATTATCAAAATTGGATGAGATTTATTGGAAATGAGATAATCTATTCATAATGTATCGAGAGTTTGCACTCTCGCAAGATTTATCACAATCTTACGTTGTTTGCAATTGTCCGGTGACATCGTAGGTACATTTTAAATGATGTGATGTGTACGACTGGCCTTTACTTAGGGCTGTCTCTTTAGTGTCTATATCATTTAGATATTTTAGAGATCATTTAGATAGCAACAATTTTACATACCGAGACTCCTCCGTGCCTCGGAAAGCACGTTAAGCCGTTGGTCCCGGCTGTCAATCGTGGATCTTTGACAGTCGTTACGGGTCGTCAGAAGCCCGAAAGTCTGACATCCAGTCTTACCAAGGGGTATCGTATTATCCAATAACTGGGTTGTGGCGGTCAGATAGGCAGTCGCTCCATGTAAAATACTGGTATTCAGCTGCATCCGGTTAGACTGGAAGCCGACCCAAGATAGTTGGGAAAAGGCTAGGCAGATTTTTTTGTAGCAACAATTTTATGGAACAATACTTTGTGCAGAATGTCCACGACATCTTCGACAAGTACTCGCTGTACTGCAAGAACGGATCTACGATCACTTTGCGGGAGTTCCAAAGCTTCCTACGCGTGGAACAGCATGACAAGCTGGGGGATGACGAGGCTGAGGCCTCGCAGTTCATCAGGGATTACCTGCGCGACCCACAGAGGGATACCTATGAGCCATATTTGACCTTGCATGAGGTACGAACTTTGGTTTTGAAATTACCTTTGCTTTTATAATTTTTTAAGTCATTTTAAGGGTGGGACGATTTGTTTGCTTACAAACGTTGCCTTCCAATTTATGTAACTTAGCTGAGCCCAATCAAAGTAAAACATACTGACTTAGATACTTCTTGCAGTTCATCGAGATGTTGTTTTCAAAGCAAAACACTATCTGGGATAGTAAAAATGACACCGTCACCCAAGACATGACGCGTCCGCTGTCACATTACTGGATATCGTCGTCGCATAATACGTAAGTACCTCTAAACTCAAACTGCACCATATTCAAACCTTACATATTATGTACAAAAACCACGGGATTACTTTTAGGTATCTAACAGGTGATCAGCTTTCGAGCGAGTCATCTTTGGAAGCTTACGTTCGATGCCTGAGGGCAGGCTGTCGCTGTATTGAGCTGGACTGCTGGGATGGCCCGGATGGATGTCCGTTTATCTACCATGGACACACGCTTACCACCAAAATTAAATTCATGGATGTGCTACGCACAATAAAAGAGCATGCTTTCATCAACTTTGACTTTCCTCTGATACTCTCTATTGAAGATAACTGCACATTGCCGCAACAACGACGCATGGCGACCGCTTTCCAAGAAGTCTTCGGAGAGATGCTAGTGGTTCAGCCCTACGATAAAAACGAGACATGTTTACCCTCACCTGAAAACTTGCGCAGAAAAATCATACTGAAGCACAAGAAGCTACCAGATGGAGTTGAAGATAGCTCTTTTGCAGTTCAACAAGAAGAAGGCAAAGATCTTGATTTACGTAATTCTATAAAAAACGGTATCCTATTACTGGAGGATCCAGTGGACAAGGAGTGGAATCCCCACGCCTTTGTGCTGACGGAGAGTAAACTTTATTACACAGAGCACTATATTAGCGCGCAGAACGAGGCGGACGCAGAGAGCGACGGGGAGGCCGAGGCCGAGGCCCCCGTGGTGCCTCAAGACGAACTACACTTCGGCGAGTGCTGGTTCCACGGCAAGCTCGCAGGGAACCGGCAGGAGGCTGAAGAACTTCTCAAGAATCACGCCCATCTCGGTGATGGTACCTTTCTCGTCCGAGAAAGCGTCACCTTTGTAGGCGATTACTGTTTGTCTTTTTGGCGCCAGGGCAAGGTGAACCACTGCCGCATCAAGTTGAAGCAGGAGCGCGGCATCACCAAGTATTATCTGATAGATACCGTGTGCTTCGACAGTCTTTACAGCCTGATCACACACTACAGGCAGCATCCACTGCGGAGCCAGGTGAGGGATCTTTGAACACATTACTCTTTCAGTGTTTCGTAGAACTTTTCAATACTGATATGTCATTTAATACACCATTATTATCAAGCTATTAACTATTTAACTAAAAGCCTTTTGTTTTCCTAGGAATTTCTGATAACGCTGAGAGAACCTGTACCCCAGCCGAACAAACATGAGGACAAGGAGTGGTTCCACCCCTTCTGCACCCGGGTTCAGGCCGAAGAGCTGCTGCGTAAAGCCAACACCGACGGCGCCTTCTTAGTCCGACCCAGTGATAAAGATCATTCCTCATTTGCTATAAGTTTCAGGTAATATGCATGTTGTATGTAAGCCTATCAAGTATTTTCATAGGGCGAAATTAGCTTTTTTATAAGCCAAGAATGACATTTGATTTACATGGATATAAAAATCAGTAAACTATCAATCTCTGTGTTTGTGGCTTGCATATTAAAAAAAAAACTAGCATGGTAGGAGAGAAAACAGGCTGAAGTGAGAGGGGGCTGATGACGTCGATAGGCAAGATCGTCACGTACAGGATGCCCAAGGGAAGTTGTAAAGTTGGTGCGGCGATCGGGATATGTCGGCTGCAGAGTGGCCATAAAACGCAAAAGGTTTGGAACGAGATAGGGGAACCCCTTACCTTGCAATATATTACAAGCTGACGAAACAAATTACCACTTCACTCACATTATTCATTGTGCCATACTATGTACTTTTTTGTGAACCTTGTTTTCATAATCATTATCAGCATGACTAGCTAAATGGATGAATACGGTTGTATGTTAGGTACGTTATCAGGACTAAACTCATGTATTTCTGAAGTGGCTTTCCAACTTACCATAATGTTCTGGTTTTTAGGCCCTTATAGGCTATTCAGAAGGTGTAAGAAGTACCATTTCGTGTCACACTGCAACAGCACGAACCATAAGTAGGTCTGTGTAGAACAATCGCTGAAATCAAATATTTTGCGTTGCGGCCCCTCAGCGGCATCAAGTAGACTCTAGAACAAATAGGAAAATTGATGGGATTGAATTGAAAAATGCGTTTAAATTGCCGTTATCCAGTGCATCTATCATGTTATTTATTTGATTATCTTGGCCCTCGTAGACGTTAGTGCATACTTGGATCTGTTGCTACCGAAGGGGTTCGCGTGATACTTCGTTAGGCCGTGCAATTTATGCGCTTTGATACAAGTAATGGGCAATTCTACGAATATATTTAGCTTGGCTAGGCTATTCAAAGCGAAATTATTTTCGCTGCAAAATTCGATGTTGAAAATCGCATTCGACAATATCTTAGTCTATTTTGCGCCAATAATTTATACTATTTCGACCATAATTAATTTAATTAAATTTTAAGTTTGAACGTTATTAAGGTTTTATTGTCAAAGACCATAAACATGACATGACTGTGAACCATAAACAAAAGAATATACAAATACGTGTCAAACGCAAAGTAGTGTATGTAATGTTTTATTTATTAATTTAATTTATTTCTATTGCATATTATACATATAAAAATATTAGGTTTCTGCACTCCTTCTCCATATAAACTTTAACTTTGCCAAATTTCATACTCCTCCATCCGTAAGCGTAATTTTCGTTAAAAGGGGTACAAAATTTTCGGGTGTCAAAAGACAGTTTCCGAAGCCGAAAGCCACATATTCTACCCATTATTTGGATCATTTTTTCACACTAGAGCATACCTGACAATCCACTGGTTCTGGAGATATTGAAGATCAAAGTCGCAATTTTTTTTTTACTTTCTTATGTACAAGTAGCGGCACGTAAGTCTAGCGCTGAACGATAATTGCTGCGCATGGGTGGGTGGCGCGGGTGGCGCGCGGGGAACAGAATGCGACTGGAGAGCCAATCGGCGCCACGCACGCTCGCCCTTCATCCCGCTAGCCCCCTCAGGTACCTTAATTTTTACTTCTGCGCAATAACGGTCAGCGCTAAAGTTTCGTGCCGCTACTTGTAAATGAATTCTAAGTGTTATTTTATTACTAAACTTTTTTCCAAACAAACATTACCTGAATTTTCATTTTTACTGGAATTTTAGAAATTACGCATTTGAAGTTACAAAAACGCAATGAATATCAAACGTATCCGACAAGTACCTACGCGGCTTCGAGCGAAGGAGCGGGGTTTAACACTGCTTGCCTGGGTTCGCGTTACATTGCGCGAAATAAAAAATAGCTTTTATTTTCATACCTAAAAATAAAAGTCGTTTCCCAGCAATCATTTTTGCGCCAAGCTACTTTGTTAGATAGTGCGTAGTTGACGGCTATGTGATGTCTTTTTACACTCTGTATACAGGCTGTAAGGAACAAAATACCGCAAACTTCGCGGAAAGATTACACCTAATGCCACTTAAAAAATTATGATAGTCATTACTCTCGATAATGTTCGGTTACAGAAATTGACATTTTTGAGCGCGCAATGCGATCATGCATTTTATGATGCGATCACAACGCTCCGCACTACTACTTACCTACACTCGCGCCGGACGAGCGCGCTGCGCCGCCCGTAGGTATGTAGGTATTAGGCTGGTGACGTGAATGAACTCTAGAGAAACAACTGTACGTATTTTATTTACATTGCTGTTTTTAATGTAATTAGCAATTTAATTACTTATTAATTAAACTCATTGGGATGGCTAGGAATAACGATTTTGAACAGTTTAAATTTAAAAAAAACTGCAGCAAAAATTAAAAAATTCTTGTATAATATGATCTTTGTTTTGTTGGATGTGTCTCCACCCCGAATAGCAGATTAACCATTGAAATTTTGGAAAAAATCACGAAAAAAATAATGGACAAACTACATTTTCACATTTATTTTGTATGGAAGGCTTTTTTGTTCACCGGGTCGGCTAGTATCTTATAAATTTTACGAAAAACTGTCTCCAACCCGTAAAGTCAAAGTTTACGTGACAGTTTTTACTGTTTTATCCAGTAAGTAGTTTTGCGATCATTATTCCGATTCCATACATTACCGGAGTGTAAAGATTGTCGACATGGCTACGGAACTCATTGCAAGATGTACCGACCTAAAGGTCTGCAATATTTCCCGTAATGTTGCATCGTTCCATCATCATTATATGAGCATTATAGCCAAGTGATCACACTCTCCATACGTACAGCCGCGGACTAAAATTAGAAAATGAATTCCTTAATTTCACTTTCTTACGTACGAAGTACAGATAATAACTAATTGCTTTTCCAGTAATTGCTGTTTCTAAGCTTTTTTATTATTTTGTTTCCCAAAAATTTAATTAGTACTTTTTTCAACAATTGCAACCTACTTTTTTAAATAATTTTGTTCTGTAATAACTTGGCGCATTCCGATGAAATGTGAAGGACTTAATTTTTTTTAAATGTACTATTGAAACTGGGAACGTTTATCCCGGCATATCGTTTTAGAAATCAATACATTCACTTCGCTATTAGTTTATTCGTGCAATAATAAAATTCTTCTATTATGAAGTTGTCTAGAATAACAAACATGTTTGATTTACCTACGCATGTGTGGTTTTTAACTACTGCTTCAACTACAAACAGCTCAGCGTTATTATGTTACATCGAGATTCTAAAACAGTTCTTAAAAAGAAAGATGCCTTACAAAGCCAAACTTTTTCCTTTTAAATTTATTTCCATGAAAAAAGTTTAAAAGGGAAAAAGCTATTTAAGGCTCCGTCTTAAAAAAGCGTGTACCGATTTAGGTACGACTACAAATAGCTCAGCGTTATTATGTTACATCGAGGTTCTAAAAACAGTTCTTAAAAAAAAAGATGCCTTACAAAGCCAAACTTTTTCCTTTTAAATTTATTTCCATGAAAAAAGTTTAAAAGGGAAAAAGCTATTTAAGGCTCCGTCTTAAAAAAGCGTGTACCGATTTAGGTACGACTACAAATAGCTCAGCGTTATTATGTTACATCGAGGTTCTAAAAACAGTTCTTAAAAAAAAAGATGCCTTACAAAGCCAAACTTTTTCCTTTTCAGTTTATTTCCATGAAAAATGTTTAAAAAGGAAAAAGCTATTTAAGGCTCCGTCTTAAAAAAGCGTGTACCGATTTAGGTACGACTACAAATAGCTCAACGTTATTATGTTACATCGAGGTTCTAAAAACAGTTCTTAAAAAAAAAGATGCCTTACAAAGCCAAACTTTTTCCTTTTCAGTTTATTTCCATGAAAAATGTTTAAAAAGGTAAAAGCTATTTAAGGCTCCGTCTTAAAAAAGCGTGTACCGATTTAGGTACGACTACAAATAGCTCAACGTTATTATGTTACATCGAGGTTCTAAAAACAGTTCTTAAAAAAAAAAGATGCCTTACAAAGCCAAACTTTTTCCTTTTCAGTTTATTTCCATGAAAAATGTTTAAAAAGGAAAAAGCTATTTAAGGCTCCGTCAAAAAAAAGCGTGTCCCGATTTAGGTACAACTACCCGTAGGTTACGTCATTTCCATTGTGCTATTACTGACTACGCTATTATTAACTTTAAAATTTACTTTTCATATTTTTTGTATGGAAAAAGTTTAAAAAGGAAAGTAGCTTTGAGAGACGCCTTCTAGAAATAGCGTGTCGCCTGTTTGGTACGACTGGGTACTTTAAGGTTTTTGTTTACTTTAACTTGTTATCCTAAAGATGGAGAAGTATGTGTTAGTTACTTTAGTGAAAGCAACTACTGCTGTGAATTACGTAACGTTGAAAGGAAATAGGTCTCTCCTTTCTCGTGCCAATCTCCACGCTCCTGTGCCAGCCTCATCCATGTTTCTGCGATGGTAATGATGTCGTCCGTCCATCACGCTGCCGAACGACCAATATTCTTCCAGTTGGACGCCACTCCATCACCGCCTTACTCCACCTATTATTACTGCGCCTTGCCAGGTGTCCTGCATATCCTTCGGACACCTAATTAATTTAGCTTATTTCTGATGACATTTTCAGTACAATCGGCTACAGTTTGAATCTAATGTTCCATGTTTATATGATTACAGGACAGAGAGGGAGATTAAACATTGCAGGATCAAGCTGGAAGGCAGACTGTACACGATTGGCACGGTTCGCTTCGAGAGCCTGGTAGAGCTCGTCAGCTATTACGAGAAGAACCCGTTGTACAAGAAAGTCAAGCTGTGGTTTCCCATCAGCGAAGATATCGTGAGGCGTATCATTGCTGTAAGTATTATTTATGACACACCAGGTCCATGGTACGGAGCAAGAGGGAATGAGAAACAGTCTCCTCCTTCTGCGAAGCAGTAATGCTCGCGAAGGAGGAGGCAGAATGGGTGAGGGAGACTCAACAGAGTCGCACTAACGCCCCCAGCAGCAGCCGCCGCAGGAGACGCCCTGGGCGTCGGGGATCGCGAGACGATCTCCGGCCACCGTAGGCGCGGGCCTGCGGACGGCGAGTAATGGGTAGCTCGTCGTCCGATCAGTTTTACCAGCAAACAAGCCATTTTAAAGTAATTGGATAGTTGAGAACTGTACTGGGGTAAGCCCAGTTGCCAGTAGTGCTTGGCAAATGGGCTTACCCCAGTTGTAAAAACCCCCTTTTGTGCCTAATGGCCTAGTTTTGTTCTGTCTCCCGCTTGATTAGGAGGGAAGTGGAAATTATGTTTTTCTTAACTCCTCCGCTGTCTTTTCTGATTAATTTCGTTGCGGGACCCAAGACAGTTTAATCGTTTCTCTGGGACTCGTCGAGCTTCATTGCCTCGGCGTTTTTTCTGGTGGTCGCCACTGTTGATTCTGGCTTACAGGAGTTACAGTGGTTTGGGAATAGTGTGGCGGGCTTGTCCCAAATAAAAAAAAAGTTGAGAACTGTTTTAAATGTTTTCCCCTATTTTTAAGTATAGTGTACAAGGACGTGGCCCAGGCTGAATTTTATAGAATATTTTCTATGATTACCACCTACCATCACAGTTGCACACTGAAAACAGCTAGATGCTCCGCCCTCTTTTTGTATGTGTTCTATTAGTGAGTTTAAATGGTGTTGCTGTTAGTTTCTTAGCGTGCGGGAGAAATTGAGCCCGTGTGCCGTACTTATATATTTTGCTTTTGTGTTAGTGAAATAAGTGACAGAAATATGGAGACACTTGAACACGAATAGGTTTGTGTACAGAGCACATCTCCTGTTTTATATATCTGTGGGTAACACGATACCCCTTGGAGACTGGTGTCTTATTTTCGGATTTCTACTTTCCCCAAACGACTGTCTGCAAATGACGGCATTTTGTACTAATTATCTCTCATTTTATGGAATTTAACAATATTTCATTTTATGCACTCAGGAGCCGGATGACAACTCAGTGTACGGGACCCCTGGCTACATGGACCCAACGGCCTTTACTTCTAAGGTATGTATTGTACAATATTTACACAATAATCAGAAGACTGTACTTGGCGGGACTAGTTAATAAAAATGCATTTAACTCACACCTTTTCCTTAACCAGATATTATATATTAGAGGCCGTGCAACGATCCATAAATAAAACTTTTGCTTCGGCCACTACCTTAAATTTCTGCGAAATTTGTAATATGGACAGGGACTAACGGAAATGCGTGGTCATTTTTTAAATAAGCTGTATTTAAAATAGAAATAGAAATGAACAACTATATTCATGAAAGGCCAATTCCTAATAAAATAATTTGTACCTCACATACTAGTTATGTTGAGTTGATGGTAATTTCATTATACAGCATGTAATAAAAACCCTGTCCGATCCTAAAGGGTATTATTTGGTATCTTACTCCGTACACACATACGTAATCATTTCATGGATATGAGATTATTATTTTTCCCCAATGAAAATAATTCATTAAAAAAAAAAACCTTTTGATAGGCTTTTTTTTTTTAAATTAATTATTTTCATTGCTTGCTCATTGATCGCTCGACAAAGTTCACCTACAGTTTAGTGTGAAAAAAGCTGCCTGAGCGAGACGGTATTTATGCGCCCTTTGTCGCGTACCGCCAAACGAGACGTTGTGCCTACAGTCCGGTTAGGGTTTTTGTTACACGCTGTATAAGAAAATGACGACGAAGGGGATTACCTTCGGACCGAACCTATCCGAGTCGGTCCCCATGTCCCGAGCTCGCTTCGCTCGCTCTTGGATCCTTACATTGCCTTTGGTACACACATAATAATGATCACAAATTCATCATTATCCAATTTAACTAAATGACCAGATGACCTCCAGCCATCGGGTTAAACGTTACGTTCAACGACTTGGATGGTTGTCCTTCAGCCATTTAATTGAATGCCGGCGTTTAATGAACGGCCTAGGCGTCCAATTGAATGGCTAATTCAACCAGATGACTGCGACATGTATACTTATCACGACAAGAAAACGAAATAATAAAATCTTTTCTTAGTACGTCCCCTACATGTAAAGTGGGTATATTTTTTTCTCGCTTATCCTATATTATCGTTGAATAGGTCTTTCTAAATCATTGATAGGCTGTGAAGACTTTTTTCGTTTCAGTGATTCGTTTGCGAAATATTAAACTGTATTTTTGTTCGACTCGAGTGTCCCCCTCCTCTAAAAGTTCTGTTGGCTTAAAAAATCTGAAAAAAATCATAATGATAGTATTATATAACGCACTGTAAAGGAAAACTATCATGGCTAAGTTAGCTATATTAGTTTAAGAGTAAAATTCACACAACTTATAATATGTACCTACTTGGAAAATTTCTTACAAAACATTAAATCCTTAGAAAAAAAATTACTTAGGTGAACTTTTTACTTATATAATATTTAAAACGGGTAGTAAACGTGTAAATTTTTGGAAAAATAAAATCCTGTTTTCCGTTTTTATTTAAACGTTATTTTCCGTTAAATCGTGAACTTAATTAAAATGTTCATAGTGATTAAACATAAAGTACATAACGGGCGACTATGGAACCCTACACTGCGCGTGGCCGGTTTTTTTTAGAGAGAGAATTGACTTGTGCTTCCTTGAAGAAAGTTGTTTATTTCCATGGGTGGAAGTCGTTAATAAAATATGACAACGCATTTCTGTGACACTGTATACGGGATATAACAATATAATGTAATAATAATAATTTGTTTTATTTAATAAGATTGACCTACATGTTGCATTATACAGGTAATTCATAGCAGCACTGGAATTAGGGCAACTTGAATACTTTTAAAATTAATGGCATGAGTCACGCTTTAATATCACCCAAAGGAGTAGCAGTGGCTGCAGACATGATAAACGTGCAAAACGTAAACATAGATAACTCATACTGTTTTAAAACACCTAATATGTTGTTTAAATGTTTTATACTCCCACTGCAGAAACTAAAAAATAAAAAATATCATACATACTACTTACTAATAGAATGTGACTATGTCTGTCTGTCTTTTACCTGTTCACGTCTCAACGGCTGAACAGATTCAAATGCAACTTGGCACACGGGTAGACTAGGTCCTGGAATAGGACATAGGACTCTTAAGAATATTACATTAATATTCTTAAAAAAAAAAACTTTTCGCTTTTTGTGTGATAAGGATAACTTTACAATACTCTGCATGTCAATGAACTGTACTGTAATAAATGTTGCATTGTGTATTCGATCTTGGTGTTTATGCTTACTCTTAATGTTTCCTTACATAGACTCAGGAGGCGGGCAGGATTGTGGATCGGTGACCAGGTTAACCTGTGCGTGTTCGTTTTTAGTCGATGTTAGTTAATATGTACTTATATTTTTACATTTTAACATATTTTTTTAATTATCTATGTTTTAGTAAAATTTTATCAGTATACTATACAAGATGGAGACGACAATACAACAATAAATACAAACACTGTCAATACACATAATAGGGTTGACGACTAAAAAAATCTCATTAGTCCGTCAGTTAGATTATCAAAAAATAGTGGACACGTATTTTTTCTTTTGTCACTTTAACAAAAAAACTTTTTTACAAAAAAAACAACCGACTTCCAAAAAAAAGTTTGTATTTCTTTTCTTCGATATTTGACACCGACTTCCGAAATTAAAGTTATTTTTAAATTTTTAGTGTATTTTATTTTTCGCTTTTAAGTTGATAGACCCCTGAACCAAAAACCCCAATAACATGGAACGTGGAATTTAAACATTTGGAGAACACTAAAACGTCATCAAGATATGCGTATTTTTCGTTTTTGTTCAGTTTCTCAAAAAGCGCTAAAGCAATTTCGATAAAATTTATATGGGACCACCTCGGGAGTAATATTATATTCTTTCGGATAAAAAAAGAATTTTGAAAATCGGTCCATAACTGACGGAGAAATGCGCGGACATACATTCGAACATAGAACCTCTTCCTTTTTCGAAAGTCGGTTAAAAATGAAGACGATACAGTGGGTTGAAATTTCGGATGACGTCACACTTAAGTTAAAATTGTACCACTTTTTACTAACTTTAAAAGTGACGTAACAAGCGGCGGCTTGCTGCGTCAGTTTGGAGTAAAAAGTGCTCCTGAACTTTGATGCGTTGTATCTTTGTAATTTTTTATTAATTTGATAAAGCAAAACATACGTGTCCAATATTTTTCGATAATCTAATATAAGGACTAAAAAGAATTATTATTTTTTTACCCTGTCATCCCTATTATGAACAACTTTTACTATGGAACCAAAATACAAAGCTGCCCCATACATTCATGTTTGCAAAACTCGACAAAAAGTACTGAACAGTTTTTTCATTTATTTATTATTGTCCTCTCCACCTTGTATAATTTTCAACAAAAATATAACGTACTTAGTTGTTATTAGTCAGATATTTGTATTTTAGTTTGCTATTCGAAAAACATCTTTATTTGTTGGTAGCATGTTGATTAGCTCGCAAGTTTTTCATAATTGATACCTCTTATTAAGACAAGACTTGTAAAACGAATGGTATGATGCCGGCAGGTGACTGTAAAGGCAATGTATGACTACCGCGCTCGGCAAGATGACGAGCTGTCATTCTGCAAGCAAGCCATCATCACTAACGTGGACAAGCCCGACGAGGGCTGGTGGCGCGGCGACTACGGTGGCAAGAAACACCACTGGTTCCCGGCCAACTATGTTCAGGAAATCGAGGTTCCTCATATATCTGACGTCCCTGTAAGTTTTGCTTGTTTTTATTTTAATATTATTTGCTCATCTTTCACCACTTTATTTACCATTTAATACTTATTTTGCAAATTTTTGATAACACTTTTACACGTGAATTCATTTTCGTCAATTTACTTTAGATGAGGCCGGTGACTCCTAGCTAGAGAACAAAGTCTCTTTTTAAATCCCATAAAATAAAAATATAATGTTCGAATCATATGAGAACCATGTAGAGGTGGTCTTTTGAGAAAAGGCCCGCACAGATTTGAGTGGACCTGTCCCGACAGCAAGCATTTGTCAGTTATCATGTAGCTACCACTGCTCTCAAAAACGGTGAAGGAAAACATCGTGAGGAAACCGGCATGTCCTAGAACCAAAAATTCGAAGACATGTGACATCCACCAACCCGCATTGGGCCCGCGTGGTGGATTACGGCCCATACCTCACAGAGAGGAGGCCTGTGCCTCTACAGTGGGGACATTAAAAGGCTGATGATGTAGCTCTACTTGAGTGGACCTGTCCAGGCTCTGCAAGCATTTGTCAGTTACCATGTAGCTCAACTTAAAGCTTAAAGGAGCTCAACGCTGCACTATATTAACTGACGAAGATACGATATAGAAAAACAATCGCAACTAGAAAAAGTCCAAGGTTAGACCAGCCTGTGGCAAGGAGTTCGACCCCTTAGCCGTCCATGTTGTGCAATGCCATACATCTTGTTCTCCTATAGTGGAAACGCTTGCAGTTCCATTGCGCACACTTTATGAAATATACAATTAAACTGTGTACAGTTAATTAACTTAATTTGTCTTAAAGGCGGTCATTCGCGTGTATGCATCCTTTTTCTGTTATTTGACTGTTTCTCCATCAGCCAGATTTGAAAGGTTTTCAACTTACTTATTTTTTAAGAGATTTGAAAAATTATATAAATAGACTCAACTATTCTATTGAACTTAGCCAAGTTAGCATCGTAGACAGAATTTAAAGAAAAGGTTTAACCTTATCCTACGGAATAGACTGGCTACGGTTCCGTAAAGATTCATCAAAATTAAGTTTAATTGTTGGTTCATTTTTTAAGGTGTTATAAGTTTGACCGCTACGTGTGTGTGTGTGTCTGTCTGTGGCACCGTAGCTCTTAAACGGGTGAACCGATTTGAATGCCGTTTATTTTATTTGAAAGCAGGTTTTCTAGCGATGGATCTTAGACATGTTTTTATCAAAATCGTTTCAGCCGTTTCAAGGTCATCAGCTCTTTTGTATTTTTTTTTAATGTTCGCTTTTCTTTTGAGGGTTGGGGGTTTTAAAATTTTTAGTTTGGTATCTTTTATTTACCTTGGAATGATAATTGAAATATGTATGATATTGTTAATTTTCGTAGGGTCTCGAGAACGAATCCGCAGCTTTGGGCGCATTGCAGAAGGGTTGTATCGACGTGCTGGGCGCCGTGGTGGAGCTGGTGGTGGGCGAGGAGGGCGGCGCGGCGCGCTGGCTGGTGCGCGTGCAGAGCCCCAGCATGTGCCAGCCCTTCGACATGGCTGCACCCACCCGCGAGGTCGCCCTCGAGTGGCTCTCCGCCATCAAGGAAGCGGCCTTCAGCGCCAGCGCCCGTTCTCTCCAACACAGGAAGATGGAACGCACCTGGAGGGTCGCCAAAGAATTGTCCGACCTGATAGTCTACTGCCGCTCCGTTACCTTCAACCAAGACCGAATCCGCAACAAAGGCTTCATCTACAACGAGATGTCCTCCTTCAACGAAACTAAAGGCGAGAGGCTGATTTGCCAACAGGAGACTCCATTCTTCATGAAGTACCACACTAAGCAGCTAAGTCGCATTTACCCAAAAGGGCAGAGGATCGATTCGTCCAACTACAACCCGGTTCCTTTCTGGAACGCTGGCTCGCAGATGGTAGCTCTGAACTACCAGACTCCGGATAAGCCAATGCAGGTCAACATGGGAAAGTTTAAGGAAAATGGCGGGTGTGGTTACGTGCTGAAACCCGACTTTATGTTCGACGAGGCATACAACCCGTACATAAAGAAGAGCATCGAGAAGAAAGTGAAGCCGATGATAGTGATGCTGCGTCTGATCGGGGCGCGGCACCTCATCAAGATTGGCCGCGGGACCACCAGCCCCTCGGTGGAAGTCGAGATTATTGGTGCTGAGTATGACTCTGGCACTAAGCTCGTCACCAAGACTGTTGGTGGGTACCTTTACTATATACTACATTCAAATGATTGCTTTTTTTTTTTTTAATCGTTGCCCCACACTAGGAATTGTTCCTGTATCGAGGGTGCGTTCACAAACATGTAAACTGACATACACAAGACACCCAGACCCGGATGTAACTACCGTTTGCAAGTGTAACCATATAAAATTAAAATTTTCAGCTGACAATGGACTAAACCCAGTGTGGAATGACATCTGCGAGTTCGAGGTGGCAAGCCCCGACCTGGCGCTCATCCGTTTCCTCGTGCAGGATGAAGACATGTTCGGCGACAGGAACTTCATCGGGCAGGCCGTGTTCCCGCTCACGTGCCTGCGCACCGGCTACAGGAGCGTCCCGCTCACCAACGCGTACTCTGAGGAATTGGAACTATCTTCGCTGATGGTTCATATATCCTTTATCACCGGGAAATAGATAAATTAGTAAAATACCTACTGAACTAACCAAAAAATAACAAGAATAAGATGAATTAGAGAGGCAAAATTATATTTATACATTTACAACCTACATTACATCTTTAGAAATCAGCTTCATTAATTATCGTCATCATTCTCTTCTCCCGATTTATTTTTCTTCTCTTTAACCCAATTTATGAATTGATAAGTATATCCCCTGAACGCGCGACGGCATGCCCGCATGCCGACCAGATTACGCGGCTTTATTAAATAACTAAAGATCTTATATCCTGTGGCATGGTTCACATGTATTCTTAGGTAGTTATTACATAGTGTTAGAAAAAAAACGCAACGCAAACGCAGAAACTCAATTTTAAAAAGCCGTTATTTTGTTTTGATTTCGTAACTTGAAGTTTGAGTGTGAATAATAGGAAAATATGATATCGGACTCTACAATAAAAACACTGTTCTTAGATTACTTGTCTATTCATAGTGCAACATGCAAAATTTCATGTAAATTGATACAGTGGTTTTAACAACTACCCACACACACACACACACTATTCCCGACAAATCGTTGATAACAGAATTTGATTAAAATTCAACTCTCGAATTACAAGTATTGTTTACATGTTATTCTAAGGTCTGTTTATTCAACAACCTAAAAAAGTTTACTTTAAGTGACTCGCTCCAATAGAAACCTCAGCAAGTTGTTTTTTATGAGCCCGGTCGTGAATATGTCAAACTGCGATAAGAGGCAGTATATGTCGCAGGATTGTTGGAAAAATCGTTTTGACGAACATCGTTGGTTTTTGTCCTTACTTTACTCGTGTGATTGGGAAACTCTTTCCTTCTTTCCAATAATCTTATGCTTATAACGATTTTCAAAATATCTTGCTACATTGAAATTGCTCGAATGATGAATGATCTGTTGCAGCTAGGTATACTATACTCGTGAAGGTTTCGAAGACCTTGTTTATTTCCTCGAATATTTATTTTGAGAAACAAATTCGAATTGTATTCTTATTAGGGAGCAATTTTTAGGCGGCTGCTAAACTCCCTGATAAATAGAAAGAAAATTGGTGTGATATGACGGTGCTTGAAAAGGTAAAAACCTGGGATTGTACGTACCTACCCAAACTTTATGAATGTTACATTAGAAAGTCATGCCTTCTATGGCATGATTAAAATTTTATTCAAACTATCAAAAATATACACACTTGTATTACGTAGGAAAGTTCAAGCCCGTACTGTTTAGTGTTGTAAACTGAGTGCCTAAACAGAAAATGTATTAGAGAAATGAAAGTAAATGCAAACATGACCCTTATTACTCACAAGGAGTGAGGAAACTGATCAGTCATACAATAGTTGTTTATAATACTAGTGCGGTAAGTTAGTTTTTACAAATGAGTAGACGAATGTAAGGCCGAGACGAAGTCGAGGGCTTACCATAGTCACGAGCTTGTTAAATACCAATTTCCGGACGTGTGTCATACAACGTTTTTTAACACATTTGCGAAAGAAAACAGTACAATAAGTAATTAAACAAACTTGTTTTTGACGTTTCTAATATGAAAATGGCTCCACGTGCGCGTGGTGAAAATTTGAACTACATCTTTCGTTTCATTTTCTCTTTAGTATTAAAGTGAGACAGACGTATTAAATAAAAGCACTTCCTTTCAAAACCTTGGAAGTGCTTTTATTTAATACGTTTGATTTCCAAGGAGGTTCGATCATTCAGCTTATTTATTCGCGTAATGTGAAACAACTTGGAGGAGTTCTTAAATATTTTTTTATGGAAATTAAAAAACAAAGTAAAGGAAACGCACAGCGCTATACAACGGAGTGTGCGGTAAAATAGGTACTTAGATGAGAGTACCTATTTTACCGCACGTTCCATTGTATGGTGCGTAATTTTTAACTTTGGAACAATGTAAGCTTCGTAAATGCATTTTTTGAGCAAATGTGTTGAAAAAAATTTTATCAGAAACTAAATCTCAAAGGCCAAATACATTCCCCCTATATTACTGCTTGTTCAACAAGCAGCCATTCGATTCCACCCCACAACCACATCAGTGGCAGAAGGGTCATGTTTATGCCATACTATAGTATGTGTTCACGAAGACTGGGGTATGCATAATATGAGCTTACTAAGACTGATATTCTAGTAAGTAACCAGCAAGCAGCACAAATATAACAAACTGAAGTAAACGCTATAAGCAACAATATAAATGAAAGAGGCAGCACATTTGAATAATAGTTGTATTAAATGCCCAAGATAAAACTGTTGTTATTGATGAATGTAGAATTAATGAAACCAGGTCCCACCATTGAAACATCGATGTTTGTCCGTAATAGATAAGCATCGAATTTTTCTCTTTAGTTGCAACTGTTTCTGCCCAAATGAACAACTTTATTATTCTTCAAGAAAGTAATAATAAATTCGGAAACAAATGTTTTACCTTGAATACCACTGATAATATAATACTAGCGTACAGATCATATTTTCTCACAAATTGAGGAATTATTTTATAGTATTTTTGACACTTCATAGAAATTTTATTAAATCAGAAAATAAAAATTTTACCATATTTATTTTCAAAATATTAATAATACTTGAACTTCAATAAGAATTCAATGTATAATACGCCATCTATTGAGATTTATTTGTAATGTGTAATTTTCTTTGTTCGAGATGAGCGTCCCATTTTTTTTTTTTTTTTTTGGGGTGTGGGTAATCATCCTATGACTTCTTCCGCTCTAGGGTGGAGCGGGAGGGTGTGTCAGACTCCTACTGACTAAAACCCACCCCTGTTCCTCCCTGCCTCGAGTGCCCAGGGGCGAGGTAACTCTTTCGAATTTATCCTCCACCCCCGGGCAGGCATCGGCCGTGGCAGGCCCCTTCCCTTGGCTGACAACTCTTTGAGGCGCGCGTGGAACACTACGCGCCGTCGACTCTCGGGCCTGGTGCTGATCGGACGGCGAGTTACCCACTACTCGCCGTCCGCAGGCCCGCAGCCGATGATAACTTTGTATGGTAAGAAAAGCCCAATTTTTTTTTTTTGGGTATTTGGTATGGCTTCCTTGAAGAAACTTATTCATTTCCATGGGCAGAAACAGTATATATAATGTGACCACCCATTTCTGTTACATCATATCATCATTAATTTCATAACATTTTTGACTTTTTAATCAGACTATTATAGCAGACTTTAACTTTAAATCACTTGACTTAAATATCGATGTATTAGCATAATATCTGGTACAGTTGACACAAATTTTACACAAACATACGTAATTTTTAATAGTATTTAAGTGTTTAATGTAGTTCTATCAAATTATTGGAAATCGCCAAGTGTGCACAATTTTATGACAATTGATACTGGTTGTAATAATTCTATTGCCGAAATATCAGAGATTTTGTGTAAGTTTGTGACGGGAGTGAGTTCTTTTAAACATTCAATGTAATCATATTGATCTATTCGGTAACGGTCCGAGCTGCTGATTTAGGGAGACAAGAACATAATACATCCCCACAGTAAATTACGAAAATAAAAAGTTGCTGCAGCGGACCCACATTATCTCGGTATTTCGTTGGGTTCGTTAAATTCAAGTTTTGAAATAATGTTACATAAAAATAATAAAGGGCTGGCAGCATTACCGTGTGCAATGTGCTTGTTGTATATGGACGTCCTTGCACAACAACAGCGCTGCGGTTTGCAAAAAACGTAATCAAAATAAGCTTACGTAATTTTTAGAAAGTCAAAATGAAAGGAAAAATATCAATTCAATCATAAATTGTTTGTCAGTACACACTCACGTTACAATCTTGTTTAAAATATATTTACATAGACAAATATATCTTTATATATATAAGTACTTTACTAAATGTTATAATAGATCTATGTAATTTTAAGTAGTTATACTTACGTAGAATAATCTGAATTATGAAATTAAAATTATTAAAATTACAGACTATTTAATAGGAATATGAATTCACATTGCATTTATTTTAAGAATATGCTCTAGATGTATGTATTACGCCGTACCTACATACTTATTTTATGCATTTACATATTAAGACATAGCATCACGCCGGGTACCTTACCCCGATGGGTATGGAGAGTTGAACCGTACACCCTCAGTTCGCCAGTTCTTATTTACCAGCCCCAGCTATTAAAAGTTTTATAAAAAAAAAAATATGTAAGTAGGTATATTTAAATAATAAAACTGATTATGAGAAAACCTTGTATTACCTAGTGTTAGTCCATCGATCAAATACTAAAATAAATAAATTTTTTCTGTATAACTGTTCTGTAACTGTGTTTTCTGTATAAATTGCTATGCATATGAATATTCAATTCAAAGTAGATATGTAGTTACACATATTTTATTTAAATACCGACATGTTGTAGAAACATTTGGCTACATAATTACTAGTTTGGTATTATATTTATTACTATCTTCAGTCAGCGGCTTCGCCCGCGTGAAGGTCGATAATTATCCCACAGGAACTTACTATCGGGATAAAAAATAATATGTATCAATGTCAAGCCAGGCGAAGATTACCCGTATTCCAAATTTCATCCAAATCCGTTCTGCCGTTGCGCCGTGATTGATTAACATCTAAACATACAGACTTTCACATTTACTTAGTAGAATTAAGTGTGGTCAAGATTTAAATTGGCAGTTTGAAGCAGTCAGCAGTGACTGCTCGAGGCAGTCCGTTTTCGAAAACGCATAGATTTTCAGTATCAAGTCGACTATTATCCGCCCGGGCTGTCCGTGTATGGCCGCCCTTATGCTTTCCCTTAGTGTATTAAAATATGGAAGGATTTAGTGGAAATATTAAATAAATTATAAATATATGGAAATCTTTTATTTGCACAGCTACACCTTTTCGTCTCCTCCTTCTCATCTTTTATTTGAACAGTGTGCTTTTGGGCATAAGGAATAAGCTAGTTTCTCATAAATATCTCATGTGCGTCAGTTAAATTACAAAAAAATATTAAACACGTATTTTATTCTTTTGCCACGGAAACTAAAAATGAGTAAGATACATTGGCGCGGAATCTCTTGTTCAATAACTAAACTAAAATTAGAGAATTGCTATCTTTTACTAAAAGGCAGTGCGAGAAAAGGACGGCTATAGCTATGAACTAAGTTAGAGATGTCAAACTAGTTTACGTCTTGCGCTTCGCCGTGTTGTTAGACGACATGTTCTTACGTGTACCTACCCTTAATTTATATGGAAATATTAGTTCAAACTAAATTTGACAGCTCTGATTTACGTCCGTCTCTTTCTTGTTTTATTAGAGAGAAAAAGATAGCAATAGCCTAAATTAAGTTTAGTTTGTGCACAACAGAATCAACACCAGTGTGTTGAAATTACCTCGATACGCTTTGTACCGTTTAGCGACTTAACAAGCACCCACTCTTAAACTTTGATGCGTTTATCTTTATCATTTTTTATTGGTTTGCTAAAGCAAAAAAATACGTCTCCAATATTTTTTATAATTTAGCCCTTAAAAATTCAAAATTTCTCACATTTTTTGCAATTTGCACGTCTGTTTCAGGTTGTATGTTGGTCAAAATATGATTCGCGGCCGTAGCAAGTACCTATGGATTTATAAAATTATAATCATCAATACAACTCTGTGAGTTTTACGCGTCAGGCCCCTCGCGTTACCATAAGGTAACGCAACAATAGGTTTTTAATCGTGTCTGCTAATCTTTAATCATGTAACGTTAATCATGTCGGTTAACGCGTCAAGCCCCTCGGCTTGACGCGTTAACCGACATCAAAAAAGAGAAGGTTCTCAATTCGTCTGTATGTTTTTTTTTTGTATGTTTGCTACGCGATATCTCCGCCATTTGTGAATAGATTTTGATGATTCTTTGTTTGGTAGGTCGAACTTCAGAGGTGGTCATATAAATGTTATCGAAATTGATTCAGCACTTTTTGAAAAATACATAATCAAAAAATATGTAGGTATACCTAGGTATACACAGATGACGTTTTGGTTGTCTCCAAATGTTCAAATTCCATGTTATTAGGATCCATTCGGGCATTACTTCAATATTTAGTTTTACTTCTGGGGAATAACAACTAAAAAGTGAAAAATAAAAAACTTTTTTACAAAAATTACAACCGACTTCTATATTGCAAAATATATTTAATTTCGGCAGTCGGTGTCAAATAACGAAGAAACAAAAAAAATACAAACACCGACTTCCGAAATTAGAGTTATTTTGTAATTTTTAGAAGTTTGTTGTATTTTTTGTAAAAAAGTTTTTTTTATGTCAAATGTCATGATTTCATGAAATAGGTAGTCATTCCATACCTACATCAATATGGTAAATAAAGAATAAATGATGAACCTATCAAAAAAATCACATTGAAATATAAGGTACATACATAGTCTCGAACAAAAATAACACTCGAAACCGTCTCCAATGATACCTACGTAGTTATAGTTATGCCAAAAACATATTTTTTTGCAAATTTATCCTAACGTGCATGATTTAAAGTTTTTTTACAAAGCAGTGTACAAAAAACAATAATATTTGACAACCCAAGTTTGTCGGTAGGACAAGGCATGGAGTGGAGACGAATATTTTTATACGACATTGAGTTAGTACCTATAATAAGAGTTTCTTATAGTGTGTTCTAAACATATAATTATACTTTTAACTGAGCTTAAATATAACACGTGATTTGGAATGAAAATTTAACACCGTGACTACCGCCACCCCACCAATGGCATGGTATATCTCGTAAACTACTGGAGTACTAATTTTCTATGTAGGTTTGAGGAAAGCGACAAGCTCCTCAAACTTTTAATCAAAATTGAAAGTCGTGGTCCCGCTGAACGAGCGCGCGTAAGTAATCATCGTTGATTTCTCGGTAAATACAAATGTGTCAGTTCTGATTTTGTAACGATATGAATCACATAAAAGGGTACTAATTATTTGTATACTTAGAATAGCTGTAGCATGCCCCCTTTTTCAGAGCTAATAGTGGTCCTGCTGAACGGAGCGTGACTACCGCCGGACCACCTTCAAAGTCGATTTTCTCGAAAACTACTAAGGTACCAATTCAATTGTTCGAGTATTAGTACCAATTGAGTACTAATTATTTACCAGATATGGAAGCGATTGGCGTTGGTGGTCCTGCGGTAGTCACGTACATCTAATTTTGTGATTGAATAGAGCAGGCATCAATACTAGAAAATATATTTCAATTTAACCTACATTTTAAAATTAAGGAACACAAATAGGCCTTGGTTGTGTTTTTTTAACCATGTATGCGTTCTTCTCGTCTTATTATCTCCTCGATTTTATTACATACAGTGTAAACATCTTCACTAGCGTAACACAGACCACCAAAATCCTTCAAATCTATTAGTTTGTGCCGACAGAAGTGAAAAGTTCAAACTTTTCAATGAGGCATGTTGTTGTTGTGCGAGACTAGCGCGGCACGTCACATTGACACTTCTCTCGTTATTAGCATGTCGCGACGAACGCCTAAATCGCGTCCCTACAGAAGTGACCTTGGTGATTTTGAATTTTGAAATTTCTTAGGTACAGCTCTGCCGCTCACCAACCACGAACACCTCTGTCGGGGACGCGGTTGGCAACCGTGCACTTAAATAATGAACCAACACACCTTAAAGTTCGTTCATTTCTTACGAGGGAGGCGCCTACGTGCTTCATGCATGAGCATTTTCCTGGGCACTGAGGTGTTGATTCAAAACCACTCAACAAGCAGAACAAAAAACACACATACACTAACACAGAAAATAACTTATGACTTTGATAACTTTACAATAACAACCTAAATTCGCGAATAACTGCACATTCGTTTGCGATGAACGTAAACACGGAACTGACAAAAATTCGTCGTCGGCGAAATGCTAAAGAAATAAAATTTTATTTATGAGCGTAGGTACGCTTTTGAATGTGCCGCCTTTTTTTTTTTTTTTGGGGGTGGGAAATAATCTTATGCCTTCATCCGCTCTAGGGTGGAGCGGAAGGGCGTGTCAGACTCTTACTGACTAAAACCCACCCCTGTTCCTCCCTGCCCTACATGCCCAGGGGCCAGGTAACTCTTTCGAATTTATCCTCAACCCCCGGGCAGGCATTGGCGGTGGCAGGCCCCGTCCTTTTGCTGACAACTCTTTGAGGCCTGCTCATAGACCGCATAGATCAATGAAATTGATAGACTGTACAATCGCATTAAGTGGTACCTACTACCTACTCACTCAGTAATTATTTTGATGTAGGTATACGAAATAGTTTTAACGAAATGTAGGAATGTAGTTTTTAACGAAATGAGTAAGTAACGTTGTTGTATTGTATTACCTAGCTTAACTTTGTTGATAACAAAAATGTATCTAAGAATTATGTCGTTATCAGTAAACTGTAACACATTTTTTTTAGATCTTCTTTACTTATTTCGATGAAGGTAGTCAATGGGATATAAATTTTTGTAGACACTTAAAATGCCTAACGTGTCGCGTCTGTTAGATTCATAGGCCTGTATGAGCAATTGCCGACGAAGGAACGTCGGTGGTCTTTGGCCGGTGTTACGTGCGTACCTACTGGGCCCGCGATGACCTCCAGTGAACTTAGGAAATCAGCTGAGCAGGGAGCTTCTTGTAATTTTATTTACATTGCGTTTTTTTTTTGCGAAAAAAGCGAAGTAATTATTTTTTAATTAAAAATGTCATTGAGGTAGATAGGTATAACGATTTTATACAGTTTATGTAAAAAAAACGCAGTTTTTTTTTTCAAAAATTAGGAAAAAGCCGACGTAAAATTTCAACGCTAGGGGGTCCAGAATCATGTACTGAATCACTGGTACACGTATTTGCGTTTATGTACCTTTATACAACCTGTAGACTTTAAACACATATAAAAATACTAATAGCCCATTTCTAGCGACAAAGTCGCTAAATTGGCAACACTTAGCTCTAAATCGTAGTGATGCGATTACACTAACCTAAATCGTACACAATTTAGGAAGTCAAATCGGAACCTTCGAATCTCACTAAATCGGACCCTAACTGTTCTAACTGCTATTACACCTTCCGATTTCCTAAATTGGCTCCCTTGAAATCGGATGGTGTAATTGAGCCTTTAGCAGTGTACGATAATCGCAAAGATCTCATCACCCGTGCATGACTGCCCTTATGCTTTCACTCATGTGTTCATATTCACGCAAACATTTTGTAAATAATTTGAAGCGAAATATGTTTTGGCTCATCTACTCATTTTATGCTAAATTATTACAAGTGAAAAAGTAGAAGTATGGAAGTGTTTTAGAGGATGGCTGTGTGTGGCTGACTTTATTCTTCAATAAGTTGTTGTATGAAGAAGTGATCCCACAAGAATGGTGCAATAGTTCGCTAGTGCCCCATCTTCAAGAAAAAAGGGGATGTACAGGACTGCAACAACTATCGAGGGATAAAGCTTATGTCACATACTATTAAAGTATGGCAGAAAGTGATAGAGAAAAGATTGCAAGAGGAGAGTGAGATTACCCCGAACCAGTTTGGGTTTATGCCAGGTCGACGGACAATGGATTATCTCTCCACCACCCTTGGTTGACTGGTAGAGAATGCCTAAGGCATTAAGTCCGCCTTTGTACTTTTAGTTGCATGAAGTGTAAATAAATAAATAAATGGACGCCACCTTCGCTCTCCGTCAATTGTGCGAGAAGTACAGATGTGTGCACAAGAACTTGCAAATGGTGTTCATTGATCTTAAAAAGCGTATGATGGGGTACCTCGGGATGTGTTGTGGTGGGCCTTGAAAGAGAAAGGTTTGCCTGGTAAGTATGTTGAGTTGATTCGTGCTATGTACAGACAATCTAGTACCTACGTCCGGTCGGCTGTTGGCAACACCGATGAGTTCAGTAAGTGTGGCTGTGTGCTTACATACGGTCGGCTTTAAGTCCTTACTTCTTCCTGTTAATTATGGACGCTCTTACGACGGAAATACAGGAAGAGGCACCCTGGTGCATGCTGTTTGCCGACGACATTGTTCTGGTCGGTGAAGATGGACCTGAGATCCATAGCAGATTGGAGAAATGGCAACCGAAGCTGGAGAAAGTTGGCTTGAAAATCAGCAGAACCAAAACTGAATACATGTTCTGCGAGTTTGGCGGTCTCTCCAGTTCTGAAGCTGTAGTGCTAGATGGCGCGCTTCTCCCAGTCTGCTCCGATTTTCGATATCTCGGTTCACTCGTGCAAAGTGATGGCGAAATAGATCGGACTGTTAAGCACAGAATGAACACTGGATTGATGAAATGGCGGCAGGTTACCGGGACTATCTGTGACTCCCGCATTCCCCTAAAACTTAAGGGGAAGATTTATAAAACAATGGTCAGACCTGCTGTCTTGTATGGTTCAGAATGTTGGGCCACAGTAGGGATGAATGAAAAGCAATTGCATGTAGCTGAGATGAGAATGCTAAGAGCGATGTGTGGTGTTACGCGTATGGATAGAATTAGGAATCCTACTAATATTATAAATGCGAAAGTTTGTATGTTTGTATGTTTGGCTGAAGGTAACGTAAAAACGGCTGAAGGGATTTCAATGAAATTTTGCACACATGTAGGTCATAGCCTGGATTAACACATAGGCTTTTTATAACACTTCGTGCAAAATGTATGGCAACGACGTTTTGCACGAAGCGTTAGACAGAGAACTGTCACATTACTCACGCCCAGTAATGTCTTTTGCATGAAGCGTTAACGTTAACGTTTACAGAAAAGTATTTTGTCTAAAGGCTCTGTACAGATTCACGAACAACCAGGACATCAGAATTAAAAATGTATACCAAGGCTTTTTTTTGGGATTATGAGAGGTATAGATTCTAAAACTACCAGGAGACCAGAGTCATGAATCAGTATTTTTATCTTAAGTGGTATAGATTCACAAAATATCAGGAGACCAGAAACACAAAGAGTGTTCCGGGGCTGAAATATTGAGCGGTATAGATTCTCAAACTACCAGGGAGAGGGGGCTGAAATCCTGAGCGATATAGATGCCTATCCTACCAGGAGATCAGAAGCACAAAAGATATTCCGAAGCTGGTATTAGTAGAGGTAGAGATTTACAAATTACCAGGAGACCAGAAACGTGAAGAAGTAAAATTTCCGAGCGGTGTAGATTCACGCACTACCAGGAGATCAGAAACACAAAAAAAAAATAGGTGGGCTCAGGACTAAAAAAAAAAGCATCATTTTCGGGGCTGGAATCCTGAGCGGTATAGATTCTTAAACTACCAGGAAAACAGAATCATGCAGAAGAGAAATTTCAGACCTGCATGCGAATGAAGCCGCATGTAAACTACCAGGGTGCCAAAATCATGAAAATGTGAATTTAACACACATAACAACAAAGCGACCTCAAACGTAGATCTATACAAATGCAAAAAAAAATTAGGTAGCCCATAGAAAAGAGATGCTCGGCGTAGCGCAAAAAATCGCCGTCCAACTTTGGTAAAACCTGCTAATGTAGGAAAATCTAATTTATCATGATCCTAGCCCGTACTAACTTTTAATCTTTCACAAATGTTTGATTTTTTCTCTGGACTCAATCCGGATGGAGTCACGGGTAAGAAGTGATGAAGGGTCTGTCTTTATGTAGAACGACGTTCAAAAAGTTCTGGCTCACAACCTAATTTGAATAACTGACTTTGGATTTTGATTTTTACAGTGTATTTTTAACGTGCTATTCTCAGGAAATAGCACTCAAATTTATAATCATACTTTTCACGCGGGTGAAGCCGCGGGCGGAAGCTAGTGAGTATAAAAGAGGAAGTCTGAAAGTGGCACCGCTGACTGAAAAGTTGTGTGGAAATCGGTTGTCGTGGTATGGGCATGTGATGCGGAGGAATGAAGAAAATGTCGTGAGGAAAGTCTTGTGTGTGTGTGTATAAGAGTAGGGGAAGGCCAAAGAAACGATGGTTGAACTGTGTGAAAGAGGATATGGGTAAAAAGGGGGTGACTACAGAGATGACGACTAATAGAGGAGTATGGAAGAAAAAGACATGTTGCGCCGACCTCAAATAAATTGGGATAAGGGCAGGAGAATGATGATATTACAAGTGAAAACCATAGTCAGCTTGGTTCTTTTTATCCAATATTTTTTTCATTCAAGTCACGTTCAATAATTTCTTAAAAAATAGGTTAAATATCTTATCTGTAGCGCTTTGTGAGATCTGTGGCATGGTACATAGATAGTTCATTCAATCTGTGGTTCATTGCATTCACTCCAATTCATTGGAAGCAATCGCTATTTGCCTACGCTTACCTTCACATAATGATGAGGTTTTTGTAATTTTATAATACTGAATTAAATTGAAATTTCGTATAAGTGCAACATTTTTATCTAGTTTTTATTCAAATTAATAGATTATAGAGCAATAATTGTATCCTAAAAGCAATTTTATAATAAAAATGTCATATGTTTTTGAACCACTTCAATGGCCGTACTGTACGAGTGTCAATAATAAGTGTTTTGCTGTTCCGGAACTGTAGATTGATATGTTTGTATCAAGGAATGTGATAATGAATAGTTTTCAATGGCGCAAATGGTTTCTTTTTTTGATTTTCACTGTGTACCGGAGCTTAGATACCGTCGATGGTGAGTGCTTTTCATCACTTGTCCATTTGCTTGCGATTTTAAATTATCTAAACACAAAATAATAAAGTTCTGTTTACATATTTCTGGTGTACTAACTGGCTTAGTTGAGCTCAGCACTTTGATGGGATAACATAGCGCTGTAAAAGCCATCAAAATATTCCAGACATTGAATGTAATATTGTAAGGCTTAGCTTACTGAAGTGACAAACAACTATTAAAAAAACGTGTTACTTGAATGTGTAGTGTTCTATAAATTTTTGTAACTTGAATGTGTAGTGTTCTATGAACTACTTGATTTGAATGGAGCTTTGTGTGTGTAAAGATAATATAGGAAAAAATAGAAGCTTCACAATTAATTTGTGTGTCCCTGTGAGAAAGTCCTACAGAATCAGGGGGAGTTTCACAAAGTTCAATGTCTTGGATTCAAATAAAAAAAAAATAAAAGGATGGATTTCTTTCACCAAAAAACCAACCATGGTTTAACTAGAAACAGGCATAGGTCTTAACATTATTGTAATGATTTTGATAATAATGAACATTATTGTGATTGATTGAGGAGACCAAAAATACATTTATTTTTTACACAGTATCTTTTTTTCTATTAAACGGGGTGGAAACTTTCAGCGGGGCAGTAAGGAGACTACTGTAACTGTAGCAGCTAAAAAAAGGGTCTTGTGAGTCTATATATAATTTTTCATGAAATGTTAATCCGCTTTCACAATAAAAAAAAAATTGGGTACAGTTAGCAAGAAAATGGCCACTTTACACGATTTTTTTCTTTAATGCCAATCAATCTTGTTTCTAATACTGTTCAATAACTTCTATGGGGCCAATCCAGGTTGGAGTATTAAAAAAGTCAGAAATTGCAAAAAACTTTTCACAAACATTTTGTATGAAAATTTTACAGATTTTTTTTTTGTCATCCGATTTTTTAATACTGAACAAAAACTTCTATTGGACCAACCAATCCATCGTAGGAGTACTAAAAAAAAGTCGGAAATCGCACCTTGGATAAATTCTTAACAGAGTTACCGCATCCCTGGGCAAGAACAGGGGTGGGTTTTAGTCAGTAAGAGTCTGACGAGCCTATGCACACCCTCGTTTTAGGTACCCGCGTAGACAGCGCGTTTTTCATTCTATATGTATAGTAGTGTGCAAAAGATCTACAAGCTGCGTCTGACTCGCGTGCGTATCACGCAAATGCGCGTCGACGGCGCGTTTAAAAAACGCGGTGTGCATAGACTCCAATGTAGTTCTCCTTACTGCCCTGCTGAAAGTTTCCACCCTGTATATCCTGCTCATCACAGCGATCTGTCATGGTCATTTAGCTGCTCCTTTGTTCGAATTACTTCTATATTTGGTCTTTGTAGCAGAGAGGAATCGTCTATTGACCAGTCCCACTCATTCTGCTGAGAATATTTTTATTAAACTTGGAACACTGTTCCTCTTAAGTCTTGTGTATGTCGCAGTCATTTGGTTGAATTAGTCAGTCAATTGGATGTCTAGGCCGTTCATTAAATGCATTCAATTAAATGGCTGAAGGACAACCAGCCAAGTCACGGAACGCAACGTTTAACCGGATGGCTGGATGTCGTCTAGTCATTTAATTAAATTGGATATTGATGAATTTGTGATACCACTGATCATGATTATGTGTGTACATATGGCAATATTATGATGCAAGAGCAAGCGAAGCAAGCTCAGGACATGAGGCACCTCTTCGTGGTTATTGCTTCTTAAACCATTGATCCTCGCGAAGCGAAGCTTCGACCCTTTTAAATATATTGGATCACTAATCATTTTTCATTTAATTTAAAGTAAATTTGAATCACTTGGCTTTGTCTTGGTCAGTCATCCTCAAAGGGCTGACTTTCAATACGCCAAGTTGTTGAATGCCGGCGTTTAATGAACGGCCTAGGCGTCCAATTGACTGCCTAATTCAACCAGATGACTATGACATGTATTCTATACTTTCGGACCCCGATAAATCAGCAGCCAGTGAGTTGACATTGTTTTGTTAGCTTTTTCTGGTAGTTTTGACTATGAGCAGGGATTTTTTGTTTGACAGTTTTGAGATCTTGCAGGATGTATTTATTGTGGGTGAATTTAGGAATGTTGAACATGGATCGCAAAGCTTTGGTCTGAAACCTTCCCAGGATGTTGATATTACTGTTGCTTGCTGTTCCTCAGAGTTCCACTCCGTATGTCCAAACTGGTTTCAAAATAGTTTTTTATATCAGCATTTTGCTTTCGTGGTTAAGGCGGGGTTATCCGAATAAACGTCGTTTTGTATTGTGTTTTATTCGTAAATAACATGGATTTAAATGTTGAAAAAAATACATTTTAACAACTGTGCCTGCGGTTTCACCCGCGTTTATGTATCTTTCGTAATTTTTTTTTTTTTATGTTATACTTCTTTTGGCGCGTTAGGGAAAAATGATGAGAGTAAATTATTACGATGCGCGCGTACACCGTCACAAAAACCTACAGCCTGAAGTTAGCTAGAACCGACACCCTGAAGCTAGCTATGGTCTGTGGTTCATGAAGAATGAGTGTTTTCCTTTTGTAAACTTTGTGACAGTTTGGTTTTTTATCTTGTTACGCCAAAGAAGTATAACTTCTTACGTGCGTACATAAGTACACACACAGTTTTTTTTTTCATAAAAAAGTATCCTATGTTACTTCTAATATCTCCAAGGATATGTGTACAAAGTTTCATGATGATCGGTTAAGTAGTTTTAGCCTGAAAGCGTAACAAACAAACTTACATTCACATTTATAATATTAGTATGATTTCAACTACTTCGATCTAGATATTTCGGCCTTGCGATATACGATTACTTATACTTTACTGCATCCAACTAAATCGCAAAGACAAGTCTAAATTATGATCTAATTCTTATTTCATTTCAGTTATATTAGGCTTTGAAAAATAAGACTAATGCCATAATAAAGGTCGTAAAAAATGGGATATAAAACGGCCGACATAATGTGAAATATCAAAATATCTATACCACTAATTCCAAAATTCAGTGTTATCCTCTTTTCATGCGCTCGCTCCGTGTCCTTTAGTCCCGAGCGGAACGTGTTGGAGGTCGGACGTGTGCAAATTTTTCCAAACTCGCCGCCCCCGCTAAGTTCTATTACCGGCAGAGCCAAAATCTATATTTAAAATAAAAATGAATTGCCAAAATGTACGCGCATAACTTCCGAACGACTGCACCACATTGGATAATTCTTTTTTTGTTGTGTTTATCAGGACAAGGTTTGTATGAAAGAAAATTTTGAGAACTCAAATAAAAAAAATTGCACCCGTGCGAAGCCGGGGCGTCCGCTATTAGTTTATAAAAATAAATACTTGTAATACTTTTTTATTATTTTTTTTATTTTTTAAAACAAAGTGGGCAAAACCAAAACAAATAAAAAGTTATCATCGCTGGCTCTACGAAGGCTGAATAAACAGAAAAACCGGCCAAGTGCGAGTCGGACTTGCACACGAAGGGTTCCGTACCATAAACTGAAAAAAAAACTCGTTTACGTATTTTTTTTTGTTTTTATTCGGGCTGTATTTCATGATCTGTAATAAGTAGACAGTTGAACTGTGTAGCTATTACGGATCGTGAGATACAGCCCGCTGACAGACAGACGGACAGCGGTATCTTAGTAATAGGGTCCCGTTGGTTACCCTTTGGGTACGGAACCCTAATAAGGTAAGGATTCTTTGACAATATTATTATTTATCTTTATTTTACTTTGCTTACTAGGTATGCTACGCGGAATAGATTTACAAACCGAAAATATGTGTAAAACAGTTGAATTTAAACCCTATGGCAATGTAAATAAAGACGCCACGCGCGCAAAAGCTATAAGCCGACTTTCGCACAGACGTAAACGTATCGCGGCGATCTTTTTTAGCACACTAGATTTCCAACGCTCGAAAACTATGAAAACGACACCCATGACAAAGAATTAGAAAATTTTCGCAGTTTTTTTATACTGTAGCATGAAGATTTCGCACCCTTATGGAAAGTCAAATGGCCCGCGGCGCGTAGTTTTGAATCGTATTCGTATTCATGATCTTCGTGTCAGTCAGATTTTAAATCCACCTTATTCACAAAAATAAATAAGTATACCTACTTATTTTTAATTATTAGGATTTAGGTTCAAGTTTACAATACGTACCTAACTTTTAGATAACTATAAAAATACTTAGGTACTAGAAAAATTAAACAAAATAAACTTATACTAATTCATTCAAGTTGATCTACTGCATTGCTCTATATTGTGACGCAACTTAGTCATCATTCTCCTGCCCTTATCCCAATTTATTTGGGGTTGGCGCAACATGTCTTTTTTTCCATACTCCTCTATTAGTCGTCATCTCTGTAGTCACCCCCTTTTTACCCATATCCTCTTTCACACAGTCCAACCATCGTTTCTTTGGCCTTCCCCTACTCTTATAGCCATCCACATCCATACACAAGACTTTCCTCACGACATTTTCTTCATTCCTCCGCATCACATGCCCATACCACAACAACCGATTTCCACACAATTTTTCAGTCAGCGGTGCCACTTTCAGACTTCCTCTTATATACTCATTCCCAATTATATCCATGCGCGTAACACCACACATCGCTCTTAGCATTCTCATCTCAGCTACATGCAATTGCTTTTCATTCATCCCTTTTGTGGCCCAACATTCTGAACCATACAAGACAGCAGGTCTGACCATTATTTTATAAATCTTCCCCTTAAGTTTTAGGGGAATGCGGGAGTCACAGATAGTCCCGGTGACCTGCCGCCATTTCATCCATCCAGTGTTAATTCTGTGCTTAACAGTCCGATCTATTTCGCCATCGCTTTGTACGAGTGAACCGAGATACCGAAAATCGGAGCAGACTGGGAGAAGCGCGCCATCTAGCACTACAGCTTCAGAACTGGAGAGACCGCCGAAATCGCAGAACATGTATTCAGTTTTGGTTCTGCTGATTTTCAAGCCAACTTTCTCCAGCTTCTGTTGCCACTTCTCCAATCTGCTCTGGATCTCAGGTCCATCTTCACCGACCAGAACAATGTCGTCGGCAAACAGCATGCACCAGGGTGCCTCTTCCTGTATTTCCGACGTAAGAGCGTCCATAATCAACAGGAAGAGGTAAGGACTTAAAGCCGACCCTTGATGCAAGCCTACAGCCACACTGAACTCATCGGTGTTACCAGCAGCCGACCGGACGTAGGTACTAGATTGTCTGTACATAGCACGAATCAACTCAACATACTTCCCAGGCAAACCTTTCTCTTTCAAGGCCCACCACAACACATCCCGAGGTACCCTATCATACGCTTTCTCAAGATCAATGAACACCATGTGCAAGTTCTTGTGCACACGTCTGTACTTCTCGCACAATTGACGGAGAGCGAAGGTGGCGTCTATTGTCCCTCGACCTGGCATAAACCCAAACTGGTTCGGGGTAATCTCACTCTCCTCTCGCAATCTTTTCTCTATCACTTTCTCCCATACTTTCATAGTATGTGACATGAGCTTTATCCCTCGATAGTTGTTGCAGTCCTGTACATCCCCTTTATTCTTGAAGATGGGCACTAGCGAACTATTGCACCATTCTTGTGGAATCACTTCTTCATACAACAACTTATTGAAGAATAAAGTCAGCCACATACATCCATCCTCTTTTAAACACTTCCATACTTCTACTGGTATGTCATCAGGGCCCATGGCCTTTCCATTTTTCATACATTGAACTGCCTTTCTTACTTCATCCATGCTAATTTCTCTCACCAAACCCATATTTACTTGTACCTCTTTGAGCACACCATTCCATTCATTCTCTTCGTTCATCAACTTTTCAAAATAAACCTTCCATCGCTCTTTTATTTCGTCATCTTTCGACAAGACTTTACCGAGTTCCTCTTTCATACATTTTATGTGCATTATATCCCTCGTTCTCCTTTCTCTTAATTTTGTAATCCGGTAGAGCTCCTTCTGGCCTCTAGGGCTGTTCAGTAAATCATATAACTTTTCCTGCGCCTTAGCCCTGGAAACTGCAACCGCCTTTTTTGCCTTCCTCTTCCATTCTTTATAAATTTTCTTTTTCTCTTCTTTCAAATTATCATTTCCGGTTTCTACATTCTGCCATACTTTGAACGAAATTTTCTTTTCTTTTAGCATCTTTTGCACATCTTCATTCCACCACCATGTATCCTTTTCTATCATGCCTTTACCTTGCGATTCTCCAAACACATCTTTTGCTACTCGCCTTATACAATCCGCCATCTCTTTCCAACATTCATCCACAGATTTTCCTTCCATATCCTTCATGTCTATCATTTTATCTACCACTTGACTCTTAAACATACTTGCACACTCCTCATTTTCTATCATACGCCATCTGATTTTGGGTGGGGGCCGTTCTTTGTTCCTACTGGACGAGACACTGACTGTTACGTCCATCATTATGAGCCTGTGTTGAGAGACTAAGCCTTCGCCTGGCAACACTTTACAGTTTTTGACTGTTTTGAGACTGTTTCGTTTCACCAAGAAAAAGTCAATTTGGGTCGCGTGCTGGCCACTTTTGTAAGTGATCATATGTGACGCAACTTAGTACCTACTCGAATTCGTGAACTCATGAGGTGTGCGCTTGGCGCGTGCGTCTCCGCGCTTCGTAATTTGTTACGTATCGCTACTCCTTTCGGGGGCAGGGGTATGCGTTAAATCTTTTAGGTTCTAAGCGACCACTTCCCAAAAAGTTCACTCTCCCAAAACGTCCACTTCCCAAAACGGTAATTCCCTAAATGTCTGTTTCCCACTTCGTCCACTATCCCAAAACGACCAGTTCCCAAATAGTCCGTTTCTCAAAACGGCAACTCCCAAAACGTCTAGTTCACATGAATAATAAAAAGAATCATCTTATACTTGGTTTCTAAACAGGACCATAATGAGTAAATAAAAATGAATAATGGAGATTAAAAAGATTTATTTGCTTTCTTTAAAAACATCTACTATTATTCTAAACAGAAGATAAATAAAAACGACTTTCTTAGGTCACAAGACAGAATTAACCAAGGATATATAGAGCAGTGGTATTGGCCGCGACTTACAAGTTGTAGGTCGTGAGTTCAAACCCAAGCAGGTGCTTTGCTTGGGTAAATTATTTCATCACCACTGCTCTCAAAACGGTGAAGGAATACATCGTGAGGAAAATGTCCTAGAACCAAAAATTCGAACACATGTGACATCGACTAATCCTCATTGTTCCCGCGTGGTGGTGAATATGTTTCCGGTTAAACTAAACTAAGATTGACTATTGTAATTAAAATTTTAGAAAATAATGTAATGAAGCAAAAAAATTAATGTCAATGACGGGAAAGCCACTGTCACCTGCAAAAGAGTTTGTAACTGTTCAGTTTACAATGGTAACACTTTGATAAAAACTTTTTTACAAAAAATACAACCAACTTGCCTTTTATGTGTAAAAATAAACTTTGGAAAGTGGACGTTTTGAGAGTTGATGTTATTGGAAGTGGAATTTTTGGGCATTGTAGATTTTTGGTCGTTTTGGGAAAGTGGAAGAAGTGAGAAATAGACATTTAGGGAATTACCGTTTTGGGAAGTGGACGTCTTGGGAGAGTGAACGTTTTGGGAAGTGGTCGTTTAGAACCTAAAGGCGTTAAACAGCTACGGCGCTCGGGTAAGGCTCGCAGTAACTAAGAATGTTTACCAATTAGTCAGTACATACTTCTCAGCTTTGTGTCTAGGGTTTTCCTTTTACTCCAGATATGTTTCTGCCAAATCAGCCTTCTGTTCAGGTGTATGCCAAGGTGTTTTGCACTATCTTCGTGTGGCATTTTTTCACCGTTAAGAGTAATTTGGGGACAGTTTTTTTTAGTTTTAGTAAAGGTGACTTGTGCAGAATTTTTTTTATTCGCCTTTATCCTCCATATCTTTAGCCACTTTTCAATTTGGCATATGTGTTTCTGTAGGTTCATTGAAGCAACATCTGAGTTGGTTTGCACTGACAGTATTGCAGTGTCGTCAGCATATGTGGCTGTGAAGTTATTATCATCTATTGGTATGTCAGCTTTGAAGTTATGGTATAGCACGGGCCTCGAAATGCTCCCTTGTGGAACACCAGACTTTATTTCATGCAAATCTGATGTGATGTTGTTAAGTTTAATCTCAAAACATAACTTGTTTCAGGTAACTTTCTAGTATTAAGAAGAAGTGGGGCAGATGTTTTTTTTAGCTTATACCAGACCCTATCAAAGGCCTGAGTGATATCCACCAAAACCACCAAGCAATATGTTTTGTTTTCCAGTGTGTGACTGATGGTATTGGTCCACCTATGTACCTGCTTAATAGTGCCATGCTGCTGTCTGAATCCGAATTGATGCCCAGGAAGGATGGTATTTAGACGTTGGCGCATTCTGTTGAGGATAATTTTTAAATATTGGTCTATAGAACGAGGCTTCTTCTGATGGTTTACCAGGTTTAAGTACCATGGCAACCTGAGCAATTTTCCATTAGAATGGGTAGTAGGAGAGTCTCAGGCAGGCATTGAAGACCATCACCAAGAACATTATACCTTTGTTTGGAAGGTTGTTTAGCAGTATGGAGTCTAATAGATCATTGCCCGGTGCTTTCTTTGGTGGCAGAGCTTTAATCTCACGGAATAATTCAGTAGGACTTACTGCCTTTAGGGGTAAGCATAGTTAGTTGGGTTCTTTTTTTTTTTTTTTTTTTTTTTTGGGGGGTGGGAAATCATCTAATGACTCTTTCCGCTCTGGGGTGGAGCGGAAGGGCGTGTCAGACTCTTACTGACTAAAACCCACCCCTGTTCCTCCCTGCCCTACGCGCCCGGGGGCGAGGTAACTCTTTCGAATTTATCCTCCACCCCCGGGCAGGCACTGGCCGTGGCAGGCCCCGTCCTTTGCTGACAACTCTTTGAGGCGCGCGTGGAACACTACGCGCCGTCGACTCTCGGGCCTGGTGCTGATCGGACGGCGAGTTACCCGCTACTCGCCGTCCGCAGGCCCGGGTCTACGGTGGCCGGAGATCGTCTCGCAGCCCCCGGCGTCTCCTGCGACGGCTGCTGCTGGGGGCGCTAGGGCGATTCGGTCTCTGTTGAATCTCCCTAACGTGTGCCGCCTCCCTCTTCGCGAGCATTACTGCTTCGCAGAAGTTGGAGACGGCCCCCCATTCCCTCTCACTCCGTACCATGGCCTGAACCAGGGCACGGCGCGAGAGGTCGCTGTCGCCTATCGCATCCACGAGGACACGGCGGTGTTCTGCCCAGGCGGGGCAAACCTCCACCGTATGCTCCACCGTGTCCACGGGGCGATCCTCGCAGTGGAAACACGCAGGGGTCACCTCCGCCTTGATACGACACAGGTACTTCCCGAAACAGCCATGTCCGGTGATAGTTAGTTGGGTGACTAGAGATAGTCTGTCACTTCATCGTCTCTATGTCAGTGCAAATGCGGTTGCTTTTTAACCGTCTTCAAAAAAGAGGAGGTTCTCAATTCGTCTGTATGTTTTTTTTTTGTATCTTTGTTACGCGATATCTCCGCCATTTGTGAATAGATTTTGATGATTCTTTTTTTGTATGATAGGTCATACTTCAGAGGTGGTCCCATATAAATTTTATCGAAATTGATTCAGCACTTTTTGAAAAAATCAACATAAACAAAAAATATGTATACACAGATGACGTTTTGGTTGTCTCCAAATGTTCAAATTCCATGTTATTGGTGTTATCGATATTCGGGCATAACTTTAATATTTAGTTTTACTTCTGAAACTTCTGGACTCTTAAAAAAGAAAAACTAAAAAGTGAAAAATAAAAAACTTAAAAAAAAATGCAACCAACTTCTAAAAATTATAAAATAACTATAATTTCGGAAGTCTGTCAAAAAACGAAGAAACAAAAAAAAAAGAAACACCGACTTCCGAAATTAAAGTTATTTTATAATTTTTAGAAGTCGGTGGTATTTTAGTAGTAGTTTTTTATTCAGTGTCAGATCTAGCCCAACTTCTGTCCTGCCTTCGCCATGGCGGGATATGGTCTTTTGGTCGCTTAAGGTTCTTGGTCGCGCGCCATAACGAATTATTAGTATCCTAATGTGGGGTTAGGTAAGTTATGTGTCTTTGTTGGCAAAGGTTCTCGTATTCCTTGATCATAATATCTTTCAGGTCTCGTTGCTTTGTTAAACTTAGTTTTGTCTGTAGGATATTTGGTTCTATACCAATCTTTCCTTAATTGTCGCCGTACGTTGACCTTCTCCATAATGTTCCTTGGAAGTTCCGTTTCTTTTAAGCTTCGAAATTCCGTGGTCTTTTTTTCACTTAGTAGGTATCTAATAGGCTTAAACCAATTAATATTAGATTACTGCCATATCTTGTCATTCAATTGAGATTCACTTTTGTTTCGGCAATTAAACAAATATTGCTTACTTATTATTATGTTGAAAATAAATGTTAAATCATTTGGTATCAAATTTATTTCTCCTTGATTCAATTCCCATTCTAAATGATAACATTGATCACAGGTTTGAAATGTTACTGCAACAGTGAGAGATGTCCCAACTCAACATGTGAGACGGATGGATACTGTTTTGCTTCTACTAGCCTGGAGAATAAAGTGCAGAAGTTTACATACCAGTGAGTATATTTATAAATTTAAATTGAAATTTACCTACCTACATAATATTATTTTCAAAATTATAACTCATGTTATTATTCCAAATTTATCCAAAATTATAAGTCAAGGCATTTTATTTTAAAATTATACCATTGATCTGAAAGGTACATATTTTCGTTCCCTCAATCTCCAAAAATATAATGTTGGCTGACAATTAATAATAATTAAACAATTGGCAAACTCAAATCAACACAAACCTGTTGTTATGCTGTAGCTCGCAGGTATAATTCTAACCTATTTCTATCAAATGATTGACCTGTGTAGTGCGGTGGTCTTAAGCTGTATGAACTTGAACGTTGCATTTCCTCCTGAAAACCCGGTAAAATGCAAAAAATCTACAATGTATTGCTGTAAAACCGATTTCTGCAATTCTGATGTGATTACACCAATAATGGGTAAGCTGTTCTGTGCACTTGCGGGCGTGTCATGTATCTATTTTGATGATGCAGATTTTGAGTTTGTTTGATGTACTATTAGAATCATATAATTGCATTGCCATTTCCTATAAGTTTTGTGTTGAGATGCCAATACTCTAACAATCGCTTTGAATTAGTGATTTGAATATGTACCTACTAAGCAGAGAGAACGAGCAGGTGCCGACACAAATAATTAGTATGATTTGAATGATGTGCCGTACTCCTTAACCAACTCTTTTTTCCGAGTGTGCGTTGTTTGCTTTAACCTACTAAACATAATGTATGGTGGTTCCACTTGCGACGCAGCTGTATCGAGCTCAAATCGCTGATACCCATCGAGCATCCCTTCAGTTGCTCTACGACGAAAACTAAAAATGAATCGGTGGTGATAAAATGTTGTAAGTCACATGACATGTGCAATCAAGGCCTGCGCCTGGACCTGCAACCGAAGCCGCCAGGTAGGACGACGTGGAGGTAGCCCTCGATGTGCCCCGCTAACTACTGCACTCTAGCTTCTGCTGTGACACTCGACGCGCGGCATACCACACGCCAAGCGCCCAGCGCCCGGCGCCCATGCTCCAGCAGGCGCCGACTGCCTTGGTGTATGGTGCAAGACTGCATGGCTAAAGAAATTTACTTTTTCTTCGTTTTGTTCTAATAACCAAGTTTTTTTTCCGTAGACCGGCATTGATCACCGTTTAGGGTTATTATGTTCTCTTTGTACTAATCTAAGAATTTATGAACGTAGATGTTGGGACCGAGAAAACATATTCCCTCCCGGGGATATGCCCATTTGGTGCCGCGATGACGAAAGCCCCAATATATCTTGCTGCGCCACGGACTACTGTAACCGTGATCTATTCGCAGGTACAGTATACATTCGGAATGTGTCGTCGGGGGGCGCGCTGTCTGGGTAGCTTACATTGTGATGTCCACATCAAATGTATTGTTGAGTCTTACAATGTTACAGTAACCTTCATGAGAGGTTCTTATAATAACTTAAAGTAATATCAGCTGCTCAGTAACAATCGCGCATGCAAATGTATCGAATTATGCACATAATTTATTGGCAGTGGGACATTTCCCTATCGTCCATATTATTTCAGTCGACACGTGTTTCACATTTGCAAGTTAAAAATCTTGTTTCTGAAATGCTCGTCTTTGAACTGAAATGTTCCGTTCCAATACTTGAAACATTAAATGGGGCATCATTACATATTATAGCTGCATAGTACATTAAACGAGGGGGTGCCATTGCACAGAAAGCATGACGGGGTTGCATCGAATTAGTGCCATTATTATACGACACTGAATGTCTTGATTACAGAAAGTAAAGAGGAATGTGTAGTCATTTTACAAGAGGCGATAAGTAAGGCCGTAAGTGATCATAAGCCGGTTTTTCCACTTGATTTTAGCATGTTATAGGTATGAAGATTATACTAATAGCATGTCAGTAACCATAATTTTGTAACTATTTATTTTCGCTAACAACATCGAAGCACTTTATTATTTAGTTTACTGACAACTGGCTATGGGACTTGTAACTAAACCAGCTGCACGGTATAAATATGATCGCATAATCTACTAATTTAACATTGCTATATAATACACGTAGAAACTCTTGGTTTACTTTGGTTTACCCATAATATCGATATGTTTTTACAAATAACTATTTGTGACCATAGTTTGTGATGGCTGTTATTGTGCTTTGTTATTCTGTTGCATATTATTTAGTTACCTGGTTTATCAAAATATTTTACGATAATATCAGAGATGTTAGACCTCAATAAATGGTAATTTGTGTCATTATGTGAGTCCAAATTGTTTATTACGTTTATTATATTTGCTTAGGGATGTGTATTGGTGTCGCCTATTGCATGACGTGTTATTTTGCGTGATGTGTTCATTTTCTCTTTACGATCGCTTTCGTTGAATATTGGTTTTCCGATTCTGAAAAAAAAGTGCTTGCTGTAATTAGTAAAATTTATTGTTACTTTGATATTAATATTTAGGATTCACACAACATTTCTAAGGATAGGTATATTTTAAGAAATAATCAGAAACTAAAACAAATGCGCTAAAAGCGTTTGCTGGTTATTTAGTTATTTATTTAAATTACAGTAATTATTTGTGTTGTGTTTTAGAAACTAACTAGCTTTAAGAATAAAAAGACTTTTATGAAACCAGTCGAGCATTTGTATTCATTACGGATATGTAGGTCAACGTACTATGAATATTTTGTATTACTACTCTCAATTGATGACCAGTATAGATGTTACACATGAACGATAATATCCTTGCCAAAGAGTGTGCCGCAATTCTAAGGAGCTATCGCCTGTCTTCAATAAGTTTGTTACAATATTTTGCATATTTTAAACAACTTGCTTTAAAGTAAGATTATTATAATACTGGTCTGATATTTTTTGGGATACTTAGATCACGGGATTTTTTTACCATTTTATACGCATCGGGATATTTCAATAAGATTTAATTGAGCATCATACTTAGGAACAAGGGGCTAAAATGTGGGCTGTGAACTGTGATGCATGCATGACCTCTGGGTTTGGGTTGGTATTCCATATCCAGTATCTCTCACTATCATTTCACATATTACTGGGTGTAAAATTGCTAGCTTACAGTTTTAGCATTCAAAAGATAATATGAAATTAATATGCAAAATCAAAACAGCAATTAATGATGCTTTTAACACTTATTTATAAAAAAAAAACGGTTGTTTAACCTGATCCACCATTTTGAGTACAGAAACTAATGCACAAATTCTGAATAAAGAGACTGGCACCACAGCAACGGCATGGAAAGTATTGCCATGGGTGATGGGATTGATGGTTCTCGGTGTGTGTGCTGCGATCAGCTTCTGGTGGGCGAAGCGATCGCATGGCCCGAAGAAGAGAGTCCAGTCTCGAACGCCTTACCCACCTGATGACTCAGTCTGTGAAGCCAGGCACCCCATGATGAGAACCACAACCATCCGAGACATGATTGAGCTCACCACCTCCGGATCTGGCTCTGGTAAGATTAATACAGTCTTTATTCATATTATTTAGTTTTAATAATATGTCATTATAAGGGTATGTTTCATCAGGATAAATTATTGTTTGATACCTTGACCAGAATTTTATTGTTCAGCAATTGAGCTAGTAGCTATGCAATCCACTTCACAGTGAGTGAAATAGGCAGGAAGTTTCTAAAATCGTTTTATAATACGGTCTATTGCTCAGAAAATAAATAAAGATCGTACAAATCACGTATCTTGATCCAGTCGTCACATTAAATTGAGGAAGAGTCCAGTTCAATATTCTAAACGACAATCTGGCCCGTCGGCCGTCGTTCACGTACGCTATTGTAGCCTTCAGAAACATTCTGCTACACATGAATGAATTCATAAATGCCCATATCACTAAATGCCAGAGTGATCGATCATTGCCTCCAATCAATCTGCGTTGATGCATCAAATGAATTGAATGAAGTAATAAAAGTGATGTGATGTCATCATGATGGGCGTCGTGAAAAGATTTTACAGACAGTTTTGTTTGCACGCTTTCCCATTTAATATGTACAGGGCCTTGTATTCTTTAATTTGTGCGGTTTTCAAATTTATTTCAATCGATACCGAGATCTATTTATAATGTCCCTAGCGACCCGCCCAAAAGGGTGTAAATTATATGCACAGACTGTCCTCGTAACTCGCTTTTTTTCTTATTTTGAAAACCGTATCAAAATCCATTTGTAGACTTGCACACGATAATTGCGTGGTTTAGAAGAAGTAAGCGGAGAAACACACCGAAGCTGACAGCGACTACGTCTTATATACTATTTAGAGATGAAATGCGATGTTTTGTTGTCCCGTCTCGCGTCTGTAATTTAGATCCATTTTAGAACGAAAATAACTTGAGAACTTTTTGTGCCAAGGTACCAGAATATTCGTTGGTCCCAAACTGCTTCAAATACGAAAATAACTACAAATGCTCATGTGTGCTTATATTTAACACTAACTACATCCATATTTTCTTTCAAACTTCTAATAAGTGTTTAAAGGAATATTTCTTGCACTGGCTGTATAAACATGAGTTATCAGCAAGAGTGGATTAATTCAACATCATGTCATGGTGATAAAATTAACATTATGTATGTTCCTGTAGGGTTGCCTCTTCTAGTGCAGCGTTCCATCGCTCGTCAGATCCAGCTGGTGGATATTATCGGCAAGGGTCGCTTTGGAGAAGTCTGGCGTGGTCGTTGGCGCGGCGAGAACGTGGCCGTCAAGATATTCTCTTCCCGCGAAGAGTCCTCGTGGTTCCGTGAAGCTGAAATATACCAGACGGTGATGTTGCGACACGAGAATATTCTGGGCTTCATCGCTGCCGACAATAAGGGTGAGTTCATCCCACATATAAGAGTATTATGAATGTGATAGATTGTGAGGACGGATAGACGAATGTTTGTTACTCACGCAAAAACTATGAACGGGTTTTGATAAAACTTTACAGTAGTACTAACTTTACAACATACAATAAACACAGTACAATATGTACTGTGTTTATTGTGTATGTTGTGTGTATGTGTGTGTTGTTGTTGTGTTGTGTTGGTGGTAGTATATTGTTGTGTATGTCGTTAATTTGTGGCAAATAAATTCTATTTCTTTCCTCTTTTTTAAAACACTAATGGAAAAAATTAAGGGATCATAAATAATCCGTTATTACGATTTTTAAAATGGACGTATGTTTGTTAAAAAATATCGTATCGAAGTCGTAAAAAAAGCAGTTTGCAGCTTGAAAGTCTCTAGTTTCAAGATATTAAGTCAATATTTTTTTTTTCAAAGTAGTAACGTGCATCGCACAATGTTAAAGTTTTTTTTTTTTTTAATAAATAGTCACGCGTTTGACCACTATCTCACCTGATGGTAAGCGATAATGCGAAATGACAAATGAGCACGCTTGCCTAGAAGTAACCTATTCACTCTTGACTTAGACTCCCAGGTTGTAGTTATCAGGAAACACAAGACTCCGGCAGGGAATTCCACTCCCTAGCTGTACGCACAATGAATGTGTTCTCAAAAAGGTTTTTTGCGTGTGGGTGGGACGTCCACCATTAATTAGTAGTTAAAAACGATCTATGGCGCTACTTACTTGGGTTGTATGTGCTACGGGGCACCTGTTTGGGCTGATAGGGCCACCATTGGGGCGGTACGACATAAATTGCTACAAAGCCAACTTTTAGCTTTGATTTTCGTTCGTAAAGCGTATTGGACGGTTAGCACTGAAGCCTTACCGGTACTTGCAGGTGTAATTCCAGTCGATCTTGAGGTGCAGCGACGTGCTGCAATGTACTATTCTGTACGAAAGACTACGGACCCAGACTTTTTACCTCAACGCGATCGTGCCAAGATATCTAGATTACTTAAGCCTCAAACTGACGTTTAGGACATGGCTGGAGGTGGATCACTGTGTTTCCCAATTTCTCACAGGTCATGGCAACTTTAAGTGTAAATTATTTTCCTTAAAACTTGTTGCCTCGCCTTTATGTCAAAAAAAAGGTCCACCATGTACCGGTGGCGCATCGCCGCATGTCTTGTGATCCGATGATGGAACGGGCTTGGCGGAATTAAATTATGCAATTCCGTCGCACACTCCCCAAAATGTAACCGATAGAAAACCGACAGGCTAGCAACTCGGCGTCTATGCTCAAGACTTTGAAGCTTCGACTCGACAAGCCTATCATTACCGATGATCCTCTTGGTTTGTTTCTCAATTGTCTCAAGGGCGTCAAGCTGGTATCTGGCAGATCCGTCCCAAAGATGAGAGCAGTACTCCATACACAATCGAAATTGCGCTTGAAAAAGTTTGAGCAGCTGTTCCGGCGTGAAGTATCGTCTCACCTATGCTAGGATCCCCAACTTTTTGGCAGCCACTTGAGCCTTTGCCTCTGTGAAAGGGCCAAAAGCAAGGATAACTGTCAACGTAACACCTCGGAAAGATGGAGCTGGGTGAAATTGGCTCTTTTCAGCGGAAAATAGACACACCTGTGTCTAAGCAGCATTGAACTTGACCAGATTGGCATCGCCCCATTAAGAAACAGCCTGTAAGGACAAGTTCAAACGCTCAACCATAGCCTCTCGGAGACACCGGATGTGAGACCCTCCACCTCGTGCGTTGGACACGTATCTCTCAGCAACAGTGCTGTCGTCTGCATACCCAAAGGTATCACAGCAGATCGTTAATATGCAGCAAAAACAATGTTCACGCATAAAAAAAATAGTCGAATTGAGAACCTCCTCCTTTTTTGAAGTCTGTTAAAAAATCTAAGCTTTTTTCACATTTTATTGCGAACAGCGTTTAAATGTATGAAAAAAAAAACGCGTGATGCTGACCACTTTTTAATAACTACTACTTAATTAATTGATGCAACTGAATTTCGACCTTGATTCACACGCTTTTCAGAGATTGTTTTTTTGGGTTCCGCATCTGAAGGGTAACCAACGGAACCTCCGCTGTCCGTCCATCTGGCTGTATCTCACGATCCGTAATAGATAGTCTATGCCGCTAATAGCAACAAATAATAAAAATAAGAAATAAATATTTTTATTATTTGTTGTTGTATAACGACAGCAGAAATTCAAAAAACATTCTGTGAAAATTTCAACTGTGTAGCTGTTACCCGTTTTTTGTTTTTACTTTTCAAAAGTTATAGTATTGTATAATTTCGAAGCATTTTCTAATTTTGTAAATATGAGTACCGTGGGGCATACAACTTAACTGCTTTTTTGACACGAACAACAAATGTGTCGCTGATGGTGGCGCGTGTTTTGGGTCATTTGGTTCCCTTCGTTATGGTTGAGCTGAATGGTGCTGATCCACGCGTCATATTCGTGAACGGGTGCCGTCAGTTGAGACTGGTCATCTCTTAAGTGCCAGTGGCTTATTTTAATCTTTTTTGTGTGTGTTTTTTTGTTTATTTAACATAGTTCTCATATAATAGAAGCAATAAGACTTATGTAACCAGGTTTTTTTGTAATACATGACATGGTTTAAAAGAGTGTCCATGGAGTTTCTTGCACGTTCTTCTCCATAGAGATCTACACCTTGGAATGTGCAATTAGCTCCATCTTTCTGACTGACCGACTTATTGACAATTCAAAAGTGCCTGTAAATAGTTTATTTAAAACTAGCACTTCGCCCGCGTGGATTTCAAAATTTTATAGACATATGTCACTCCTAGATAACGTGGCTTTCAAAATTGGTTCAGTAGATCCAGAGCTTACCCCTACAACCTCACAAACTCGCAAACTTTACCTCTTTATAATATAAGTATAGATAAATGCTTTGAATCGAATTTAATAGAATTGCGTTACGATATTTTTTAACAAAAGAACAGCCATTTTAAAAATCGCACACACTCACATTAGAATAGCAAAAAAGCTTTAATTTATAAAGGCACTAATCCCGTACTAACTCTACGCGGGCGGCAGTTATTATAGTAATAAGTTTAAAGTTAAGTGAATTAATAGCTCTCACCATCGTGAAAATTGGAAACTAACCCATGGGAACGACGTGATTCGATTTACCAACATATAAACACAGAAATTTCACACTTATGATGTTAGCTACGAAGTAGTTAGTTAAGAATTTATATTGTAGTTAAAGCTAAGAATTTATGATTGCTTGTTATATAACAATGTCCACTTCAAAGCAAAGCTCAACGTATAACCTCTTCGGTGAAGTTAGATGACCACTTCGATCTGAAGTTCCTCAGAACTAGTTCTATTTATAAATGTTATAGGATCGATAACTACCCACTATATTCTGAAGAACTCAAAACTGCCTATTGTTACAACAAGTGTCGCGTAGTTGGAAAAGTAGGGTCTTATTACTTTACCTTTATATTTATTTATTTTATCATCATCATTCTCCTGCCCTTATCCCAATTTATTTGGGGTCGGCGCAACATGTCTTTTTCTTCCATACTCCTCTATTAGTCGTCATCTCTGTAGTCACCCCTTTTTTACCCATTTCCTCTTTCACACAGTCCAACCATCGTTTCTTTGGCCTTCCCCTACTCTTATAGCCATCCACATCCATACACAAGACTTTCCTCACGACATTTTCTTCATTCCTCCGCATCACATGCCCATACCACGACAACCGATTTCCACACAACTTTTCAGTCAGCGGTGCCACTTTCAGACTTCCTCTTATATACTCATTCCTAATTCTATCCATGCGCGTAACACCACACATCGCTCTTAGCATTCTCATCTCAGCTACATGCAATTGCTTTTCATTCATCCCTTTTGTGGCCCAACATTCTGAACCATACAAGACAGCAGGTCTGACCATTGTTTTATAAATCTTCCCCTTAAGTTTTAGGGGAATATTTATTTATTTTATATCGGGTGTAAAAAGATTTATTTGGATCATTTTTTTCCACTACACCATACCTGGGGCATCCACTGGTTCTAGAGATATTGAAGGTTAAAGTAGCAATTCTTTTTTTTAACTTTTTTAAGAAAATGAATTCCAAATGTTATTACTAAACTTTTTTCCAAACAAACATTACCTGAAGTTTCGATATCCTTTTTGAATTTTCGAAATTACGCATTTGATGTTACAAAAACGCATTGAATATCAAACGTCTCCGACAAACAAGTACCTACGCGGCTTAGAGCGAAGTGGCTGGGCGTAACCGCGCTTGCCTGAGTTCGGGTTACATTGCGCGAAATAAAGAATAGCTTTTTTTCATACGTAAAACTAAATTGAATTTTCATGATACTTTGTTTTTTTTTTGCGGTATTTTTCTGTTTTAATTTAAAAAATCTGCTATTCGGGACGGACTAATACAAAAAATCAAAGAACATAAAAATCGGACCTGCCGTTCTTGAGTTATAAATGGTGTTACTAACCAAAATACGACTAAAAATTCAGGTAGAGTTTATATGTCGCCTGGTGCCCACATGGTTCGGCCCGGGTGGTGTAACTTACCCGAATTTGTTTTATATATATATTACTGACTGACACAGCGAACCTCGTACCGCCTCAGATTCAATAAATTAATCTGTTCTCGAGATAATATCATCATAGCCGTTTCATACAAAATCTATGACAAAAATTAATTTTCATCATATTTTTTTTTTTGTGAATTTTTCCGTTCTAATAGTTATTCTATTATTCCGGGCGGAGCGAAATCAACAAATCAAGAGCATATAAATCGAACCAGCCGATCTTCACTACATATTAAAAGTCGCCCGCCGCGTCAGTCTGTCTGTTCTCGATACTACTAGACTCATAAACTACTCAACAGATTTTCACGCGGTTTTCACCTATAGACAGAATGATTCATGAGGAGGTTTAAGTGTATAAGTTGTACCCGTGCAAAGCTGGGGCGGGTCACTAATGAGTTATAAATGGTGGAACGAACACGGCTAAAAAAAGGTATCCCTTAATTTTATCTACACTTTAACAATGTGTAGATAAAATTCAGGTAGATACTCTACGGAATTTTATCTACACACTGTTGAATATTTGACCTTTTTTTTCTTGTTTGTTGTGATTATGTCGCCTTGTGCCCACTTATATGGTTGTCAGCAAGGGTGGTTCCAGGATTTTTTTCTGGGAGGGGCACAAGGGGCAGACGCACAGTGTCTTATGAAGCCCTTTTTTCAGACATCACATTTTTATTAGAAAAGCTGATAGAAATAATCATTTATATACAAGATTTTGTATCCCCATTTTTTTTCTAAATATCGAGATGTAAATAGGTCGATTTAAAAAAAAATAAGTACATACTCAAAAACTAGACTTGGTAGCTAAATAGGGATACGAAATCTTGCATTTAAATGATTATTTATATCAGCTTTTTTGATAAAAATGTGATGTCCGAAAAATGGGCTTCATAAAACAGTGTGAGACGGGCAAAAATAACTGTTAAAAATAAACTTGTAGTATATTTATAGTTTTATACCTTTATAAGTACGAAAACAATAGACAATCACAAGTTTATTACAGATAGTTTTCTTTTGTTTCCGTCCACCCGCGCCCGCCCGCGCTCTTCCGCCGCGCCGCTGTTCCAGCCAGAAACATACAAGTTGCACTCATATTCTTTCTGTTATTTTATTCATATATTTTTCGGATAATTTGATTTGTCAATAAGTATGTATTGTGATGGAAACTCCAAAACCGTCTGGCGGGGGCGCGTGCCCCTGTACCCCCCCTAAATCCGCCCTTGGTTGTCAAGGATGTGGGCGCGGATCGGAATCAATACCTATAACCTACGTGCTCCATAGCTAACCTGCTACAGGATAATACTATTTATAACGATTGACTAAAATAGCCTGACTTTAAACAAACAACTTATCGCCACTAATTATACCAAAGTCGAGTCATGGATGTGTAATAAACGCATTTTTAAATTTACGGTTTTAACTGCATGCATTAGTTCCGCAGTATTCGGAATGCAAACGGCCTTTGTGTAATAATTAGGTAGTTTTGAATATAAAGTTGTGTTTCATTTAATGTTACAATTTAATAATCCTATAGTTAAAAAGGTCTAAAAGATGAATCTACAAGAAGCAGAAGAGAAAATTTACTTGTAAATATCTAAATAAAGATGGGTTGGAGGCGTCAAGATTGGTTGGTTGTTGGATGTTTCAAACATCACAGTAGAGCAGTTAATGTAGATACAACAGGCTCCAAGAGCATATCTAATAGGAAAATTGGTTAGTAGGTTGGAAGGGAACGAGGAACATTGGTGTGTAACTTAAAATCAAAGAGTGTAAGGTATAATGACCAGCAAAACCAGGCCACAGGAGACTGTATAACTCGATATTTTCCTGGAATGAAAACAAGGCTATATGGATTAAACTGCACCACTCCGTGCGTCACAATCTGGACTATGCTCCAGAGTAATTAATGAACTATTATCCATTATTTACAGTAATGACTGTATTGCATGTTATTGCTATTTTATGCATCAATTGATAGATGTGTATGATCAATGTCTTACGTCATATTGCTTCTAATAATTTGTCTAGAAGAAGCATACAAATATCTTCATTTCTAACGTCAGTTAGCATGATATTTTTAACCGACTTCAAAAAGAAGGAGGTTGGTTATCGATTCGGATGTTTGTATTTTTTTTTATTATTATTTTCGGGCGTAACTCCGTCAAATCTTGACGGATTTGAAAAAATCTTTTTTTGTTCGAAAGGGGTTTGTTCCGAAATGGTCCCATTTAAATTTCATACAGATATGGTGGTGAAAGGGGGTGACTACAGAGATGACGACTAATAGAGGAGTATGGAAGAAAAATACATGTTGCGCCGACCCCAAATAAATTGGCAGGAGAATGATGATAGATATGATGATGGGTTTTGGAGACAGACAACGGAACTCTTCAAAAACTGACAGCAAATCAACTACGATTGCTGCTATCGTATGTCTATGAATTGTTAACACAGTTTAGTGGGGAACCACAACTAAAAAGTGAAAAATAAAAACTCAAAGATCGATTTTATTTTTTTATATAAAAGTTTTTATTTTTTTAAGTGATTCTATTCTGTGTCCCAGATAACGGCACCTGGACCCAGTTGTGGCTGATCACAGACTACCACGAGAATGGATCGCTGTTCGACTTTTTGAGTGTTCGAACCATAGACTCGATCACGCTGGTGAAGATGTCTCTGTCCATCGCCACCGGGCTTGCTCATCTGCACATGGACATCGTTGGCACTAAAGGCAAGTAATGCATTATGACCACCGTGTCTAAAGCGTACAAAACTTCCAATAGAATTATTAATTAATTTGTTTGTTGCACTCCACCATTCACACTGCTTAAAAGCTGCGCTGGTCGTTTGACTAGTCACCACTGTTTTTAACCGACTTCGCAAAAATGAGGAGGTTCTATGTTCGACAATATGTGTTTTTTTTTACAATTGATTTCGCGCTTTTTGAAAAAATCAACTAAAACAAAAAATGTGTATACATAGATAACGTTTTGGTCTCCTCCAATTACGAGTATGTTCAAATTCCATGTTCCATGTTATTGGGGTTATCAATACGGGCGTAACTTTAATATTTAGTATGTTTTAGTTCTGGGGTATAACAACTAAAAAGTGAAAAATAAAAAACTTTTTTACAAAAAATACAACCGACTTCCAAAAAAGAAAATACACTTAAAATTGAAAAATAATTTTAATTTCGGAAGTCGGTGTCAATTAACGAAGATATAAAATACAAACAACGACTTCCGAATTGGTCTCCTCCAATTACGAGTATGTTCAAATTCCATGTTCCATGTTATTGGGGTTATCAATACGGGCGTAACTTTAATATTTAGTTTGTTTTAGTTCTGGGGTATAACAACTAAAAAGTGAAAAATAAAAAACTTTTTTACAAAAAATACAACCGACTTCCAAAAAAGAAAATACACTTAAAATTGAAAAATAATTTTAATTTCGGAAGTCGGTGTCAATTAACGAAGATATAAAATACAAACAACGACTTCCGAAATTAAAGTTATTTTTCAATTTTAAGTGTAAGTATTTTCTTTTTTGGAAATCGGTTGCATTTTTTGTAAAAAAACGTTTTTTATGTGTGTAGTTTCGTGTACTATGTGGCGATATCTCCTATATTACTATTAAAAGGTCAGTCGATTAATCAGCTCGGTCTATCGCAGCACATTGCCTGAATATTGGATATCAATAAGCTCTGCTTTTTCTAATTGGTCACTAAACAAGTGGTCTATTTTCCAACTTTAAATAAGCTGTTTTGATTGGTTGATCGAAAATTAATTTGATTTATCTGACAAACCAACGGATTAAGTAAGATTAAATAGCAGCCTGAATATAATGAAAATAAATATGGCTATTGAGAACGTACCTCACATTTATATTGATCTTATATGGCGAAGGTCAAATCTGACGTCTTTAGATAATAATGAGTTATTGACGGAGTATTGAAAGCTAGCAAATAGATCTTCAAATTATTTCAGATACAAGTTAAACCGTGATTTTCTTTATCCCTATTAACAACTTAGACTTGTATCATTATCCAATCTCACGCTCGTAGACGCCAAGTTAAACATACGTGCTGATGTTCAAGATCGCAGGCTTATTAGTTCGGAGACGAGTACGTGACAAGGTTTATTTTTATGGGGCTTCTATTTGACTACGTTTAGTGGCTAATTAATTGAAAAAAATTCTAATAGGATTACAGAAATGACTGTAGTTCAGAGAAGAGCTCGTGACGAGTTTTATTTTAATGGGGCTTCTATTTGGCTACGTTTACTGACTAATTAATTGAAAAAAATTCTATTATGATTACAGAAACGACTGTAGTTCGGAGAAACGTTCGTGACGGGGTTTATTTTAATGTGGCTTCTATTTGGCTACGTTTAGTGGTTAATTAATTAAAATGAAATCTAATAGGATTACAGAAGCGACTGCGTCTTTATATGAAGTCTTAAGACTTTTTTATTCGCTTTTTATTTACCTATTGAAAATAGCTATTTTTCATGAAGATGCCGTTTCATCAATATTTATTTTTGAGTGGTTACCTAAGGCCTTCATCCTGATTCACATATTTTTCATCCATATGGATATACAGAAACTTTACACTATTATAACAATCTGTTATCTCAAGAAAAGTACCTACGTTAAATGCTTACCGGTACATCTGGTCAGCTGTGAATGTAGTTCCACACTGAAGAGACCGTTTACGAGCTAACACGATAATCATAATTGATGACCCAAATGCTCAACGGACTGGCCGATTTCTGTCTGAACGCCACTCAATTTGAATTAGGCGCGAGGTTTCGGTTTCAGAAATGTATTGCTTTTCGCCGGCATGCATATCTTTAAGTTCTTAATTGTTACGACTAGAAATAGTTGTTAAAATTATGAATGATATTAGCATAATAATTACTAATACTAGATTACGGTTCACTTAAGCACTTTCTATCAATGCTTAGTATTTGAAATGATCTAAATCTTCTCTTCGATCTGAATGCGAAAAAAAACCCCTGCTTTAATGTAGGCTTAAATTGTGGTCTGCGACTTAACCGATTCGAAAATTAGATGTGGCATCTGCTTTGGAATGTCCAGTTAGACTCGACAATAAAATCAAATTCCTCCAACAGGCAAGCCAGCTATAGCTCACCGGGACCTAAAATCGAAGAACATTCTCGTAAAGAGCAACCTGACTTGCGTGATCGGTGATTTGGGACTAGCGGTGCGGCACAACGTGTCCAGTGACTCTGTCGACGTACCCACCACCAACAGAGTTGGCACCAAGCGCTACATGGCTCCTGAGGTAACCAATGACGTTCTCCGTTTATAGCTCGTCTCGACTGCCAATTGTTTTCCAATTTCAGTTGTAACGTATTTAGCTCAACGTGGAGCTAAATACGTTACAAAGAAACTGGAAAATAATTGGCAGTCGAGAGGGGTCTCTGTTCAGGCCGATAACAAAATATTGCTAAAAATAGATAATCCAGACGAGACGAATCAGATTCCTAAGGCTTCTGGTTTCATCGAAGAAGCCAGACCTGGTTGTATTTACTCAGTTCGCAGTAAAAGCTGCTTTTGAATCATTTTCATTTCATTTGAAATTGTTTGAAAATTAAAGAATTTTATTCGGACTTTAACTTTATGAATTATGTACTATAGGGACTTTAATTTATTAAATATTATAGGTACTGGATGAGACTATGGACACTCGGCAGTTTGACCCGTACAAGCGCTCGGACGTGTACTCGTTCGGGCTGGTCCTGTGGGAGATGGCGCGTCGTTGCGGCGTGATGCCCGACGAGTACCAGCCTCCGTACTACGACGCCGTGCCTCCCGACCCCGCGCTCGAAGACATGCGCCGGGTCGTCTGCACTGAGAAGCGGAGGCCTAATGTGCCGAACAGATGGCATTCGGACCATGTAAGTGACACTCGTCATCTCATTTGCCTCGCGATCCGACAGACATACAAATTCCTTTCTATATTCTTAATTTTAGGACTTTTGTCAGGTCGTCTTAGGAAATTGTTAGAACACTAAACAGCTCGCTTTGCACGAACTAGTTCCAAGCAGCGACTGCTGGACACTGATATTTTTTTAGACTTCTTCGGGAAGAAATCAGCGTCTTGTTTTCCCGTGCTTAGAGTTGCTTAACATAAAACACTTTCTAAATATCACTAAGTTGTCCCATAGTGATATTTATTATAGGTATGTATTTTATTTATTATTACATATATATATATATATATATTTCTTTTATTTCCTTTTATTGTATTTTTATTTTTATGTCTGAATTAGTTAGGTTTATAGTCTTTATTTATTTATACACACTGTGTCTACGTTTCATATCCAACTTTCCAGTCGCAGGTCTGCTGGAAGAAATTTCTTTAGAAATAAGCAGCACCTTTGTACTATTGTTTCTGTAATTGTTATTTTTTTTCTCTTTTGTTTTGTGTACATAAATAAATAAATAAATAAGTTGAGTCAGACATGCAAAACTGACTTGTCTGTGCTGGCAAGTCAAGTTCAAATCATTTATGTGAAAAATCGATTCGATAGCTGATTATCTAGCACTGTTATCAGTGAATCATTATCATAACGCACATAAACAAATTATTACACAACAAAGATATTTGCGTACACATGCTCAATAATATGTTATCGGTAGCCGGTGAACTAGTACCTAATGCACTTCTCATCAAAACAACTCGTTCCGTACGCTAATAATTTATGTATATAATATACTTAAGGCTCATACACTTACTTGTATAGAAACAATTTCTTAAAGACGAGACTAGACTTTACAAGAGACGAGTTTCTAAAGATTTGTTGCCTCTTTAAATGAGTGCTTGTAGGGTTTTAGATTTTCTTTTGTTAGTTGGTGACTTACGTTTAATTAGAATATTACATAACCGGGTTCGGTTTAAAAGACGAGTCAAACTTAAAAAGTAGTTACCTACTCTACCACCACTTGTGGTCAGATAGGAAGACGCTCATTTTAAATTAAAAAGCTGATATTCAACTGCATTTGCAAGGTTTGGTTACCAGTCTACCACTGATAGCCGAACCTAGCATAGTTGAGAAAAGGAAATGTAGATTTATTGGAATGTACCTCCTGCTCCTCGTAACATAATTTTGTCTCGGCGACAGGTTCTGTCCTCGATATATTGGAATGTACCGCCTGTAGACTGCTTCTCGTAACATAATTTTGTCTCGGCGACAGGTTCTGTCCTCGATATATTGGAATGTACCGCCTGTAGACTGCTTCTCGTAACATAATTTTGTCTCGGCGACAGGTTCTGTCCTCGATATATTAGAATGTACCTCTTGTAGAATGTTCCTCGTAACAAGTTATTGTCTCGGCGACAGGTTCTGTCCTCGATATATTGGAATGTACCGCCTGTAGACTGCTTCTCGTAACATAATTTTGTCTCGGCGACAGGTTCTGTCCTCGATATATTAGAATGTACCTCTTGTAGAATGTTCCTCGTAACAAGTTATTGTCTCGGCGACAGGTTCTGTCCTCGATATATTGGAATGTACCGCCTGTAGACTGCTTCTCGTAACATAATTTTGTCTCGGCGACAGGTTCTGTCCTCGATATATTGGAATGTACCTCTTGTAGAATGTTCCTCGTAACAAGTTATTGTCTCGGCGACAGGTTCTGTCCTCGATATATTGGAATGTACCGCCTGTAGACTGCTTCTCGTAACATAATTTTTTCTCGGCGACAGGTTCTGTCCTCGATATATTGGAATGTACCTCTTGTAGAATGTTCCTCGTAACAAGTTATTGTCTCGGCGACAGGTTCTGTCCTCGATATATTGGAATGTACCGCCTGTAGACTGCTTCTCGTAACATAATTTTGTCTCGGTGACAGGTTCTGTCCTCGATATATTGGCATGTACCTCCTGTAGACTGCTTCTCGTAACATAATTTTGTCTCGGTGACAGGTTCTGTCCTCGATATATTGGAATGTACCGCCTGTAGACTGCTTCTCGTAACATAATTTTGTCTCGGTGACAGGTTCTGTCCTCGATATATTGGCATGTACCTCCTGTAGACTGCTTCTCGTAACATAATTTTGTCTCGGTGACAGGTTCTGTCCTCGATATATTGGAATGTACCGCCTGTAGACTGCTTCTCGTAACATAATTTTGTCTCGGCGACAGGTTCTGTCCTCGATATATTAGAATGTACCTCTTGTAGAATGTTCCTCGTAACAAGTTATTGTCTCGGCGACAGGTTCTGTCCTCGATATATTGGAATGTACCGCCTGTAGACTGCTTCTCGTAACATAATTTTGTCTCGGCGACAGGTTCTGTCCTCGATATATTGTAATGAGTACCTCCTGTAGAATGTTCCTCGTAACAAGTTATTGTCTCGGCGACAGGTTCTGTCCTCGATATATTGGAATGTACCGCCTGTAGACTGCTTCTCGTAACATAATTTTGTCTCGGCGACAGGTTCTGTCCTCGATATATTGTAATGAGTACCTCCTGTAGAATGTTCCTCGTAACAAGTTATTGTCTCGGCGACAGGTGCTGTCCTCGATATATTGGAATGTACCGCCTGTAGACTGCTTCTCGTAACATAATTTTGTCTCGGCGACAGGTTCTGTCCTCGATATATTGTAATGAGTACCTCCTGTAGAATGTTCCTCGTAACAAGTTATTGTCTCGGTGACAGGTTCTGTCCTCGATATATTGGAATGTACCGCCTGTAGACTGCTTCTCGTAACATAATTTTGTCTCGGCGACAGGTTCTGTCCTCGATATATTGTAATGAGTACCTCCTGTAGAATGTTCCTCGTAACAAGTTATTGTCTCGGCGACAGGTGCTGTCCTCCATATCGAAGGTGATGAAGGAGTGCTGGTACCAGAACCCTGCCGCCCGCCTCACCGCGCTCCGCATCAAGAAGACGCTTGCCAACATCGACACCCCCGACTACATCAAGCTGTAAGTGCGACCGAACACATAGTACACGCCTTATTTCATTGAGCTCCTTCATGTTCAGCTCTACGGCAGATGGCGGTTTGAACACCATTCAACGACTACTGCTTGTAAAATTGATTGCTGTTCACTTTCATTCTTGTATATTAAATGCTGTCTCACTTCATGCTTCAAGGAAGACCAACGGGCCTCATTCAACGATCTACTTTGTTGCATCTATTTGAATGATATTATACCATATCCAGTTTGTCTTCCTTTGCAATCGATTGAACACTATGTATTTGTATGTTTATATGATTGTATAATGTTTAGGGATGTCAAGCTGGATGAAATAAGGGTTTGATACTTGGATTTTGCGTCGTTACTGAACGGACTAGATTTTCAAGCCACGAGCATGACTCCTGATCCCTACCTCTTAGAATATATTTGTGTAATAATATCTTGAAGGAGCATTTAATTAATATGGATTTGAAGTTGTAGTGATATTATTTCGTTACCAACTACGTAAGTTTAACCTTTGTTAAGTGTTCCGATTTCGCTTATTGTGCATAATATAAATAGAGCAGCACTTTTATTTTTTTAAACTATGTTTTCTGTGATATGAAATTAAATCGCAGCTATTGTTATAGGTTTTAGTTTTGTTCGTTCATTAATGTAATCATATAGTTTTAAGTGCGACTGACGCCGCCGCGTTGGAATTTTGTATATTATACTGCAGTCGGTTATAATTTCTTCCTCCCAAAAGACGCTAAACCGAAACGTAATATAATGGTACACGCAAGGCCGTAGCTAAGAGGGTCTAAGGACAGGCGCCCGCTCAGCCTGCGCCACTCACCATTCGTTAAAGGTCGATTCACACTGACGCTGAGTTCAGTCGAAGCGAAACGACAAATTTTTTACGAGCGAAATCTCGTCCGCTTGCAATTTCGTGCAACTCCTATGTCATGTCGTCGACTGATTGGCCTCTGATACCTCGATAGGAATGAGTACATGCGGACACGAGCGTCTGGTTATTTTCTCCTTCTAAAAATACTTTGTCTAGTATGAAGTCAAAATCTTGGCTTTAGACTGGTTGTCGCTTCGACACGCTTTCACTACCCGTCACTTTGAACCGACCCTTACACTTAACGAACAATCTAAGACTAATGCATGAAACAGTGATTTACGTGTGGTTGTGAATTATAAATCTATTTGTATGAATATTACAACAAAATAAAAAAAATGTACTTAAGTATTAAAAATAACTAAACTCTTCAACATCACTGTCGATATTTTTTCTGGCTACGGCTTTGGACACACGTCTTCCTAAAACGAGCACTTCTATAACTTTATCTAATTGTTAAACTAAGATTATTTTTATTTTATTTATTTTAAGAAAACTTACAGCTAGACAGATACAGTAAGTAATAGTTTTAACAAATAAAATAAATAAAATAAAATAGATTATGTGCATGTGCCACTTTCAGATATACAGCGCGCATCGTCACTTAATGCCATTTTATATTAACATTTTGTTAGATTTATCAATACAATTTAGTGATGTGTGGTAAATGATGACTTGATGGCAGTGTGAGTATTAATATTATATTGATACATCAAAGCACATATTTTCTTACTTATTCCGAAATTGGAATCCTTGGACGTTAATATATATTTGGAATTTGTATATAATGAACGGTGTTTACACACTATTACGACCTACTATATGCGTAAGGACTTTGATAAGTAAGCACGTAGATTTCATACTTTTGTGTAACGTTAAATAGTAGACTAAACTATTTTATTTATTGTGTTTTAATTAAGATGATCTAGCGCTCGCGACAAAGTACTTCTAATTTTACGGATAAATATATGTTTGTTGGTTATAAAAAGAGAAATTATCTTTCGGAAAATGTTCATGTGCGCATTGTATGTTAAGATTAAGTTGTTAAACATTTGATATAATAATGTATTCGTCTTGGCGTCTTTCCATTCCAAGCAAGGCCAGAACGCAAGCGTATGAAACTAATCGCGTATAGATTGGAAATCACTTTTTGCTTTTTTTTTTAATTCAGGTGTTCCAATCTATACCACAGTAGTAGGTTTGTAAATAAGCGTATATACTTCGTAGTGAGCTAGGTAAATAGTTGGTTCCGCAATAAACACTGGTAGCACGCATGTGGCCTGGGTGTGTAAGGTATGGTAGGTACTGATGGTTTTAATATAAAAACGAATGATATAATTAATACTTAATACAATTTTATTGAATGTAAAGTTGGCTTTAGTTATATTTGTAAGTAAGTTAAATCAGCGAAGCTCTGCTGCTCCTATTTCTGTCTGCAGAGCTTAAAGGAACCTAACATGCAAGGAGATGACGGGAGTTTAGTTTACTCGCTTTGCTCGCTCACGTTAGTCTGTCATCCCCTTCCAACCTAAGCTATCCGTGTCTGGGTGTCCGAGCTCGGTTCGCTCGCTTAAAAAAAAGTATCAGTGTCTTTCTGCAATAAATTATTCAATTAACTTGTAAATTATGTGTCTTATATATTGATAAACCTCTTTTTAAGTTTTATGAATACGGCGGAAAATCTTTAAAACTTTTATCTAGACGTAAGTGATACAGTATTGTTTCGAACTCGGTCTTACCGCGAACACGTTACAAAGTATACATTAACAGTACGCACAATTCGTGTGTATATAATATAGTAATCACAGATTTAAAAAAAATAGCATTAATATGTATACTGTAGCAGTTTCATAGGGCTGCGTTCTAGCCCTGTATAGAATGGAAAGACGCTTAGACGTGTAAGGATGTGTAAACAGTTCTACAAATCGTCGACAAGTAAAACTTAGAGACTGAACCTAGCTCCAGTAAATTTTAGACCTCATTGCCTTTTGGTGACCTCATGGATTCGTATACAAAAATGCTTCTAATTTGTTTTCCATGTTGTCCAACTTATATCAACCACGGTTATTTAGCGTCGTCCAATTCCAAGTAGCAATATAACATAAGTTCGACTCATAAACGCAAAGTGGCCCTTATTAATAGCTTTTTAAATTTCGATCGATTTTTTTATACAATTTTAGATTTTAATGCCGCAGAACAATCGTGTAGTTTTCGTGATTGACACGAACGTGCTCGCGAAGCAACGACTTATATCAACAGTGACTATGAACTTAATAATGTACTTTAAATAGTTCGTCCGCAAGAAGTTTTTTCACAAGTCGGTTAGGTAAATTCCATTTTTTGTATATTTTATCGCGTTAATTACGGTTTAAGATATTTTATTTCACTCAACTTACTTAGTTTGTGGCTCCAGTAAAGCATATAATATTCCATTATACTTAGTTTTCTAGTTAACATGGTTGTTATCAAGAATGTACCAATATAGTAATACTTACCTACATAGTTATTATATTTCTGACCCTTTGCAATAAATCCGATTGCCAAAACGTTTGCCTCTGTATATTAAGATGAACGTGAATAGAATAGATGCATACGAATGTAAGCATTTTAAGGAAATCCTCTTATACTAAATGTTAACGATCGCGAAATTGTAGTTTTTGTACTCTTTTATGCAGACTCAGATGAACTAGGTAGTGTGTATCTTATTCAACGTATATTACGTGTTTATTGAAGTAATGTAGACTTCCGACGATTAGCGTGTCGCCCGAGTTATTGTATAGAACCGGCAAAGCGCGAATCGGACTCACGCGCAAAAGGTTCCGAACGAATTATATTTTTTGAACAGGTTTTTTTTTTTTAGTTATAAAACTTCTTGTAGATTTTCCTGTAATGTATAAGTACAGAACTACTTCTGTATATTTTTCAAAATTTTATTTCCGTAATTTCAGAAATAAGAGGGTCAGTTCGTAATTTTTTAACAATATTTTACGATGTAATATGTAATTCAGAAAGTTATTGTTATTAATTAATAATTACAACAGAATATAACTACAATACAACTAAATAACACAACTAAACTAAATAACATAATAGGTACCTACACATTTTTAAACACACTGATAATATGATAATGTATCTATTTTCTTAAATTAGTTAAAAACTATTTATTTTAAAATTATGAGTAATTTGAAGATAGGTCGTACGGTACGTATTAAAAACTTATTTTATTAATTTACTAGTTTGTCCCCCAAAAGTGACCCCATATTTAAAATTTATTTACGTTACACGAACGTTTGGGTCACAGATATTTATGCGTGTACCGAATTTCAACTCTCGGTCCAGTAGACTTGGACCAGACGGACAGACAGGCGCATGAGTGCATAAGGGTTCCGTTTTAACATTCGGATGTTCGGAACCCTAATTAAGAAAATTGACCTCAATTCTACATGTAAGGTACTCTGATGTCACGAACAAGAATGTATGTTATTTTTAAGGACGAAACTTTTTGCCTTTCTTCTTAGCAATAATAACTGCAATAAGAACAAGATTAAATGTTAAACAAACTTCAAACCGACGGGACATTACAAAATGTGAGTGTTACAGATTGATAGCATGTACTGTGTACTTATGCAGCTTCGTCACATGTGTATTAGTGTCGCCGCAAAATTATTTTGTGATATTGTCAATTGTCTAATTTGAATGACAGAACGCAGTATAAAGAATCGATGTTGTATGTATTAGTATTATCGACATTTGAATATTCTGTAAAACGTAGATTTCCATCGAATTCGCAATTTTCTATGCATAATAACATTTTTAATACCTAGCATTTGTAACTCTCTGATCCTATTGTCATGTGTTTGTAATTTTTCAAAGATAATTCTATTTTGTTTGGTATATTAATGAGAAATTAATGTTAGAATATTATATAATAAGTAAGTGTTATGTTGCATAACGAAAGCACTCGTATGTTCTACGAGTCGCTTGAAACGGAAAAGCAATAGACAAGTTCCAATTTATTTACGTTTGATTTAAGTCAAGACAAATTATTCTTCTTACGGGCAGCTAACATTCAACCGTGAGAGCAATGTACTCTTTGTCACGGAGTGGTAAGTAAAAGGAGTGATAATGTACCGCACGATACAACAATGCGATTGCCAGCACTACCATATAGCATAGTCAATCGACCAAGTTGAAGATTTTCTGATGACATTTAGTAATACACCACAACCGCGTATGCGCTTCGGTAATCTTCATATTTCCGAATAGGGTTAAAAATGGCAGAACATCAAAAAAGAAAAAAACCGTGCGATGGCAGCACTGATGTTAGAACTGTCACTGTCAAGTGGTGTGTTGAGTTGTCGGTTTAGTTGTTTGTGTCTTATTAGGCTAGTAGATACTTTATAGGAGTTAAATTGATATTCACTGTCCTATTAGATCGTAAAAAATATAGGTATTCTTTTAGACTTCAAAAACAGAAACTTTAATTTTTAATGAACTTTTTGTGAACTGTCAAAAACGTAGCCGCCCGTGCTGGTGTAAAGATTTATCGCCTACCAATGTACCCTATTTCGTTTCGTCATCAGTCACTCAAACGTTCAAATTTCCGAAGATAGATGATGATTGCCGAAGCGCATACTTACATACTATCTGTACACTTTATTTTCACTGTCTTAAAGTACAGTACAAACATTACTGGCGCACCGCTCGCATTCAGTTTACAACAAAATTATTAGTTTTATAAAACGATTTCACCAGCAAATCCTCACCCCGTTCTATCCGCTTTTCTTCGTCTAACTGAAGAAATGGCTAGATACTGTTATCTATTGCGACATGTCTGCCACTTCGAATATAAGTAGTCACGATTGTTAGTTGCCGCGTGTTGATAACATAGGAACGAAATCATTCCTTTTACTATACTACTTTGTAAGGGCCAGCTCACTGGGATAAGCCAGTTGTTTCACGCGACGCTGTGAAACGCACTATGACGCCACGAGATACATTCAGCAGCACGGCTTATCGGCCTTTTGCATTCCGCGCAGCATACTCGTATTATGTCAATGAAAGTACCTTTTTGTATCTATAGTAAAGAAAGTTCTTTAAGGTGAAAGCTGCAGGATAGCCCGCGAAATTCAAACTTTTATGCAATTTGCAGGTCAGTGTCAGGTGGTATCTTGGACAAAATTTGATTCGCGGCCGTAGCAAGTATGTATTTATAGAATTATAATCATTAAAACCATAAAGACAACTTTCTCAGTTAGAATTGATGCCAAATGTAAGAATTTCATGAAATCATGATATTTGGAATCAATTCTAACTGAAAGAGTTGTATTGATGATTTTATTTATTACAGTTCTGTTAATACGTACTTGCTACTGCCGCGAATCAAATTTTGACCAAGATACAACCTGACACTGCCCTGCATATTGCAAAAAACTTAAGAAAATTTGAATTTCGCGGGCTACCCTTGCGCATCCACCTTAATGTATATAGCATCTTAAAAAGTGTGTGTTTTCTTGTGAGCTGGACCTAAATTTGTACTATTTATATCCACGAAAAATTTTCGTGCTAACAAAAATTATGTCATTCGTGTAAAACGTATCTCTAAGGGTATGAAACTATTTTAGAATTTGTAGATTTAGGACGTCAAGTTCAAATTTATGTCATTTAAAATGAAATGTACAAGCATCAAACTATTCGTTTGAAATTAATTGATGAGCAATACCAAGAGAGTACAAGTAATGTTTAACTGAAGTAAGTGTTGGGTCAATCAACTAATTTTTCTTATCAATGATCAGTTATGTCTAATTAAATCATACATTCAATAAAAATCATGACTTGCCAATGAGTTATTAATCATAATCGTATGTTATATAGCTATATGACTATGTAGCCTAAAAACGCAAGAGAAAAAGACATCTTATTTCTGAAGGAAGACATTTCGTTTCCGATGGAAATCCTCTAGTAAAAATCGGAGCTAAAAGTGGAATACCTATATCTACAATACTCCAATGCCATTTTTTAGGATCAGTCGAAATAATTTTTTCTTAGGTTTTAATTACCAACCTACCGAAATTTCAAATATTTTAGTAAAAAGTTTGAAAATGTCACATACTGAAAAGCTATTTAAATTATTAAAAAATAAAAAACTGTGTGTGTCCCTAAGTACGCACGTAAGAAGTTATACTTTGGCGTGACAAGATAAAAAACCAAACTGTCACAAAGTTTACAAAAGGAAAATAATCATTCTTCATGAACCACAGACCATCGCTAACTTCAGGGTGTCGATTCTCGCTAACTTCAGGCTGTAGGTTTTTTGTGACGGTGTGCGCGCGCATCGTAAAAATTTACTCTCATCATTTTTCCCTAACGCGCCAAAAGAAGTATAACTTCAAAAATGATAATGATAGATTAATCAATGACTTTAGCATTAGTCACGAGTTCACGACTGATCAAGTCTTAGTCAACAATCAAACTTAATTTTGCCCAACACTAACTGAAGTGCACTAACTAAATGTGGAAAAATGCAGCATCATATCACATGAGCATACGAATTGGATGACTTATTCCAAATATGAATAATTTTATATGTAAATATAATTTTTTTAAATATCCCACTGTATGTTTTATTAATTGGTTATGGAGTGGACTAATTAATTTAATATAATAAATAAAACCAGTGTTTTATATTGAATTTTGGTTTCATTTTATTTCCTTACGAGCACCGACTTCTAACGTTTTCTGTACAAACTTGTTTTTAACTACGTAAACCTTGGCGTCAAAATAAACCGTATTGCTGTCGACCGGGAAATGTGGCCCCAAAAGACTGGCATTTCCACGTAAGGCAACGCTTAACCTACGAATTAATAACGTAATAACAATTATTTATTTTCTCCCACAAGTAACAGATTATGTAGATGTACAGTTAATGAAGAACAAAGTTTGAAGCTGGGAGACAGGAGCCCAAAACTGCCGTCGCCGGCTGCGGACGCACTCCCAAATTATTATCATTATTTTGAAAATAATTACAATGACGACCAAAAACTGCTGATTGTAAGTCATCTAGGTACTTTACTCTGGATAAAAACTGGTATTTTTTGATAGCTCATGAACGAATAGCATCAAAAGAAGACTTTACATTGAGTGTGAGGAGATCTCGGACCGTTCGATAGTCGGACCCCCAGCAGCCCGAGCACTTCTGGCGCCCTAGGCGAAATACTGGAACGGCGCCTTTTTAAGAGAATTCAATACCTAATGAAACAGAATAACACTCTTATTTATAAAATTCGCTAATATGCTTAATTTAAATACCGATTGAGCAGTGGTGGCCCAGTGTTAACGACCTCGACTTACAATTTGTAGGTCGTGACTTCAAACCCAGGCAGGTGCTTTACTTTCCTTATCCGCTATATTTTCTGCTACTATTCCAACATGGAACATTTTAAAATGAAAGTTAAAACACTTCAAGCGAAAAATCAATCTTTGAACGTTTATCGTCAGTTTATGAAACTTCTAAGGCTCAGCGCAGACGGAACGGAGCGCAGCGGAGAGGATTTTATTAACGCGCTTGAAAATAAACTTTAAACTTATTACAATAAAGTGCATAAATGCTTGAACCTGACAAAAAATGCTCGCGCGTCCTCGAAGATATCGCGATACGTAAAGAAAATGCCCGAGACTGCGCAGGGATTATTCCTCTCTGTCTGCGCTGATCCTAAGAAAATCAATACGACGAATTTAAGCTTCGTTCCGCGGAAACATTCATGGCGGACACGGAGATTCGTCAAGAATTTAGTACTAACTTAGATACATTAAATACATATTCTTTACAAATAACCATAAAATTGATTATAACAGTCTTACATCCTTTGACAGTGTAGGTATACATATACTCGCGTGGAACGAGTACAATCTCTTATCGCCGCGAAGTATTCAAAGACGTCGGTCGACTCAGCGTCTCATGATAGCTCGATACAACATAAAGGTACTGTCAAACTGCCACCGATTCAAATTGCAAATGTGGATGTGTAAACGGTCTTAGTGTAACGCACACTGCTTCACAGTGTAAATCTATACCTACATAAGTACTTGTAGGACGTGTAACAAAAGGCATTATTCTCTTTTACATCTAGAAAAAAGCTCTTAGTCGCCTCGATCGGTCTCGACTGACGCTGTCACTAGCTCCACTTATTAGCAACAGGTGGCAGTGGTGGCACTGTCTGCGTGCTCTCGCGTAAGTACCAACACGCCACGTTCTACTATACTGCTATCGACTGGTCAAGTATACGTCGATAGCAAATACGTTACTGTGAGATGTTAAATAGATGACGCCTCGCAAAATAACATAATTACTTCCGCCTCTTGTAAAAAACTACAATTATACATTATACCACTTTCAAACTCATAAAGGGTGTCGGAACCTCTGCGCGGCCTATTATAGGTTACGTTGAGATAACAGTTACTGCAAAAAATAAAATTAATTATTTTAAAATTACCGCTCTTTTTGTCGATTGTGTAAAATCAAAATCAAAAGTCATTTAATCAAACTAGGCTGAGAACCAGCACTTTTTGAACGTCAAAGTTCTACATAAAGACAGTCCCCCAAAACGCCCGCCCGTCACCACTTCCTAGTGTTTCAGCTGTGAAGAAGAAGTTGCCAACAATCTCCCCAGCAACACATCTGTCTGTTAAGTTTAAAGAACTTGAATCTATATAATTATATGCAACAATCTTAACATATGTGTATGTAACGTGTGTAAAACATAATAATAAAGATATATCGTCTAAAATATAATCATAAAATGAAATAATCCGCCACTTGTTAGCTAGCACACTCAATTGTGCCATTAAAAACGAACTCAGGCAAAAACACTAAGCCAAATTAAATAAGCCAATAATACATAACTGGTGTGCCTGCTTACACGTGCAAAGATAGAATCTATCAAAGGGCTGTGATTCGAAGTCACAAGTGATGGCCCATGACACTAGAATCAGTAGACAATTATTATATGAACTCATATAATCTGTCATAACCATAAGCTAAATAATTATGGAGAAAGAACATCAACTGTAACATTGTCTTGCGTTCAACACAGCGACCAACTATTATTATCTTCTAAATAGTCGTTGATGGAATAGTATGCCTTCGAACAGAGACTATTTTTAACTTTAGTTTTAAATGCATTAAAAGGCAGGTCAAGAAAAGAACGGGGTAGCTTATTGTAAAATTCGATACCGAGACCCTCAAACGAACCATGAAACTCACGAACACGGTGGGAAGGAACATGAAGTTTATACTTATTTCTGGTGTTAAAATTGTGGATATCACTGGTCTTTTTGTATAAATGTATATTTTGTCTAATGTATAATATGTTTGCAAAAATGAATTGAGATGCCACCGTGAGAATTCAAATCTCTTTGAAAATTTCTCTTAAAGAAACTCTTGACCCTAACCTGTATATTGCTCGTACAGCACGTTTTTGTAAAACAAATATATTTTGTATGTACGCAGCTTTACCCCACAAAAGAATACCATAAGACAACACTATGGAAATAACTAAAATAGACTAACCGTGCTGTGTCAACGTCAGTATATTGTCTTACTTTTCTGACGGCGTAGGCGGCAGAGCTGAGCCTTCCCGATAGGCTTGATATACGAGTATGTGCGCTGCATTGAAGTTTGGAATCAACAGTTATACCTAAAAAAACTGCCGAGTCCACAGTTTCAAGCACTTCTTTATTTAAGATGACATTAGGTCCTAGATTTATAACATTAGGTAAGGCAAACTTTATACATTTAGTTTTCTTAGCATTAAGAACTAAGTTATTTGTCGTAAACCAATCCGTAACCATTGAGAGAGCGCTATCTACGTTATCAAAATCTTGTCTATTCCTATCTACTTTAAAGATAAGAGAGGTATCATCTGCAAACAGTACTACGTCACAGATACCTTTTAAAAAATGTGGTAAATCATTAATATACACCAAAAACAAGAATGGTCCCAATATCGAGCCTTGAGGCACACCAAGATGAACTGGTAGCCCGGAAGACTTTACACCATTGATATCTACACATTGGAACCTATTACATAAATATGAATCAATTACATTTAGAGCTTAGTTTTGGAGACCATAATGACGCAGCTTACGCAAAAGCGTGTCATGGTGTACGCAATCAAAAGCTTTGGAGAGATCACAGAAAACTCCGATTGCATTTTGTGAGTTCTCCCATGCGTTGAATATGTGTTTTAGGAGAACAACACCCGCATCTGTAGTCGATCGACATTTTGTAAAGCCATATTGATCATCATGAAGGAGGCTATTTACATTAAAATATCTTAGCAACTGCTTCAGTATTAGCTTTTCAAAAATTTCGCTAAATGCAGGCAGGATGGAAATAGGCCTGAAGTTGCCTATGTAATTTTTATTGCCTGATTTAAATAGAGGTATGACTACTACACTTTATGAGATCAGGAAAAGTTCCTGAGTCCACGCATTTATTAAAAGTCACAAGTTTGATTGAGATGCCCCAGTAATCACCTGTGTTTTTTGATTTTAGAGAGTTAAAAACGTTAACTACGTCAAGTGGTGTTACATGCTCAAAACTAAATGATTGATTGCACTTGCACACTAGTTACCATTCAAAAGACTCAGCATTAGACGGGGATGAATTTAAGTTGGAAAAAAACTCATTAAATGCCTGAGCTACGTCAGCTGGTTTACTAACTAATTTGTTGTCGAATAGAATCTTAGCTGATTTACTTTTTTAACCGACTTTCCCGTTTCATTATTTATTATTTTCCAAGTGGCTTTTATTTTATTATTAGAATTTTTAATTGTCGCGCTTAAAAATTTTGATTTAGCAGGAACACAAATCTTCTTAAACAATTTCGAATATTTTTTAACATACTCTAGAAAAGGAGTATCGAACCTATATCTTTTTAACGGAATAATAACGGATAACTTACCATCTCACTTTACTGACACTTCTGCAGTGTAACATTTGTTTGATTTACCGCTCGCTGATCCACTATATACCTGGTGAGGTTGAATTGCTTCTAAGAGTGGAACTGTTCCTGTATTTACTATTTCATGATAAAATTATCTCACTACCGCTCCGTCTGCTATTGAATCCGTGTTTGGTTACATTCCTATGGGTGAAGTACCCTCTAATTTATTTGATAAATATAGCCCCGCTGAATTAAATACCGCTTCATATTTTTCTACTACACTTGGGCATTCTTATGCTGTCGCTTATCGACGTTTAATTAATTTGAAAAAAACTAAGTTTCGCGACCCTGCTTTGCGCGCTAGCTATAATGAAATAATCCAGGAGTACATCGATCAAAATTATTTAACCGAAATCACACCTAGTTCTGTTGATCAGACTGTAGGTTATACCGCATCAGAACTCAATTTAATATATAATCTTTCTCAAACATTTACATCATTATATAAAATATTGCGCATAATTGTATACATTCTAAGGTTTTTGCGTATTATTCCATAGGATTAATCACACAAGACAATTACTGTCCGTGAATTAGCTACCGCTGAAATTTATTTCATTTTATAGATATCTAAGACGAAACTAAAGTAAAAAACTTGCGCAAGCATCCTGCCCAGCTTTGAGGATATGTAATATTCTCAAAAGGAAATAAATTATATTAAAGCGAGAAAAAAGAAATATATTTAAAGTATGTTAACTACTTACAGCTAAAATTAGGTTTTAAATTACGTAGTGATGTTATTGAGAAGGTAATGGACATAGTTTGTTTGACAACGGGCCTTCACCATAGCAACGCGGGTTGTCCCATTCTTGCCGGAAAAACTTTGGTGATATCGGAATATAAATAAGAGACAGGTCCTCTGCGGGCAATAAATCTTTTAAAGGCGGAAATAAAAGTGTCAGATGACACGTCGGTAACTAATTCAATATGAACTGCTTTGCCATGCCATGCTGGGGTGAGAAGGAGAAACCATAAATCAAAAGTTGCAAGCATGTAATCTTTGTCTGATTACACCTCTAGAAGAGAGGAGGAGATACTTTGTGTAAATTATTTCATCACCACTGCTTGCTATAGGGAAAACATCGTGAGGAAACGGAGTATTCCCATCGTTCCCCTGGTGGGACGAACGGGAATTCGTTTTTTTTTTCGATCGTCCCGCTGATTTTATTGGTGGGACGAACGGGAACCATTTTTTCCCACCAAACATTTGCGTACTGGTTTGTTGTTTAAAGGTAATAATAAGCTATGATATGGTCGACGATGGAGCACGTTTTCCTAGAAGTAACCTATTCACTCTTGACTTAAAGACCCCCAGGTTGTAAGTGTAACTATCAGGAAACGACACCGGCAAGCAACATACAGAAAAAAAAATATGGTAAAATAATATAATTTGATAAATTCAGCCAAGTAACTAATTTGAAATTATAAAGAAAGGAAAGTGCAGTCCCGAGTGGGACGAATGGGAACAAATTTAATATTATTTTTGTAAATTTCAGTTCGTCCAACCAGGGGGACGAAGTCGGTGGGACGAACGGGAATACACCGACGAAAACAAGCACGTCCGAGAACCAAAAATTTAATGACATACGACATCCACTAACCAAGTGGATTACGGCCCACACCCTCACAGAGAGGAGGCCTGTGCCCAGCAGTGGGGACATTAAAAGGCTAATGATGATGAAATACCGGACAGTGGATTCTAAATTCAAATTCTTCATAGAAAATTTTTAAGAACCTCTTTATTAGTGTTTTAAGCACGTGGTTGTTTTTTTTTGACCTACTTATTTATTACAAAAAGGAGGTTTTTAATTGAAACCTTTTGTAAAATTTTTGAAGCGAAAACTTCTTTTGCCGCGTTGAGCGACTTTTGGTAGGGGCAAAACTTAGAATCAGAATCTTATGGATTCATTCGCGTCACCGACATGCTAGTGACATGCTTGCGCTAGACTGGCGACGCGCAGCAGCCTGTGTAACTAATGAACATAATTATTGCTCATTATCAATAGATTTGAAAACTACACAAATTTTAATAATTAGAATATACAAATTATGAATGCCATAAATTAGGGTGGTATTGTAATACCACCCTAATTTATGTTTATTTATTATAATTTATCTTTGTCCAATAACTATGTCCTACATTTAATCAAATTTCTTTGACAGATGTACGTAATTGGAGAACACCAAAACGTCATCTAGGTATATATTTTTCGTTTTTGTTCAGTTTTTCAAAAAATGCTGAAGCAATTTCGATAAAATTTATATGGGACCACCTCGGGGAGTATATTCTTTCGGATAAAAAAGAATTCTGAAAATCGGTCCTCAATTCACAGAGAAATCAGTGGACCTATATAAAAAATAAAAAAAAAACATACTTAGCGAACATAGAAACTCCTCCTTTTTCGAAGTCGGGTAAAAAAAGAATTAGCTGACTAGGTGATGCGCTTACATATCTATTATTTATTTATGTACCTATATATATTTTTATAGATAACGATTTTGAAAAGAAATGTAAGTAAATGATATGTGCAAAAGTGAATAAACGAAATTGAACAAACGCGTATGAAAAGTCATTGGCATTGGCATTACATACCATTAATCCACATTGTTTTCAATGTTGAATAGTAATGCTGATTCGTTGGTCAAAGAAAAGCCCAGCACTATGTTCACGTGAAGAGTCAACAAGCTGTTTGCTGATATCTCGAAAAATTCGAGGAGCACTCGAACTCCATGGCCCTAGTGTTAAACCCAAACGGCTCAAACACCTCTCCCAATGAGGTTGTTATATTTGCGCCGTTTGAGGTTTCTTGCACCTGCAGGTGCCCCAGCACAGCCCGCCGTGCTAAGATGATGGAATGGCGCAAGGGTGTTAACCATAGGTGGGCATTACCTCATTAATCCGTTAATAGTCAATTAACGAAGTTAACCAAATGTTTAACGGATAAAATTTAAAGTTAACTCAAAAAAATGTTAAATTTCTTGTTAACTTCCGTTAACTTTAGTCCATTACATTGGTTGTTTGTTGACATGTTTTCATTATTTGTTTGAATTACGCGTCACGCGGGCACACCAGCGCAGCGCGGCGCTTCTGCTCAAAAGAGTAAGAATCCAGAGTCGAGAAACTCTTAAAAATAAGGCAGCCTTGTTGACTACTTGCTCTGTGCCAGTGAATACGACGAGTTATTTTAACCTGAGTCTATGTCATTCTTATCCTACCGAGATATGAACGTGCTGGCCAGGAAACCAAAAAAACCTAGCTTCTTTTTATTTTCACGTCGCTTTGACGCATAATTGGTCCACCCATTATATTCATAACTGAGGTTCTAGATTGTAATTTGTAGACTTGTAGTCTTTGAGAAAAGTGACATTCTATCAGCGCCAGTGTGGCGATGCCGATTGTCAAAAAAACAAAAATACAAATATAAAAGTTACGTGATCAATCCCGAACATTTTGACAATCACTGTCGCTGATAGAAACACACTTTGTCTAGAGTCTTGCAGATCTGTCATTGGTCTAGTAATATACCAGTGTTTTCTACTAAGAAATCTAACCCAACAAGTTCAACTGTATCAATCGATGATTTTTATTACGTCTACAGTTGCTGTCCAGTTCATTTCTTTTGTGTATTTACACACCTTTTTTTTAATACACTGAACAGCAACAGTAGACGTAATAAAAATCATCGATTGATACAGACTTTTTTGACGTTGGCAGCATAGTCGACATTGGCTCTACTTGCCATCAATAAAAAATAGAATAGAAATAGAACCTCACTAGACAAGTGACATTCTGACTTTCTATCAGTGATGAAAGCGTGATGACAGCACGACTTATAAATCCTATGGACTGGCCGTATCTACAAGAAAAACGTGCCATACTTACACTTCACTGAGAGGATAAAATGGCGAATAATATTATAATAATAATAGAATATCGATATAGGGTAGCCCATATCGATATCTCTTTATTAAAAATATCGATAAAAGATTGTGAGAATGTTTTCATATTGTTACGGTACAATATCAACGGGTATTTTTACCAGTGGCATTGAGGTAATATGTTACTACGTAATAGAGAGGCTATCATAAAAGCAAAAGAAATGCTACATTTTGACAAGAGTAACTAATGTTCGCGCTGAAACAATAATTAGTCGTATTAACATAAAAAAGTTTTTTACAAAAAAATAGAACCGACTTCCAAAAAAAGTGCAAAATAACTTTAATTTCGGAAGTCGGTGTTCCTGTTTTGTGTCTTCGTTTTTTGACACCGACTCATATACATACGATAGCAGCAATCGCGGTTGATTTGCTGTCAATTTTTGAAGAGTTCCGATGTTTGTCTCCGAAACCCATCATCAGGACCCATCGTCAGGAGACAGAAGAGCTGCTACTGGTACCTACATAGTAAGGACACAATTATAAATTTATTTGTCTATCTTGCTATATATTTAGTTCCAATTTCCCCTAATCTCACACGCCCTCTCACACTCACTCATTCACATCTCCATCTCACACAAAAAGAGAACTGTTATAACACACCTACCATGTTATATTTAGGTCATTTAACTTGTAATTTTTATTTTATCTTTTTTTCTTTTTCCATATTTACTTTTTGTGTTCTTTAGTTTTTCTGTTTTGTATTATGCTCGTACATTCTAACATGGAACCATTAACATTCTTAAATACTTATTTGTAACTCAGGGGAATCGGCGTTGAGGGCTGAAATACAGGTTATGCCTAGTTCGGCCCCAAATGCTAATGCTGCTGTGTACACAAACTGTAGACTAAGCACTCTAGTGGTAAACAAAAAAAAATTGTACTGTGTGTATTTCTGTGAATAAAGGTTATTATTATTTATTATTATTATTATCAGATCTTTTTGAAATTTAAATGGGACCATTTCGGAATAAACCCTTTTCGAAAAAAAAAAAAAGAATTTTGCAAATCCGTCAATATATGACGGAGTTATGCCCGAACATACATAATAAAAAAATAAAAAAATACAAACATCCGAATTGATAACTTCCTCCTTTTTCGAAGTCGGTTAAAAACAGTATAGACACGCAGCGCTAGAACGCTTCTAAGGTGTAGTTTTGTCGCGACCAGAAGGTTAGAAGTGCCGTGATTTTCATGACGCTTACGCGTTTTGTTTCTTCGCAACTGAGTGAAGTGCGGACAGAACCCCGCACTTGAGCACAGTAGTGACGTGTGGCGACTTCTTTAATACGTAGATTCCTTTTTACCCGACTGTGCGACGCTAGGGAGGGTAATGTGTTTATCAGCCTATGTAAGTATTTATGATTAAATGTATGTATATTTGTTCCTTTGCGGTGTTTTAGAGACCGAAAGCGTGGGCCGATTTTGATCATTCTTACGTCAATTGATTTACTTTAATCTTGCGAGTGCTACTAATGACATGACAGTAATCAAAATAAAATATGGCGACCACCAGACGCCATAATTTGTGAAAAAGAAAAAAAATAAAGTGGAATAACTATATTAAGTGGGGTATCAAAATAAAGGGTTCGAGGAGGCGATTTCAAAAATCTAACTCACTGAAGTGTATAAAAGAAAAAATAAAAACATTTTCAAAAACCCGACTTAAAAATCAAATGAAAAGTGCCAAACAAGTCACTTTTCAAGCAGTCTGATGTAGTTGGTTGCATGAAATCAATAATTGAACTAAAATAACTCCCACCAACTTGTTTTTCAGTCAGGTAAAAAAAAAAAATTTTTTATTTGGTCAGTTTCTTTTAGTGTCTTGGAGTTTATGCTTTTAGCTATTACAAGAAACGAAATGCAGTAAGTAGGTACATCGAATATTTTGTGTCAATTAAAATGAAAAGTAACAGTGTTAGTGTTATTCTAGAGCCTTGCGTTAAGTAGACCTTCGAGACGGAGGCAACAAGTTTAAAGAAAACAAATGACGCTGAATCCGCAGTAGGCTCCCGGCACGGACATCTCCAACACATATCTTTTCTAACATTCAGATGATTTTTGGATTTTAATTAAAAGTCAACAATAATTATAGTCTATAGTAATCTTTTTATTAAATAAATCAATCTCATTCATTTCTGAACAATACAATTTTGTTCAGGTAATTTCTGTGTGATATTCTTTTAGTAGAGTAGTAGTAGTAGTGCTTCCCACAATATTTGTATCTCAAATCCATATATACCTCTATAACACTTTTAATTAATAAACAAAGCTTGGGGTTCTGAATTTAATAAATTTCTTTCCCTTTTAAATCTATCAAAGATTTAAAAGGGAAAGAAATTATTACTGAAAACAGATTTTTTTTTTCGTTTGATTTCTAACTTTCTCATTAAGTCTCTTTTTGGACTTTTCTTCTTGGACTGTTTTTGACATTTGTCCTTTAATTTCTTAATCATTTTAAATGTGTACCTGAAATCAAATAAAATAAAAGTAAGCTTTAATAGATATTGAAGACAAGCGAGAGATATCTCCCACACAGTCTTAATTCAGTCGATGACATATTATCATTGAGATCAAATTCGCAAATAATGATGACAAGAAAAACTGAAGCTAGTCATACCGATAAATCTGGCGCAACAGATGTGCTAGCGGTTAAACCTGGTGCAGTGGAGGTGCTAACAGCCAAATCTGGTGCAGTGGAGACGTTAGCGGCTAAACCTGGTGCAGCGGACGTGCTGGTGACTAAATACCATATTCAGAGCACCATATCCAGATGTTGAGAGTTCGTCTGATTTTGATCACTTTCAATTAAAATGCCAGACATATTTGATGGAATTGTAGGCTGTAAACAAGCAATAAAATTATTAATATTTTTGATGTTTCTCAATTTTATTATTAGGATTGTTACTTATTATTTTAAATGGCCTCATTTAATTTGCAATTTGTGGGTTGAGAAGAGTTCTCGTTCGGTCGTTGAGTGCACTTCTCATTTACTCACTCACTCGCTCAATAGCTCACTAGTTCAGTAGCTCTCGAGTGATAATGAGCTAAATAATCGTACATAAACTCAATTAATGTTCACCTCACCCAAATTTTCACAGGGAAATTTTTACAGAATAACACTGCTAGTATACAATTTAAAAGTCCATTGACACAAAAAGCAGACTACTGGTGACATTAATAAACTCCTTTTAAAAGGAGTATGTATATGTACTTAGTGCAACCAAATAAACAAGTTTGTCTTATTTTGGCAATTAATCTTAGGACTACACTCAAACACATTCTTTGCATTATTGAAAGTAAAACGTAAAACCAATAAAAAACCATAATAATATAGCATTAACGATAAACAAAAATGTCATGCATACACTACTCTATCCCTACAAAAACAAGAAAATGATTTCATGAAATACAACTGTTAAAAAGAAAGGCAAACGGGAAATTATGAATGCTTTTTACATAAACTCTTCAACGAATACAGAATCTTTTGTTTAATAACTAAATCTAAAGATGTTTCAGCTAAGCTTCTCGGGCAGGCTAAGGTCATAAACCATACCACCTCGTCTTTAGTAGTGTATTTTTACTTTTTTTCCATTAGAATGCAGATGTAACACAGTCTTATGTTTTTTGCAGTAATTGGCAACAAATGTGTCGAGTCAGCCTTCTAAGTAAACTTCACTGAGGTAGTCAATACTACAATAAAATTCTCAGCTCTATTTTACCGAGATCGCGCCTGTTTGAATTATTCCACATATTGCCCAGTTGCGTAGACACTTGAGACACAAAACTACACCAATTTTACATCATAATATCCATTATGAATCAATAAACGAATAATTAAAACAGCCACTGAACTGCACTCGAGAAAATCCCGCCAAAAACTGCCATTGTTTATGAGCATTTGACAGTTGACGTACCCAACTTTAGTACCAAACAACGAGAGGATAAAATGGCGAACCGGCCGCCTAAAGGTATTTCAATGATGCTAGGAATGAAGGGTTGCCATTATAGTAACCGTCAAAAACCATTGACATATTTATATGTCTATGTCATAAACACTGTTATCCTTTTTCACTTACACACTCAAACGCATTATGCCAGTGCTCAAACGTCAGTCCAGACACCAAAAAGTGACATACTATGTCTGCTCGCTCGCTCTGGTGTTTTTCCGCGCAAGCGCCGGGTCCCGTTTCCAATTTAAAGCTAAATATCTCGTAAACTCCGGCAGCTACACGCAAGTAAAAAATACTTGTGTATTGCTGATACTATATAGAATCGACTTATGTGATAACTAAGTCACAGCAACTAGTTCTAAGTACTTCAAAAAAAAGTAAAACGAGATTTTGGGTTAAAAAACAGTAAAATTTTTGTTCTTACTAAGTTTTTACTAATAATTTTGTAGTTTGTGTCTTTTTAACCTATGTATAATAAAACTAGACTATATAAGCTTTCTTTTGATATATAAATCATTACTTGGACGGTTTTAAGTAGCACACTAGATGAAAACAAAACACCCCTTCCCGCATTAATTTCTTGCCGCTTGCGCTAGCAAAAATAAGGCAAAATACGGCAAGATGGCCGCCCTTAGGGCTGATTCGTATGGCTGCATATGGCCCGTCATATACCTTAAATTAGACACTTTGATTATTTTGTGATTTTTGTTGAAATGAGACAATGGTTAATGTAAATATTTGTTTAATACTGTAAATTTATTACCTATTTAAAAATAAACTTTTTTTAAGTGATATCGTTTTTTAATTTTACACACACTAAAAGGAAGGTGTATTACGATGTTTACACAGATTACTAGGAAGACGACCCTTTTTATTACATTAAAATAATTGTACGGCAGCAAAACCGAACAAATAAAGTAGCTAGCGAAACTCAGATATATAGACACATCCTCCTCCTCCTCCTCCAGACCGTAATTATTATAATTATCCTGAGACCTGTAATCGAAACTTGTCTTAGATTCCAATTTATTTTTAATTTATGACAGCAATTAGGCATTAAAAAAACATTATTCTCATACCCAAAATCATTGAAAGACAAGAAAGAAAAAAAAATACTGCAACGAAAATATCATAACACTTCTTTTTGCTGCAGTTGGCTAAACCGTTGAAAAAAATTTATATACTCAATCATTAAATCCGAACCAATATTAATATTGTGGTTAAATATAAATTGTGGTCAGTAAACCGTTGAAAAAAATACAAAATCATTCAATGCAAACCATCACATCAAGGTTAGTAAGCTTTATTAAAAACATCGTGCTCAAGCATCCACAGTCTAAATTATCACCAATGCAAGAACACAGTTAAGAGATGGTTGATTGAGAAATCGTATGACCAAACCGAAAAACTGCTCTTGCCATATGCCTAAGACAGATCTCCCCCCACTCAATTATATCACACACACTCCCCACTTTCACATTTACTGACACTTATACCACATATTACACATACCACGACACACTCACTCTCACTTACAATTTTTGTTATTAATTAATTTTTTTTTTTTTTTAAAGTACACATAAATAATTATTTTATTGTTATTGTTAGCCATGTTACTGGTGAAAACAGATTTTTGATCTACCCTTATGGAATCACTGGTCCCCAAGTCACAGGCCGTAAACCTAGTTTGGGAGCCAGGAGATATTACTTTATGCACATGTATGTTGTATCACATTACTGTACTTGTAACCTTTGTTAATCACATTATTGGAAATAAACATTATTATTATTTTTCCAAAATTTGTTTTTCTCAGGGTAAAACCTGGTATTTTCTAGAATCTCACGGGTGTGAACCAAGGTGAGATCCTAGTTAATTCTTTCAGACGATAAACTGGTTTGTACTGTAGTGAAAGTAGTACTTTATTATTATTATTATTTCGTTTATTAATTTTTTTAACATATTAAATACATTTTTAAATATTTCTTAAAAAAGAATATATAAAAAACATTTAAAAATATAAAAAATAGTAGCCCACCGGTATCGGGAACAGGGTCCAAGCTACCGGCGGTCAGGGCTCCAGAGAGAGGAACCGCCTGACAATGCGAGCCGTGTCCAGAAGTACTGCTTTCTGAATCAAGCCCTTGATCCAGCCGCCTAACGAGAGCCTCCTGAGGTGTTGATCGAGGCTCGTGGCTATTAAGCCATTGGCTGACACGACTATCGGTACAATGATCGCTGAGTCCACATCCCACATGTCGACAACCTCGCGAGCCAAGTCAATATACTTGATTTGTTTATCTTTCTCGGCTTTCACGAGGTTCTCGTCTACTTCTCTGCGATCGTTAGTGTCAAGCACTAGAGGTTTGCGCCAGTTCTCGTTAGCCAAGGAGAGTGGAGTAAGGCCCTTGTCCACTGCCACTACATCTCGATGCATACCCACGTCAGCAGCTAGGAAATATTCCCTTAGACTGCATACCTCGCGGTTGTGGAGGGTCTTAGCATTTAAAAAGCCTCGGCCTCCACACTTCCGCGGGATATACAGTCTCATCACCGACGAACGTGGGTGATGCATTCGAAATGCAGTCAGCAGTGTACGAACACGCCTATCCAGGGCGTCAAGTTCTGTTTGAGTACGCCGAAAGAGTACATCAATACCGGCATGACCCAACCGTTGAAGGCGCGCATCTTGTTTCCGCCTGATAGAAGGCTATTAAATACCTTCTTCAGGCGGCCAAAGAAGCGCTCCTTCAACGATTGCTTCATGTCAGCAACATTGATACCTAACGCTTCCGACATACCCAAATACTTATAGGTTTCGGTTGGAGAGAGGGATCTCAGGTTTATGAAATCCGAGAGTTGAGTTCCCACGGATTCCACAATCTCCCCTCGCTTTACATGCATGACCGCACATTTGTCTACACCAAACTCCATCCTGATGGCACTACTGAAGGTTTCAGTTACCTTCAGTAGCTCCATCAGTTGCAGATTGTTGGGGGCAAAGAGTTTCAAGTCATCCATGTAAAGGAGGTGAGATATAACCTGACCACCTCTCTTCAACCGATAGCCTAGCCCTGAATTCTCCAGCAGTGTGCTTAGAGGATTCAAAGCTAGGCAAAACCAAAGCGGACTCAAACTATCACCCTGGAATATACCCCGCTCGATCCTTATCGATTCGCTATTCCTCTGGATTTGTCGACATCCTGGATAGCGAAGGACCGTCCTCCATTGCCCCATACATGACATATGGAAGGTACGTATCGTTGCATCAACTTTATACAATTCTAGCACCCTCATGAGCCATGTATGAGGAACTGAGTCATAGGCCTTCTTATAGTCTATCCAACATGTCGACAGATCCTTTCGGAAACGCCGAACCTGTTGGCTAATGGTCATATCTATGAGGAGAAGCTCCTTAGTAACGCGGGACCCATTCCTACATCCATTTTGAGAGGCAGACATGATACAGTTACTATCTATATGTGTGTTAATCTTAGCTCTCAAAATGGATGTAAGAACCTTATAGACCGTCGGTAAGCACGTGATCGGTCTATAATTTTTAGGTTCCGCAGTACTACCTGATTTATGGAGCAGGTGGGTTATACCTGTAGTTAGAAATTGGGGTAGCGACCCTGACTCTAAGGCAGACTGGATCTGAGATGCCAAGCGGGCATGCGACCTTGTTAACCATTTTATCCAGAAGTTGTGCAGCCCGTCCGGCCCTGGAGATTTCCAGTTAGCTAACGGACGGACTGCACGAGCTACATCTTGGGGGCTGATGATAATTGCCCCCATTTCTGGTATTGGATCGCACGCGCGCTCAACATCCCGAATCCAATCGCCCTCGGTATGACAGACAGGCACCGACCAGATGCTGCGCCAGAACGAGTATATGGCGTCATCATCCGGCAGGTGCGTATTGGTCACACCTTGGTCCGGTCGCTCCCAATCCCTATAAACCCACCTTTCATTACTTCGGAATGTGCGATTCTGGGTGTATCGTTCCACTCGCTGCTTATACCTGCGAATACGGTTTGCCCATGCATATACTTTCTGCTTCAGGAAGTCGATGCGCTCTGTGACACGGGACATATAGTCTCGGGAGCTGACATCAGTCCCCGAAAACGCCCGTCTCACAAAGCGCATCACTCTTGGGCGAGTGTTGCCCTCCCTGAAACAGATTAGTTTGCCTATGAGTGCTCTGGCCCCACCAATGCGACGCTCGATCCTGCACTGCCAAGCCGGCACGGCTGGCTTCGGTCGTGTAGCTCTATCATTAGGAAATTTGACGTGAGCTACACGACATGCCGCTACAGCCGCGCAGTACAGTATCGAGTGTGTATCGGTGAGGTCTTCGCATTCATCAAAATAATTTGACAACTGCGAATCCAGAGCAGCCACCAGCGCCCTATTCTTGTTATGCATGGGCAAACGAGGTAAACGTGGCCTAAGTTCGAGCGGCATGCTGCGATATTCCCGAATAGCACACTCCAAAGCACTCCTCAATTCGTCATTGCAATGGGTACTTACGTTTGTAACCACGTCATTACACTCCTCGTCAGCGTGGCTGGAGATATGGTTGGGTGGTGGTACCAACACTGGTACCACAGTCTGCGACGGAGGGGCAATGACATGGCTACCCATCTCAGATCGGAGGCGATCAAGTACAGTATCATCCAACATATGATTACGCTGGATGACCCGCACCTGATCCGAAAGTCGTTGGGCCGAAACGTTGACGGCTGGCTCAAGCACCTGGAACAAAGAGAGCATCCGAACACGGTACGCGGTCAGGTTGTTACCTCCCTCTGTAGCCCCATAGTATGAGCGCATAACGTTTTCATTGATGGATTGCGTCCATCTCATGCGCTGCACACTTCCGCCGGGAGCTGGGACCCTATCAGAGGCCGGTGGGCCTCGAGGACCTAAGCCGCTCGGCGGCCGGCGTCCTCCCCGTCGACGCGCAGGTGGTGGTGTCGTCGGCGGCGAGAAGAACTCGTCGCTGGAGCTCGACGCAACTGCCACGGCCGGTGTCACAGTACTCACTGTGGGACTGGGTACCGGCGGCGGCGAGGCGGAGCTGAGCGACGAGGCCGGAGGTGGTGGGCGTGCACGGCGAGCTGCTGATCTAGTCAACATCTATCGTTGTGTTTTTCCAATTTTTCGGTTTATTTATCCATGACAGCTGTCATTTCAATATCGTGTAGTTTTGTGTGTAAAGGTGGATACTTTTCCATGTTAAATTTTATGTGGGTTCTTGCTATTACGATACTTATTTTTACTATTTGTTGTGGGCTTGAAATTACGTGATAAATATTATAAAAATCGAAAAATAGCTTGAAAGAAAATTTTGACACGTCAGACGTTGTTGGTGTTGCCAGCTTATTATTATTATTATTAAGCTCAAATAATAACCCTTCCTTGTGGTCCCCGTAGTTGGGTAAACCGTTGAAAAAAAACAAGCCATTATACTCATAATTTCTATGTTTATACGAACCCTTACTGTGGACATTTAATAAAAGCGTTTGGTAACTTTGGTAAGTACTGACGACCTGTGGAATGAAATCATAAAAACATGGAATCCTATCTATTTTCGTCCTATTTTTACTGTCGAAGTATGTGTAAATACTAATAATGAACTTATTTCCGTATTACGAGCAATATTCTAACAGATTAGTTAGTAAGTCATACAAAATTATCAAGAAAATACGGACGCCGGACGCGGCGCTCTCCGCTCGTTTTGTATTTCAATATATTCGTTTTCAACACACTTTGAACCTACTGCATGTTTAATTTTTCGTTAAGCTTGAATCTTGAAGATTCTTTTGATATATTACACTAATGTCTATGACACTAATACACAGGGTTTTAAATACAATAGTATAAAATTTACATTTTAAATGCAGAGCTCCTGTCAGTTTGGCAATAAGCCAACAACAGAAAATGACCACAGAAAGTCAACTTTCAACTTTTTTTTTGATAGTGTCGATCCTTGCAAAACAGTGCACCCAGTGTTATATGACGCATTAGTTGAGTAACGTCTCTAATAGGGAACGTGCACGGCGTAGTCTGTGCCATCTAGTGGAGTAAATTCGAAACTTTTACCATATAAAAACTTGTCATTGACATTTCGTGTCATATATGTACACACACGCATCATGCACACATGTAGAATGCGTAACGTAGACTGCCATCTATTGAGTGAAATCCGCCACTTGTACTGTAGAAATACTTGACATTGACATTTATGTGGCGCCCTCTACGGTTTGTAACGGAAAGGTGTGGTCATATTTTAAGAGCCGTTTCTGCCCATGGAAATGAATAAGTTTTTCAAAGAAAAAATTGAAAATTCCCAAATAAAAAATTGGACTTTCCATACAAAGTTATCATCAGCTGATCAATATTTGTATAGGAGATAAAAACTTTTTTTTAGAATTTCCTCGGATTTTCTCTTTCCTCGGATGTTCATATCGATGGGCAGATGCAGTTCTTAAAATATGACCACCACTTTCCGTTACACCCTGTCTATTTCCTGCGCGCTCCCTATATAGAAAAACCGACTAAAAGCTGAGGACCATAGACAAAAACCGATTTTAATGTGAATACACCGCGGTTACCATAATTTCGGTAGCGATCGACGGTTTAGAGCCTAAGTGTCGAAATTCTGGTACTCGACGGGCCAATGGTCAAAATTAAGAAAGTTAAAAAGAGATGGCAGTATTTTTATTATATTGGCGTCTGCCACATATTTGTGTAACTGTTTTTTCTATAGTCAAACATTTCAAGTCCATATAATTTATATGTCAATGGACAATATGCAGTACATTGCTCGGTGGACATAGATTATTATAGGCACTCTACGGTTTTCTTAGACGTCAAAATCAAATTTATGTCAACTGAGTTAGCGAATACGACTGCTGGTTATATGTTGATCAAAATATGATTTGCGGCCATAGCAAGTATGTATTTACAGAACTTTATTCATTAAAATCATCAAAGATTAAAAAACTGTGCATCTCCTTAATTTCCCAGATTAGCCTTCAATTTGATTGCCTTATTTAAAATAAATTATTCAATTCGCGTACTTTCGCGACGTAGTTTCACATTTTTTATTCAGAATTCAGATATATTTAATAGGCTGGCAATATTATTAATTAACTTTCGTCATTTTTTCGCCGTGCAAGCGCGCAAACAAGCAAAGCAAAGCATGCGAGAGTTTCTGGCGGGATTTTTTCGAGTGAAGTTCAGTAGCTGTTTTAATTATTCACTTATTGATTCCTAGTGGATATTGTGAGGTAAAATTTGTGTTGTTTGGTGTCTCAAGTGTACGGAACTGGACAATATGTGCAATGATTGAAACAGGCGCGATCTCGGTATTATACTAAGAATTTTACTGTATTATTGACTACCTCAGCGAAGCTTGCCGAGAAGGCTGGCTCGATAGATTTGTTGCCAGATACTACAAGAAACATTAGAATGTTTTATATGAGTTACATCTACATTCTAATGGAAAAAAAAATTATTCTGTTTAAAACTATATGTCCGACTGAAAAGACTTGTATCTATGGAAAAGGACAAAAATTAAAAAAAAAGCTAAGCATGCAAGGTTTTAGTACACTAGCGACACTTTGCCCACAGACTTAGCCAAAGAGAATATAATTTCGACTTAGCTATCTAATCTGTGCACAGACTAGCTTGCTACTATTATAGTTATCTGTGGCACAGACTACTGTGCAGACTACCCAGAGAAACTGAGTGTGTTGAGTGTTAACGCGATTAAAGTTTTATATAATTTACTGTTAACTGGTGATTCTACTATCATCAGTTCTGATACTGAGTATAATTTTCGTTTCATTTAATTTTACCGTGAGAAGTGATTAAAATTTTAACGATTTATAGTGGTCTGACCTCCCACATAGCATTTCTTTGACACATTTTACAGACGCCATGTTTGTCACGTTTTTGCCAGTTGTGAATATATTTAGCCAAAGAATGAATTTGCAGTAGCGTTACTGCGTGTAAAGTGTTTAAAATCAAATCCACAATGAGTCAAGTATTCCCGAAGAACAAGGAAAAGCGACAGCGTCCATCGAACGAAGCTAACACTGTAAGTAGTAACCAAATTCCCGCTCTTGGCGACAATGTCGTTGCGTTTTAACATGAAATGTGTGGCCTCACGCGTAGTTGTGTGTTTATACATCTTGCACGGCGAGGGACTATGAAATACTCTGTTAACTTCTCTCAAATCGGGATCTTAGTAGTAGACGGCTCTGACGCTTTTGCGAAGTCCCTGCCTTGTCAAAGTCCATGCTTTGAATACCCTGGCTGTTATCATTTCTATATTGTAAATTTGAAGAAAACGGAATCGTTATATCCCACCTGGTATTTTTGTATGTGTAAAATGCTAAATGCTTCCCGGGACTTTGGTCTCCTGGTCATTTTAAAGGGAAGCGTTAGAAAATCTATGATCTTATGATCTTTATTTTTTCTGTAGATATTAATTAGTATTAGGGCTAGGTTTTATGGATATAAGACAATTCATATAAACTGTGTTCCTTATTACTACTTCCACTTACATGCCCCCACAATTATACACTGATTGAATTTTGAGAAATAGTTACAGACACAATTGTTATTGTGTAGCAACAATAACAATAATTATTAAAAGACGCATATCCTTAATTGCTACTTGTCCTGGCAATTTAGAAAAAACACGCTTAGGACATGGAGTTGCGGACACCAGCCCGACATGCTATCCCTAAATGCTCTTTAAAAACTAAACCACAACATTTTACCCTAGTAATGGAAGGATTTAAAAAAAAATCCAGAAATTCATCTCTATTTTGTATCAAATGTAAAAATACTAAATATCAAGTTGAAAACCACATGAGCATTTTCTTTTTTACAAAATAACACTAACCCCTTTTACCGATTTATAGGTTGAAATTCCACAAACAAGGGGTGGGTTTTAGTCAGTAAAAGTCAGACACACCCTCCTGCTCCACCCAGAGCAGGAGAAGTTATTTGGTGATTAAAAAAAAACTACATTATGGAAGGAAACCTTGTGGTATTCATTACAATATAATCAATAACCAGTGAGGGGTTTACTTTGTTCCTCTTTATCTCTGGCATGTTTATACCAAACATGGTCATTCTTCTTTAAATTGAAAGAACTTTCTTTCAGTCTTATCTTAATGTGTTGAGAATCTGATGAAGTACTCCGAAATACAATGTAGTCTTATCTTAATGTGTTGAGAATCTGATGAAGTACTCCGAAATACAATGTAGAACTCAATGTATGAAACAAACACTTCCCAGCAAGCTTTCAGGGTACTTAGTTGTGTGGATTTTTGGACATGATTTCCAAATTTTAGCTATAGTGGGGATCTGATTGATTAACAAACAAAATTAATGAATAGTAGTAAGATTAAAACCTGAGATGCACCACATATTAGCTTAACAAAAATAACACTAGTTTACAAATTTTTTTTTAATGAACTTTTAAAAAAATCATGTGAACTAGTGGAATCATTGGATTACTAACCAAAACAATTGTTGGAGGTTTAATATCCTTTACCTCAATGACTCATTGAACAAAAATTCTTGAATTAGAACATAAAGCTATGATTCAGTGATAATTATTTTAAAATTGCACAATAACGCACAATATTTTATAATATTGTGGAATCAGTAACTTGTATTGTATGTCAGTCTGGTGCCTGCGACTCCATGTCCAAAGCGCATATTTTGCATACAGAATAAGTAACTTATAAATATTTGTTGCATGCCTATGCGATTGCCTATTTTATGTGCACCTGCAATTTAGATGGTTGCCTCACTAAATATTATTATATATTAATATTCTTTGTTACTTGTCAGTCGCAAGTAGAAACAGGTACATACAGGAGACAATTTGGTAACATTATGTTAGTTTGTACCAAAAAATGTCTTTCCTAAAGATATTGAATAAGCTTAAAGCTGTAACGCACGCTCAGATTTGGTCTAGTGGATTTTGTCTGGGGTTTTATAAAATACACCTACCACCAGACAATTGTACTTACTGGCTGAGAATGATCCAAATCTGTAAACATTTGCTAAAAATATTCAAAGGATCTTCAAATTACATTATGTGTAAGATGTTGGCATATCATTATGACCTTCTCCAATTTAAATCAAATATACATGTATATATAACACAATGTTTGCAACGTTTTACACGCCTGGCTATATACAGTGACTTGCATGCACATATAGTTCAAAAATCACAGTTGCTTTGCATGTTTAATCATATTTAATAGATAATCTCCCGATTTCTGGAGAGAAATAATCAACATGTTACAAATTAAATGCAAGTCAAGTGATGCGGTTGGTCGCAAAAAATTCTTGGCTGATCTTCTTTCGTGCCGGAAACTAGGCTTTAATGCTAGTTTAGCTCGCCCTTAAGTAAATATTAGTTTTCCTGTTAAATTTACAAAGATATATATATCATTAATGATATGATAGATAAGTTTATATAACATTATTATGTAACCGCTCAGGAAAATAGATGTTTTAAAATTGTATCCTATTAATATTATATAATTATGCGAAAGTTTGTGTTGTTATAACTAGGATTAAAACATAGGCTACTTTTTACCGTGGGGCCGCTGGCAGAAGCTAGTTTTTTATGTAAATATTTTTCAGTTGAATTTAAATAATAGTCTTTATTTATCTCACACACTAGAGACAATTTCACATATCTGATATTTTTTCCATACTCACTAATCCTATGCGAATTTGACATCTGTGTACCATGCTGCAAAGTTACTGTTCCCTGGTGTAATGGGCTTTAACTTGTTATTAAATTCGTATTTTTCTAAATTATAAATGAAGGTGTTATGAAAATGTAATGAAAATCAAGCAGTATGGAATAAGCAGGAAACTTGCTTGCATATTACTGGAAGCTAAGCTGTCATTTGGAAACAATATTAGGATAAAATAGTGTGTCTAAATATTATTTTTTTCTGTTTTATTATTTTTATCAACATACACAATATTATGATTGTAAAGTTGTTCTTTCTCCGCCACATTTTATTTTCATAATCTTTGAAATAAATTTATGTTTGCAATTACAAAATTAATGCATTTTAATACAAATAAAATAAAAGTTTCTTAAAACTGTTAATAAAGACTTTAAATAATACACTACTTATATAAGGTGGATATTGCCAAATCTTCTTAATGCTGGGACTGTTGAAAAGGTTTTGGCCTAAATTAATATAGAATTGATGGAATGGTACACTGGATGTGGTGATAAACATTGTCGGTTTTAACTGGTTTAGACATACATAGACTTTATTGGTTTATTAACTTTAGCTTCTGCCAGCGGCTTCGCCCGTGTGAGAGTAAAAAATTATAGCAAGGGTACATACTCCCGAGAAATAACCTAAGTACAAGTAGCGGCACGTAAGTCTAGCGCTGAACGATAATTGCTGCGCATGGGTGGGTGGCGCGGGTGGCGCGCGGGAAACAGAATGCGACTGGAGAGCCAATCGGCGCTACGCACGCTCGCCCTACATCCCGCTAGCCCCCTCAGGTACCTTAATTTTTACTTCTGCGCAATAACGGTCAGCGCTAAAGTTTCGTGCCGCTACTTGTATGTGCTATTCCATACTTAGGCGCTATTAGCTGCCAATGACCTTGAGTGGTTAGCTTGCGTGTTCTGTGCTGAGCTCAAGTAACGCGTCGTGCGTCCACCCAGTAATAGGACTCGCCCATCAAGGAGCGCTGTTCGAAATTAGACGCATTATTAATTTATTACACATAAAAGAACAGGTATTAAAATAAAACACTGAGACTAAATTATAAATGATCTTTAAAATGGTGAAGTTTTCATAATAATACGCTATACATATAGTGTTTGCGTGATTCTCAATTTTTTATCCGCGTTAGACGTATCTTTACAAATTAACTATACTATGTTATAAAAATATAATTTCAAATATTCTAAGATCAAATTACGACGGAAATTGTCTAGAGTAACATATATTTTTTTTAAACTGACTAGTTTAATGGTTTTTAATTGAACATCACGTCTAAACAGTCGTTTAGACGTGATGTCATTAAAAGTCGTATAACTGCGCGTCACAGTCGTATAGTAGCACGAAATGTTGCTAATTTCGCGTTTTATCCGAGTTAAATTCTGCTAATTTTTCTTATACCATTGTTCTACCTGCCCAAAGTCAAACAGACTTTATGAATCCCTATAAAAGCGAAATAGGGGACGAAGTTTGTTATAAAGCCCGTATTTTTTTTACCGTTTTTTCCTCCTAGTTACATGATGGTTAAAGACGTGTTTCAGAATGTTTTGTTGTTTATCCTATGGGGACTGAACAGAATTTATAACTGCTGGAATAATATGCTTGAGGTTTTCCGCCTAGTTATAAGATGGAAGATGGATTTTGGGGGTCGGGTCACCCGCGTCCGTTGGAGAATACCCATAGACAGTCCCTACACGTGGCCACCAGGTGGTGCTAATCGGGTGACATTAACTGGTGTTAGGTTTCGACCGATGGCTTGCGACTGCCCACTGGGCAAAGACGTACTGCCAAGCGGCCTAGCCGTGTTCCAGTACGATGCTCAGAGGAGTTGGGTCGAAATAGTTGTTCCAATGTGGGCAGACCAACCAGGTTCGCGCTGATATGGGCGTATAGAGAGACTAGTCGCGGAGGGTAACGCGCACGGTGCGCCGCTGGCCGACCGCAGGTAGTTGGGGGCCCAAGTAGTCTGCTAGCCACTCATGAAAAGCTGCCCTGTCAACTGTCGAAAAATGTCGACATCTGCTATCGGCGTCTCCGTAACCTTGAGGACTCCAGATTTTCAACGCTCTGGGCTCTGGTGGACACAGGCCTCGCCGATCGCACAGCGGGGATCAGGAGACACCTGGGCTTACACAGCGCCTTAGTGAGGGGGCGGATGCGGCTAAGCAGCGGCACCCTTCCGCCTAATTAGTGTTACTTCAATGCTCACCATCAGCAGTGGCTCTTCTCATACGAAAGCTAGCACTAGCCTTGCGCCTTGGACCAGCTTAGCGTTAAATCTCACCCAGCTGATCCAAGAGGCAACGAGGGTGCCGGATGTTGATTCGCACACAGCCAATTGCTTGGACCTTCTGCTGACAACAGATTCAGACCGCTACTCGGTATCGATTTCTTAACCATTTGGTAGTTCCGACCACTGTCTGGTGTAGTCTGTGTCCGTCTACTCCCCGCCCGTTCCTAGCCCTAGAGGCATGCGGCGGGTTTGGCGATACAGGTCAACAGATTGGGATGGCATGCGATCTTTCTTTGCATGTTATCCTTGGCAACTTGCTTGCTTCTCTTCGACTGATGCTTCGTCGTGAGCGGACGATGTGACGGATGGGTTGCGGCGGGGGATGGAATACTACATTCCGTTCTCTGACGTAACAATGTCGGACGACGCTCGACCATGGTTTGGTGCCGAGTGCAATCGCGCTGATGCGCTCAAACACGCGGCGTACCTGGCATGGGTCGACGCTCGTACGCGCAAAGCGAGTGAATGTGTTGCGGAGAGCTCGATTTGACCACATTAGCCGAATTGGGAACAAACTTGCTTTTTACCCAGCTGGTAGTAAGGCGTTTTGGTCCCTGGCTATGTCGGTGGAATCGAACTTCTGTCACCCCTAACTACCACCATTGCTGAGGCCCGATGGGTCGCTGACTCCGTTGAAGAGAAAGAAAACTTGTTTGCCTCTCTGTTTGCGGAATCTTCACGTCTAGATGCGAATGCGAGGCTAGTATGTCGAATATTCGTCAGAAGGACCTCTGCAAGGTATTGCGTTATCTAGACGTGAACAAGGCTAGTGGCCCCGACGGGGCACCGGCAATTGTTCTGAGGACTTGTGACTTGTGCACCTCATTTGTCTCCGATCTTGACACGCCTATTTCGCCTTTCGTTTGGGGCTGAAAAACTGCCGATGGCTTGGAAGCAAGTTAACGTGCAACCCGTGCCCAAGAAGGGCAGTCAGGCTGACCCGGCTAATTATGGAACCATCTCTGTCAAGTCTATACTCTGTTAGAGTATGGAACGTGTGCTCAACAATAGGTCCCTGGCATACCTAGATGCTAACGACATCCTCAGTGACCGTCAATACGGCTTCCGCCAAAATCGGTCAACTGGGGATCGTCTAGCGTATGCCATTCACATCTGGAACCACTTGCGGTCTCCTTCGACGTCTCTAAGCCCTTCGACGTCTCTAAGCCCTGCGACAGGGTCTGGCTCGAAAGTTTTATTAGTTAGCTTATTTTCTTCGGTCTACCCGCCGGATTGTGTGATTAGATTGCAGATTTCCCGAGGGATCGGTCTATCCGAGTGGTCATAGATGGCTGGTCGTCCGGACTGCTAGATATTAATGCCGGGGTTCCTCACAAAAAACAAAAAGGGGTCGGTGGTCTCGGCAACATTGATCTTGCTGCATATTAATGATCTGCTTAAACCATTGGGTATGCAGACGACAGCACTATCGCTGAGAGATACGTGTCCGACGCACGAGTTGCTGGTTCGCAGATCCGGTCTCTCCGAGAGGCTATGGTTGAGCGCTGGAACTTGTCTCTTCAAGCTGTCTCTGAATGGGACGATGCCAATCTTGTCAGGTTCAATGCTGCTAAAACCCAGGCGTGTCTTTTCTCCGCTAAAAGGAGCCAATTCAACCCGGCTTCATCTTTGCGAGGTGTAACCGTGCCGATAACCAATCATCTTGATCTTCTTGGTGTCACGTTAACATCCACTCTCAATTTTGAGCCATATATCGAGGCAAAGACTCAACGGGCTGCCAAAAAGTTGGGAATCCTAGCAAAGGTGAGACGGTACTTCACGCCGAAATAGCTGCTCAAACTTTATCAAGTGCAAGTTCGATCGTGTATGGAGTACTGCTCTCATCTTTGGGACGGATCTGCCAGACACCAGCTTGATGCACTTAAGGCAATTGAGAGGCGCGCCAAGAGGATCATCGGCAATGATAAGCTTGTCGAGTCACAAGCTCCCAAAGTCTTGAGCATCGACGCCGAGTTGCTAGCTTGTCAGTTTTCTATCGGTTGCATTTTGGGGAGTGGGCATCGGAATTGCATTGTCTAATTCCGCCAAGCCCGTTCCATTATCGGACCACTAGACGTACAGCGATGCGTCATCGATACATGGTGGACATCTCACCCACACGCACAAAACGTTTTGGAACACATTCATTGTATGTACAGCTGATAAGTGGAATTCCCTGCCGGAGTCTGTGATTCCTGATAGCTACAACCTAGGAGTCTTTAAGTCGCGAGTGAATAGGTTACTTCTAGGCAAGTTTGCTTTTTTTGCATTGCTTACCATCAAGTGAGATAGTGGTCAAACCCGAGCCTATCAATTATAAAAAAAATAATTGTTAGTAATGTTGTATTGTATATGTTATGGCTAATACCCGAAGTGTGGCTACACCTAGTTTTAGTTGGCTACAACTAGGTGTGGCCGGTAGAAGTTGATTAATCTTTCACAGCTGGTGCAACCGATCGCATTTGGCTAAAACTAAGTGTGGTATTTATATCGGGGAAAAAAGAAAAGAATGTTGAAGTGCAATTTATATTGTTCTATAGCAGTGGTTCTCAACCTTTTTGACCAGAGGCCACTTTTGTTTCTTTGTTGTTAACAGGGACCAGAAGGCAAACATATGAATATATTATTCTGAAAAAAATACTTATATAATAAATTGTACCAAACCTTTTCTTTAAAATCAAAAGTAACGAGTATTGACTTAGATAACACAATATTTCTGATAGAAACTTCAAATCAGCATGTACTCGTATAGCATCAATGTTACTTTTCAGTTGGAAACTTTGAAATGTTACTTTTCGCAGACCATATTTAAGCTCTTGTAGACCACGGACCACAGGTTGGTAACTACTGTTCTACAATACTACATGTCTTTGGTAGTTAATTAAATGTTACTGACAACTGAGTAGTAATAGAAATCAATTAATCATATAGAGGTTGTTTGCAGAAATCTTCTGAGCAAACATAAAAAAATTGTCTCAATTTTAGTGAAAAATTGAACAAACTTCTAAAAAAAAAATTAAACAAAGTCGTTATTCTCTTCTTTCTTATTCATGAAACATAAAGAATTAGAAATGTAGACTAGACATGTAAGAGAACAATATAAATTACACTTCAACATTCCTTTTTTTTAATTTTTTCCTGATATTTATTCCGGACCTATTTTCAGTCAACTAGATATAGCTAATCCCTAGCTAAGTTGTAGCCGGTATGATGAAGGCTACACCTAGTTTTAGACGAATGCAATCGGTTGCACCTAGTTCTAGCCCTGAATTAATAGGCTATACCTAAGTTTAACCAACTGCTACCGGCCACACCTAGTTGTAGCCAGCTAAAACTAAGTGTAACTGCACCTCGGCTTCTCTGTCAAATCCATCCATACGTTGTCTGTAAAAGATTTCTTTTAGCGATAAGACCGCCCATTGCTACATCCTGTTAATTCTTAACCTCCTATTGTAATGTGTTATGGTGTACAGTAAAGAGTGTATCTATCTTCAATATTTGAGTTTAGGAACTTGGTTCTATTGATGCTGGCATAGTCTTCCAATCGAAATTTTGATTCTGAAATGACAAAACGTGGATGGTCTTCTGCAATAGTCCTCTTTGATTCTATACACTTAGGGCTGGATATGCCAAGGTAGCACATGTAATATTTTTTTGAAAGAAAAGAAAGAAAGAAATATATATACATTATTTGTGAAGCATACTCATTAAAATTATCAATATATTTTTATATGTATAATCAAATTAGCCGAAGGATAATTCATGAAAACATGACTTTTGCGGCCAATTCAAATTGATCTTCGCTGAGATTATAAAAGTAGCATTTCAGGTTTACGACGTTAGACGTATCTGTACGACACATATTGTTAAAAATTGTCCGACATGAATTTACGATTAAGTGAACGCAATTCAGGAATCAATACAAAGATATCCGTCAATTCTGTATCTTATTCAGAAGCACTAGTTGATTAAGGTGAAAGCGCCAGGCTAACGCGCGTAATTCAAATTTTCTAACGTTTTTTGCAATTTGCAGGTCAGTATTAGGTTGTATGTTGATCAAAATATGATTCGCGGCCGTAGCAAGTACGTACGTACAGAACTGTAATCATTAAAATCATCAATACAACTCTCTGTTAGTATTAATGTCAAATGTCATGATTTCATGAAATACTACATTAATACGGCACGAAAATTGAATTACGCGGGTTAGCCTGGCGCTTCTCCCTTCATGTAACGATGCTAAATAAATGATGTTAAAATTATTTACTTAATAAGGGTCACTACGTTTCAATCCACTCACTTATTGCGTAATTCCCTTCAGTATGACACATTTTTTTTCTTTTCAGTCGTTCGTCAAGAATGTAACATCCAGAGTGTCGGGCTTACTGCCCTCTACAATCACAAAGTGGTTTAGTAGCCCAAGCTCTTCAAACGCAAATGGTTCGGCTTCGATAGCCGATGCCTCAGATTCTTCAGACGACGAGGCATCAGACACCCCGGTTATAACCCAACCGCCAGCAAAACGCATGCGATACAGCTCGCCCTCATCATACATCCACTACGATTCTGGAGAAGTAAGATATTATTTACTTACTAGCTTTTTGACCGCGGCTTCGCTCCCGTGACTCATTTCTCAGGAACCATCCATTTTTCCGGGAATACGTGAACTATGGCATTTATCTTTATATCAGTGAAAGACTTACAATTTTACCACTTTTCAATATTAGCTTAGATGATATGGATTGTACGTGTTTATGAAGTTTTTAGATTTTTAACTAGCCACAAATATTAGATGCCTTTATCTTAGTGACAGAAAATATTTTATATCGTCATTATAGTTGATCTCATAACTACTTTAGCATTTTTACTAGAGTTTCCTTTGAATTGAAACATTACTAATGTTGAATTTATGTGTATTGCAGGCAGGCTGCTCCACAAGCGATGTTGAAATCATAGACCTACCCTACAGTCCCTTCGGTGCGCCACAGTATGTGCAACCAAGCCGGAACACTTACACTACTCCAATGCGGTTAAATGATGACCCAGAGCCCATGGACAGGGACTCATCAAATATGTTTAAGCTGCCACATACTGTTTCCAGTATTGGTCATTCAGTTTCCAATAAAAGAAAGTCTATTTTCGACACAACAAGCCAAGAGGAGTCTGCTAGAGCAGTTGGTAAGTTCGGTATCTATTATTTTTCCAGAGTTTTGAGACATGTTCATACTAACATTGTTTTATTTTAAGTTATAAAATAAATGGTAAGAGATTATTATTAAAAAAAAAAAACAAATTGCTATAGATTTTTATTACCATAAAAATCTATTGCTATTAATGTTAGTAAAAATATCCTCACTGAAGGTCAAATAGAAATTTGATATTGGGAAACACTGCGTATGTCAACACTGATCCTGATAAGAAAATGAAAATTCTTTGATTCCTTATACTCTGAATCAAATATGTTAGGTTTTATAAGGCAAAGAGGTATTTCTCTATTTTAGATTTACAGATAAAGGGCAATCAATGAATGCATAGTGTTGCAGAAAAGACTCGTCATTTGTAAACACTTGATTAAATTTTTTGAAATGTGTCTTTATATTATGTATTTACATAAAAATATTTACTATGAGATTCATATATACAAACCGTAAAGTATGTCCTAAGTTGCTTTGTTTAGCTTATGTTTGAATGTGTTGTATATAATCACATGATAATAAATGCATATTATGTTGTGCAGGGCTATATATGTGCATGTAACTGTTACAAGAGTGCAAATGGCAGTAGTTTGTTTGGATTTAAAAATCACATGTTAGTGCACAGTAATTGACATCTCGCCTTATTGCTGTTTTGTGTCACTGCTGAAAATTATTATTACTTAGTTCTAGTCATTTCAGGAATTTCTTATAGGTTGAGGTTTATTCTGTAAAATGTTGTTGAATTCACTCAGGTAGCTGCAGTGTTGGCGATATATATTATGTAGTTACTGCAGATTGAAAAGTGAATTTGATACTGACATTTTACAAAATAACACCGCTCTTGGATGAAAAGGTGTCTTATCCTTGTATGTTCTTTGAAAAAAAACGTCATATTAACTTCTGTCATGAAATCATAAATCGACACTTAATGATATTTTGTAAATTAATTGTAAAAAAACATTTAATACTTTTAAATATTTACGCAATTATGACTATTGACACAAAACGAATGAATATTAGTATTCCCGTTGAAAGTAGACACTTATTATGAACGTATAATTTCAGCAAAGTCAGCGACAAATACAATGCGTGATCCAAAGCAGCCTAGCTTTAAACCTAGTCTCCTTGGTTCGCCGTTTTACCCAGGCAGAACAATGTACGGTGGTGCAGCGTCTTCTTCATACATAAATCAGCCTAACATAAAACGGCAGACTGTGGCGGTAGTGAATGAGTCTAAGAGCAATGATGACACTGCCATCAGCAGTTCTGCACGACGGATTATGGATCTATTAGAAAGTTACTCGTCCCCGCTCATGGAAGCTAGGAGGATCCCGCTGTACACTAAGCCCAAGAACGACGGGTTTCACAATACGTCTGCCGACAGATCATCTCCATACAGAAATAAAAGTTTATGTAAGTATACAGCTCGTTTTTAATAATAGTAGTTAAGGGTGGATGGAAGGGTGAGTGGCAGAATAATTATATTTTATAGACGATATATCTCACGAAGTGGTATTAATAGTTGAATATGTTTGTTTTAGCCTACAAGACTCAAGAGCTCCATGTGCCAAGCATCGCGTCAATACTAAGGTTGAAAAAGAAATCGCGTCTCATGGACACGACGAATGCCGCGCGCCAAATTATTGCTTCACACAGCAGTGCTTCCAACTTTCCGACTTATCCAACAGAACTGAAAGGGTAATGTTTTGTAGTCTTAAACTTGGTGACTTAGTTATATGCCGTGGTGGGTGTGTAACCGCGTTTAAACAACACCCATGACTCGAACGATGTTTTATACGAATACACGTCTCACGCTTGGCAAAATCCTCCATGCAATGGGTGCCAGAGGATGGACGACGCCGCAGAGGCGTCGGCCCAGAAAGCGGTGGCGAGATGACTTGGACGCGCACCACGAATGCGTGTTTGAGGTGGCGCAAGATAAGAGTGTCTGGAAGAACATATCCTTCGCCCATAGGCGATGTCTTTACCCAGCAGTGGGATTATGTAGGCTTCGCGCGTGAAGCTCGTGCGCGAGTAAAACTTTTAACCAACTTTTTTTTAGTAAAACTATTAGAAGTAGACTTTTATTATTCTGTTTTTAGTAAGTATTTCTTGTTATAGCAGTAACAGATATAAATCATCTGTGAAAATTTCAACTGTCGTAACTATCACGGTTCATGAGATACAGCCTGGTGACAGACGGACAGCGGAGCCTTAGTAATAGGGTCCCGTTTTACCGTCTGGGTACAGAACCCTAAAAAAAAACATTGTGAAATCTTGTTTTTAGATAGAACGCGTTTCCTTAGTTCAACCTCTTTTTTTTAATACCTCTTGTGTATTACTTGCTTTATAAAAGGTTGTGGCCACTTATATTACAAAAAGTATAACAATATTGCTCATACTGTTGCACACACTGTTTATGCACTTTCTTTTTAGATAGTATTTTGTTACCATTTTAGATACAAACCCGTCTAGAAATAATAGAATATAGGGCAAAAGTGGCCACGCAATGGTTGCCAGAGGATGGACGGCGTCGCCGAGGCCGGCCCAGTAAGGGGTGGTGAGATGACCTGGACGCGCACCACGAAGGCTGGTTGCAGGTGGCGCAAGAATAGAGTGGAAGGATGGGGGAGGCCTTTGCCCAGCAGTACAGACAGTACAGGCTAATAAAAAAAAATTGCCGGATATACTAAGCCATTTCCAAAACTTTATATCATTAAATAAAAATATTTACAATGAGCTTTAGTTGTTCTATATCAACTTAAATCTTGATTATATGAGATGTGTTAAATAACAGCGGCAGTCAATCGAATCTACACTTGTACTCTAAAATTAGATGGATAAATTAATTTTATACCCATTTCTTTATAAAATACTTTAAATAAGTCAGTTTAATCAATGTACTGTTCACTTTTAGGAAAGAACCTGAGATGGAACCGCCCCACAGAATGACTACCAAAGTAAAAGCAAGGGTAACAAGAACCAATCGAGGATCTGCAGACCAATATGAGATGGTCACTCCAGTAAAGCTGCCCACAGGTGTGCTGCAATTAGACCAGGATAAGCTACCACACTTTTCATTTGGTACACCAGCGGTCTCTAAGCAGCCGGTCACCTCTACGCCTAAAATAGTTTTACCCACAGCTGATAAAAAAATTACTGCAGTGTCTGCAAGTAAGCATGAAACTGTAACTAATAGTGTTTTCAAATTCTCCAATCCTGTGAAAGTATCAAATGACACCCCACAAGCGTGCTCCACACCTCCGAAATTCACATTTGACAGTCCCGAGCGCCGCATAGATGAGAAATTTGAAAGCAAACGTGACGATTGTTCTGTTGTTGTAGGTATTGTAAAAGAACCTGCATCATCCACTTATAAGTCGAAAGGTTGGTCTTGTGCAGACTGCTGGGTTAAAAACAAGCTAGATGACCTCAAATGTGTCTGCTGTGGCTCCAAACAGCCAATGCAGAATGTGAAATGTTCTGTTTGCAAGCTTGCTGACAGTCAATCTCAGAAGGATACATGTTCAAACTGCGCGAAGATGTCAGCATCACAAGTAGTTAGTCCTCTCACGCCCAAGTCGACAGGGATCAGTTCGTCGTCAAAGTGGAAGTGTGAGGATTGCTGGGTTAGCAATGAAGACAGTGCGGCCAAGTGCGCCTGCTGCGGTAGCAGTCGCCCTGGGAAGCTGAGCAGTGGAACTGCGACGGCCACGGCCACTTCCAGCACGAGCATGAGCTCGCTGCAGGCCTCCTTGGTCATCTACAAACCTGTCCCTGTGAAGGCAGTGCCGGCCACGCCAAAGGCGAATGCTGATTGGAAATGTGATGATTGTTGGATTTCAAATAAGAGTAGCGTAGACAAATGTGCGGCGTGCGGAGGAGCCCGGCCCAGCGCCAAGCAGACCAGCACCGCCGACGTAACGCCTAACACGAACTCGTTCTTCGGAACCAGTGACGACAAATTTAAAAACATTGTAAAATCTCAAAAATCTGAGAAATGGGAATGTTCTAGCTGTTTAGTCCGAAATGAAAGTGAAAAAGATAAATGTGTGTGTTGTGGCGCAGAAAAAGAAAACAAAAAGAAAATCCCAGATTCGAAGTTCAACTTCGGAAAAACTACAAATAATTCTTTTAAATTCGGAATTGATCCCAAAGTACAAGAGGCTACCGTCACTAAAAAACCAGAAATAATTTCGACACTTGACTCGAAACTGAAAACACAATCCGAAACAAATAACAATGTATTAGCTGAGACACCTACATTTACATTTACTTTACCTAACAAAAACTTAGAAAGCAAAACTGAAGTGTCCAAAGGAAAGTTAGATGAGGCTCCAAAAATGAATTTCACGTTCGGTATTCCACAACCAATTGCTACAAGTACAGCCACAAATAAATTAGAGCCCAGTAATGATTTGGAAGAAGAAAAACTTCAGGAAGTTCCATCAGTTGACTTGAATGCTCCTGTACAAAGCAAATCTCTTATTATGTCTCCACTGACGCAGATAAACAGTGAAAATAAGACATTTACATCTGGAACTGTACTTAATGCTGCTCGTCTTGCAGCTGACGTGAAGAAGGACACGCCACTCAACTCGATAGATTTAGCAGGAGCATCATCTGCAGATAAACCGAAACCGACCTTCTCTTTTGGCGTATCGCCTAATACTAAGATGTTTGAAGCTCCAGCTAGTAGCAGCTCGATGAACTTGTTTACTCAGCCTTCACCGTCTACCACTCCGGCGCCTACCTTGTCAATGTTCAAGCCGCCTGAGCCCACCGCGCCTGGAACGTCGTTATTCCAACAGCCTGATTTAACTCCCAAACCAGCACCTATGTTTCCAAACAGTGAGTCGTCTAACAACGTTGCCGCAGTACCGATGTTTAGTTTTGGCAATAATGCACCGAGTAACCCTGCTCCCCCGGCGGCATTAACATTGCCTTCTGCTCCTGAAAAACCTAAATTCCAGTTTACATTTGGCAGCAATCCAACCCCGAAAACGGATCCGCCAGCTTTGTTCAAGTCTCCTTTCGGGGCAGCAGAAAGTAGCAACAGTACTACAAGCACCTTTAACCTACCTACAGGAACCACATTAGGCATCAACAATAACTTATCTACAAACGCTTTAGGAGGAAGCAATGGATTGACTATCGCTAATGGACTTACTAGTAATGCAATGGAAGGAAACTCACTTGGCTCACTTAGCTCGATGGCCGGGAACTCACTGGCATCGAATGCTTTAACGATGGCAAACAGCGGTACTCTAGGAGGTACCAATGGCCCGCAGGCAGGGGCAAGCAGCATGCAACCAGCAAACATGTTAACAGGGCCTGCCCCAAGCTTGTTCAATAACACCGTGCAGAAAGAAAACGTGTGGGCGGCGAGCAGTGCTGCGCAGACCCCCAACTTGTTCGTGTCCAACTCGCCAGCGAGCAGTCTGCAGAAGGCTCCCACGTTCACGTTCGGCTCTTCGACAATGTTCAACGCTGCTAGCAGCCCGCCGACTTTCGGGGCCACCGCCGCCCCTCCTCAAAATATTTTCGGTATGAACAGTCAGACCAACAATACTCAATCGTCTATGTTCTCAAATGCTGTTCAAAGTCAGCCCACAGGGAACTTGTTTGGGTCACCGCAACCAGCAAGTAACGCCACACCTCAGGTGCCCATGTTCGGCACGACAAACATTGGCGCGACTCCCGCATTCGGCTCGCAGAACCCGTCTATACCGTCGTTTGAGGCACCGTCTCACGCGCCGGCGCCAGCGCCTGCCTTCAACTTCGGAGCTCCACAGTCAACAGGCATTTTCGGGTTTGGACAGCAGGTAAATAAATTATTGTTTCTAACTTCTCAACTAACTGCACTGGCGAGAAGGCTTACGGGAACGCAATGAAGAAAGGTGAATTTACACTTAAGATGCGTTAATTTAGAAAGTCGAAATGTAATGTGAGCAATGTCTGTTATATATATAAAAAATAATTTGTTTCTTCTTCTTGGGTGACAAATGGTGGGCTAACAACGCATCACGTCTTTTAGCATGATTATGAGTTATGTTGCAGTTTGAATATTCAAAAGAAATGTAAAAAAAAACTATAATGAAAGGGATTACCAAGTCGGCTGTAAAAGCAAAAATGATGTTTTTTTTATTACTCACTATGGGCAATTACTAACAAGCATCGGTTTCATCCATGTTTCGAATAAAAGTAAATTAAAAAAAAAGGTTAGGGTAGGATAAAATTGTAAGTTTCTAATTTATAAATCTTTCAAAGCTATCCTGTGAGTAATTTCTATCTGCATTCAAAGTTTTTGATAAAAATGATTAGGTTGGCAAGATTCTCGAGGTTTTTTTTTAATAATAATAATGCGAATAGATTGTGGTTGTTAGAAGAACTCTTAGGATTGAAAGTCAACATTTACACACACGAAGTTTTTTTTTCACATAAAATTGATTTCAAATTTGTAAATGCAGTTAAAAATAACTAAAGAAATTAGGGATAGGCATCCAAAACGTTTTATTGTAGCTCAATGGTGGAAAGTATAAAACAAAATGTTAACCAATGTTATTTCGAACTTGCATCTGAGTGGTAAATCTTGCATGTCATTGATTTGATAATTTTAGATAGAATCGAGGTTTGATGATTTCTTTCCTTTTGTTTTGCGTTCTCGTAAATCTTTGATATCTGTGTTTAACCGTGTAGATTGTAGAGTATATTGAATGATGATGATGATGATGAACATTTTTTTTTTATTCAAGGCGGGTTGCTCCTTGCATCGCTTGTCGCAAAATTTGTAGATGTTGGTTTGTGGCGCAAAAAAACCTTTGAATCCAAATGCGTAAAATGACTTTTCATAAAATGAAGTGTCGTCCTTTACATTTATATATTTCTAATAGATCTTAAGCCCAGCCATTCGGTGAATACAGGTGAAATAAAATATTAAATACTATGATTTAAGTATTTGGATTCTTGGGTTTGAAACACTACTCCTCCGAATGCTGTGGCTGATATTAGCAGAACATTGCACAGTTATACTGTAATCCGTTAGTTTGCTTTGGCGTTAATTTAACTAGCTCAATCCGCCTTATGTGTTAATGTTATTGTTGCTACATAAATATTATAACTTTATATCTTTATATGAATTATCTAAGTATTTCCAGTCTACGATTATATTAAATATTTATTATTATATACTTAATTATTTCAAAATAAGAAGTCGTTATTGAAATTGGGACAAGATTCAGCACTTTTCGAACACAAATTATCAGCTACCTAATCGCCCATCCTTCACAGCACAGCTTGTTACTTTTATGGTAAAACATGGGTGTGGATATTTCCATGATGCGCATTAGCACCTAGAAGTAAACTCGATCAGTTCGTGTGATGCTTGGGGTGACACGGGTTGAATTATCAGTGACATACGCAGTGTTTATGTAGAAGTCTAACTCCAGCGCGCAGCTTTGCCTGCATTCTATTCATTGTTACTTTACTGAGCCATGTCGTGTGCGCTTTTCCTTATCGAGTCTATTAAAATCTTGCAGCAACAACTTCAGCAGCAACAGATGCAGCAACATCTTCAGCAGCAGCAGCAGCAGCAGCTGCAGCATCAGGCGAGTTCGCAGCAGACAGGCGTCTACAGTTTCGGTGGGGCTCCCGCCGGCGCACCGCAAGTTCAGTTCAGCATGGGCAGTGGCGCCAATCCCGCCGTCCGACGCGTTCGTAAAGCGGTTCGTAGGAATCCGCAACGATGAAATTTGGAGCGACTCTAGCACGACATGGACTGGATCCCGTAAGTGTCCTCTAAAATATGTCCGTGTGAGAGCCATGAGGATTTCTTAGTAACATCGCGAACAGTGGATCTAATATAAGGTAGATATTAGTACTATTTGTTAGATGTATAAAATTGTAAGAAATTTGGTTGGTGTGGCATTGTGTATTATATTTTAGTCTACTCTCAATATCGTCAAGTTCCAATTATGAAATCAAAAGTTATACCTTATTGACAGACTTCATTCACAGACAACTCGAATAAACCGGTGCGGTCGCCAGGTGATCGAAATTCGACCATAATTAATGTGAATTTTAAGTTTTTTTATTAAGGTTTAGACCATAAACATGACATGTCTGTGAACCATACACAAAAGAGTATTATACAAATATTTATATTATTTTTAATATATTAAAGCTGAAGAGTTTGTTTGTTTGTTTGAACGCGCTAATCTCTGGAAATACCTACGGATTTGGAAAAATATTTTTGTTTTTATAGCCACATTCATGAGGAAGGCTATCTAGTATTACGCTGCGATCCACGGGAGTAGAACAGTAACCAAACACGCGGGTAAATCCGCGGGGGCGAGCTAGTATCCAAATAAGTGTCAAACGCTTGGTAGTTAGTGTCCCGCCCATGTTTGAGAAATATTTTTTTTCGAGCTACACTATCGCAAGAGGTATAACAGATTTGCGAAATTTTATAAAGATTACGAAAATGTAAAAAAATATGGAATTACGTTTGAAATTGAGGTTTTTACCACACCTTGAAGTTTTCGAAATTTTACGTTTTACAAACCTTAACCGTATGCCTAATAATACAAAAAATTAAGTTAAGTTTAAAATGTGTTTTATTATTGAAATTAATGTAACAAAACACAAGAAAACAAAATAGAGCTTATATAGTCAATGACGAAACTTACTCATTTTTGTATCCAAAATGTGGCTTTTCTGTTCGAGATTGCAACCTGATGTTTAATACGCAAAAGCGTACACGTAAAACATCAGGTTGCAATCTCGCTAAAATAGCACCCACGCTTCTATTAGCTTGGCATAAAATAAAAATTATATGCCAAGCTAATAAAAGCGTGGGTGCTATTTTAAGATATTGACTACTTATACCAAACCCATCAATAAAATATTTACAACAATTGACATTTAGCAGCCCACGCTTTTTAACGATAAAATTATATTTTTCTTAATCACTATTTTTAAAAAAAAAAAGGTTAAGTAAGGTTAACCCGCGTAATTCAAATTTTATTACACGTTTTCTGCGATTTCAGTATCGCTTCGAGTAGAACGTGACGTTTTTGCCGCTTGAGGATGCAGGTTGAAATCTAACAAATTCGAAGTCGCTGGTAGTGTGTTGTTTCATGTAAACCGCAAAGTCGTATTGTACCTAAATAGAAAAGTAAATATTTTTATCATATTTAGTTCAAGAGTCGAAATTAAGTATACAGAACCACCACCATAAAAATGCAAAATTTTCAAAACTTTGAAGGTCGGTAGAGCCTTAAAGATATCTGCAGTCAATTACGCAAATTTCAAGAGGTCTTCAATTATGGAATACCATAAAAAAAATATCGGGATACCTTCATGGTAGTATGTGTAATGTTTTTTTTATTATAGTATGTGTAATGTTTTTTTTATTAATAAATTTATTTCTATTGCATATTATATATAAAAATGCACTCTTTCTCCCATATAAACTTTAACTGTGCCAAATTTCATACTCCTTCGTCCGCTTAATGTTAGTAAAAAGAGGTCGAAAGTTTTTTCTTCAAGTATTAATTTAACAGTCGCGAGAAATAAACTGGAATCACTTTATCGCCCGTTGCTCAAAACATTTTTTTACAATTTCTGTGCTATGAACTATGGATTTGTGGTATATCAATTGAAAGGTAAGTTTTGTTAGCTTTCAAACGATATGAAAAAGATTTAAAATTAATTAAATTTTCTACCTAAATTTAGGGAATTATTGCAATAGGTCGAAGTTGTGGACGTCTAAATGAAAAGGAAGTAAAAAAGTTAATTTTTTTATTAAAAATTGATGTTATTTACCCTCTATATTTATTGTTATCCCTCCCCCCTTTTGTGTGGCCCTAATGACTGCCTATAAACGGTTTTTCATGGACCGAATCTAAGTGATCGCGAGCAAACTGAAGCCGGGCATGTCAGTTGGCTGGAGACAATTTGGGTCCTGTGGCTGGCCTTTTTGGGGTCAAGTTCGCTTCTTTGAGTTTTCGCCTCACTGTCCACTTGCTGATTGCCCTCCCTCGAACTTCTCTGAGCTTCTGCTAGACGTCCACACCGGTCAGTGTCGATTTCGGAGAGAAGAGGTGACAATAAATCGGTCATCTCTCACCGAAGTGCATTGCTGTCATCCAGATCCTGGTCGCCGGACTAAGTTTCCAGTCTCCCTGAACCTCTAGTATACCTTCGAGACACAAGACTGGCTCAGATGGAGCTGTCGAGTGAAAGTACGCTCAGACAACCCTTGCTGGTTTCCATTTTCTTTTATCTTCATTGACGTGAAAAATTGGACTGATGACCAATTTTCATAAACTGATAGGGTTTCAGGAATACCAAACATTATGATGTTTTGTTTTAAAAATTGACGTTTTTTTTTATGATTCATGACATAAGATGGAATAATCTTTGGTTATGATATTGAAATAGGTTGAAAGCTAACAAAATTATCTTTCAAATTATATACCACAATCCATAGTTCATTGTATAGAAATTTAAAAAATTGTTTTGAGCAACGCGCGATGAAGTGATTCCAGTTTATTGCTTGCGAGTATAGATTAAAAATTATATAACACACTTTCTCTAACAAGATTAACAATATAGTAAACAATTTTATTATATTATTTGATATCTAGAAAGGTACAAATTTTAAATTTTAAAATACTGACGTGAAAAGAGGAAAACGCGATTGGTAAATTTGGTGCATAGATTTGATGTCATAGTCAATAGTGCATCTGCACTATGACATCAACAGCACCCAAAACACACTCGTATGATATTTCATATATGTTATTACATATCTGGAATTTTATAAAAAAAAAAAACCGGCCAATTGCGAGTCTGACTCGCGTGCTAAGGGGAACGAATATCTTTTTAATTTTATACTCAGTAGTTTCAGAGATATGGGTGGGGGGTAACTGGTCAAATAGCATCCATATTATTAAAAAACTTATTAAATTATGAATAAAATACATTGAAAATTTGCAAAATACACACTATGTGCTCTTTCATTTGATATGTCGCATGGTACAGATTATTATTATTATTTTTTTAATTTTCACAGTATGTAAGTAAGTAACACAGACGATTTGAGCAATGTATGTATTGTCGCCAGAAAAAAAGCGAAACCATGAAGCGCTTTACGCAATTAGAGTTATTGCGTAAATAACAGTTTCAGTCACAACAGAATGAAATTCCTGAACCATTGCTTCATAATATATGTTTAAAAATTACTCTGCATGACAATGAAAAACACGCAATGATTACTGGTGAATTTACCAAATGAAAAGGATTGCGATGGATGTGTAAATTATTATAAAAGACTTTTTTAAGATGCTGGCGTTCGTTTTAAAAATTACAATCGGCACGAGAAGTAAAAGGAGTAGGGATTGTAGCAAATGGCGTTCTGTAGTTACTTCATAGCGTTAGGGCGTGAGCGTATTTTGCTAATTTGATTGTTCTGGAACTGAAGAAAAAATGACTTCATAAAAAATAAATGTTTGCAGTAATTACATACTTCACCAACTTAAAACATAAATAAATAAACATTTTACAGTAAAAAGGGCTCTAGGAATTTCAGAATATTTTCTTCATCAAGTATAAGGCGTCGTTCTAATAGAACGGGACCATCGCGCGAATACGCGATCATCGTGCTTATGTGTATGGTAAAACTGATCGCGTTGTTGCGTCGACAGAGGGCGCTTTCTGGTTTTTCCGTACAAATGACTGCGACGATCGTGTATTTGCGCAATGATCGCATTCTATTAAGACGACGCAGAATACTACTTTGCCCGCGACTTCGTCTGCGCAGATTTTGTACTTTCCTGTACAAATTTGAGCACCCGCTCCACCTCGTTAAAAAGGTTAATTTTGGATACTTAATTAATCAACCACATTTTAAAAAGTTAGCTCTCTAGAATTTTAGAAAGAAGTTTAATGAGCATTACGCTGCACACAAGAGTTAAGCTCTAAATTCTTATGAGGAATCCAAATTCTTGAATTCTTATTATTCTTATCATCATTACTATAATGCACAATGTTAGCCGTACCATTATACTTTGTGATTGCACTTGCGCCAGAGCTCAGATTGTGAAATTTTTCTTTGTGATTTATGCAGTAAAAATATTTTTCACTTTTTTAAACTATTTTGTTTTAAGTAGGTACTTTAATAAGTCTTTTACTATTGTATATTTTTATAATATCATACTTTTCAATAACGTCATGATCATACAAATGTGTGTTAACATTGTATTGGTTATTTTATTAGAATTTCACATTCAGTTCTGGCTAATCGATGTGTACAGGTGTATGTTGTTGTAAACACGAAATATGTATGTGTATTGAAAAATATCAACGTAGTCTATACATATTATAAAAAAAGTCGATCTTCGTGTCTGTGATAGTGTAATAACTAAGTGTCTACACAGCCAGACACGACAAGCGACTGTTTAATACTATGTATATATGAATAGTAATATAATGTAATATACTAATAGATAGTATATGTATCAATGTATGATTATGAAGCCATAAACGAAATGTATCATTACTGATTATCTGCTGAGCACAGCAACAAATTTTTTGTCTTTTAGTGGAAGAGCTTCGTACACAATCAAATTTTTTTGTATTATTTTGTATATAATTTTTTACGGATAATATAACATATTACTACAGTTTTTTTTTGTGCACATTGGGTGTTTCAGTTACTTGCAGATCAAAGTAGGATAAAATTAAATGTGCTATTGCTTAAAAGATATCATATAAGATGTACACTTCTATTCAGATGGGTATATAGGAACAGTAATCGATTAGACCGTAGCAATTGGTTCGGGTTGTTTTTGTTGTTCAACAAATATTGCCGAACGAATGTGTCATGTAGGGGGCACGCCTTACACATCAAAAACAAAATATACTAAAAATTGATTAGATCGGTGTTTTCTATCCAACTACTCTCGATAATATTAGCTCGGAGCAACCGCTTTATTGGTAAGATTTTTGTTTTTATAATTTTAAGGGCGAAAATGAACAACTTTGTCTGTGGGACTGATACTGATATATGAAAAAATAAACGCTTTTTCCTACATATATGCAAGCACGAATATGGCTCCTCAGAATTCAGGGTTACTGTATACAAAAAATTGTTCATTTTCAAGAGTACTACACAGTCCCTTATATTTGGCACACCTCAAAACTTGAAAAAGTCACTTTTTTCAATTACAGTGTGAACTCTATATAGCGACACGTATGGGACTGCGCATTTTAGGGCGTTATTGAGGGTGGTTGTTAAATGGAGACAAGAAAAATCGATATAATTTTAAACACAAAAAACAATGTCTATGATAACTAATAGACAACACATACCAACAACAGTCTAGCAGCCGAGGTAAAGACATGCAAGGTAACCTTGTTGTGGACAAAAGAACGAATTTCTTAGATGCCTCGGTACGTATGATGCCGACAGTCGAGGTAAATACGTGCTAGACAATAAAGCCACAAAAACAAACAAAAGAACGTACACAGCTACAGTTCTTATTATTTCGGCAACTTAGAAAGTATTGTTTGTTGGTTAAAAATTAGGTATTTTTGTCGTTATGTAGAGTGGGTGTGATGCTAAAGAGTATATTTTGTATGGATAACATGGTAAACCAACCAAAGTGAAGTAATTTCGACGTTAGTTTGTCGTTAAATAAAGTGGCGTTAATTGGAGTTTACCCTGTAAACAAAAAAAAAAAATCTTTTTTCTAGGTAGACAAGAAAAAAATTCTTTCGTTTCTCTCTTTTCCTGAAATTTATATAAGGTACGTTAAGCTTTTTGGAGATGATTTTAAGTTTTGACACTTATCATTTTACAATACTTTTCCTAAACTTGAGTCAAAGTTTTATTTGATCGTAAACGATTTACAAACCTTTTTATTGATATAGGCTATTATAGGCTGGTAAATAGTGATAAGCTCGGTGGAATATTTTGATAACTATCAAATATTATAATCTATAGCAAGCGTATTATAAGCCTTAATAGTATACACATGTAATACACTATTTCTTCATATTTATTTTATTTATTGCGGACAAGAAACATTTATATGCTAAAGGAAGCACAAGAAATCCTTAAAACTAAAATCACAAACGCGTAACCCACACCAGTGTCCACGTCCTTACAACAGAAGTGAGGGACTGTGGTAGCAGTTTTTAGAATACAGAGGATTTTGTGATAACTTTATTTAATTCAATTTATTTATTTTAATTCTACTATATCCAGATACAATTTAATCCAGTGAAATTTATCTTCACTTTCCCTTTATTATTTATTAGATAAAATATCTATACATTTTTTTTAACAACTGGTATTATGGTATTGTAAATATATCAAGCTCCATAAAGTGAGAGTTGTATGTCTCAAAATGGCGATTTTCGCGCGCAAATTCATGAATACAATATTAATTGTTTATGTCACATTTCTAACAAGAAAGCCTATGTATTTATGCTTGCTTCATAGAGTTAAGAATACTATATTATTGCCTGTTTTCGAACACAGCATTAGTTTCACTTGTTTGTGTTTTAGTGTTACTGAAACAGGTATAGGTAGGTGTATTTAAGTAAATGGAAATACTATTCATGCTACATATATTATTGTATGATACTTCCAGGCATCATAGTAATATTATTCTTACCGACACTTCATTCCTTGAGGCAAAAACATTATAATGGGATGTAAAATGGAAGCTGGTCTTCTAATACCAATTTCACTATCATATGATGAAATATTATAGTTGTAAGTTTAGTATGTACTTACGGTTGACCTGTCACCGTGGAATTTATGAATATGAAGTAAACATAGCTTGTGAATGGATTTACTTGATGTAAAGGCACTGACACTATGTGTTATGCGTGTGATATTAAAGCTTGTGCTATTAGAGCTTGTGTTGGCGAAGGGAAGACTAGTGATGTAAGCTCACTTAAATTATGAATTTGATAAAGTCAGTCGCAGGGACTAGCACAACGTGTCAATGCCTGAATTAGTGTTATTGCCTGATAGTTGTAGACTCCGACTCGTATGTGTAAGATGACCTATGTAGCTTTTAAATATAAGATTTCGTATAACGGACATGCATGTTTAGTATCGCATTTGGTTATGTACAAACTTTCCGTGTCTAGGGTATAAATGAAAATTACTTGTTGTTCGGATGTACTTTTTAGTGCCAACTTCGTTATATTTATATAAGCGAAATGTAAAAATCTTAATTTTAAGTTATGTTATGTTTGCTGGTCTTTATGAAATGTAAGCCAAAATTTCTTTAAACGACCCTATTCTCGTCTATTTTGTAGTAGTAATTTTAATTAAATGTATGTAGTAATTACTTAAAATATTGTTTAACTGAAAACGCGATACTTAAACTCATTCATAGATTTTAATTAAAAACACTTATTTTGCTAATTACAAAAGTCTTAAAATTCTTCACTCATGTCTTCAAATAGCGTAACCGTTACGGGGTTAACAAGTGCTTGAAGTTGCATTCAGTAACTAACCATTAAAATAGTTTTGAATTTGTTAATATAAGTTAAGATGTATTTTAGAAAAAAAAAAACGACTTCAGTAAATAATTGTAACAGGCGCCAGGTGGATTGAGAATTTATTACCGATACAATCCATGTACACAATGTGTATTCCCAAAATTATTTATTTAAAATGGGGAAAAAAAATGATTGGCTATAGTCTCCAGAAACTTAACCCAAATGAAAATAATAGTACCTGTCTAGTTTAATAAATAAAATTTATGTGTGGGCGGCTGCTTGAAGCGCCAAGACAGCATCCAGCCACCAAATTAGATTTTTTTTTTTTTTTTAGTGAAATGAAAGCACAAAAAGCTATAATAATAACCGGGTATTACTAGTACAGCTTTTAGGGCTAAACGAAATCTCAGCAAGTCATGAAATAGTACTTATTCGCTTTTGGTACTAATTAAGCTCTATTTGGGTCGAGGTTTTCGAGACTATAATAACCAGCCGTGGTATCTATGGTGATAGATGAATTTGTGAAAATCCTTAGAATAATTTTTGTTTTATACTAAACTTTTGTGCAAAATTTCATTTCTAGACCCTGCAGTGCAGTTTATGTAGGCAGACATATTCTGTCAGTGAATTTAGGATTATCATTAAGTTGATTGAATGATTACGAAATATTGTGAGGAGACGGAATGTATAAAAAAAGAACGATGTTTTGCTTCGGATTTTAGTTGTTCGCTGTATATATAGTTTAATTTAATTTTAATTAAATTGTCGTAGTCGCATTTGGAACTATTTGAGTATGACTTATTTTTTTAGCTTAGAAATAAAAATCGATGTTTCCAAATGTCTACTACGAGTAATTGTAATTTAAAAATATTATGTATTGTATTTACCTACACTAACAGTGAACATTAAAATAAAATGTTAATTGGAAGATTTGATTGAAAAAAAAAAGTAATTATAATTTAAAAATATATTATCTACTGTACCAACACTCATCAGTGAACATTAAAATAAATGTTTAATGGAATATTGGGGAGCAAAACTAACTGTATACTCTGCAGTCTTTTGGATATTATGTAATAATTTAATAAAATAATTGATTGAAAAAAAAAATGTTGAATTATAAAATGCCTTTAGATTTGTTCCTCAATGAAAATTACCATTAAAAAGATATTCATGATTTTTTGTATTGTTTCTACCACAAAATGTCCTCCCGGCCGAATGGCGGCTAATTCCAACAGATTAATCAACTATATTTACCCGGATCCATGAAAAGGGCCGTAGAATTTATAGACAGAGGCGAGCGACAAAAAACTGCAAGCATTTCAGCTGTCACATTTTTGTGGTGTAGAGAAATAGTCTGCCGTCAGTCATCCGGTTTCGTTAGCGTTGACGGGGGCTTTGTCCGCTCGTTTTGCTTGCTCACTCTAACCCCCGCCATCCCCTTCGAACCTATCCGAGTCGGGGTGACCTAATTTTATTTTTCGTCACATAGACACCCTATTGTATAAATGGCATATCCAGTAGCCAGCCAGTTCATTTAATTGTTTATTAGACGTATCGGCTGAATATCATTCAGGCCGCTAGTAGTTGACTTATTCGACTTTATTTTCCTAGTTTAGAGTGGTGGAGATATTTGGGAATATATTTGTACCATAAGTCTCTACTGACAACGAACAGGTTTTTTTTCCGTATTTGTCACCAGTGGTGACTTAAGTCTGTGGTAACGACTGGGAATACACCGGTAGGCAGGACCCCAATAGTATAAATAAGCCTGTCGACGCTCATCGTTATCAGCATAGACCACATAGCGTTCACTATTTTTTCTACAATTCATCCACAAATTTATGAACGAAACGTTTTGAGAACGTATTCATTGTGCGTACAGCTAAGGAGTGGAATTCCTTGCCGGAATCTGATAGATACAACCTGTCTATGACAAGAGTGAATAGGTTACTTCGCGTGTTCCATCGTCGACCACATCATCGCTTACCATCACGTGAGGTAGTGGTCAAGCGTGAGCCTATCATGGTTAAAAAATATATGGAAGTTTTTTCTTACGATTTTCTGTTACGCATTTCTATTGCTTTTCTTTTGATCCTTACTAAGAAACTGGACCTACTTTGAAAAACGATTTTGCCTTGGTAACGTTTCAAACGTTACTCCAGCAAAATCTGTTTTTTAACCGACTTCGAAAATGGAGGAGGTTCTATGTTTGACTGTGTTTTTTTTTACGCCCGAGGTTGTCCCATATAGATTTTATCGAAATTGCTTCAGCGCTTTTTGAAAAATTGAACAAAAACGAAAAATACGTATACATATATGACGTTTTGGTTTTCTCCAATTACGAGTATGTTTAAATTCTACGTTCTATGTTATTGGAGTTTTTAGTTCTGGGGTATAACAAAAAAAAAGTGAAAAATAAAGAACTTTTTTAAAAGATGTCTGTTGTTTTTTTTTGTAAAAAAGTATTTTTCTCAAATAACTTAACTACAAATCACACAATTTTGCTATTAGTAAACAAATTGCTCCTCATGACACTAATTATTTGTGATAGTCTCACCTCTCTAAAGCACAACATTTTTCCCAGGTACCTAATGGACACTGGCAACAGTAAAAGTTTGTGTAAGTAAATTGCAACACTAAGTAATCTACATGCATCTATGTAATCAAAAAGATAAGGATAGTCTCCAAAGCAAGCAGTGGCATGGAATTTAGGACCCCTCGGGTGCCCTATTTTTAAGTTTTACTATAACTAAATGAGAACAGGTTCTTAATCTCATTTTACCTGATGGATAGGTAAGCGATTGATGTTCTACAAACGTACCAGCGTGCCCAGGGCCTGCAGTCTCGACATTAAAAACAACTAGCCGTTAAAAACCCTAATTTGTCAGGAAAAAATTTAAATGATACATGATGTTTATTCAGTAAATAGGTTACAAGGAACACTTTTACACGTCAATGTTTTTTGTCAGTTTAAGCTAGATGAGGCCGGTGTTTCCTAGCTGACTACCCTGAGAAGAAACACCGAAACAAACTCAGAGGTCAAAGTCTCTTTTAAAGTGTTCAAATCCATACAATATGTACTGGTTAAATCATATGAGAACCATGTACGTTTATGTCGGACAGCAACACACTAATTCGAGTGGACCTGTCCAGACAGTGCAAGCATTAGTCAGTCATCATGAAGCTCAACACAGAACTTTGAGGAGCTCAACGAACCGACGAACAATACCAAAGTAAGGACATTTGAGTAGGCCGTAATAATACTCAAACTGCCAGACAATCATAAAATCTACATGAATATAACGACATACATAGTTCTCGCATTTACATTATTCTATATGAGGACCATGCAGCTTATAAGTGTCTGTAATGGTCTTTTGAAGAGATAATCACACATTTGAGTAGACCTGTCCAGTCAGTGCAAGCATTTTTCAATAGTCGAATAGCTCAACTTAAAAACCACTAAGGAGCTCAATGACCTGACGAACAATACCAAAGCCCGCCGGATCGTGCGCATCGACGTTATCGACGATTTTTGGTAAGTAAGTACCATTGTGCACATAATAGATACCTATCTAATAAGTAGCCGAAAGGTAATAATAATAATAATGTTTACAAATATTTTTTATTTTGTAACAGATATTAGAATATTGTTATGTATTTTTAACAGTGTACGCGTCTGTACCGAACTTGTAAGGTATATTATACTAAGAAAATTAAAAGATAGCATAATGTACTACGCGGTCGCTTTTTTGTAACCACTTAAACATGGTCGGGTTACCACGGTCTTGCTATCCCTAATGACTTATTTTATTATCTCGTTAATTACTGTATGTACTACGCAGAAATTTTACAGGTATAAAACTGAACTAAGCAACTAATTATTGATCTATCATTAAGTTTATATATCCACATAAAGGTTAATGGGTGGCCAAATAACTCCGCGCGCATTACGACCATGTACGTGGAGAACTGAATTTCATCATAATTTGTTAATTCCTAACAGGATGCAAATGCAACTTCACATACATTTGAAAACAGTTACAAGCTACAAAATAACGTTTAAAGTCTCTAGAGCTCTTATTCAAAGTGTTAGGACATATTGAAGTGTTTTTATATTTAATTAAATAACCTTTGAACGGTACATTATTTTTGTTTTTTTATTGCACAACTAATTAAAACTAATTCTTAAGCAGTCATGTACAAAAGATGATTAGAATCCGCCTATCCGTTTCAGAAATCCAGCAAAACCACAAACGTTACTCCAGCAGGATCTCGAATAACTTCGCAGCCGAAGAACGTACAAATACAAAATAAGTTGCAACATTTACCTCGTCTAGATAACTAATTATATAGCTAATTGTAGAGGATCCGCCATCACCCCGGTGTTGAAAATGGCGCCATCACTCTGACCATAGCAAATTACAGCTAGCATAGTTCGTTTTTGTTATGTCCTAAAGTATGCTTTATTATGTCCTAAGTATGTCTTTTCATGTCCTAAGTATACCTTATTAGGTCTAAAGTATGCCTTATTATGTCTTAAGTATGTTTTCTTATGTTTTAACTACGTATCATTATGTTTTAAGTATCATAAGATTAAAGGTAAAAAACATGTTCAATGTCAAGGTTTATGAGGTAACTTTTTTGTATAGCGCAAGTAGTGCATGCTAAGGCGCTAAAATTGACCAATTGTGATAAAGTCAGTAGTAAGAAATTTCGGCTAGTCAGCGATTGGTTGATCATAATCATGCTTCTCATGATTGGCTACAGACAGTGGAAAGTTTTCGGAGTCCACCATGTTGTTTTATGTACATATTGAAATACATATGTAAAGTTCCTTTGTTTTTATTGTAGTTTGTAGATTTGTGAGAATGTGAATTTAGAATCTAATAGTAAAGTATAACGTAGATTCAGTTTGTCCATCGAATACATACTTTGCATTATGTATAAATGTTAGTTTTGTCGTTAGAAAGACAAGTAAATATGTAAAGTAAATATGCAGGTGTTCATTACATAAGAGATAAGAAAAGTCTTCTCTGATTGGTTGTCGTCAAAATGTCAGAACGCCTGTGATTGGTCGATAGTTAATGTTCAAGTTAATTTGTAAAATTAACTAAATGTATTGGCTGTCCGGGTCGGCATTATCTTCACTACGTACCCCATAGAATTTGGGTGATAAATATAGGCGCCCCTGGCAGTCAAAATTAGTCTCTCAGCGTTAGTGACTCAAGTGAGCTCGTAGGCCTCTGGCTTCGCTCCTATCGCCTAGTACCACACCTTGTACGGCGGTTTAAAGTGTCTTGTACCACTCCTTGTACAGACATTAGTTACTGTCCACTATTGGGGCAGTAATTCATATTGTGTTTTCAACTGTAATTCTGTGTAAATCTGTGCTTCATCTGACTTTTTACCATTTACCTTTTATTTTATGTGCCAATATACCATTTTATATTTTCATCTGTGTATCAATTGATTGACCCACTTGCTCATTTCATCACACGTGAGTGTCGCGAGACAACAATACGCCAGTCACACACAAATCCATCAACCCTCGCGCCTATCGTGAGAAGCATCGTGTACAATTTGGTCCTTCGAGCGCGGATCGGCAACAATTTGGTCCTTCGTTCGCCGGATTGTGTGTTGTGACTGGGTATTATGAGTGAGCATAGTGCGGTCACGACAAGAAGCAAGACAAGAAGAATGGCCAGTGCAAGACACCTAGAGTCGGACTCGGGCGTGCCCAGTGAGAGGGCGCCCGCCTCACCATCGATGGCACCAACGACGTCGTCTTTCCCCACGCCGGCAATACCTCTGGTGGGTGGTCGAGTTATAGATCACCGTAATGTGCAAGCACCAGAGGTAACGCCACGAAGAGGCCGTGGAAGGGGAGAGTCGAAAGAGCCCAGTGTCGCCGCCTCATCCAGGAGCGGGCAGAGCCACTCCACGTACCTGAGGAAGAAGGCGGAGTACGAGGCACAACGGGAGTTGGTGCGCCTCAGAGAGGGGCTGGTGAGGAAGAAGCTGGAGGTCGACTTAGCAGAAATTGACGCTGAGAACTCATCGGGTACGGACGAGGAGGGGACTACAACCCGACGTGTCGAACAGTGGATGGACACGACTCCACGAATAGATGAACATCAAGAGTCATCGGAGTGCCGTGTACCGTCCACACTCGCCGTACCTACACCTAGTGACGCGCATGTGCAAGTGACCGCGTCGGCGCCCGCTTCGTACAGCGGAGCGCCCGCGACCGCGCCCGTTACGTATACCGGTGCGCCCGCGACATATGTTACACGCGCCGCGACGCCAAGTGCCGCGGTGGCGACGAGAGTTAGTTCCTGCGCTACGACAGCGCCCGTGCTACGGTTTGTGCCCAGTGAACAAAGACGACCACCCACAGTGTCAGTGCAGTTTGCGGATCCAGTGTTGGCGGCGCCAACTCGTGAGGTTGCTGGTCCGCAGACATCAGCAGCAAGGGAGGGAGTAAGTTGGGGGCACGAGCCCGAGGACGCGGAGCGCAAGCCGAGGGACAACCGGTTTGACCAGTTGGCCGACGCTATTGCAAGCATAGCTCGGCCACGCCCGGTGCCAAGGCAGGCTTACGAGCTGCCCATGTTTGGTGGCAACCCGGCAGACTGGCTCGCCTACAAAAATATGTTTTGGGAGACGACGGCCCAATATAATTTTAAATCGTACGAGAACCTAGCTCGGCTGCGAACGTCGTTGCAAGGCGACGCAAGGCGGGCAGTGGAAGACCTGCTGCGCACATGTTTGAATCCAGCCGACATAATGAGGGCGCTCGACGAGGAGTTCGGCCATCCGAACCTATTATTGGAATGTGCCATCAGGAAAGTGCGTGCATTACCGAAGATCACCGAAAGTGGACGTGAGTTGCGTACGTTCTCCACCACGGTACGTAATTGTGTGTCGTTGTTAAGGAACATCAACGCGAATGGATATCTCAACAACCCACAGCTGGTAAGTGAATTGTTGTCTAAGCTTACACCTATTCAACGTGCTCAGTACGGGGATTTTGCGATGGGGGTGGCATCGTCACAGGGCATTGATGTCAGAGTGTCACCTAGTTTAGAATTATTGTCAGAATTTCTAGTGCACCTAGCCAGGGCTACTTCATATTATGTTCAACTAGACTTGCCTAGCCCTGGCCCAGCTGTTAATTTAAAATCAAGATCTGCTGTGCCTAATAAAATCAATCAAAATGTCAATAAACAGAAATTGTTCGTGCAAGCTGAAGCGGGCACTGAAAGACAAACAGCTGATGTTACAAATGAGTATAGATGTTCCTTATGTCAGAAAACGCACACTTTACTGCATTGTGAGAGATTCGCTAGACTAAGTAGTGAAGAGAGGTGGAAACACGTCAAAAGTACGCGGGTATGTTTTAAATGTCTAGTTAAAGATCACCCACGTATCCACTGTCGAGGTAAAAGGTGTGAAAAATGCAACGCGGCACACCATGTAATGTTACATCAGGAGAAGAAGCACGAATCGGTAACCAACATGCGAAGTAATGTAGGTAGTGCTCTCTTGAAAGTTATACCAGTGACGGTAAAAGTTGGCAACAACATTAAGAAATGTTACGCCCTATTGGACGACGGGGCCACGGTGTCTTTGGTGGACAAGAGTCTAATTGGAAATGTTAAAGGTGTCCAAAAACCAATTAGAATCCAAAGCGCACGTGGTATCGAACTGTATGATGCTAGTTCGAAAGTTATTAAACTGTCAGTACGTGGAGCTACGAATAAAACTTTTAAAATTTTATGTCGCACGTTACAGGACCTGGACCTGCCGGCGCAGTCGGTGCCTGCTGGCATCATGGAGGAGCATCGCCACCTCCGTGACTTGGGCTGCAAAGAGATGTTGGGAGCCAAGCCGCTGCTGCTGATCGGGCAGGACAACTGGGAGCTACTCGCCAGTGAGGGGACACGCCGGGGAAAATCTGGTAAGCCGGTTGCCTCTCTCACGAAGTTAGGTTGGGTGGTTCATGGCCCTCTAAGGAGGGTGTGCACCACCAATGTTCAATATGTCAATTGTATGTCCAGCTCATTACCCATGTTGCCTGATAGGGTCGAGCAACAGTTTGACCTGGAGCCAATAGGGTCGGTTCCGGTTAAACATCGGGTTAGTGGGCAAACTGCTGCCATCTTAGGGTCGACACCTAGGGGGTCGACAGATGGTAAGCTATGTGTAGTCATGCAAGCCGCGGCCATCTTAGGGTCGACACTTAGGGGGTCGACGGATGGTGCGTCAGGCGAACGCATGCCGGCCTCTGCCATCTTCGGATCGACACCGAGTGAGTCGACAGATGGCAAGCCAGATGTATTATGTAGAGTAGAGTGCAAGCTGCGCCGTGATGGTGACTGTGCAGCTGCATTATGTAGGCAGGTAGATAGGTCACTCGAGGAGGGGTATGCCTCCAAGGTAGGAGGTACAGTAGGCCATCCAGAATGGTGCCTGTCTCACCATGCTGCCGTACCTATTAATGGTACGTATGTTAAAAATAAATATGTATGTCGACGTTTGGTGGGTGGTAACATGGCGGCCAGGTCAGTGTGGCGCCTCACTCGTAGGGAGGAGGTAAGGCCGCGTAGGTCGCCAAAGATACTGGCGCGCCGTGCTGCTGCTCCACCCAACAGTATATCCAGCGCAGGGGTAATGAGTTGGATGTACAAATGTAATAGGTTTGTGTCTCACCATTTGGGTGGTACGTACTCGCTGAGTGGGAGAGGGGACTGGCGCTGGGTTTCTTCGGCGGAGAACCCAGCTGGCGTGGCAACCAGGTTGTCATGGCCGATAGGTAGTAATGCGTGGCTATCGGGTCCCGCCTTTCTTTGTTGTCCACAGGAGCGGCGGCGGGCATGTTCCGACTTGGGGTCAGGAGGTGCCGACGCTGAGCGGGTACAGTGTACCCACAGACACAAGCAGCGCTTGCTAGCGAGAGTGCTAGCCCGGTTCGGCAGACGACGCAAGCGGCGTCGGGACGCAACACTCTCCGCAGAAGACCGTTACGCAGTCGAGGTGGCAGCACTTGCAGAGGGCAAGCAGCTGCCACACAGAGTGGAACCGGAAATGTCAAAATGTCAAGCGTGCCGGCCGGCTCGAGATAAGCCGGCGGCGCCAAATTATGTGAGACCTGCCGGCCGCAAGGCCGCAGGTGACGCGACGCGCTTTCGTGCGTTGCGGGGTCGACTGTTTCGGCCCCATGGAGGTCAGCATGGGAAGGCGCCGGGAGACCAGGTGGGGCGTGTTGTGCACGCGCCTCGCCACACGCGCTGTCAACGTGGAGTTGGCGGCCTCGTTGAGCGCCGACTCAGCCATCCTCGCCCTGCGGCGCCTAGTGGCGCATGTACTCCGACAAGGGTGCTAACTTTGTCGGGGCCAACTCCGAGCTTCGTGCTGCGCTGCGGGACCTGGACCACACCCGGGTCCAAGATGGAGCCGTCGGCCGGGGCATAGCCTGGCACTTCAACCCTCCCGCGGCCCCACATATGGGTGGCTGCTGGGAGCGTCTAGTGCGTTCAGTAGAGAACGCCCTCAAGGCGACGCTGCGAGAGCGCGCGCCACGTGAGGAGGTCCTTTACACCCTCCTCACCGAGGCCGAGCTGATCGTCAACAGCCGACCTCTGTGTCATGTCTCTGACGACGTGAGCCATCCCGTCGTTTTGACACCCAATCATCTCCTGCTGGGCTCAGCCGCGGGAGATGCTCCGTACGTGCGCCCTGATCCGGGCGACATCGACTCGCGACGCATGTGGCGTCGTGACAGCGCGTTGGCTGCCCTCTTCTGGCGTCGGAGGCTGCGTGAGCTTCTTCCGGCTCTGCAGCGGCGACAGAAGTGGACGAGCGACGTGCCCAACGTCAAGGTCGGCGACGTCGTGCTGGTGACCGACGAGAATAGGCCACGTAACCAGTGGGTAAAAGGTAGTCAAAGATGTATGTCCCGGGATGGACTCTATAGTTAGAGTAGTCGACGTGGAAACGACTTCGGGGGTCTTACGTAGACCTGCGGTCAGGGTGATTGCGTCTCCTACCGACGGTAGCGTGATCGGTTGAAGCCTTTCACGGGGGGTGGTATGTAGAGGATCCGCCATCACCCCGGTGTTGAAAATGGCGCCATCACTCTGACCATAGCAAATTACAGCTAGCATAGTTCGTTTTTGTTATGTCCTAAAGTATGCTTTATTATGTCCTAAGTATGTCTTTTCATGTCCTAAGTATACCTTATTAGGTCTAAAGTATGCCTTATTATGTCTTAAGTATGTTTTCTTATGTTTTAACTACGTATCATTATGTTTTAAGTATCATAAGATTAAAGGTAAAAAACATGTTCAATGTCAAGGTTTATGAGGTAACTTTTTTGTATAGCGCAAGTAGTGCATGCTAAGGCGCTAAAATTGACCAATTGTGATAAAGTCAGTAGTAAGAAATTTCGGCTAGTCAGCGATTGGTTGATCATAATCATGCTTCTCATGATTGGCTACAGACAGTGGAAAGTTTTCGGAGTCCACCATGTTGTTTTATGTACATATTGAAATACATATGTAAAGTTCCTTTGTTTTTATTGTAGTTTGTAGATTTGTGAGAATGTGAATTTAGAATCTAATAGTAAAGTATAACGTAGATTCAGTTTGTCCATCGAATACATACTTTGCATTATGTATAAATGTTAGTTTTGTCGTTAGAAAGACAAGTAAATATGTAAAGTAAATATGCAGGTGTTCATTACATAAGAGATAAGAAAAGTCTTCTCTGATTGGTTGTCGTCAAAATGTCAGAACGCCTGTGATTGGTCGATAGTTAATGTTCAAGTTAATTTGTAAAATTAACTAAATGTATTGGCTGTCCGGGTCGGCATTATCTTCACTACGTACCCCATAGAATTTGGGTGATAAATATAGGCGCCCCTGGCAGTCAAAATTAGTCTCTCAGCGTTAGTGACTCAAGTGAGCTCGTAGGCCTCTGGCTTCGCTCCTATCGCCTAGTACCACACCTTGTACGGCGGTTTAAAGTGTCTTGTACCACTCCTTGTACAGACATTAGTTACTGTCCACTATTGGGGCAGTAATTCATATTGTGTTTTCAACTGTAATTCTGTGTAAATCTGTGCTTCATCTGACTTTTTACCATTTACCTTTTATTTTATGTGCCAATATACCATTTTATATTTTCATCTGTGTATCAATTGATTGACCCACTTGCTCATTTCATCACACGTGAGTGTCGCGAGACAACAATACGCCAGTCACACACAAATCCATCAACCCTCGCGCCTATCGTGAGAAGCATCGTCAACACTAATACTTATTTCGATATTCCCATTAAAAAAGAAAATGTCTGGCTGCGGTAACGTTACCCCAGCAGGAAATGTTTTTGTGAAATAACTAAAAAACTATAAGTGCAACAAATTTGAAAATGTGTGCAAAAATTACAGAAGCTAGGCAACTAATTATCTACATCATTTAAATGACAAATTTCGACATTATCTGGCTGGGGTAACGTTCACAGACCCCCAGCTTCACACGGGTCCAAATTAAACACCTAATAAACCTTCCTCATGTTTCACCCTGTATAGGTATTGGTGAAATCCAAATGATAATTGTTCAGTAGTTTTTGAGTTTATCGAGAACAGACAGGCAGACAGACGCTACGGGGGACTTCGTAATAAGTAAGGTTGTAGTAATGTTTGGCGTAGCTATGTGTATAACTCCAGTTTCCTCCTGTGATAGAATAATTATACCTATGCCAATGTTCCTGTGAAGCCCCGCGGCCAAATCCGGGTTGTCAAATTTAACCCCGACGACAACCCGGGTAGACAGCCGATTTTTTTTTTTTATTCTCTTTAATTTTTTTTTTTTTTTGTCCGACTCACCAGTGAGTTGCGGGGCTTCACAGGTTAAGATATAATAGCTGCACTCAAAGTTCCCAGTCTTAATTTAGCTGCCACAAAATCTTCGTTAATATGAGTCGTTTAGTGTGTGTTAGCTGGAGTGACGTCACCCCAGCTTCCTCATTCAATACAGGCAAACCAGTGAAGTTAGGGGTTTGGACTATAGTCAGAAAAATAAAGCATAAAAACGTGTGTGTAAGCTAGAGTGACGTCACTCCAGCTGCTCATGTTATATCTTCCAAACGAAAGAAGATAAGATTATGTATTATAGCTTAAAGAACAAGGCATACTAGCTGCCATTGGCAGCAAAATTTTCAAATCTTTGGTCAAAATACTCTATTATTACCGATAAGTAAACATGTGTAATCTGGAAAATTCCGAAATAGTTATTTGCTTTTATTGTTTTCTTTTGGAAGTCGGTTCTATTTTTTTGTAAAAGTGTTTTTATTTCTTACTTTGTAGTTGTGATTCCCCATTAGATTGTGTTAACAATGTATGTTTATGCGATAGCAGCAATCGCGGTTGATATGCTGTCATTTTTTGAAGAGTTCCGTTGTCTGTCTCCGAAACACATCATCAGATCTACTTATATGAAATTTTCAAATCTCTAGGCCTTGTAGTTTCCACGTACTCAACAAAAACACAGTTGCTGCGCTTAAAATTCAAATTATGTAGGTAGTATATAGCTCAAGTTTATTCTGAAATGGTCCTATTTAAATTTCATATATGTAGATCTGATGATGAGTTTCGGAGACAGACAACGGAACTCTTTAAAAAATGACAGCAAATCAACCGCGATTGCTGCTATCGCATAAATATACATTGTTGGGAATCACAACTACAAAGTGAAAAATAAAAACTTTTTTGCAAACGAAGAGAATCGACTTCCAAAAGAAAACAAAAAAAAGCGCAAAATAACTATTTCGGAAGTCGGTGTTTCTGGGTTTGTTTCTTCGTGTTTTGAGACCGACTTAGTTCAATATTTATATTACTCGTCACTATAACTTCTTTAAAATCACGGAGTTTTTAATATGAAAATCTTGAAATGAAAATTTAACACCCTGACTACCGCCACCCCACCAATGGCATGATATATCAGGTAAACTAGGTACTAGAGTATCTACTAATTTTGAATTATGGGTACTAATTTTATCTTGCAGGGTACTAATTTTCTATGTAGGTTTTAGGACAGCGACAAGCTCCTCAAACTTGGAATTAACATTGAAAGTCGTGATCCTGCTGAACGAGCGCGCGAAAGTAATCATCGTTGGTTTCTCGGTAAATAAAATACAAATGTTTCAGTTCTGATTTTTTACGAAATGAATCACATAAAAGGGTATTAATTATTTGTGTAAGTACTTAGAATAGCTGTAGCGTGCCCCCTTTTTCGGTGCTCATGGTAGTCCTGCAGAACGGAGCGTGACTACCGGACCACCTTCAAAGTCAATTTTCTTGAAAACTACTAATGTACCAATACTAAGGTACCAATTCTCTTATTCGAGTACTAATTAGTAGGTACCAATTGAGTACTAATTATTTACCAAATATGGAAGCGATTGGCGTTGGTGGTCACGGACATACTTAATATTTTACGGAATTTATAATAATAAACTTTTTACCAAAAAAATCATCCGACGAAAAAGAACTAAAAAGCAAAAAATAAATAAACCTTTTAAGTCTTGAGTATTGAGCTTATTTACCTACATAAAATATAAAATTTTATGTAAACTAATTTTGAGTCGGTGCCAAACAACAATCTGATTATTAAATATCTAAATTTTATATGTACGTAGAAATGAAGAAGGCTAGATGTAGGTAATTAATCATTTTATTATGGCGCCGACTCAAAATAAGTTTCCATAAAATTTGATATTTTATGTAGGTAAATAAGCTCAATACTCAAGACTTAAAAGGTTAATTTATTTTTTGCTTTTTAGTTCTTTTTCGTCGGTTGATTTTTTGTTAAAAAGTTTTTTATTTTATGATTTTTTGTGACTCGCATCCTCTTTTAATAGCATCAGAGGCTAATTTCTAATCCTTCATCATTCCTCTTGGCACTAAGGTTCCCAGGATATTGACCAGTTGAGGTTACCTCCAATATTCTAAAGACGTCTTTTCTCAAAGTATATTAAGTGGTATCTGTCACTAAAACCAGTTTTGTATATCTAACTTCTATTGTTTAGGAAAGGTATGGTTTCCATCATCAGCTCAGTTTCATGATATGATGGTTCCTAAATGCAAATACCTGATTAAGTTACGAAAAGTAAACAGAAACAATATTTGTGCCCAATTTTCGAGGTTTTCTCTCAATTTTATCAGGATTCCATTATCAGATCCTGATTTTCTTGACATGGGACCACCCTTGAGGTATACCCTATCTAACAAAAAAATAATAATTAAGATCGGTTCATAAATGACGGAGTGAGGGCTGCACATACACAAAAATAAAAAATATATATATATACGGTCGAATTGAGAACCTCCTCCTTTTTTTTCGTCGGTTAAAAAAATGTTTCAATATTTATTTGATTTTAGTTCCTTTCTATTTTAATTATGTGTGTTAAAAATCTTTGATAGATTCACATGCACAAGCCATGATCTGTACCTACTTGTAAGTGATTTACAAAGTGCGAGCTAGGGTGCAAGGCATCGGCCTACCGAGAAAGGAGCAGGAGTGCAGCAACTTGTACTATGAATATTATACGAGCTCCTCGCACTCGTCCAACTTGCGAGTGCGAGGAGCTCGTAGGAGATCGGAGCAGTTGGATTTTTTTACTCTCTTACTCATCATCCAATGCTGCCTTCCTCCATCGCTCGTATGGCAGCAGCTCGCATTGTTCGGACGCGTTCGGCAGTACCTAGCCTGTCACTCGCGCGAAGCGTGAGAGATTTTTTAAGTTTTTATTAGCATTTTTAAAATTCAAAGGTTAGCAGTTACGTAGAGAAAAAGGTGGTAATGTGGTCCCTACAGGTATATTAAGCCCCCTCGATATTTATAGTTTAGAAACACGCCATCTAGATTTTTTTTTGTGCAATGCGGAGCTCGTGTGTCACAATTGATTTTAACCCAATAATTCCGTGCGTTACGTTTTCTTTTTCTGCGAACCAGGTCGAAACACGCAAGTGTCAAACTTTTATTACCGCTCTGCATTTTATTCAATTTTACTGGAAATAAGTGAGTTTTAGCTTTGGTAATTTGTACATTGTGTTCCGTAAACGTTATTCTACAGGATTTTTAAGGTAATTATGAAAAACATTTAATAGAATATTTGTGTTACGGTTTTTTATAAATTCTTGCTTTCTTGCAATTTAGCCCCATCACATTGTTTGAATTATAGTCCCGGGGGCCATGTAACATGTATGACCATTATATAACTTCCTTATTTTTTATTTTCCGATGCCTCAACAAAGTGTGTTATCTCCATCTTGAAAGAAAAGGAAAACATGGGATCCTGACCATATGAAAAAGGCAATTGTAGCAGTGAGACCAATGGAAAATGCTGTTAAAATATTTTCAGTGCCAAGATCTATATGCTGATACAAGTGTTGTTGCTGACCAAGGTGCCCCAGGAGTGAGTACAGTAGTACAAGAGCTTCAGGCTGGTTTGGTTCTACCAGAAGACATTCAGCAATTCCCAGGGTCAAGACTAGGACTTCTGATCGTGGAAGGAAAGCTACAACAGCAAAAGTGATCACATCACCATAGAAAAACCAACTAATCGAATTTTTGAGTTTAGCAGAGACTCGGGGACACAGACACGGACATGGACATGGCCGTGGACGCGGCCTCAGAGGTACTCAAGATGGCGAGGGCAGCGGTAGCAGTACTATACCAGAGAGTCATTCACACATCTAGCAGTAGTTCTGAAAGTGACGCAGTCTTAGAAACCGTCTCAGAATTTGACGACAATGTGGTGTGGAGGAGTGGATACAGTGCCAGAGTTGCAATTTATGGGCTTATACAGCCTGTGCAGGTCCTGAAGGCGAATATTATATCTGCGATTTTTGTCGTTAGGTTTTAAATGAACCAGTACATTTAATACGGCCCCTAGGGTGCCATATAACCCTCACTCGATCGCATGTTGCCAAATTTGTATATTTTTAGAATACATAAGTTTTCGATTATCCTATGGCAGTCTCATTTATTACTTAATAAGGTATGTATCGGCAAATAAGTAAGGAGCCATATAACATATAAATTACATTTCTGAGTCTCGTATTTTTTACATAAGGCCTCAAAAACAAAGTAGGGGGCCCCTTAGCCAAAGTAGGGGGCCTTGGGGGGTACCTTTTCCTCTACTTTTATTAAACCACGTTGACTCCACATTCCATGTGTCCAGTGACAGGGCGATTATAGGGACCTACTCATGACATGGAAACAGCCAAGGCAAGCCGAGCTACTGGCTTAACGAGTTCATAATACGTTCTCTACCTGCTGTGCGAAATCGCTCAATGAGCGAAAAAATTACTGACGCGTTGTGCCTTCAAAAAGCCACATTGTGAATTTCGCGTTTTCGCAATGATGAAAAGCGTGACGCATAAGCCCTAACCGATGCAACCACATCACGAAATAAACTTTTATGGGTACTAGTTGAATTTTGGAAGTCGGTGTCAAATAACGAAGAAACAAAACTAGAAACACAAAAAGTATTAGTGAAGCGCCTGGAGGTTTTTACCTCGGATTTTTGAACAAAATCCCACCTAAACCTTATAGTATATATAATATTTATATACTATGGTTCAGGTGGGATTTTGTTTTTTTATACTTTACGTACCTAAGTTGCAAAATCTAGGTCGGTACATATTAGGGTTCCGTACCCGAAGGGTCCAAACGGAGCCTTATTGCTATCACTCACGGTTCCGTTTGTCCTACTGTCTGTCTGTCCGTCGTCTTGCACAAAATTTTGTTCCGAAGAATTTTTTAACTTCCCATTGACATGAGCTTGAAAGGTGATAATTTTTATTATTACGTACCTACGTAGTTGTGGCCGCGACTTCGTTCGCGTGGTTGTCGAAAACTAAAATGCGTCACTTAGTTACGAGTACAGTCAATACCCTGTGTTACCTGCATTACCTGACGGCTATAGAAAATATGAAGAGGGCAGAGGGAATGCAACACACTGACTGTATCACCGCTTCCATTTAAAATAAAGAATTTGCGAATAAAGGTCTTGTAACTATCCAATGAGAAACTTGATTATGTTATTGCTTCTCTATATAGGTAGGTACTACACAAAAAGGATGACATTGTTGCTAACAGTTGATAGAGTAACATAAAGTTGGCCATGAGAAAAGCAATCAAAAGTGAGGTCCACCCCCACAACGGCAGGCTTTGTTAATGGCCATGGCGTAACAGAGGATTTCTGAAAAATCACGTTTCCCGAGATAATAGAGATGTAAGTATTTCCTATTATCTCCAGAAACATGTGGCAATATATTTTGAAAGTTGATCGTTGCTGTAGACAGAGTGTCAAAAGCCAGCAATCTGACGTACCAGAATGAGAAGAAGCTTGTATCTGTACACGCGAAATAAGCTCACACAGATAAAATGAGAAGCCGAAACGTCAACGTTATGTTCGTCGAAGTCACTCACACATTTTAACGATCCTGCTTCATTTAATGTCCAATGACGCTGCGTCTATAACCTTTCATAGTCTAAAGTTGCTGCTTGGTCGTTTGAAGGGGCCAAAATAATTCGTTGGCATAGCCAAGAAGCGTCACGGTTCGCGATGTATGTGGGCCCCTCTTATACAGAGGAAATGAGCTCCTGCTGTAAGGCCACAGAACAACACAGGCTCTCTATTAAAATAACTTTACCATCTTCTTGAGTGGGGTATGAACCGTCACCAATTTTTAGCAGTAAATTTGAGAAATTCTGTGCGTTTGGTTTGCTTCCTAAGCTTCCTTTTCCGCTTTTAATATGCGAGCACATCGCATATTAAAAGCTTAAATGAGTTGATATTACTACGCCTTAAAATAGAGCTCTAGACAGGCACTTATTTCATCGGCTCTCGTTCCTCGGGGTATTATAGGGGGAGTGTCTGCCTGAAGTCACCACAGAAAATTACCGTAATCAATTTTTTTCTTTGAAAATCCCTCGTTTGGTACGGAACCTTAAATGTGCGAAGGCCAACATGCGCTTGTTTTTTTTTATTGTGCTCTTGATTTGCAGGGTGCCGTAGTCGATGTGTAACCAACGGTACCCTATTACTAAGACTCTGCTGTCCGTCCGTCCGTCTGTCAGCAGGCTGTATCTCTTGATCTGTAATAGTTACACTTGAAAATTTCACAGATTATGTATTTCAGTTGCCTAAAACAACAAATAATAAATTAAAAGGGGGCGGTCTCACAAACAAGAAACGTGATTTTTTTAGCTTATGGTACGGAACCCTTCGTGTGCGAGCCCGACTCGCACTTGGTCGTTTTTTTTATTATGGTACTACAATATGGTACTACCCTATAGTGTGGGTGATATCGCTGAATAGGTCTTTCAAAATCATTGAGGAGGTGATTACAACCGTAATAGACTATTTTTCGATTCGGTGATTCGTTTGTGAAATATAAACTTTAAAGTGATATTTTTGTTCGAGTCGAGCGTCCCCCCTCCCCCCACCTCCCACTAAAAGCTAAATCGTTGGCTTGAAAAATCTGAAAAAAAGTCGTGATGGAAGAAAGTGGTTCATATCGATGGGCAGATGCAGTTTTTAAAATATGACCACACCTTTCCGTTACACCCTGTATATAACGAACTTTGAAGGAAAACTATCACGGCTTAGTTAGCTCTGTTAGTTTAAGAGTAATAGTCGCCCAACTTATAAAAACGCATTTGGAATCTTTCGTACAAAACACAAAATCTGTAGACAAACATTTTTTTTTTGTTTTTCATTTAAATGTTTTTTTCCGTAAAACCGTGAACTCAATATGTTCATAGTAATAAACTAAAAGCCTCCTTCTAAGTTCGCATGTTATAACGGGTGACAACGGAACCCTAAACTGCGCGTGGCCCGACACGCCCTTGGCCGGTTTTTTTCCATGTTTTCACGGGTTGTGATACGACATCTGCGTTTTTTTATTAAAGGGAAAATTAAGGGTCTACTACCGGCCAAGTGAGCGAAACATTCAAAGGCCTGTTTTAACAACGTAAAAATACTTTATCCTCTTTGTAACAAACGTGTCGTTGGATTCTTTAATATTTATTTTCTGTGCTATGCTACGATTTTTTATTCAATGAGGGCGCCACTTGGCCGGGGCTTAAGTTTGCCACTCAAACAAAACGCTAAAATCGTCATGATTTCATGACACGAATCAGCGAGAGTAGTAAAAACTGACAACAAAGTCGCCAATAATATATTACAAGAGGAAGTAGCATGCATTTTGAGTTAATATGGAGCTATGGCAAATATTAAAGATTTGAATACGTTGAGGTTCAATTCTTTCGTAAAAGCAACAGCCAAAAATACAAGTGTTCTCATGTCATCACTACCTACCTCCTACAACTGATGCAGCATTTGAACACCTAAGGAGATAGGTACCTGCAAAGCCAGTAATGGCTAGGAAATTATGTAAATATTGAAAATTGGGGATGAACATTTTAATGGAATACTTCCATTCCAATAATATGTTCATCTCAATAACAATGAGTCAATCACCAATTCACCAGCTCTGAATAATTTATTGCAAATGTTTTTTTGAAATTGCAAAAATGTTTTTTGAAATTACAAAAATGTTTTTTTGAAATTGCAAAAATGGATGTGAAGCTGCTTGTGGATGTCGAAAGAGCGGCTTAAAGGTACCTACCTACTGTAGTGTAGCATGTTTACAGTGTAGCGAAAACAGTTGCACTAATACTCCACCTAAATGACTATGACTATTCGACTAAATGAATTCGAAGAAAATATTTGATACAGCCAAAATGTAAAATGTTTAAGTTTTTTTTTTTACAATCAAATTTCAATCTATATCTTCGTATATAAAACAGTCGGGCTAGTTATACCATTTATAACTCAAAAACGACTGGACCGATTTTTATGATCTTTGATTTGTTAGATTTGTCTCCGCCCCGAATAGCAGACTAACTACTCGTATTAAAATATCATAGAAAAAACACAACAAAAAATATGCAGAAAATTCATTGCCTGCATTTTGCATGTAACGGCTTTTTGATGATAATATCTCGAGAACGGATTCATTTATTGATTCTGAGGCGGTACGAAGTTCGCTTGGGCCAGCTGGTTAATAATATAAGTTACGACTTGTCTCACCTCATAAAGGATAAACATTATATAGTGCTGTTTGCAGATGACACTTCACTTTTATTTAAACTCAAACGTCAGCAGGTGGTTGTTGATGATGTAAATAATGCTCTTTCAACAGTAGTTAACTGGTTTAATATCAATAATCTTCTTCTTAACGAGAAAAAAACAAAATGCACAAAGTTCACATTACTGTTCCCTGTCAATATATTTATGAGAATCTCATGTATGGACATAAAAATATTAATCTGTTTAAAAGATACAGTGATATCCATAGCATAAATACTCGGAACAAACACAAATTTATTGTTCCTACGAGTATAATACTCGTATAACCAGGCTCAAGAAGAAAATAGGTGGTTCGTTTAGATGTCAATGTATACGTTTCTATAATAAACCTCCTAACCAAATTCAAGAATTAATTATAAATCATTTATTAAACGTAAGCTATGCCAGAAAGCTTTTTACACAATTAATGACTACCTTGGGGACAAAAAGGCGTGAAATTGAGCTGCTTCAATGATATACATGAGCCATTGTTTTCATATGTACTATATATAAAAACTGATGACATTTTTTATTTTTTTATACTCGTTTTTGACATGAATACTTGTCTATTATATTATACTTTTAATTTTTTTTTTGATGGACATTTTAATATTATTATTTTTTTTGACTAAAAATAAATATAATACTTTACAAAGTATTCAACTTTGTAAAGTATTATATATATATTTTATTTTATTTATTACTTAATTATTGTAAATGTGAGGACTATGTAGGTTATTATTATTATTTTCTTCTCCTTTGTACAGTAATTTTTAACGTTGTCTGACAGTTTCAGTACTTTTGCGGCCTACCCAAATGTCCTTTCTTTGGTATTGTTCGTCAAGTCATTGAGCTCCTTAGTGGTTTTTAAGTTGAGCTATTCGACTGTTGACAAATGCTTGCACTGACTGGACAGGTCCACTCAAATATGTGTGGTTTTTTCTTCAAAAGACCATTACAGACACTAAGCTGCATGGTCCTCATATAGCATAATGTGAATGCGAGAACTATGTATGTCGTTATATTCATGTAGATTTTACGATTGTCTGGCAGTTTAAGTATTTTGCGGCCTACCCAAATGTCCTTACTTTGGTATTGTTCGTCGGTTCGTTGAGCTACTCAAAGTTCTGAGTTGAGCTTCACGATAACTGACAAATGCTTGCACTGTCTGGACAGGTCCACTCGAATTTGTGTGTTGCTTTCCTCAAAAGCTCATCCCAGACATAAACGTACATGGTTCTCATATGATTTGACTAGTACATATTGTATGGATTTGAACACTGTAAAAGGTACTTTGACCTCTGAGTTTGTTTCGGTGTTTCTTCTCAGGGTAGTCGGCTAGGAAACACCGGCCACATCTCGCTAAAAAAAATGTTGACGTGTAAAAGTGTTGTTAAAACCTACTTACAAAAATAAAATCATTTATCATTTATTCTACAGCCTAATATTTATTACAGTATTTGATTTATTGCAATTATCATTGAATTTTTTCAAAATCAAGATCACAAATTTTGTAATAGATAGATTTTTTTTATATATTTTAATATCTAAACTTTTGCTGTTGGAGAAAAGAGCATTTCCAATCTGAGGTACGCTGACAACACCGTTCTCCTTGCTACAAAATTTGGCGACATGACGGAAATACTACACAGATTGGAGGTGGAAAGTGGCAAATTAGGGCTTTCAATAAATAGGCAGAAAACTAAGCTTTTGGTAATAGATCGTGCGGGAAAGCTATCGGGCCCCTATAACATCCAAGGCATCGATACTGTGGACAGTTTCGTTTATCTGGGCTCTAAAATTAATAATGAAGGTAGCTGCCCCTTGGCACTCAGGCAACTGAAACAACAGGGGTGTGTTAATTAGTCAGTAATAGTCTGACACGCCCCCTCGCTCCACCCAGAGCGGAAGGAAGTCATTGGTGGATTTCCAAATACCACAAAAAAAAAAAAACTGCGTCCCAGAAATAAAACGGCGTATAGCCATGGCTAAAGATGCTACGACATGCCACCAGAAGATCTGGTAAAATCGTGGTATAAGTTATAAAACGAAAGCCCGATTGGTTAGGTGAGGTTCTGCGTCGGTCAAAGCTCCGCGATGTCATGGTGGTGGTAGACGGGACAGGCTCTTGCCACCGGCCTCGCTACCGTCGACGCGATCCGACCGGTGCTTGACGAATGGCTTGGGAGGAAGCACGGCTCCCTGTCGTTTCGGGCGACACAGGTGCTTTCGGGGCATGGCTGCTTCGGGAAGTACCAGTGTTGCATAGGGAGCCCGACGCTCGGTGCCATCACTGCATCGACTGTCGGGAGGACACGGCGCATACACTGGTAGAGTGTGTAGCATGGGAGGAGCAGCGTGGTGCCCTCGTATCCGAAGTGGGATCCGACTTGTCGCTGCCGGCCGTCTCTCTTTCGATTGTCGGGAGCGCCGAGTCATGGGATGCGGTGATCTCCTTCTGTGAAGACGTCATTTCGCAGAAGGAGGCTGCGGAGAGGGAGAGGGAGGAAGTGGCCACTCTCCCGATCCACAGCAGGTGTACCGGGCGTCGGCGGAGGGCGGACAATGACCTCTTCCAGCCCCCATAAAAAGGTCTGGATGGACGGCAGGGGGGAGGACACCTCACTCTCCCCGTGCGCACATAGGCGGGCCGGCACTAGCCGGGGATCTTGGAAGGCGTACTAGTTCTCACGATTCCCGGTCCAAGTGTGGGAAGGAAGACCGGGGTGGTTTTTAGTCAGAAAAAGTCGGAATGATCCCTTCGCCTGCCGAAGAACATCCATGAGGATTTTCCACATCAGCAAAAAAAAAAGGTTAGTTTAGGTTAGTACTAGCACTAGTTTTCCCGATTTTCCTCTATGGAGTTGAGACGTGGACAATCCGAGCAAGAGAAAGACAGAAAATAGACGCATTCGAAATGTGGTGCTGGAGGCGGATGCGACGAATTCCATGGACAGCCAAACGCACAAATCTGCCTATCCTTTCCCAACTCGATGTCAAGACCCGATTGGCTAGAGTTTGCCTACAGCGTATTTTCCCACAAAAATGCGAAGGGGAGATAGCAGTCTAGAAAAGCTGATCATTGTTGACAATATCGAAGGAGCACGAGGCCGGTCGCCAACACGGAGGTCCGACCAAGTAAAAGAAGCTACGTCCTTAAACAAATTTCAGCTCGTGGTGATGGCCACTTTGGACCGGAGTCGATGGAGGCAGATTGTCCGTTTAAAGGGGTCCAGTGACCACGATCCTCAATAATAAGGGACCGATTGAAGAAGAGATGTGATCCAAGGTCCATGTGATCTACTTATATAAGTTTACCACCTAAGAATACCTACATGTGAAATGCAATAAAAGTATTGAAAATTGAGATTAGCTTAATGTTCCATTTTTTTTTATTTCGTTCACTCACAAATTTATCATCCGTTAGTAAGCAGATATAGTTATTCCGAACTCACTAGCCATATATAAGTCATCAAAGGCTTCTGTGGTTTGTAGCATGTATATGTAATACTCTGTTATATATATTTTGATCACTAATAAAAAAAAATAAAAAACCGAGGTTTTTAAGTTTTTAACGCTGGGTTCCTGTTTCGGATGGGTAAAAAAGGGGTGACTACAGAGATGACGACTAATAGAGGAGTATGGAAGAAAAAGACATGTTGCGCCGACCCCAAATAAATTGGGATAAGGGCAGGAGAATGATGGTTCCTGTTTCGGATAAGGCGGGAGGAAACGAGTGTTACCACTGCGCGGATCACCCAGAGGACACGGTGGAGCATATAGTGGAGGGCTGCCCCGCTTGGGCGGAGCACCGCCGTGTCCTCGTGGATGCGATAGGTGGCGGAGACCTCTCGCGCCCGGCCCTGGTTCTGGCCATGGTACGGAGCGAGAGGGAATGGGAAGCAGTCTCATCAGTCAATGCTCACGAAGGCGGAGGCGGGATGCGTGAGGGAAGCTCAACGGAGTGGCCCTCACGGCCCCGGCCGCTACCACCGCAGGAGAGGCACTGCTGCCGTAGACCCGGGCCTGCGGACGGCGAGCAGTGGGTAGCTCGCCGTCCGCTCAGCACCAGGTCCGTGAGTCAACGGTGCGTAGTAATCCACGCGCGCTTCAAAGACATGTTGTCAGCCACCACTGACGGGGCCCATCGTGGCCGGTGCCTGCATGCCTAGGGATAGCGGATAAATTCTCAACATGAGTTACCGCACCCCTGGGCACTCAGGCAGGGAAGGAACAGGGGTGGGTTTTAGTCTGTAAGAGTCTGACACGCCCTTCCGATTCACCCAGAGCGGGAGAAGTCATTGGATGATTTCCCACCCCACAAAAAAAAGGCTCTCCTCTATATTTTATTGTTCACTTTTTGTTTCAACTACAAAATTGTAAAATTATGCCAGAATTGTTAACCCCAATAACATGGAATTCGAACATAATTTTAATCATGGTGTATCAGGGTGAACTGTACACATCTGTGTACCCGGTCCTCAGAGCGTGCCAGCGTGATGTTACTATTTTAAGTGATCATAACCCTAATAATTAAGTTGGTAATGTTTACTTTTATTCTGTTTATTTTTATATCGTTCCTTCTAACAACTAGTAGATCTGTTTAGTAATATGTGGATAACGTTGTGAGTGTATTTGTTACCTATAATAAATAAACAATAAATAGACATGCTCTTGCAGAAATTTTGCAAGATTTACTATCATTTATTGAAGAGTATATTAGAGTTGTTTATCTTCGAAGTTCTGATCTTCAGCAAATTTATTGTCGAATAAAAAAAATTTTTTGAAAAGAATACATGCAGTCGAACATAGAATATTCTCCTTTTATTGAAGTTAAGTGAATAAATGTGTTGTATGGATAATTTATTATTATGTGTATGTCTGTCTCTCATATTTTCGCAACCATGCACACACAAATGCATTCAAAGGACTAGCATCGGCTAGTATGGGATTATTGTACAATGTGAACACCAAAGATATATTGTGCTATGGGTTTGAATGGTTAGGTACATTGCACTCGTCACCTAGAACTATGGAAGGTCTATGGACTCCTGCCTGTCCAACGTTAAAATGTACGGCTATACAAAGGTAGAGCCCAAAAACAGGTCAACGTAGAAATACGGCATTGTGTTTTAGCCTCGGTTTCTTGGAAAGCATACGTTATTAAACTTGGAGAATTGGAGATTAAACAAACCAGTGCATTCAATCAGGGAACGCACCTAACTTGTCAAGTCTTTTTTTCATTGCCACATTGCGTTGCGTTGTGGTCGAATATTATGAAAGCCACGACACATGACTTTTGTATTTGCCACAACGCGTCATAACCGTTTTTCAAGTGCCACTACGCGTACATTTCGTTGTGGCTGGTTGAAAGAATCTACAATGCATTGTGAGCTAGTCTTTCGCTCATTGAGCTATTTCAATCTGAGCCTTTCATTAATACACCAATATTTCCACTTGTATCAAAATGTACTATTTTTTATTAATAAACTGAAATTTCTTACATACCAGAGTGACTAGAATGTGTTCATTGGTGGAATAATAACGGCGCCAATCGTTCTTTCTATTTTGCTCAGGAACACGTGTTTATGACCACTTCCTGGTATCCCGGGGCATCCTTCAGGGCGTCCGGTCGTCACTTTATACCGGCCCACACCGGGCCATACAATCACTCTGCGGTAGCCTGGTGGCTTGTCGTAAGAACTATTAAACCCATACTTATGCTGTACGAACGTTTTCGGTTTAAGAACTTCATACTGACCGGGACCAGGGTCTTTCGGTTTCCGCGGACACATTGACAAGTCCACGAGTGCAGTTCGGCCTCTGTAGGGCTTACTCCTGTTAGTCTTATTTAACATGCCAAAATGGGATGTCTTATATTTCTCCAAACTGCCCTTCAGGGCAATCGGCCACGTAGCCGCTGAGCATTTCAGAGAAGTGCTAAAATGATTTTTGATAGAAGATTCGTCTCGTTTGCCAGTAAACAAATCGTAAGGGCCTCGGATGGAAACAACCTTCTTCGATGTTTGGTCGATTTGATCTTTGTCGAGAACCGAGTAGCGGTTCGGGGCCAGCGACCACTTGGGTGAGGGGTCCTTGAATCTGCACGGCTCTTCTCGGTCGAACGTTGGTCGCAAAGAGTGCGGTCCGTACGGAGCCTTGAAAGGGACAGCTTTGTAGTACCTTCCTGGGTCGGGTGCCCTTTGTTTTGAAGGTTTAAATAAAGGTGTTCTTCCAAATGAAACGTTCTTGCAAGCCGGCTCATAGTGGGGTGGATTTTGAACCTCATGCCAGGCAGGACCCAATAACGACCGAAGCCATAATCGATTTTCTAGAATTTTTTGATTTCTGTAACCTAAGTTTTTCGACCATTCCTCTAAATCATTCTTATACTTCCATGGATCTTTATCAATATTTTTATTGTGGGTCGCTTCACATACCCTTCGTACAGATTGAGGTCTGTAGAGGCAAGGGTCACACCCTGGGGGTCTTTCTGTGATGAATAGCCCGCTAGGATCCAAGTTAGGATGTCCAGTAAATTTACCGAACCTCGGTTGCGTTGAGTTGAAGGGTTTATGGTTATGTTTCATCGTTACCATTTTTGGAACACAATAAAAATGTAACAATATATAGCTTTCAAAATTAATAATCCATGACGTATTTTAAAGTAAATAAAAAAACTAAAACTCTTGATTTGTTACTTTTTAGTCGGTGGCATAGGTTATACACTATATTTAGATATATATAATAAGTAGTTGGTGGTATCAGGTGGCGTGATAATATGACGTTTCTTTTTAAGACCAGAAATTGTAGAGGTGAGTATACCATAATTTATGTGCCTGTTTTATAGGTCAGTGCCTACCTACTTGGTTCCCAAAGAGTATCTACCTACTCTTTGTACTTATGTACTTGCTACTTAATACTTAAATACTACCCTATTTATGTATTAAGTAGCAAGTACATAAGTACCTAGTAAGTAATATCGCAAGCGGTTTTTAATATTCGTAGCTTTTGTCGGGTCAGTCGGGTCAGCTCATACCGAGACACGTTGCGACGCTGCTTGAAAATGCCAGACTTACCGCGGGCTCTTGAATGCCGCCTACCGCTAAAGTATCGCTGTTTTACACTTTAGTTTTTTTTAATTTGCAAGTTTTTGGGGTTTAAGCAATCCCACTTGCGAAAATGGGCCCGAAATCCAAACCCAAGCTGGATTCAAGGAAAATTTTAAAATTTTTCTTTGGTTTCTACTTACGCTGTTTAGAATAATATGTTAACCGAGTTTTTATAATTTTATTAGCGTTAAAGAAAATAGAACTTTACGAAGGCCAATGTTTGCATGTATATAATACTTGTATCTGCTCGATCTAGGTTTTTCGGAGATAGTCAACCGGAGATTCAACAGTTCCCATTAAGGTATTCAGAAAGCGCTTTTACGTACCTACTTTTGCTTTCAGGCCGTCCGTGCTGGATTCGGCAAACATACCTGATGCACTGCAGAAGCGAGACAGCCACAACAGGGTCCTAAAGCCATTTTTGCCCAAGTATCACCCAGCTGATTTAAAGTGTCAAGCTGCGGTCCCACGACCCTGGCCGCGCCGCGCCGGGCTAGGCTGACAGGCCGTGGGAACTGTCGCATCCAATAAAGCCCACGGTGGCCTGTCGTCGCGGCACGGCTTGAAGCATGAATGAATACGATGATGAATGGTGTCTCTGTTTCAAAGGGTTATAGCCATCCGGCTGGCCCGGGGACACCACACGGTCTCCGGCGAGGCGGCGAGCCTCCTTGCTGAATTGCCGCCATGGGATCTGGAGGCAATAGTCGGCGTCGGCGCGTGAAGGTGCAACGCCGGGGCGTAGCTCCGCTACTGCTAGAAATTGCAGCATGACAGACAGAGGTCTGGTGGGATATAATGGTGTCAGCATGGAGAGAGCGACTGTCACATCCCAGCGCTGGGCACCCTCCCTCTTTGAGGAGTGGCTAGAGAGGCGTCACGGCGCCGGCGTCCTCACCTCACGCCTGATCCGGTGATGATCTCATCACCGGACACGGTGGCTTTGGAAGGTTCATGTTTCAGATTCGGCCATTGTGTGGATCACCTGGAGGACACGGTGGAGCATACGGTGGACCGTATGCTCCACCGTGTCTGGTTTGCCCCGCTTGGGCGGAGCACCGCCGTGTCCTCGTGGAGGCGATAGGTATTGGTGATCTTTAGCGTCCGGCCCTGGTCAAGGCCAAGGTACGGAGCGAAAGATTATGGGAAGCTGTCACCTCTTTCTGCGAAGCAGTAATGCTCGCAAAGGAGGCGGTGGGACGCATGAGGGAGAGGAAATCCCCAAATTTCACGTTCCTAGCCGTCACAGGAGACGCCCTGGGCGTCGGGTGTCGCAAGACAAAAAAAAGCCCATCGCTTAGAAGAAAAACGTACATTTAAAAAACACAAAAGAGCTGATGACCTTGAAACGGCTAAACCAATTTTGATAAAACACATGTCTAAAACCATCGCTAGAAAACCAGTTTACAAATAAAAAATAAAAAAAGCGATTTCAAATAGGTTCACCCGTTTAAGAGCTACGGTGCCACGGAGAGACACACAGACAGACACACACACTATAACCTTATAACACCCCTCTTTTTGAGTCGGGGGTAAAAAGTTGCCTTCACAACACCGTTGAATGATTTTGAATCACCTATTCAACAATATCCCAACTATAGGAAACGCGAGAAAAAAAAATACCCACTTTAAACTATAAAAAACATCTTTTTAAAAAAAATGTTGTTTGGCGTGACGATTATACGAGTAAGTATACGAGTATACTAGTGTCCGACCCAAAATGGTTTTTCAGCCGAAATCGAAACGGAAACTTTTATACACATTTATTTGCTTACACAGACATTTTATTTGCTTGCACAGACACAAATTTTGCAAATAACTTTTGACGAGTCGCTAATGTTTTTAAAAACAAAATGCCAAATTGTTTTATTTTTGTACACTTTACATGTATGTACGAGTATACAAAACAAAATCACTGTAATAACTAATGAGGTTAGACTGAATGCCGTGTGGCTACACGGCATTCAGTCTAAATTAGGGAAAATATATTTAGGTAAGTAAATATAAACGGCTTGAATTTCTAATAGGCAAAACTTTTTTACAAAAAAAAAAACAACCGACTTCCAAAAAAAAAAAAAAATACACTAAAAATTTAAACCGACTGCCGAAATTAAAGTTATTTTTAAATTTTTAGTGTATTTTTTTTTTTGGAAGTCAGTTGTTTTTTTTGTAAAAAAGTTTTTTATTTTTCGCTTTTTAGTTGTTATACCCAGAACTAAAAACCGCAATAACATGGAACGTGGAATTTAAACATTTGGAGAACACAAAAAACGTCATCGAGATATGCGTATTTTTCGTTTTTGTTCAGTTTCTCAAAAAGTGATAAAGCAATTTCTATTAAATTTATATGGGACCACCTCGGGAGTATATTCTTTTAGATAAAAAAAGAATTTTGAAAATCGGTCCACAACTGACGGAGAAATGCGCGGACATACATAAAAAAAAACATACATACAGTCGAACATAGAACCTCCTCCTTTTTCGAATGTCGGTTAAAAAATACACATAATACATGTTTAAACTAGCTACGCACCTTGCGCGGTAGGCGGGAAAGGACGAGACGAGGTAGTTCGCACGAGCTATAGCTATGCGTTTTCTCATGGATAAACAAGTAAAAACATAACAAGTACCTAAGAATTTATGTAAACTCAACTTCTACTTAATACGATCAGCGATAACTATAGAGGCAAAGGCTCAAGTGGCTGCCAAAAAGTTGGGGATTCTCGCAAAGGTGAAACGGTACTTCACGCTGGAACTGCTGCTCAAACTTTATCAAGCGCTAGTTGGATTGTGTATAGAGTTCTGCTTTCATCTTTGGAACGGATCTGACATATACCAGCTTGATGCCCTTGAGACAATTGAGAAACGAGCCAAGAGGATCATCGGCAATCATAGGCTCGTCGAGTCTTGAGCATAGACGCCGAGTTGCTAGCCTGTCGGTTGCATTTTGGGGTGTGTGCGACGGAATTGCAAAATTTGACTCCTCCATGCCCGTTCCGTTCCATCATCGGATCACAAGACGTACGGTGATACGCCACCTGTACTTGGCGGACATCCCACCCTCACGCACAAAACGTTTTGAGAACACATTCATTGTGCGCACAGCTATGGAGTGGAATTCCCTGCCGGAGTCTGTGTTTCCTGATAGCTACAACCAGGGAGTCTTTAAGTCAAGAGTGAATAGGTTACTTCTAGGCAAGCGTACTCCATCTTCGACCACATCACCGCTTACCATCAGGTGAGATAGTCACGACATTTCACGAAGACTGAGTTTCGGTGCGGCTGAAACTTTCGGCCAATTCTTGGCCAAAACCGGAACTAAGACCGAAACTAGATTTTTTTTGGCCAAAACTGAAACCGATAACGAAACTTCGGTTGGTCACTAGAGTATACCCATGCAAAACTGAAACTGGTACCGAAACTTCGGTCGGTCACTAGAGTATACCCATGCAAAACTGAAACCGATACCGAAACTTCGGTCGGTCACTAGAGTATACCCATGCAAAACTGAAATCGATACCGAAACTTCGGTCGGTCACTAGAGTATACCCATGCAAAACTGAAACTGATACCGAAACTTTGGTCGGTCACTAGAGTATACCCATGCAAAACTGAAACCGATACCGAAACTTCGGTCGGTCACTAGAGTATACCCATGGAAAACTGAAACCGATACCGAAACTTCGGTCGGTCACTAGAGTATACCCATGCAAAATTGCAGCTTTCTAGTACTAACAGTCTCTAACTAAGCTATGCCTTGGATGGACAGACCGCCTATACATGTAAATGTGTTGCTAAGCGCAAAATTCGAGAACGGTTGGACCACTTTTTTTTTTAAACTATACGTTGAATTCTCTGCAAAGTTTTTATGAAGAGAAAATTTTCAAAAATTGCACGGAAACTGTAAAAATGTTCCTAGCTGTCAAAATAAGTAAGGATTAATTTTACGTAGATGAAATCGTTTTTCAAATGTTTGATTTGTTGTTGATTTTATTTAAAAAAAAAATTAAATGGAAACAAAACTAATTTCGTAACTGCTAAAACTAATTTAATAATTTCTAGACGTAAAAATGCAAAATATGTGACGTCACCCCAAGGAGAAGGAGTCTGATAAATTTGACCAGCTGTAACAAGGACGAATCTTATGTTATGCCTGTTAAAAAAAAACTTGTGGTTTTTTTGCCAAAAAAATGCAGATCGCAGTTCGCAGCAGCTGCTCGGTCAGAAATACGTAATCGTCTGCAGGTTTTTTTGAAATTATAGGCAAATGAACAGTATTTTTTTAATTTTCTTGTCTATTTGTGATGAGGACGGTAAGTTTATTGAATCGAGAGAAAACACGCTTCTTCAGAATCACTAGAAGATGACACTAAAGTCTACTGTTCAAGTTTTTTGGTATTTTTTAATTATTGTTATTTAATATATAGATACTTATGAAATACGTAATTTAATTTATCGGTCATTTGAACTTGGAGGAGCTCGTGGCTAAAGTAATAACAACCGCACGGGTCTATCCATCAGGTTAAGCTACGCTTGCCGGGGTTGGTCCATGGATGGGTGACCATCGTTACATACCTAGACTCCTCCGTGCCTCGGAAAGCACGTTAAGCCGTTAATCCCGACTGTCAATCGTGGATCTTTGACAGTCGTTACGGGTCGTCAGAAGCCCGAAAGTTACAACCAGTCTTACCAAGGGGTATCGTATTACCCAGTTACTGGGTTGTGGAGGTCAGATAGGCAGTCGCTCCATGTAAAATACTGGTATTCAGCTGCATCCGGTTAGACTGGCAGCTGACCTCAAGATAGTTGGGAAAAGGCGCGGGCAGGCAGGTCGGTTATTTGACAATTATTGCTTGTGTCATCTTTTTTTTGTAACTTAAATTAGCAGTCAATTTTCAATTCTCAAATATCTTTATTTAACATAAGATCAACAAAATGCACTTACCTAAGATACATTAACATATATAAAAACTGGAAACACTTTATGAGGCTAGCGATTCACCTTTCAAAGTCTACAAGAGATTGTTTTCATTGATCTGATTACAACATAAAACTCGCAATAACATAGAAAAACAATAAAGTTAACGCAAATTATTTAGTTATTTATAATTTTGCTTTTTACATGTGGGTAACTGACCGCACGTTGTACTGTAACAGTTAGTAGTAGCCGTGCGACCAGCCAAAGTCGCTCCATGTAAAATACTGGTATTCAGCTGCATCTGGTTAGACTGGCAGCTGACCTCAAGATAGTTAGGAAAAGGCGCGGGCAGGCAGGTCGGTTATTTGACAATTATTGCTTGTGTCATCTTTTTTTTGTAACTTAAATTAGCAGTAATATCCGATCTATTTCACCAATCAGCATCTTGTCTTTGATCAAACAAAAACTCCTATTATTTTTTACGGATCTTATGATTTCTTGGACAACTATATTGTTCAAATCAGACAAAACCCTTTCTTTTGAGTAGTTAAAAGTCTGTAGAAATTGCCACAACTGACTGCCATGGGCCTAAATAAGACTACGATTAGGTACCTAACGTAAATTTCACATTATAATGTCAAGTTAACGTTAAGTTAGTCTCGCACGGGAAGTGTCGATACGATTCCTTATACCTGATCACGTTTATGTTAAACAAATTAACTGAGCACTTTTGTAATTTAAGTTGGTTAAGTAAGTACTTATTGTAAAAAAACTTTGAAAGTTGTGTGTAAGTGAAGAAGTGTTGGCGCAGGCGCGTTTCGGTCATGGCAAAGCATCGTATTAACACGCTCGACTCAGTATCGCTACAACTCCACCCGTGCCAAGTGCAGCGTCACGTCACTGAACTTTTGCCGCGGAATACGAAAGTGTTGCGTGAACAGGTTTTCACTACGATACGCTACGAAGGAGAACTCCGATTTTCTTCTTTAAAAAAACTTTTTTCGGGTCTTTGAACGTCAGGTTGAGACTATTTGGTGCGCCTGCCACCAGTTGCTAACTTTTTGCCGCCTGGTGGCAGTGTTATGGACACAAAGTGAAGCAGCAGAGTGAAAGAACTTGTACGCTTCTGTATATTTGAGCCCTAATTAAGATACTGTTACAACAATTCTGGGTGAAAAGTTTAAAACTAAAAACTTTGTGTTTGTTGTTTAAAAATTTTTTTGGTGATTTTGATCTCCACGGGAGACCGCTGTCTAACTCAAAGTTAAATCAGGTGGGTAACTTATTTTAATTGTTTTGTTTACGAGCGTATTTTTTTATCATCTAGCGAAGGTTTATTTAATGATTTTTTAAAAGCTGAGTAATTTGTGAGGTGTCATTGAACAAAACATTGTCTATTACCATTTTTGTATCGAAATCATAGCTTTTGCAAATTAAATAAACCAATGCGTATCTATTGCCGCGAATTTCTTACGCGAAAATGAAGTTTATAGCAAACGAAAGGGAAATAAAGTATTACCAAGCTATATAGGTACGTACAGGGTCGCTTATACGGAAGTATACCTAGAACTTTCTTTTCTTGTAACAAATGGAAATTATTTTATTATTTTTCTTTATTGAATATTATTAAGACCTAGCGAAGCTGTATAAATGTAATTCCAAATTCTTTTTACATAACACATATTTTTAAAGCATGTCAAACAAATTTTCTACTGTTACTGTTTGAGATTAAGCACTACACTTTCGTTTAAATAACTCGTCAGAAATAGAAATCAGGATCTTTTGAATCTCACGAGTAGGTAGGTACCTAAATGAGCTTTATGATTTCTTTTTTTTTTTTGTTTTGCTTGCGATTTATTTTCTAGAAATCGTTATTCTCAACCTCCCACTTGTGTAACGTGATGCATCTCTTGTGGTTACGTTTTGTTAGAACCACTTGTTACCTGGCTCAACAGATATATTTGATTTCATGAAGTGAAAATGTACACTACACAGTAGCGACCACCAGTCATAGTAATAATAGTAGCAAGTGTCAATTAGGCTTAAAAACAAAAGCGCAACTACTCCACTTTCATCACCTTATCTTACTCAGAAATCAGTCAAAGTGGCCTTTGGGGTCTTGCGTGGGTCAAACCTACGCTACGCTACGCTAGTATTATATTGCCTGTGGTCAAACTAATATTTCTTTGCAAACAGATCCTCCTGTTTTCAAAATGGGATTTTACCAGTTACATGAAAAAAGTAAGTTTAATTTTTGTGTTTAGAATACGATTTCTAACTAATATAATACGGGGTTAACTGTCTAAAACTTAAATCAATGGATATTAAACCACTGCATTTGGCCACAGTTAAAAAAAAAACACAAAACTTGTATAGTGAGGATGAGGAGTCTCTCTGATCAGAAAACAATGACTTCATTTTGTTTTTAAAAACAAAAAAAAAAAACAAGAAAATGTGCAAAATAAGTTTCTTCGTTTTTTGACAACGACTTTCGAAATTAAAGTTATTTTGCACTTTTTTTGCTTTTTTTGGAAGTCGGTTCTATTTTTTTGCAAATAAAAATATTTTTCATTTTTTAGTTGCGATTCTCCATTAAATTGTGTTAACAATGCATATTTATGCGTTAGAAGCAATCGCGGTTGATTTGCTGTCATTTTTGAATAGTTCCGTTGTCTGTCTCTGAAACTCATTATCACATCTATATACAGGGTGTAAGGTACATGAACGCACATACGTGTACTAGTGATTCAGTACATGATTCTGGACCCCTAGCGTTGGAATTTTTCGTCGGACTTTTCCTAATTTTTAAAAAAAAATTTTTTCTTTCACTTTATACTGTATAAGATCGTTATACCTATCTACCCCAAAGACATTTTAAATGAAAAAATTTAAATAATTATTTTTTCATGTTTTTTTTTCAAAAATTAGGAAAAAGCCGACGAAAAATTCCAACGCTAGGGGGTCCAGAATCATGTACTGAACCACTAGTACACGTATGTGCGTTCATGTACCTTACACCCTGTATATATCTATAATATAAATTTAAATGTGACCATTTTAAAACAAACCCCTTTCGAACAAAAAAAGAATTTTGCAAATCCGTCTATTTACGACGAAGTTTTGCCCGAACATACATGATATATATATATATATACATTCGAATTGATGTTTATATATATATACAGTCCTTCTTTTTGAAGTCGGTTAAAAATGCTTTTTGTTCTGATCGTGATGAAGTATTAAAAATTAAATTCTCCACTCGGTTTGTTTATAAAACCAATATTTTTAGAATAAAACCCCTCATAAATCTAAGTTGGAACTAAAGCCAATAAATTCCCATGAAGAAAGTTTTTTTTTTTTTTTTGGAGGGTGGGAAATCATCTTATGACTTCTTCCGCTCTAGGGTGGAGCGGAAGGGCGTGTCAGACTCTTACTGACTAAAACCCACCCCTGTTCCTCCCTGCCCTACGCGCCCGGGGGCGAGGTAACTCTTTCGAATTTATCCTCCACCCCCGGGTAGGCACTGGCCGTGGCAGGCCCCGTCCTTTGCTGACAACTCTTTGAGGCGCGCGTGGAACACTACGCGCCGTCGACTCTCGGGCCTGGTGCTGATCGGACGGCGAGTTACCCACTACTCGCCGTCCGCAGGCCCGGGTCTACGGTGGCCGGAGATCGTCTCGCAGCCCCTGGCGTCTCCTGCGGCGGCTGCTGCTGAGGGCGTTAGGGCGACTCTGCCTCTGTTGAGTCTCCCTAACGTGTGCCGCCTCCCTCTTCGCGAGCATTACTGCTTCGCAGAAGGAGGAGACGGCTCCCCATTCCCTCTCGCTCCGTACCATGGCCTGAACCAGGCCACGGCGCGAGGCTATAAAACTACTTAGAATGGAAATATTGGGTTTTGATCAAACATTCCTCGGTTATTTACATTAGAGCTGGACAACCTATAATAGTAGATACTCGTATTCCTGTTGTTCGTTTTCATTACCAATCCACATCAATTTCAAATCTCAATGTGCACACTTACCATACATATAATAATATTAATTTATTTATTTGGGTCCTTTTAGTATTAGTAGTACCAAGTTCTTAACATATTGGCTTAAATACTATAAAAAAACTAGTTTAATTTACACATGTTTTTAATTACTGAAAGGTGCGTTGGTACTGATATTACAAATTTTTGGCGACCCGCCCGAGCTAGGTTAATAAATACTGTGTTTCAGGATGGCCTGAAACACAGTATTTATAATAATCAGCTGATCGCTTAGTCTGAGAATGGTCTCAGACTAAGCGATCAGCTGATTATTGGTCCACTGTTAATTAATTATTGAAATAATAATAGGCTACTTACACAAATTAAAAATAACTAACTTATATATTATGATTAATATTTTAAAGGGTGTTAAAATCATAATCAGCCTTTATATTATTCCCATGCTCCTGCAGGCGTAGCATGACCATTTCTATCTCTATTCTATCAAGAATAGACAAACTTCTTTCTATCCAACTATGTTGAGTTCGAGTTCTCTTCTGCCCGAGCACGGGGTGACCCGTAGACTCACGTTTCTATAATGACAAAGACATATTCATTTTTTCAATTTCGTCTGTCCGTCTGTCTATCTGTCTGTCCGTCGTCTGTCACAAAATTTTGTGCGTCTAATCGGAGCCCTATTGCTGTCGCTCAAATGTCTGTCTGTCCGTCTGGCCGTTTGTCCGTCGTCCGTCTGTCCATCTGTCCGGCTGTACGTCTGCCTGTCTGTCCATCTGTCCATCTGTCCGTCATCCGTCTGTCAGTTTGTCTGACTGTCCGTCTGTACATCTGTCCAGCTATCCGTCTGTCTGTCTGTCCGTCGTCCGTCTGTCTGTCTGTACATCTGCCATCGTCCGTCTGTCCATCTGTCCGGCTGTACGTCTGCCTGTCTGTCCATCTGTCCATCTGTCCGTCATCCGTCTGTCAGTTTGTCTGACTGTCCGTCTGTACATCTGTCCAGCTATCCGTCTGTCTGTCTGTCCGTCGTCCGTCTGTCTGTCTGTACATCTGCCATCGTCCGTCTGTCCATCTGTCCAGCTGTTCGTCTGTCTGTGTGTCCGTCGTCTGTCTGTCCGTCGTCCGTCTGTCCGTCTGTCCGTCTTCCGTCTATCCGTCTGTCCGTTAGTCCGTCTGTCCGTCGTCCGTCTGTCCGTCTGTCTGTCTGTCCATCTGTCCGTCAAAGTTATTCTGCATCTCGTACCTTTGAAACCCTAGCTACGCTCAGGGTTCTACATTTGAACCACTCGCTTCGATCATCGGTTCAATCCTAGAACCCTTTGCTTGCTCAGGCTTCAATACAAGTACTCGCACCAAAAAACAACTTTGCAGCCTTGCATAACGAATAACTATTTTTTTAGAAAAGTTCAACCTATGATGCTATGTGACTTCAACTCTTTGACCTCACAATTTTGAAATAGTGAATGAGTCACAGAATTGAGTTTTTAAAATCAACTAGCTGCGCCCCGCGGTTTCACCCGCGTAGACCGGGATAAAAAAGTATGCCTATGTGTTAATCCATTGTATAAGCTATCTACATACCAAATTGCATCCAAATCGGTCCAGCCGTTTGAGCGTGAAGAAGTAACAAACATACACACTCACAAACTTTCGCCTTTATAATATTAGTGTGATATAGATCTTGTCGAGGTCCAATGTGATGTAGACTATTTGACACATGTTGAGAAGAAATGTTTCTACCCCCAAGTTTTAAAAGTAGAGAAAAATTGGTGGTCATGTTTTACATTGTAGACTTTTGTCGACTGAAGAATAGGAACATTTCTTCTCTTCAGTTTTAACATCGCCATGCTTAGGACGGTAGAAATCTTTCTACAATCTGTCATTTTGTCTATTCTTCCGTCGTTAAAACCCGTTTCTATGGCGGTCATGCTACGCGTGCTGCTAGGACTCAGGCCTCTTCTCTAGGAGAGGGAACGACCACGAGGACCGTAATCTACCACTAGGGCCTACTGCGTGTTGGTGTACTTACCGCTTACCAAACAAGACAATATTCTAGCCATCAGTGTTCCTACATCAAGAGGCTAATTTGGTTTATTTTTTTTTTTTTTTTTTTTGGGGGGTGGGAAATCATCCTATGACTTCTTCCGCTCTAGGGTGGAGCGGAAGGGTGTGTCAGACTCTTACTGACTAAAACCCACCCCTGTTCCTCCCTGCCTCGAGTGCCCGGGGGCGAGGTAACTCTTTCGAATTTATCCTCCACCCCCGGGCAGGCATCGGCCGTGGCAGGCCCCTTCCCTTGGCTGACAACTCTTTGAGGCGCGCGTGGAACACTACGCGCCGTCGACTCTCGGGCCTGGTGCTGATCGGACGGCAAGTTACCCACTACTCGCCGTCCGCAGGCCCGGGTCTACGGTGGCCGGAGATCGTCTCGCGGCGTCCGAACCCCCTGGCGTCTCAGGCGGCGGTTGCGGCAGGCTAATTTGGTTGCAGCATCACATTTACATTCAAAGCTGTTACCTACATCTAGAAATCACCAATACATTATTTTCTTAAAAAACCAAGTGGGTATCGGATTTCGCACATATTTTTTCAACTAATATTTTATTGGAACTAGAAAACACAAATTACAGTAAAACTGTACGATAATAACTGCATTAGTTACAAACTGTGTCGCAGCCATTAACGCCCAAACAAAAAAGTTTATGCGACAATGCTCCAGAGCGTTGAGAAATAATTATTAACTTACTCGTATAAAGAAAACTACAGAGGAAAATAATAATAATAAAACGAGACGGGCGTTTTCGGGGACTGATGTCAGCTCCCGAGACTATATATCCCGTGTCACAGAGCGTATCGACTTCCTGAAGCAGAAAGTATATGCATGGGCAAACCGTATTCGCAGGTATAAGCGGCGAGTGGAACGATACACCCAGAATCGCACATTCCGAAGTAATGAAAGGTGGGTGTATAGGGATTGGGAGCGACCGGACCAAGGTGTGACTAATACGCACCTGCCGGATGATGACGCCATATACTCGTTCTGGCGCAGCATCTGGTCGGTGCCTGTCTGTCATACCGAGGGCGATTGGATTCGGGATGTTGAGCGCGTATGCGATCCAATACCAGAAATGGGGGCAATTATCATCAGCCCCCAAGATGTAGCTCGTGCAGTCCGTCCGTTAGCTAACTGGAAATCTCCAGGGCCGGACGGGCTGCACAACTTCTGGATAAAATGGTTTACAAGGTCGCATACCCACTTGGCATCTCAGATCCAGTCTGCCTTAGAGTCAGGGTCGCTGCCCCAATTTCTAACTACAGGAATAACCCACCTTCTCCATAAATCAGGTAGTACTGCGGAACCTAAAAATTATAGACCGATCACGTGCTTACCGACGGTCTATAAGGTTCTTACATCCACTTTGAGAGCTAAGATTAACACACATATAGATAGTAACTGTATCATGTCTGCCTCTCAAAATGGATGTAGGAATGGGTCCCGCGGTACTAAGGAGCTTCTCCTCATAGATATGACCATTAGCCAACAGGTTCGGCGTTTCCGAAAGGATCTGTCGACATGTTGGATAGACTATAAGAAGGCCTATGACTCAGTTCCTCATACATGGCTCATGAGGGTGCTAGAATTGTATAAAGTTGATGCAACGCTACGCACCTTCTTGATGTCATGTATGGGGCAATGGAGGACGGTCCTTCGCTATCCAGGATGTCGACAAATCCAGAGGAATAGCGAACCGATAAGGATCGAGCGGGGTATATTCCAGGGTGACAGTTTGAGTCCGCTTTGGTTTTGCCTAGCTTTGAATCCTCTAAGCACACTGCTAGAGAATTCAGGGCTAGGCTATCGGTTGAAGAGAGGTGGTCAGGTTATATCTCACCTCCTTTACATGGATGACTTGAAACTTTTTGCCCCCAACAATCTGCAACTGATGGAGCTACTGAAGGTAACTGAAACCTTCAGTAGTGCCATCAGGAAGGAGTTTGGTGTGGATAAATGTGCGGTCATGCATGTAAAGCGAGGGGAGATTGTGGAATCCTCGGGTTCATAAAATACGCTTTATAGTTTTTGCGTGGTTCTCAATTTTTTATTCGCGTTAGACATAACTTTACAAATTAATTACACTGTTAAAAAAATGTAATTTCAAATATTCTGACATCAAATTGCGACGGAAATTGACAAGAGTAACATATATTTTTTTCAAAGAAATAAGTCGTTTAGACATGATGTTCAAATAAAAACCATTAAAAGTCGTATAACTGCGCCTTAAGAACAAAACAAAACCAGAATTAGCGAAATAGGTGCAGCCGTTATGAAGTGATGCGCTTACATACATTCGGCAATTGATTTTTAGGGTTCCGTACCCGAAGGGTCCAAACGGAGCCCTATTGCTGTCACTCACGGTTCCATCTGTCCGTCTGTCTGTCTGTCCGTCGTCTGTCACACAGGTTTTACAGCCAAACGATTGGAGCTACAGTCTTCAAATTTTCACAGTATAAACATCTTGTTGACCTAAAGCCATAGAAATAGTCAAAAATTCATTTGATACGGAACCCTAAATGTGCGAAGTCCGGCACGCACTTGGCCGATTTATTAATCATTCCAATTTTGTGTGGTGAATAACATCTGTCAAATTTTCACTTTTTTGCTGTCTTAAAATGCGATAGCTTATTTTGTATTGTAGTGTTTCTCATCAAATTTTCTCATATTTTTAGGTATCTCATAAAAAGGGGACAAAGATACTGCTGCTTGGATTCAAACTTAACCACACTACGGCCCTTCAGATAACTCTATAGAAAAATCAGGATCTGTCGAATCAGGTGAGTTCGTAGGTTAATTATCTAGAAAACGTACTACTTGTGTATTAAGAGTTGTAAATAAACAATTTTAAACCAAAATCGTGGCTTAAACCCGTTTTACCGTTGAATAGTTCTCTCAATATTATTGGCATGCAAAATTGAAGGATCTGTTTTCATATGCAGCCCAGGGGCTTATCAATATTCCTTACCTTTCACAAAATACATGAGAAACTCACTTGTATTCAACTGGTCGGTATTATGTAGTAACAAAAATAGGCTTCTTTGAGTGATTCTGCTATTGGATATCCCTTGGTAAATAATCATAATAATTTCACCTTAACCGTTACTAAAACGGACAGAATGTAGTTTAAACAATATTTTTTTCAATATTGAAACGAAGATTTTTCAAAATAATCACTATACTTAATTGTACAAAATTTGATGATTACTTCAGAACAAACTTGTGGTTAATTAAAACCAAAACGTGTTAATAAGTTTTAACTGTGGAGTGATAAAAAAAATATTTGCGTTAAGTTGTTGCAGCTCGTTAAAAATTATGAGTAATCAATAGCCTTTTCCCAACTATCTTTGGGTCGGCTTCCAGTCTAACCGGATGCAGCTGAATACCAGTATTTTACATGGAGCGACTGCTTATTTGAATTCCACAACCCAGTTACTGGGTAATACGATATCCCTTGGTAAGACTGGTTGTCAGACTTTCGGGCTTTTGACGACCCGTAACGACTGTCAAAGATTTACGATTGACAGCCGTGACCAGTGGCTTAACGTGCTTTCCGAGGCACGGAGGAGTCTCGGTATGTAAAAATGGTCACCCATCCATGGACCAACCCCAGCAAGCGTAGCTTAACCTGATGAATCGACCCGTGCAGCTGTTACTACTTTAACCACGAACTTTTATTTTATAGTAAACTAGTACATATTATCTAGTTCTGTAAAATTCAGATCACTACGTGTGTAACCTCATTGTATTAGTTAATCCCTAAGTGTGGCTTTAAATCGTTACTAACTAACAAGACGGTTTGAAACGATCGTGATTCATGGTTTGCGGCGCCTTCTTAGGCACTTGTCACACCGCCAACGATGAGCGAGTGGCGAGTAGAGCTTCGAACTAAAAACGAGTTGGCGAGCAGCGAGTAGCGAGTGTGTAGGTCCGATAGTTTGGTCGCTGGGCTTTAAGCGAGTGTTGGTCTCTCGAGAGTTCTGACCGCCAAGCAAGCATCGCTGAGCAAGTGTCGCTGAGCGAGTAAGCTTTAATAGATCATGTCGCTTAGCGACAAACAGTCAGCGATCAACTATTAATATATGCATCTCTTTTGTTTACACGGAATGGATATCTATTGTACGTTTCAAGAGCGACAAAATAGCCGATATTACGACTTCCTGGCTGACCTGCGAGAAGTCCCACAAAAAAACAATGCATGCCTAGGGGTAGCGGATAAATTCTCAACATGAGTTACCGCACCCGTGGACACTCAGGCAGGGAAGGGACAGGGGTGGGTTTTAGTCAGTAAGAGTCTGACACGCCCTCCCGCTCCACCCAGAGCGGGAGAAGTCACTGGATGATTTCTCACCCTACAAAAAAAAGACCATTGTTCTGGTGTGACTTCTGTTCTAAGGACGTTATTAAAAATTACTTGAAGTGGTTTTAGAAGTGAAATACTTAGTAATTTAAGCACTTCGTTGGCAATGCCGTCTTTTCCTGGTGTCTTGTCATTATTTTGCGATTTTATCTCGTGTTCGATTTCTGATCTGAGAATGCCTGGTGTCTTTGTATATACAAAAAGAGAAAAGAAAAAGAAAGTGTAGTTACTCTTTGTATATACACTTTTATGTAATAATATGAGGGGGAAAGGTGTTACCTTCGACATTGTAAAGCTTTGTGTAAAATTGTGTTGCTTCATTTATAATATCAGGACGTCTAGTTTGCATATTTCCTTGTTTATCTTTCAGTTTTGCTGCCCATTCTTCTTCGTCCATTCAGCTCTATAAAAGCTTTGCGGATAGCGTCTAATTTACTAATAAATTTTTAAAAAGTTTATTGGCGTATCGTTTGTTTTCTTGCGTGATATTTCGATTAATGTTTTGGCTAATTCTTGATAATTCAGACTTGATTTCTACTGTTCTCTGTTCCAAGAGATCTCTTGTTTCTTCATTGATATAGCTTGTTTTTTGTAGACGTGCTAACGGCTTCCATAAATTTATTTTCCCAGTAACTAGCGCCATCTTTTGAGACAGTTGGTAGTTCTCTGGTGTAGTCAACAGGTTTTACTATTCTCCTTCTTGGTTTTGAATCTAAACTTAGCTCGCATCGAGTCATCCTGTAATTAGTATTGAAGTTCAGATTCTTAATTATATCAAATTTCTTTATGTATTTTGGCTGGTTTGTAACTATGTAGACAATTTCATTTAGATGTTGACTATTTGGCGATCGCCATGTTCACTTTTTGTGTGGATTACAAGGAAACAAGCTGTTTACGATGCAGTAATTATTCTCGAGTGCAAATTCAACTAGCTTCTGGTCGTGTTTGCTTCTTTTGCCGTGTGCATATTTCCCTATGATATTTACGAGTACTTCGCTTTTTTGAGCTTTAGCTATTCTTGCGTTAAAATCGGCGAGTAAGATAATATTTTTTGTGTGAGTAGAGTCCAAGGCAGATTGTACTGTTTGATAGAACAGGTCTAGATCCTCTTTTGTGTATGCTTCTGTAGGGGTAATTGTTTTAACTAACAACCAGGTAGAGTTGTCCGCTGTTCGTATTTATAGTGTTGCAACACGGTCTGAGAAGCATTTTATACACATAATTTGGGTTTTCAGTTGTTTTTTAACCGACTTTCGAAAAAGGAGGAGGTTCTATGTTCGACGATATGTATGTTTTTTTTTTTATGTATGTCCGCGCATTTCTCCGTCAGTTGTGGATCGACTTAAAAAAAAAATACACTAAAAATTAATAAATAACTTTAATTTCGGAAGTCGGTGTCAAATATCGAAGCAAGAATAACAAACACCGACTTCCGAAATTAAAGTTATTTTTAAATTTTTAGTGTATTTTTTTTTTGAAGTCGGTTTTTATTTTTGTAAAAAAGTTTTTATTTTTCGCTTTTTAGTTGTTGTAAAAAAGTTTTTTAATTAAAAATCCAACTCTATTTCTTCCATTCGTTCCAGGTGTATGGTATAAGTTTTTTAATTAAAAAACCAACTCTATTTCTTCCATTCGTTCCAGGTGTATGGTATAAGATAAACTCGGGATATTCTTCTATTATTTCCTGCCCTCTTCTAGTTTCACATAAGCCTATAATGTGTCATTTTATTGCCTCAATGGCATATTTTAATTCATCAATTCTACTATCCGATAGTAAGGTTCTAACATTGACACTTGCTTTTATTGAGATTATTGATATTTTATTTTACTGCTTTGATATTTGTGTTGATTGCTCTGATAGTTTTGTTGATTTATTTGTTATTTTTGTTTATTGCTTTGACTTAAAATATCATTGCAGTACAAAGACGTCGACTAATGAATATTGCCACAGTGAACGATCCTGTGCTTCACATCCAGCTAGTTCCAGCAGCATTAACAAGGTCACTGGTACACCATGAATGCATACCTGCAAGTAAAATAAAATATAAAGAAAGATATAACGAGGGAAAATACTCGCTTTGACGGATATGGACGGACTGGTTCATGTAAAACGTTTTATTAAAGAACCAAAACTTGAATGAGGTAGGTTCTTTGTAAACAATTATAGTTTTCTTGCCGAAAACCTAATGTCTGCGTCAACTGATGGTATTGCCGTAGCTGAAAACAGAGACAAAAATAAAGTATGAAATAAAGACTATAATCATCGACATGCTAAGTAGAACTACGACAGGCCTTTGCTACGCCGGACACTTGCTACGCCGTAGGTTTTTGCTACACGCCGTAGGCTTATGCTACGCGCCGTAGGCTTTCGGTACGCCCCGTAGCATTTATAAGATCAATGTCAAAATCATATTAGCAAATACGTGTGTGAAGTACGTAGATGCATTACATATACATATTTGTGGACAATTTGATATTACTATTATTTATTTAAATTAATAGACATACAAATTACATGTCAACACAGAAAACCTAAAAAAAATAAGGCTGACCTTTGTTTATGAAGTGGTTATCTCGTGTATTCGTAGTTTTTAGAATAATTTTGGCATTTTTCATTTAGAAATTTTACCTGGATAGCGAAATTCAGGAATGCAAATATACGTTGACGGTTCAGCGTGCCCGTTGAAATCTTTTACAATGCAAAACAAACGAGGCAGCTGAAACTTTATATTTCGATGATACGAATATATAACCACATACATGTGGACAGGATTTTCTTTCTTTTGACCACTGTAACGACTGTCAAAGATCTACGAATGACAACCGGGACCAACCGGTTTTTTTTTTTTTTTTGGTGGGGTGGTTGGTGAAATTATCCAATGACATCTACCGCTCTTGATGGGCCCCGTCATTGGTGGCTGACAAATTCTCGCGTGGAACAATACGCGCCGTCGACACACGGGTCTGGTGCTGATCGGACGGCGAGCTACCAATTACTCGCCATCCGCAGGCCCGGGTGGGACCAACAGCTTAACGTGCTTTTTGAGGCACGGAGGAGTCTTGGTGTGTAATGGATGGTCACCCATCCTCGGATTAAACTCGGCAAGTATTGCCAAGTCTTGAAGATCAACCCATGTGGCTCTTTCCACTTAGACACCTAGCCTTACTGACCTTGACGGTAACACGTGATGGGGTGATTCCTGGACAATAATGATTCTATTTCGTACGTCAGTTAGATTATCAAAAACAATATTGGACACATGGGTGCTTGTGATGTCACTCCTAAGTAAAAAGTGTACCAAGACGTGACGTCACGTGAAACTTCAATGCACTGTATCTTTTTAAACGACTTCAAAAAAGAGGAGGTTCTCAAATCGTCTCTATGTTTCTTTTTTTGTCTGTTTGTTACGCGATATCTTCGCCATTTGTAAATACATTTTGATGATTTTTTTTGTTTGGTCGTTTTCAGAGTTGGTCCCATATAAATTTTATCGAAATTGATTCAGCACTTTTTGAAAAAATCAACATAAACAAAAAATATGTACATACACAGATGACGTTTTTGTTCTCTCCAAATGTTCAAATTCCATGTTATTAGGGTTATCCATTCGGGCATAACTTTAATATTTAGTTTTACTTCTGGGGTATATCAACTAAAAATTGAAAAATAAAAAACTGTTTTACAAAAAATACAACCGACTTCTAAAAATTGAAAAATAACTAATTTCGGAAGTCGGTTTAGGAAGTTTTAATTTTTTTGTTTCTTCGTTATTTGACATTTTTTGTAAAAAAGTTTTGTATTATTTTTCTGTTTACGTGACAAAAGAAAAAACACAAAGGAGGAGGTTTTCATTTAGGTTGTATTTTTTTTTATGTTTGTTAACTCAGAGCTCTCTCGTTCTCATTTAAAAACCTTTTGTTTGAAAGGAACCCTACCCCCATTTTTATCAAACTCCAGTTCTGAAATATTATAGGTAAACATATAACGAATTTGGTATTTTCATCCCATTCAGATAGTTTCATTTTGTGAAGTTTGATGAAGATGACCACAGATGGCCATCGGAAATCCTCAATGACAAATGTTTCATGCGAGGCAATTGGATAAATAGGATAGCTGAGCGACTATGACATTGTGATGAAAATGGTACCATTGAAGTGATCTGATGGTGAAGCGGGATGATAGGAACGGGAACTTCGTAATAAAACAATATATCCTACGCGTGTTTGCGCTTATTGAAATTGTTATGAGATGCACTTTAGCTATAAGGTACCATCGAACTGAGCTGATGAGGAAGCTGGAAGCTAGGCTCGGGAACTCTGTAATAAAACAATGTATCCTAACCGTGTTTGCGCTTATTGAAATTGTCATGAGATGCACTTTAGCTATAAGGTACTATCGAACTAATCTGAAGACGAAGCCGGAAGGTAGGCTCGGGAACTTTGTAATAAAACAATGTATCGTAGCCGTGTTTGCTTATTGAAATTGTCATGAGATGCACTTCAGCTATAAGGTACCATCGAACTGAGCTGATGAGGAAGCTGGAAGCTAGGCTCGGGAACTCTGTAATAAAACAATGTATCGTAGCCGTGTTTGCTTATTGAAATTGTCATGAGATGCACTTCAGCTATAAGGTAACATCGAACTAATCAGATGACGAAGCCGGAAGGTAGGCTCGGGAACTTTGTAATTAAACAATGTATCGTAGCCGTGTTTGGGCTTATTGAAATTGTCATGAGATGCACTTCAGCTATAAGGTAACATCGAACTAATCAGATGACGAAGCCGGAAGGTAGGCTCGGGAACTTTGTAATAAAACAATGTATCGTAGCCGTGTTTGGGCTTATTGAAATTGTCATGAGATGCACTTCAGCTATAAGGTAACATCGAACTAATCAGATGACGAAGCCGGAAGGTAGGCTCGGGAACTTTGTAATAAAACAATGTATCGTAGCCGTGTTTGGGCTTATTGAAATTGTCATGAGATGCACTTCAGCTATAAGGTAACATCGAACTAATCAGATGACGAAGCCGGAAGGTAGGCTCGGGAACTTTGTAATAAAACAATGTATCGTAGCCGTGTTTGCTTATTGAAATTGTCATGAGATGCACTTCAGCTATAAGGTAACATCGAACTGATCTGATGAGGAAGCCGGAAGGTGGGCTTGGGAACTTTATAATAAAACAATGTATCCTAGCCGTGTTTAGGTTTATTAGAATTATCATGAGATGCACTCTGACTATAAATGATTTTAATGTGTATATTCTATAGGTATTATGATTTAACTGTGTGGGGCCACTACTAAAATATAAATATTAAAACTTTTTACAAAAAAAAAAACGACTCCAATATAAACCGACTCCCATTTATGAAATAAAAAACAATAAGTGCTAAATAATTTAAATTTCAAAGTCAGTGTTTTTGGTTTTGTTTCTTCGTTGTTTGACACTATCCTATCAGTTTTTTTATATATGGAAGTCAGTTTTTAGGGTTCAAAAAGACCGAACAAAAAAATTTGCTGTTTAGTTCTTTTTCTTCGGTTTAATTTTTTGTTAAAAAGTTTTTTATTTTATGATTTTTTTGTGGCTCGCATTATCTTTTTATATCTAACTTCTAATTGTTTAGGAAAAATTTGGTTTTCATCATCAGCTCAGTTTCATGATGTGATGATTCCTAAAGGCAAATACCTGATTAAGTTATGAAAAGTAAACAGAAATAATATTCGTGCCCACAATTTTCTAGGGTTTTTCTCTATTTTATCAGGATCCCATCATCAGATCTTGAGTTCCTTGACATGGAACCACCCTTGAGATATATCGTATCTAACAAAAAAAAAGAATCATCAAAAACGGTTCATACATGACGGAATGAGGACTGAACATACATAAAAAAAAAATGTATCTATACGGTCGAATAGATAACCTCCTAGTTTTTTCAACGGTTAAAAATATGATTTGTTTGGAATCCTTTGCGCACGAATTCGACTCGCAATTGGCCGGTTTTTTTGTAAAAAGAGTTTTTTGTTAATTTATCTGACGGGCTAAAAAGATTTTTCTAGGAATCTGCCTTTTTTATCAAAAAAGTTTTTTTTTGGAGTTGCTAGAGGTTAAAGAGTTTAAGATGTGTTATAAAATACTAGCTTCTGCCAGTGACTCTGCGCGTGTTATCTTGTCACGGTGAACGGAAGAGTAACTTTCTATTGACACAGGGTATCTCGAAAAAAGAAAATTTAGTTCAAACAAACCAACAATAGATGGCGTAATATGCATCGATTTCATAATGATATTTAAGTTACATTAATATTTTGAAAAAAAAAATATGGTAAAGCTGTATTTTCTTATTTGGTAAACCACCCTAAGCATAAAGTTGTGGAATAATTGGCTCTTAATTCAAATTTAGATGTATATTGGAACGAATCCTTAGGCATTTATGTTTGTTGTACCAATAGATGGCGTTATTTGAAGTTTTAGAGTTTATGCGTTCACCTCTTTAAAATTTGTTTAGTGAAACATTTTGAAACAGTAAAACTGTTATACTATGTAGTAATTCCTCAATGTGTGAGAAAAAATTGGTAAGACTTTATGTAAATTCATTCAACTTTCAAGCCGTCGCTGCTAACACCATCTAGCGAGGTGTAAAGGACGGGCCCGAACGAAGAACAAAAGTTGCTTGTGCAAGTAGAACACCCGTAGTTACGGAGGTACCGTTTATTTGTATGGGATGAGGCATCTGTACGCTAGTATTATATTATCTGTGCTATTGATAACAGAGATCTTGTACCTACTGTGTTCATCAAGAGATTACCTTGCACAAAGCAACTTTACGTTACGTTACTTTACTTTACGTTACTTTCTTATTTCCTTAGATGTTTATGTCGATGTGGACTTCTTGGTTTTCTTTGGTTTGTCGTAGGTAGGTGTAAGTAGGTCTCATCACCGAGTTCTGAATTAGAATTATGAAGTTGAGTTTAACTTTAATATTTTCATTAAGGTAGGGTTTGACGTTCTTTACTCCAGATCCACAATTAAAGCATTTAGAATTGTTTAGCGTCAGTTGTTTAAATCAGTAAATTTTGCTGTACCCAATTCCTCAATGGTGTTAGGATATTCCGTAAGATGTCGCCTTGCACAATACCGATGTCGGTTGGCGGGAATTTGTCGCCTAAGAGAAATCTTTTGTACAGGCTACTGCAAAACCAAAATTTTTATAATTTATTTTATCAATAGTTTTGCTTGGTTTTGTGTTAGATATTGATCAGTGTTTATTAAGAGACATATTAACGAAAATAAATGTAACGAACAAAATATCACGAAAATATTTGTGGTGACGTAAACAGGTAGCTTTACCGTTAAAGGTTTTATTATCTATATATTTTATTTAAATAATTTATTAATATTTAAAGAAAATCCTTTTTAAACAAATGTTTTTTTTTTGTGTTGTAAACAGTGATTTATGAATTTATGAGTATGTCGGGAATCGATCCGGCGCACGTGGGGCGTACCTACCGCAGACCGCGCCGTACCTACCTACAGCTATGCCAACAATGCTGCCGGCGGTCTGAATGCCTGAGGGCTGGCTCTACCAAACTTTATTCGGTCCGAATACATTGATTTTATTTATTCGACAAGCATGTTATGATAAAAATTTTGAACGTGTCGTTTATTATGAATGAGTGCGCAGCTCCGCGCAGGTCCGTCTCGCCAGTGCTGCGCAGTGCGTGCGGTGAGCCGCGCCCTCCGGCTTGCGCTCCCCGTGCGTTCCGGCTAGCGGTACACTGCTTTCTGTGAATAAGGGAAAAGTGTTATGAAGGGGAGCTCCAGTTGGCAGTTGTCTGCATTAGTAAATACCGCGCCTCAGGCAGCCCATCGCGGATCGATAGGGGGGGGACAGACCGCGCGTGCGTCCGACAGTATTGTGCGCGTGTCTTTGCTAGGCCGTCGCCGTTGTCGCACGCCCGCGACCTGTGGAACGCACCGGTTTGAACTTGTTGCGAACGCCACCTGTTAACTCATGGGGGCTCCGTGAAACTCAGGTAAGTTTATCAAGAACACTTTCCTTCGTTTCAGGCCGCAGCGAAATATTTTTCGAAATTTTCCCGAAACTGAAAAAAATGCACTCGCCTACAAAAGTTTGAAAGTCGCGCGCTTTCGCAACCGGCCCAACCATTTTGTATTGTTTATTTTCCAGTTCCCCGCCGGTGGAAATTGATTTAAGCAAGTTGGGAATTATGAAAGGATTAATTGAGTGTAATACAGTGAGCCCGAAAGTTTTTATGATTTTACTACCCTCTTTAAAGGGTAGTTTTTATATACCTACCGAGTTATTTACCCGGTACTTATGACAAGAAACAAGTAAAAACATTACAAGACATGATCGATGACGTTCCGGTCCCTTTATACAGTTTCTTAAGACGCTTGACCGCAAATTCTCCCTAATATCTTCCCTCAATCTTTATTTATTTCTTATAATTATTCTTCTTTTCATGTTATTGTATTATTTAGCGAATTATTTGGCGAATTATAATTCAATTGCAATTGTGATAATGTTTTGTGTTTGTAGACTTTCAAATGTCTTCTTGTGTGTGCGTGAAGTGATTTTAATCCACAAGAGAGAGATAAATAATGAAAACATTACAACATTTAACAGTTATCTAATTAGATACCTAGAGGTAAAACTCGGCATTGATTTAAAATGGCCATCGGTCCTTTACTCTAAAATTCTAAGGTTATTGATTCGCTCAGCGTTATTGGTGTCTTTTTAGACACATATTATTGGTTTCCGTATTGGCGTCTATCTCTACTTCTCAATCCAGAATCCTGTTTAATTTACTTCAGTCCATTTATTTATTTTTATGTTGTGCATAACAAACATTTTGATTTTGAACATCAAATGTACGAGTAACGTCAATAGCAAGTTAATTAATAAAACGTGTCCGCCATACTAATTAAAACCAATAAAATGTATTGCATACAGGTTCATTTTTGTAAATACAGTTTGCATTTACAAAATAATACTTATTAAAATCATTTTGATTTTAATTAGGGTTTTAATTAACCGTCGTGTTCATCGGGATTTAAATAAACCGCATATATTTCCAAAATTGTAAAAAGGGTTTATAAGTATTCACACCTTTCAGTCGTGTTTTCATTTCATAATTGATTTGATGTATAAAGTTTATGCCTGAACACTGGCAGTTGCGATAATATTGAATCATTTAAGCTTTTTAATGGGATATCAATTACTTTCTGATTGAGAGTTTTGTTACGGTTAATTTGGTTCCTTTCTTTTATAAAATAAATTATAAGTTGATTTTAATAAATACTTTATTGCAAATATTTTAACACTAGATGATGTTCATGAATTCTATTCGACTAAACATGAAACACGGATAGGTTTTTGTTAGCCCTGCAGTAGCTTTTGGTACACAGTCAGGCTCTCTTAACCCTGTGCAGTGGAGTTACGCACAGGCTTTTTGTACACGATCAGGCTATTCTTAACCCCGTAGTGAGGTAAACGTACAGGCTTTTGGCTCCCGGTCAGGTTATTCTTAACCCTAAAGGTTAAGAATAGACTGACTGTCTAGCCTAAACATACAGGCTTATGGTACACAGTCAGGCTATTCTTAACCCCGCAGTGGGGTATTTGTACAGGCTTTTGGTACACATTCAGGCTATTCTTAACCTTGCAATAGGGTAAACTTACAGACTTTTGGTACACGGTCAGGCTATGCTTAACCTAGCAGTAGGGTAAGCGTCTGTACGCTCTGACCGTGTACCGAAAGCCTGTGCTTTCGGTACACGGTCATTAGTATTATTAGTAGTATTCTTAACCCAGCTGAGGGGTAAACGTCCAGGCTTTTTGGTACACGGTCAGTTTATTCTTAATCTTGTAGTGGGGCAAATTTACAGTCTATTTGTACCAGGATAGGTTTTTTAACCCTGATGTGGCTTTTGGTACATGATAAATGATGTTTATTTAATAAATAGGTTACAAGGAACACTTTTACACGTCAATGTTTTTTGTCAGTTTTAGTTAGATGAGGCCGGTGCTTCCTAGCTGACTACCCTGAGAAGAAACACCAAAACAAAGTCAAAGGTCAAAATCTCTTTTAAAGTGTTCTAAATTCATACAATATGTGCTGGTCAAATCATACGAGAACCATGTACCTTAATGTCTGAGATGAGCTTTTGAAGAAAGCACCACGCAGGTTTGAGTGGTCCAGACAGTGCAAGCATTTGTCAGTTATCGTGTAGCTCAACTAAAAACTTTAAGGAACCTAACCGACGAACAACACCAAAGTAAGGACATTTGGGTAGGCCGCAAAAGTACTCAAACTGCTAGACAATCATGAAATCTACGTGAATAAAATGACTTACATAGTTCTCACATTCACAATACGCTGAGGACCACGCATATTAGTGTCGGAAATGGTCTTTTGAAGAAAGAGGAAGGTTATAAAAAACATAAAGTATTACGAAAACATTGGCTCATGTAGAGATGTACATCACTGAAGCAGTTCAATCTCAAGCCTTTCTGTCCTTGCAGTGGGGTAAACGAACAGGATGTTGGTACACTAATAGGCTTTTCTAAGCCTTGCATTGGCTTTTGGTACACGGATAGGATTTTCTTAGCTTTGTATTGGGATATAGTACCTATTAGTTTTGGGAATACGTATAGGTGTTTCATGGCCCTTTAGTGAGAAATATGAATATAAGCCTATTAGCAACTATGTCATTTTATTTTTTTCTTGTTTATTATCGTCACTTTTTATTTTACTTTTCTTGTGTGTGCCCGGTGATAGTCGCCAAATAAATTGCAGTCACATGCCTTTGATCCTACCCCATAACCTGCTCATACTGAGACAGACGGCTGACTCCCGACAATCCGTCTTCTTCACAACCCAACATTCCACGCCATATAGTACGACAGGTCTTATCACGAACCTGTAGATTTGCCCACTTAACTTGAGGGGCATACTGTCGCAAGTTGTTCTAGTGACCTGTCGCCTTTTCATGCGTCAGGAGATGATCTGGTGCATTACTCAGTCGTCCCCTTAGTTAAGCGACTTGATGTAAGACAAGTAGGGGCAGGAGGGAGAGTTATAGGTACTGGGACGGTAGGACCTACGAAACTAAAACACAAGTGCCCAACTTCCTGCCAGGATCGAAAGAGTCATCGAAGCTCCGGCACAGGCAACTGAAGGGAAGGAAAACGGGTTGGTTGTAGTCAGTAAGAGTCTGACACGTCCTCCTGCGAGCGGGAGAAGTTATTTAATGATTTCCCACCGTATAAAAAAGTACTCAACGTCGTTTCAGCTCAATCTTAAACTACGCTCTCTAGTCTTGGCAACTTCACTTCTAATCAAAACCCATTGTTTGTTTAGATACTATTATTAGTGCTAGCGACATTTAGTGGCGAATTTTGCCAGATAACTCTAGACAGTTTTTCTGTTTACCCTTAACCATGTTATTCTAAAATAAGGTGTATCCTGATGTATTCTTGAACTATTCATGAATACATTAATTGTCACGACGTCGATCATGTAGGTGAATAAGCGTGCAGCGGAACAAAAATCAAAGCTCAACATAGTGTTTCATTAGCATACTACAGCGCGGTTCGCAGACCGCTTGACTAGCGGGTTTACTGAGGGCGATACAGCATGCAAAGGTACATACGAGCCTCATATTTACTTAGCGTCTGCTAGAGTCAACATGTCGGGAATTTGACATCACGGAGCGTTCACAACATGTTTACGATATAAGCCACAGCTGCAGTATAATTGGCTGATATTACGTGAAACTGCTAAAATGGCTTCCTTGATAGATAATGCGGTAAACAGCGCGAACGGAGTTAGAGCCACCAGTTTAGTAGTTAGTAAAGTGGACTAAATTTTAAAGAGAGACGGAAGAGATAAATTTCGAAATTGATGCATGCGACTTTACGTGTGTGTGTACGTGTCGGGCCACGCTCATGGTAGGGTTCCGTAGCGGCCCGTTATAACATGAAGAGTTAGAAGGGGGCTTTATGGTGGGCCGACCCCAAGATAGTTGGGAAAAGGCTAGGCAGATGATGGCAGATGATGACTATGAACATATTAATTGAGTTCGCGGTTTTACGTTCAAATCAAAAACGAAAAAAAAAACCAAAAGAAAACCGACATTTTATATGTTTATTACGCGTTTTAAATAATAAATAAGTAACAACACAACGAGTAGTAATATTTTCTAAGAATTTTGTGATGTGTACGAAATTTTCAAAGTATGTACATTTTATAAGTGTGTTCATTTAGTCTACACACACAATTATTTTTACAGTTAAAACCCAATGTAATGAGTTAACTACTACCGGCCAAGTGGCGCCCTCATTCAATAAAAAATAGTAGCATAGCCTAGAAAATAAATATTAAAGAATCCAACGTCACGTTTGTAACAAAGAGGATAAAGTATTTTACGTTGTTAAAACAGGTCTCAGAATGTTTCGCATCCAAAGTAGTAGGCAAATGTACCAAAAACAGCCGTTTCTGACACTTTTGCCTACTACTTTATAAAAAATCGTAGCCTACGATTTTTTATTCAATGAGGGCGCCACTTGGCCGGTAGTAAGTGTAAGGTGTGTAGTGTATGTAAGTTGGGCGACTATTACTCTTAAACTAACAAAGCTTAAACCAACCTTGGCCGTAAGTTTGTTTTAAATACTACCATCACGATTTTTTTAACATTAGGTGGGGGGGACGAACAAAAATATCACTTAAAAGTATAGTATATTGCGGAAACGAATCACTGAATCGAAAAATAGTCTATCTAACCCCGAAATGATTTTGAAAGCGCTATCCAACGATATCCCACACAGTAGGAAGGAAAGGGGAGAGAAAAAAGTAATACCTACTTTGCATGTATGGGGTGATTGCGTGATTAATGTATGTATATCCATGCAAAATTGCAGCTTTCTAGTACTAACAGTCTCTTAGCTATGCTTCGGACGGACAGACAGACAGACCGACACTATAAGGGTTTCTTTTCCTTGTTAGGATACGAAGCCCTAAAAAGGTTGTTAGAATATAACTTTAATAAAAGGATTCCCACTCTTTTACTTTAATTTAAAAATACCTACTAAATTATATTGAACATATGCTGCAACATTATACACTGTAGCAGTAATTGAATGAGGTATTCTGATCAGAATTGAAACTGGTTGGCTGGTGAACTGGGTTCCATACGCAATTCCGTATTCCGTACATATTCTAGCTGACAGTTTGATTGGCTATTCAGAGGCAATCGAGACGAGAGATTGAAGTGATGACTTAGCCTATTACTCTAACAATTTTATTACCAGAGTATATCAAGCGTTATCATTAAGGTATCATCTGCCAGTCTGTCACAGCCAATTCGCTCAGAATCAACTTGACTGATTGAGTTGAAATTTGGTACACACATGAATATCTGTGCTCCACACGGACGTGTAACGTAAATAAATGAATTAGAAATATGGGGTCTCTTTTGGGGTGCAAATCTTAAAAATAGAAAACAAAGTATTTCAAACTGTACTTAATGAAAGGGAACATTGAGAGGGTCTCAAAAGTATTTGTTTCATAATTAATAATAAAGAATAAGAAATCTTCATGAATGAATAAGATCATAGATGAAAATTTATAATTCCCCCTCTCATCTCCGAAAGTAAGATGTCTAAAATTTTGAAAAAAAAAATACAGTAATAGTTCTTTATTTATAGATTACAGGAAAACCTATACTTAGTCTGTGCATTTTTAAACATGTTAAAAAAATATGATTCGCTTGGAACTCTTTACTTGCGAGTCCGTCTCGCACTTACTACTTGTACTATTTGTTTTCGTATGTACTTTATACTCGTAGTTCATAAACACAGATGACATTTTTATTTGTTTTATATTCTTTTTTGCCATGAATACTTGTGTAATATTATATTTAATTTTATTTTTTTGATTGACATTTAATTTTTTTGACATGAATACTTTGTAAAGTATTATATATATTTTTAATTATTTTTTTGATTTCTTAATTATTATAAATGAGGACTATGTGGGATATTAATATTATTGTTCTCCTCCTTTTTAGTCATTTTTAACGTTGTCTGACAGTTTGAGTACTTTTGGGGCCTATCCGAATGTCCTTTCATTGTCTTTCTTAATTTTTTTTGTGGGGTGGGAAATCATCCAATGACATTTCCTGCACTGGGTGGAGCGGGAGGGCGTGTCAGACTCTTACTGACTAAAACCCACCCCTGTTCCTTCCCTGTCCTGAGTGCCCAGGGGCGAGGTAACTTTGTTTCGAATTTATCCTAAACCCCTGGGCAGGCATCGGCCATGACGGGCCCCGTCATTACTGCTGACAACTCTTTGAGGCGGGCGTGCTAGGCCCGAGAGTCAACGGCGCGTAGTTCACGCGCCATCGACTCTCGGGCCTGGTGCTGATCGGACGGCGAGCTACCCATTACTCGCCGTCCACAGGCCCGGGTCTACGGTGGCCGGAGATAGTCTCGCGGCGCCGGAAGCCCCTGGCGTCTCCTGCGGTGGCTCCTGCTGCTGAGGGCTTGAGGGCGACTCTGTTGTTGAGCCTCCCTGACCCGTTCCGCCTCCTCCTTCGCGAGCATTACTGCTTCGCAGAAGGAGGAGACTTCTTTCCATTCTCTCTCGCTCCGCACCATGGCCTGGACCATGGCTGGGCGCGAGAGGTCGCTGCCGCCGATCTCCTCCACGAGGACACGGCGGGGCTCCGCCCAAGCGCGGCAGATCTCCACCGTGTCCTCTGGGCGACCCTCACAGTAGGGACACCCGAGGGCTTCCCTCCGCCTTATCCTGCACAGGAACTTCCCTAAACTTCCGTATCCGGTGAGGACCTGCGTCAGGCGGAAGGTGAGGACGCCGTGGCGCCTCTCCAGCCACTCCTCAAAGAGGGGCACTACCGCCGCAATGTTGGCGTGGGTTGCGACAGTCGCTCTCTCCACGTTGCCATGAGATCCTGCCGGAGCTCTGTCTGTAGAGCCGCGAGGTGTCGCGGCAGCGGAGTTTCGCCCCGGCGTTTCGCCTCCTCGCGCCACTCATAGAGGTGCGCGAGGACCTTTGCCTCCAGATCCCGAGGCGACAGTCCGCCAAGGAGCCTCGCCGCTTCACAGGAGACCGTGCGGTATCCTCGGATCATTCTGATCACCATGACCCTTTGGGACGCGTTCGCAATCAGCGAGCTGGTCGCCGCCTCAATGAACGCACCCACACCGGTGCCCCGTAAAGGACCATGGACCGCACGATCCCCGCGTAGAGCGTAAGTACAAGTAGGTCGATGCAACTGGTTCAGATCCTTTGTGAGTCAATTGTGCGCCAGGACAAGGTGCACTCAGACAATGGGGTGTTTTACTAAAAAAATCTAATTAGTTCGTCAGTTAAATAACCAAAAAATATTGAACACGTATTTTTTGCTTTACCAAACCAATAAAAAATGATAAAGATAAAACGCATCAAAGTTCAGGCTTGTTACGTCACTTTGGTGGTAAAAAGTGTCATCATTTCAACGCACTGTATCGCCCTCATTTTTTGTTTACGTAATGGACTAATTAGATTTTTTTAGTATAATACCCCATTGTGCGCCAGGACAAGGTGCACTTAAACAATTACAGTGTTTGAGTATTGTTCCAATTCAAGACCTTTCTTTCGTCACAATAATTTCTCACCGTTTAAACAAGGTTTCTACTAAAAAGGACTAAGCCGCCAAAGTTACAACTTGTTGATTTAAGTTGATGTATAATTGTAGAATATTTTGTCTTTTGTTAATACGACATTCGAAAGCTTTAATGTTTTCTGTCTTCGACTTAGCTCGTGTACAGAGACAGGTCGTGAGTGCGGGGGAAACTTGGTCTATCATCATCATCATCATCATTTCAGCCGAAAGTCGTCCACTGCTGGACATAGGCCTCCCCCAAGTGTCGCCACCACTCACCAGGTCATCGGTCCACCTTGTTGAAAGAATTCCAACGCTGCGTGTTCTGGTACGCGGTCGCCTCTCCAGATTTTTTCGGTTCCATCGACCGTCTGTTCTGCGAGCAATGTGCCCTGCCCAATGCCACTTCAGTTTGGCGAACTTGGTCTATCCGTGTGTATGAAAATTGTTTCATCCAACCGACCGATGAGGCGTGATTGATTAACAAACATCAAAGTTCACAAACAAACATACAGTCTTTCGAATTAATGATGTATAGTTAAATTAAGAATTATTAAAGAGAAAATTGTCGCACTCGCGTAACTACTGCCAGCGATCAGGATTATTAACGCAAATAAACAATGTTAAATTATAAAATGCAATGAAAAGATTTTGTGTTTTAGTTTTATTTCTATTATTTGATCAATCCGCACTGGGTCCGCGTGGTGGATTACGACTCACCCTCTCACAGAGGAGGGTTGTGCCCCAGTAGTGGGGACATTAAAAGGCTGATGATGATGGTGAATATTTTACCTACAAAAAGTAATATTCACTACTTTTATATTTTACGTCACAGTTGGAAAAGAAAAGTTTGTTGTTTAATTAAATGATAAACATTAATGTTTAATTAAATATTTATTATTTATTATTATTATTTATTTTTATTTGTTAAATATGTATATTTCGTAAAGTAAATTTGGTGTTCGTGTCTGTCTGTAGGGCTGCTTTGTTCTTTTAAAAATCCGTTGACCAGTCAACGTATTTTGATGCGGCTTTAATAATAATTTAAAGAGTTTATTCCCGAAATTTTAAATGCGTATTACGTGAATATAAAACTAATAAAAAAATTAGGAAACGTTGTTATTTTTGAAGTCATAAAAATCGTGCGAAGCAGGGGCGGGTCGCTAGTTTTAAATAAAATTACGAATGTATTGCTTTCGTTATTTCAATATACTTCGACGAACATAAAACTACTGCTTCGTTTAATACAAAAATAATAACCCAGCCTTCCAATTTGCGTAACGAAGTATCGTTCAGAGTTCGCACTAATTATTTATTGTGCTATACAGGGACCGGGTCGCGTATTGAGAAACTATTGGGCACTCAGAACCAGGGTGATTTGCAGTACGAAATCTTAGCGGAATTGCTTTAAAATATTTTGATTTTTACGAGGTAATCTTCACCCACTTTTTTCATTCGCTTAGAAAGACCTACAGTTTCGCTGCATGCTAGTCGCTTGCTACTTTTCACTTATGAAAACGTAATAATAACCTGTAGATTAGTCCTTATTCGTATTAGGTGAATACGTGATTGTTAATATTTTAATTTTACAGTCTATCATGCAAACATACGCACCTATGAACTTTTTTTAATATGGACATACAATCAAGTATATACTCGCTTTTACAAAATAAACAAGTGGCTAGCCTACACAAAATAGCCCACAATAGAATTGGAAGTCATGCTTTTCTAATAACATGAGAATTATATTTATGATATTAATTATTCATTCATCAGTTTTGGTTGACGAAATGGTTACTAAATACGCGACCGGGCCATATTCCCCTCACAATATTCGAAACCGGGAGTGCAGGGGGAAAACATATACCTTTGTTAAATCCTGTCTAGTGGAAGTCAAAAGGAGAAATTTTTGACAATGTGTCCAACACACGAGCTACCAATGCCAATTTATCAGAGCTAGACATTTAACATGTACATTCCTATACGCACCGTTCCTTTGAGCTTGTTCATTTTGCTTTCTTTTTCAACTACGATCCAATAGATAACGCACAATAGAAATACACGTCATTGGTGTGGATTCTGTTGTGCATAAACTAAACTTAATTTAGGCTATTCCTATCTTTTTCTGTCTAATAAAACAAGAAAGAGACGGACGTAAATTAGAACTGTCAAATTTAGTTGAACTAATATTTCCATACAAATTAAGGGTACACGTAAAAACATGTCGATTAAAAACACGGTAAAGCGCAAGGCGTAAACTAGTTTGACATCTCTAACTCAGTTCATAGCTATAGCAGTCCTTTTCTCGCACAGCCCTTTTTTTTCTTTTTTTTTTATTATTGATAGGCACGCGTTTGACCACCACCTCACCTGATGGTAAGCGATGTGGTCGAATATGGAGCACGCTTGCCTAGAAGTAACCTATTCACTTTATATCAAAAAGATAGCGATTCTCTAATTTTAGTTTAGCTATTTAACAAGAGACGGCACCATTGTTTGCTTTTTCAACAAGTGCATTTACACGACAATTTAATTAAAGTTCTTTATAAAATGACTGCCGAAGCAGTTTTTTGTTGTTCGCTCATGACGAGTTGCTCTGTGACGTTTTTAATATTGGCTTAAACATAGTTGGCGCTGCGGGCGTTTACACTTGTTTCGGCGATGTCCGTTTATTTTATTTCCAACGTTGTTTTAAACCGGATCAGCGTATTTCCTTTGTTTAATTTTATCGGATTTGTTTCATTTGTGACAGTCTATCCTTTTTTTATACATGCATAAATGGTCAACGATTTTTATCGTTTTCTGAATTTATTTTAAATCAGTTAGTACCTAGGCTCAATTTACTAATAAAAAAAGTTATTGAAATCTTTCTGCATTTTGTAAACGTTTAGTGTTCACTATTCGTTTTTTTCTTGAAAAGTTTGTTGAAGTTAGTAACAAACATTATTTGTAACAAGTTCATTTAAAATGATTGTTTTTAGGGTTCCGAAAGTCCGAATGAAAAACGGAACCCTTATAGGATCACTTGTGTCTGTCTGTCTATCTGTCCGTCTGTCACATACATACATATTCACATACATATTCGCCGAATATTGTACTTGGACCAATTGAGTTGAAATTTGGTACACATGAATATCTGTGTTCCAAACAAGGACGTAAAATTAATAAATGAATTTTGAATATGAAGCTCACTTCAATTTCGGAAGTCGGTGTCAAATAACGAAGAAACAAAACTAGAAACACAAACTTCCGAAATTAAAGTTATATTGCATTTTTTATGAAAGTTGGTTGTATTTGTTTGTAAAAAGATTTTTCGAAATCCAATGAGTTTGTAAACGAACTTTGTAAACATAACAACAAATAAGAAAGAAAAAAAAACTGAATAAAAAAAATCTGATTTGTTCAAAATACTTTGCGCGCGAGTCCGACTCGCACTTGGCCGATTTTTTACCCATAACAATGCATGGTCGTTCAGTTCTCAAGGATTTTAGTTTTGTTTTGCAAACATTTTGATTTGTGGTTGAATGTTGAATGCAGATTAACTATCTATCGGTTTGTAAGTGTTTGTAAGGTTTTAATGTTACTTACCTCTTTACTACGCGCATTCATATCTAAATTGTTAACATGTGAAGTACATTGTCTTTTATGAAATAAAATAGTCCTCACCCTAATTATATGATGATAATATTTGAAGAGACCTTGACCTTGATACTTGTGTATCAAGGACAAGGTCTTGTTAGGTAACGTCTATCTAGTACTATAATTTTCTTTTGGGATATGACCTCACAGAGTTGTTATTTTAACATCTGCCGTTAATCATCGTTTCCCTGCGACATTTATACGAGGCATATTCCAACGAACAGAAATATTTACGCAGACACGCTGAAAAAAGTATTGTTTTAAGAGTAATCGCCACCGATTTCCAATGTAATGTTTTTTTTTGGGAATTTTTGAGGTTGGTTCGTTGGTTTAAGCACCCCTGCTCCACATTGAGCAGTTCGTGTTTCTGGCGTATTGTTGCGTAAATCAAGACTTTAAGTCAATACAAGTGTTCAACGATTGTGAATTTTGAGTTCATTGACGTCAAATCTGTTTCACCCTGAAAGCATTTCTAGGGCTGCGGATTGTTCTACGTAAGTTGTGGTAGCGAACAAAATGTATGAAAGGAATTTTAATTGGTTAGTCTGACACTGAAATTAAAACTTTTTACTCTAAAACATTAGAGATTTACCTCCTGTTGTACTCGTAGTTATCTCTGTAGTGATTCGGAGCGAGTCCTCTAGTTGGTGATAATAACCTCAGCCTCACATAGAATCCAAATCAAACTAAAAATGGACAGAGTGAAACTACTTATTAGATAGACAGATAAAACATTTATTTATTAGGGTTACTTGATAGAACTACAGATCCCTAAAAACCATTACTATCATCCTAAGGACATTTTCAACCTCGAAGCCGAATATGGCTTATGGATTAGGGGTTAAAGCCCCTGAACTAATGATCCAATTCTAATTTTTTTTTTTCACTGTTAGAGTTTATTATTACATTATTTGAGGGTGCTTATAGGCTATAAATTATATGTATTATAGGCTGTATTTTTTAAATACACGCAGAAGAAGTCACGGGCGAAGTGCTAGTATTCAATATTTCACCAAAACGTTTCACATTCAGAATGTAAGTACGTTGAGAGTTTTGCCGGCTACCTAACGAGGCGGGCAGACATGAGTAACATTTTACAAGCAACTTGTTGATTAAGTTTCATTTATTCAACAACTTTTCCTACTAATCTCTGGGTCGAATTCGAACGTATATGAACGAGGTTACCAGGTAATAGAACCTTGAAGGTTTCTTGAACAAGAAACCCCCCCCCCCCTCCCCCTCCCTCCTCCTTAAAATAAAAACGGCTGGTTTTTGTCATCCATTACGTACCTACGACTTGCTTTTTCAAACAAACACCGATCAATCTGCCAATCTGCCTAGCCTTTTCCCAACTATCTTGGGGTCGGCTGTCAGTCTTAACCGGATGCAGCTGAATACCAGTATTTTACGTGGAGCGACTGCCTATCTGACCTCCACGACCCAGTAACTGGGTAATACGATACCCCTTGGTGAGACTAGTTGTCAGACTTTCGGGCTTCTGACGACCCGTAACGACTGTCAAAGATCCACGATTGACTGCCGGGACCAACGGCTTAACGTGCTTTCCGAGGCAGGGAGGAGTCTCGGTATGTAAAGATGGTCACCCATCCATGGACCTATCTCGGCAAGCGTAGCTTAACCTGGATGGATCGATTCGTGCGGCTGATATTACTTTAGCCACGAGCAACACCACTTAGCCAAAAATTACTTTCTCTTCTTCATCGTTCCCTCACTGCTGAGGATTGCGACCACAAACGACGCTTTTCCGAGTATTGCGGACTTCTGCAATGTGGATCACTCGGTACATGCTGCCTCCAACAGCCCTCCTTATCTCGTCAGACCTTGAGCGAGAGGCCTTGAGCGGGTTTTCCTTCCACCTTGCCCAGTATTATAAGCCTTTCCAGACTATGCCTAGGTGATCGCATAATATGTCCAAAAAAGCTGAGGGCACACTCTTGGTATAGTGTAGACAGCTGCTTGGTGATTTAGAGTTCCTGGTAAAAATAACAGTGCGATAATAAAGAAATAATTTCGCAAGTAAATCCGTCAGGCCCCGGAATAACAGACACAATTAAAAACCTATGGTCGCGTCTCCGATCAGGCACGCGCGGGGCCTGACGGGTAGTCAACTACAGGGTACGAATCTGAATGCCGAAAGGTAAAATGTTTTTTTTTTCTCTTTCTGATGCAATTTGTCCATTTATTGACATTCAGCGTCTGTTGTGTTTAAATTGAATTTTGTCATGCTTGGTATGCACCCCCATCTCGATTTAAATTTAAACTTTGATTAAGTCGAAAAACCGAAGAAGTTTTTTGGCAGCAATTCAAAATGTCAAAGTTTAAATTGCTGAAACCTCTGATCTGCATTCAAAAAAAAAAAAAAAAATTGAAATGTTGAAGTTAATTTCTAATGACCACGAGGCCCATCTACGTTTTGGGCTCGCAGCACTGCTTAACCTTGAAACACAACATTAAATCAAGTCCCCCTCAGTCAACAGTTGACCTTGAGCTCGGCAACAGACATCAGGAACACTTTACCTACAGGTCCTTCAGCCAACCTGTTGATTACTTTTTGTTTATTCAAAAACTTTCTTTACTGAGCAATGGAGATAACCTATAGGGGTAAACGGACGGAAATAGTTTCAACGCTTTTACTTTTTGTAAGGCTTCTTGCCTAGAAGTATTCTAGTGCCCTTTGTGGATTGATGCAACTTCATTTTATATTTAACTAGCGACCCGCCCCAGCTTCGCACGGGTACAAATAATACATTTAAAGCTTCCTCATGCATCACCCTTTCTATTGGTGATAACTGCATGAAAATCCGTTCAGTAGTTTTTGAGTTTATCGCGAACAAACAGAAAAACGGACTTTGTTTTATAATATGTAAAGAATATTGAATGGAACTTGTTGTAGTTCACTATCTTCCAGCTCTCATGTTACTGGGAGTTAGGGCAACACTTTTTCTTCTTTCAATCCAGCCAGCCGATAGCCACATTGTGACTTTTTTGTTTCGGGGGTGGGATATCGTCAAACGACTTCTCCCGCTCTGGGTGGAAAGGGAGGGCGTGTCAGACTTTTACTGAATAAAACCCACCCTTGTTCCTTCAGTTGCTTGTGCCAGGGTTGCAGTAACGCTTTTTATCTGCGGCCCACGCTATCACTCACTCCCTTTTTTTTCATATCATTTATAATTATCACACAATCCATCCATCTTTTTTTGGCATCCCTCCAAATCCTTTTGCTCATAAGATAATGGAATTTCTTTTATATTGGGTGTTAAAAGACAGTTTCCGAAGCCGAAAGGCACTTATTCTACCCATTATTTGGATATTTTTTTTTAAACCATACCTGGAAATCCACTCGTTCTGGAGATATTGAAGGTCAAAGTTTTAATTTTTTTTTTACTTATAAAGAAAATAAAATCTAAGTGTTATTACTAAACTTTTTTCCAAAAAAAAACATTACCTGAATTTTCGATTTTTTTTTCGAAATTTCGAAATTACGCATTTGAAGTTACAAAAACACAATGAATATCGAACGTATCCCACAAGTACCTACGTGGCTTAGAGCGAAGGGGCGGGGTTTAACTCCAATTGCCTTTGTTCGCGTTACATTGCGCGAAATAATAAAAAAAAATCATACCTAAAACTAAAAGTCGTTTCCCAGCAATAATTTTTGCGCAAAGCTACTTTGTTACATGTATACGAGTAGTATGCGTAGTTGACGGCTATGTGAAGTTCATCCTGTATGTTAGACAAAATCTCAATTGTTTCTTCCTTGAGTGATACGACTATCTTTTAGATGTTATTACCCGACTGTCCCAGAAGGAGGATAATGTTTTTCGAGAGAATGTATGTATGTGTGTTTGTCTATTCCTTTGGCACGCGCTGTAGCCTTAACAGCTTGATGGATTTTACTAAATGAGGAAATTATTAGATTGGTCTTGACCGCCGAAGTAACATAGGCTATATGAGTTTTGAAAAAAAAAAAAACAAAATGGCGACTGCCATTAGGTAAATGTAGTCATAATTTTTTTGTGACCTGGTGGGGTGTCAAAATAAAGAACTCGAAGAGACGATTCCAAAAATATAACTCAAAGAAATTAAGAAAATAAAAAAATTGAAAATATCAAAATACCCGACTGATAAGAAACAACTAAAAAGTACCAAACAAGTCACTTTTCAAGCAGTCTGGTGCAGTTGGTGGCATAAAATCTGTGATTGAACTAAAATAGCTGCCACCAACTGCATCAGACTGCTTAAAAAGTGACTTGTTTGGAGCTTTTTGGTCATTTTTTATCAGTCGGGTTTTTTGATATTTTAATTCTTTTTCCGGTTTTCTGACTTGGCTTCATATAGTACATACTCCCCTACAGTACATACACTATTATGACTACAGGTTATCTGCTGACTCACTAACAACCTGTTACTCGACCTAGTGCTTTATGGGTACATTCTGGCTCCTAACTGAGCAATCCACTCAACCGAGCTAAGTGACATAACGTTGTTCGCCGTGTTTCGGCAAGGACAGCGTATGCCTGTAGGTTGTCGTATCTAATAACGGTGGGTACACGGACATATTGACGTTGTGATCAAGCATAGACATGGGAACTGGAGTGAGTACTGTTCGAATGTTTGAGAAGATATAGCGATTGCGAAAGATGTGTAGTATAGCACTACTACCTGCAAAAACGGTTATATTGTTTTATCTTTTTAACACGCTTTTAAGAGGCCGTACACGAAATTTTGCCGATTTCGCTGATTTACGTGATTTTACAGACGTGATTTTAAAGTTATAATAATATATTTCTAAAAGTTTTAATGCACAACATGAAAGATAATTTTAATTATGATCTAATGTATAAGCTAGTTTAAAAAAAAAATTATAATAACGATTAAATGGACCACAAACCAACGACGGTTTTGTGAATTTTTCTGTAAGGTGTTTAGAATATCACATAATTACGAATCGTATTGACGTTGACGTCTAAACGGTATGAAAAAATTAGAATGTATTGTTGCAAAAGTCGTTTATTTGTATGAATCACTTTATACCACTTTTAGGTTCATAAAATTTTTTAATAAAAAGATATCTAACTTAGTCAAATTTTAGAGAAAAAGGGCAAAGAACTGCTTTTGATTTTGGCTCTTTATAACTCTCGTTCATAAAATTAAAACAGCAAAAAATAAACCATCAATCCATTACTTGAGAAAAAAAATTGTAAAAAATACAAACATTTGGCAATAAAAAATCTTTCAACCCAAACCTTGACTTATAATACGCAACGCAAGCTTCGAATCTTGCTCATTCATTAGATCACAATTGAAATGGTTTTGCATTTTGTGCATTAAAACTTATAGAAATGCATTATTTTAACTGTAAAATCACTTTAAATTCCTCCTCATCACATGCCCATACCACGACAACCGATTTCCACACAACTTTTCAGTCAGCGGTGCCACTTTCAGACTCCCTTTTATATACTCATTAGTGTTGCCCAAAATCGGTCTTGGTCTTGCAGTCTTGGTCTTGTTCTTGCATTTTCGCAAGACCAAGACCAAGACCAAGACCGCCTTATTGTAGCAAGACCAAGACCAAGACTGAACCCTGCAAGACTTGAGCAAGACAAGACTTAAGCCTGCAAGACTCTTGCGTCTTGCAGTTAAGACAAACTGAGATTTGGGCGTTATTAAGTAGGTCTTTTGTTTCAATCCCGATTTTGAGAGACGTTCCCCAGTATCAAAACCGTACTTATCGTCATAACACTAAACTAATGGCTGCAGTTGTATCTGCAGTTGGCAACGTGCCGCTCGTCTGAAAGAACCCTAAAAGGTTGTATTGATTAGGTAGGTAAGTACTTATTATGTTTCAACTATTTATTAAGTAGATAGCGTGTTAATACTCACAAATCTGTTCCCATCATCCCATGTGATGAAATGTACCTAGAATAACTTTCTAGCAAAGTTCACACCTACCTATAATAATATATTAAGTATGCTTGTTTATGTCTAATGTGCAGATCTAACGTTAGTACTCGTAGGTTGGTATGTGCTTAAAATTATAGCCAACAAAATTATATAAACATTATGTAGGTACCTACTTATGTTTCAAAGACTTTATTATTTTTTTATTCAGCAAAATTTAAAACTAACAGCGAGTCGAGTAGGTCTAGTAACAGTTTCTACGGCAGCCAATATTATGGTACAGACGCCAGCACATCAAGCTACTACAATCTGTCAAATTTCTTTAACAGATTTTCAACTTTATCGCTAAAGAATTAAGGTTCAAGGTTGATTGGGAAAATGTGACGTTCTGCGAATAAACTGTTGGTCGGTCGGTGTATTATATACCTACTTATTTGATTATTTACCGACAAAGACGCCGCGGTTTGCAACAAGTGTATCACAGCATTTGACACTGTTTGAGCGCCGCATTCGCCGACAAAGAGTACGGACAGAGGCACACAAAATTGTTACCTATTTTGGTAGGGTTTGGTACAGGAGGATAAAATTAAATGACCTTGAAGATGTTTCAGTAGTAAGTAGGTATAAATTGAATGCATACAAATGTATTCTTGTATAAATACATTCACACACTGGCTCGAATTCGAACACTACAGCGATTAAAGCTGTCGGGCGAGATGATAATTAATAACCAAGTAGGTATTGCATCTATTGAATTGCGAATATTTTGATTTCGAAATAATCATTGTTAATATCTATAAATGATAGATAGTGAGTGATATACCTAGGTACTAAAATGTGAGCAGCAAGATTGAAAATTGATATTCAAAGGTCGAGGAATGAGTTTGACCTTGAAAAAGTCTTTTTTTTTTTAATAATTCCTCGACCTTTATGAACTTAGAGGGTTGTATTGATGATTTTGATGATTATAATTCTGTAACTACATACGTCTTACAGCGCGAATCATAATCTAAAATCTAAACTAACGTGTTCAATAAATAGCAATAGGCTAATAGGTGTTTGCAAGACTTGCAAGACTTGCGAGACTCTTGCTGCAAGACCAAGACCAAGACCAAGACTGAGAGCGCAATACCAAGACCAAGACCAAGACCAGGTGTATTGACGCAAGACCAAGACCAAGACTGGCCTAAGTCTCGTCTTGGTCTTGCATTTGGGCAACACTAATACTCATTCCTAATTCTATCCATGCGCGTAACACCACACACGCTCTGAGCATTCTCATCTCAGCTGCATGCAATTGCTTTTTATTCATCCCTTTTGTGGCCTAACATTCTGAACCATAGAAGACAGCAGGTCTGACCATTGTTTTATAAATCTTCCCCATAAGTTTAAGGAGAAAGCGGGAGTCGCAGATAGTCCCGGTGACCTGCGCTTGTCTGTGCTTAACAGTTAGATCTATTTCGCCATCGCTTTGCACGAGTGAACCGAGATACCGAAAATCGCATAATGCATTTCCATGATATGGGTATCCAATGAAAGCGTGCTGAGAAAAAGACGAAATAAAAAAAAGCCTGTTTTTTAGTTTTATTTAACTACAGTTTTTTATTGAACATAGTCGTAAATTTTGGTAGGGCATTGTTCAGACCAGTCTGTTTAGGTGAACGACCAGCCAGTTATTGTATTTTTCTACAATTCTGATTGGACCATGTCACTACGAAGTGCTAAAAAGTGACAGTAGTAGTAGCTTTGTCTCTTTCTACAGAGTTGTCAATTTTGTGGGAGCATTGCTCAGTCGATTTATCTATGTCTATGTGAGTGACGGCTTATCGAGTCGGATCGACGGAGGGACTGTCAAGCTCGGTCAGTATGCAAATCTCTAGGACTATAGAAGTGAGAGTAGGTTTGACTTGCGCAGCGCTAAGTCTGATATCAAGTCGTCGGTGTGTAACCAGTCTTAGTGTGTTTGCTAAGCTCTTATGAGTACGTGTTCACCGCCTCTGTTAATAATGTTCTGGATCTAGATTATGTTTTTGCACAATCTTCTGTTCTATAACGTTTTTATTGATAAATTTTGCTACAATATTGTATTATGTTTAGTTAGACACAGTTTTCGCTTCTACATAATCATTATGTATTTGAGCCTATTTGAAAATCCGAATTTGACAATTTTGTAGGGTGTTTTCGGAAATTCCTACTCTTTTAAGTAGCAACTGGGGCACCTGTCTACTCTGAAGTGTTTTTACGAAGTTCGGACATATTTGTGTGAAGTGTTAAAGTGAATGTGCCATACTTATAATTGTAGCGAAATGGCATTACGTATGTCTTTGGTGGAAGAAGCTATCAGAGAAGAGCTACAATTTTAGGTATGGTCCGTTCACTGTAATACTTCACATAATATGTCCGAACATTCGGCCGATACTTCGTAAAAACATTTCGGGGTAGACCCCTTCGAAAATGTTTACATCGCGTACGCATAACTGTCAAGTTATGTCAATTTTTGGCCCTAATCGCAGTTGTATCTTCTAAATTCTGTAGCTTTACAATACGCACAGTTAATGTTGTATGTGTACAGTGACGTAAGAAGACGTAAGCCACATTTTACAAGCGACCTGTTGATGAAGTTTTATTTATTCACGTGAGCGTCGTAGGTTCAGGATCACAACGTCACGAGCGCCTCTATGTATATAGTATATAACATGATTTCTTGTCGAATTCAAGGAAGATTTATATGTGACGTAATGAACGAAGTGAAGTTAGTGTCATTACTGGGATTAGTTTAGGTTTTAATGTTTTTTAGGGTTCTGAAAGACCGAACCTTTATAAGATCACTCGTGTGTCTGTCTGTCTGTCTGCCACAGCCAATTGACTCCGAATCTACTGGACCAATTGAGTTGAAATTTGGTACACACATGGATATCTGTGTCCCAAACACGGACTCGAACAAGTTTCATTTATTTACGTGTAACGTAAATTGGACTATGAAGTTCACTTTTAGGGTGCAATCGGAAAATTAAAAAAAAAGCTATTTAAACTTTACCGTGCTACTTAACAAATAAAAATATATCAATGGTCCTAAATATTTCTATTCATAAATTTAAAATATAAGTATTTAAGTTATTTAAGAAAATAGATGAAAAATTATCATCCCGCATATTTTCGAAACACCTGGGTCTAAAATTTTGAAAGAAATACAGAATTTATTTCTTTATTTATAGACTAACACTTCGCCCGCGTCTTCGTCCGCGTGGATTTCATAGCATCAAAATTTATAGCCTATGACACTCACAAATAACGTGGCTTTCTATTGGTACAATAATTTTTAAAATCGGTTCAGTAGATCCAGAGATTACCCCCTTACAACCTCATTAACTTTACCTCTTTATAATATTAGTACCTATAGATTACTAGCTGACCTTGCAAACGATGTTCTAAAACACCTCCTACCCCCTCCACCCAGGGGGGGGTAGGAGGGTGAAAAATACTTTACTACCTATTCTCACTACCAAATATACTAAAAAAATCATAAAAATCAGTCGAGCCGTTTCGGAGGATTGCAACCACAAACATAGTGACACGAGATTTTTATATATTAGATTGTACTTCTTTAAACCTTTGAGAAGTACATAGTTTCCCGTTCAATGAAGCATTCACATCTCTTGGACAAAATTGATGAAATTATTCGATGCACTCTCACATAAATTCTATTTTAAATGTGGCACTGGATGACCGAGCGTGGCTGCAAACCTTTTGCAGAACAAAATTTTTCGATACCCAATGAGTTTTACGCCTCCCTTTTTTATGCCGCTTGTACATATTTTATTTATTTTCTTTTAGCGTACATACTTTGTAAACAATAACAATAAATAAAAAGAAATAAAAAAAAACTAAAAAAAAATTGACTTGTTCGGTACCTACTCTTTGGCCGACTCGCACTTGACTGGTATTTATTGAACTATGAGCTATATTTTATATAACTACTAGCCGACCAGGCGAACTTCGTACCGCCTCTGAATTAATAAAAAATCAGTTTCATACAAAATGTTTATGAAAATTAATTTTCTAAATATTTTTTTTTCGTTAATTTTTCCGATGTTTTAATAGTTATTCTGCTATTCGGGGCGGAGAGAAATCCAACGAATCAAAAATCATTAAAATCGGTACAGTCGTTCTTGAGTTATAAATGGTGCAACTAACCCGACTTTGTTTTATATATAAAGATTACACTATAATACAGTCCAAAACTATCAATTTCACGTTTATAAAATATGTATGTAGTAAAATTAACTGATATGTTTACGCTCTACGGCCGTACGCCTTACAAGAATCTCCAGGCAAAATACAGCATTACAGGTTTATCGTAACTACATAGCATCCAACCTTGGATACGATATTCTAATATAAATAAAATATCATTTTTACATATTTTAATACTTTATTGGTATAATGCAAAATACTTAAAACTTTTTAATGTTATATACATTTTACACCACTATTTTAACTTACCTTGATGAGGTTACACGGACGACAGGCATAATTTCAGTCAACAGGAAATTTACTGCAGATTTCGATAACCTAAACCTAAATAAAAGTAAACTCGGCATCATCCAGACTCTGCATGTAGTTCACCCTTTAAATTCTCCTTGAACAAGCGCGTCGGCGTCTTAAATCTTCACCAGCTTCACTATCTGTACAATCCCAATCAGATAACCGAGCCAGAATCTCCGTATCACTGTCACTATCACAGGAGAATACCATCAATGCCATTTTTTGTAAATAAAATCCGTAAAACCAGTCCTAAATCTGAGGAAATTCTAAGATTACGATTTAGATTGTTTGTAGCGATCAAAACAAACGTCAAATTCAATGGATATGTTATTGATACACCCTTACTGTCATTTTCGAACAGAGGTCTACGATCCATCCTCCAAACCACGACGACGACGATGGTACGATCCATCCTCTCAAAGATTGCTTTGTTTTAAAGATTGCGATTTCAATCCGTGGATAGCTTATTGATACACTTTATTAGAAATCTGGATTTTATTTTCGATCTTCAATCCGAAGATTCTGGATTAGATTGATTATTAATTTCGGGCTGTAGTAGAGTTTAATTGAGTATCTCTGGCTCAAAAGTAGTGCATTCGCGCACTTTGTAATAGTTTCATAATGAAACGTCCTGCAAACCATTGTTTAAAAAAGTAAACTTATTCAGAGCACCCTACAATAATATTTTTGAATCTTGTATTTTTTTTTTAAACTCACATCTTTACAAAACATTTTGTGGTTACTGTAATTATTGTAATACCCGATACCCCAATAGCCTGTTTTTACCTATTTTCTATTAGTTGATCTGTTTAAGAGAAATTGTTGTGTGTCTATTCAGCTGTAGCAAATTACCAAATGAGCTTAACGATTCCATTAAGACTGTTCAGGAAAAAATATATGCCTGGTGAGTTGAAAAATGTATCTATTGTAAAGAACGTCATAATATACATATTATATAAGATGTATTTTTTTCCTTTTGTTCCTTGTGGAACAGGCATAAGGTCAGAGACCATGATGCCTATTCATCAGTTAGTTCGTATTTTTTTAGAACGCAGATGTAACACATTCTAATGTTTTTTGCAGTATTTGGCACAAAATTGTTTTGAGTCAGCCTTCTCGGCAATTTTCGCTGAGGTATTCAATACTACAATCAAATTCTCAGCTTTATTTGACCCAGATCGCGTCTGTTTCAATGATTCCACATATTGTCAAGTTACGTAGGCACTTGAGAGAAAAAACTAAGCCAATTTTATATCACAAATATCCACTAGGAATCAATTTGAGAATAATTAACACAGCCACTGAACGTCATTCGAAAAAATTCCGCCAAAAACCTCTGCTTTTTTCCTTGTTTACACAGTCGAATTATTCAAAAAAGTCTTGTCACGTCAATCATTAAAAAGCTAATAACATAAAGCATTTTATCCAGTTGGCTAGATTCCTTTGTTGGCTTCCCATCCTAATTTAATTTTTAACCGAATTCGAAAAGAGGAGGAGGTTCTATGTTTGACTGTATTAATGTTTTTTTTTAATTTTTTTTCACCGATCTCTGTTAATTTTGTACCGATTTTAAAAATTATTCTCTTATTTGAAAGAGTATAATTCTGAAGCTCGCTTTTTAAAAAAATCAACAAAAAATATGTATACACAGATGACGTTTTATTTTCCTTCAATTATGTTCAAATTTCATGTTCCACGTTATTGGGGTTACCAATTCCGGCGTAACTTTAATAATTAGTTTTAGTTCTGGGGTATAGTAATTAAAGTAAAAATAAAATTAAAGTGAAAAATAAAAACGATTTTTGTAAAAAGTTTTTAACTGTCGAAAAAAATGGAGGAGGTTCTCAATTTGACCGTATATAATATATTTTTTATCGTTAATTTTTCCTCTTTATTTTTGCGAAGGCCAGGAAAATATTATAATGAAAATAAAGTGCGGGACACAGCGATCGTACACAGGAGACACTTCTTTTACCTTTTTTCTTAACACGGACTATCACGGTTAGCGTGCAGTTAATTTAAAAAATGGAAATGACATTTAGCACTTTTTTATTCTTGCCCGCAGACGTTTCCGCGAACTGAAGTTATGTTTTAACTAGAGAGTTTGATTCAAAGAAAAGAACCGCTTTTCATTGTAGACATTTACCAGCCGCACGGAAAAATAATGAATTGTGGCTTGGCCTGCGTTTTAATTGTTAAACGTGACTTTACCGCCTCGTTGGTGAGACGGAACTCTTTTTGCTTGCTTGTTGCATTGTTTACGTAGGTACAATTAAAATTCAACAGTTTTGAATATGGTGTAATTTTTATTAGAATAGACTTATATATGGAAAGGGATCTTTTAGTATGGTGCTGAGTGGGTGACTGAATCGGTGAATGTTTTGGTAAATAATTTTTAAGTGAACTTGATGATTTGAGCAGTAGTGCTAAAGCCAATCTCACGATGGAGTGTGCGAGCCCAGAAGATGCTTGTGCACTCTAACTTTGAAGTAATATTGTAATTAGAAGGCTAGAGTCATATTTTAACGAGGTTGGATCAGGTTTTTTGTACTGTTAGTTAATCATTTAATTTAATTTTATAAATATACTCTTAAGGCGGAGTTAAACGACTTTTAATGGTTTTTAATTGAACATCACGTCTAAACGACTTGACTTATTTCTTTGAAAAAAAAAATGTTACTCTAGACAATTTCCTTTGTAATTTGATCTCAGAATATTTTAAATTATATTTTTATAAGATAGCGTAATTAATTTGTAAAATTATGTCTAACTCGAAGAAAAAATTGAGAATCACGAAAAAGCTATAAAGCGTATTTTTATGAAAACTTCACAATTTTAAAGATCACTTAATTATTTACAATTTAGTCCCAGTGTTTTTGCGTCTAATTTCGGACAGCGCTCCTTGATGGGCGAGTCCTATTACTGGGTGGACATACGACGCGTTGCGTGAGCTCAGCACAGAACACGCAAGCTAACCACTCAAGGTCGTTGGCAGCTAATAGCGCCTTAAATGTTATCTAAATAATAACCAACTATTAAACTAATTACATAATATGTATAATAACAATGTGCACTTGGGCGTCGAAGAACTCCTCCACATTTTTGTCATCCGGAAACGTGCCCAGAAGACTGGCGGCATTGCGACGTTGGGCAAAGAACGAGCCAGTCCTCTGGTCACGCAAGTGTTAGTCAGTCGGCGAGAAATATCTTTGAAAATATCAAGTGTACTCGGACCCCATGGGCCAAGCGTTTCGACCCCAAACGGCTGAAAACTGTAATTACCAAGAAGGTTACAATATTTGCTCCGATTGAGGGTCTCAGCATTCGCACCGGCAGCGCCGTCACAGCACATCGCAAGGTTGTCGACACAGGTCACGTACCAAGCTACTAGGCTCTAATACCGAAGGTACACCGGCGGTGACAAGAGGTCTACGAATAATATCGTTGCTGTGCTCTTGCAGCAGGACAGGCCATGGTGCCCGAGGCTGTTGGCAGTTTCACCGTAGTGACACCGATATGAAGCAACACAAAGTCCACCTAAGCGTAGACAGCTGGCATATTTAATTTTATTGTTAGTCCTGTGAGACTTATAAATAAACATTTATCTTTCTTTCAAAGGTAAAGGCTAAAAACTAATGATAAGCAATAAAGCAACATACATAGCTTTTCCATTCATAGCCTTCATTATTTACCTTACGTGTTTTATCTCTAGTAAGCTAGCTAAAATACGGATGCACACGTCGCCGCTCAACGCCGCACTAGTGAGGCAGGGCGAAAAAAAAAAAAAAAAATTAATTATTATTATTAAAAACGCAAAAAATATGAAATACTAAACGCTGCGGTACCTGACAGATTCATAACAGTGCAGACTGTTATGAATCCGTATTTCAGCAACAAGTTAACCCAATGCCGGTTACTCAACAATGAGCTCTCTTGCTGTGAGCTATTTATCCCTGCAGACTAATTACTCATTTCCCGAGTAACCGTAGACGCTATTTTTTTTTTTATAAGTTTGAATTTGTTCACGAAGATTCGTTACTTCGTTTTCTTCGGAAGAGTTCGAGATTTATTTAGGAATAAGGACCAATTCTACCCGGGCCTGCGGACGGCGAGCAGTGGGTAGCTCGCCGTCCGATCAGTACCAGGCCCGTGAGTCGATGGCGCGTAGTGTTCCACGCGCGCCTCAAAGAGTTGTCAGCAAAAGGACAGGGCCTGCCACGGCCAATGCCTGCCCGGGGGTTGAGGATAAATTCGAAAGAGTTACCTCGCCCCTGGGCATGTAGGGCAGGGAGGAACAGGGGTGGGTTTTCGTCAGTAAGAGTCTGACACGCCCTTCCGCTCCTGTGTCTACGGTGGCCGAAGATCGTCTCGCGGCCCCTGGCGTCTCCTGCGGCGGCTGCGGCTGAGGGCGCTAGGGCGACTCTGCTGTTGTTGAGTCTCCCTAACGTATGCCGCCTCCCTCTTCGCGAGCATTACTGCTTCGCAGAAGGAGGAGACGGCTTCCCATTCCCTCTCACTCCGTACCATGGCCTGAACCAGGGCACGGCGCGAGAGGTCGGTGCCGCCTATCGCATCCACGAGGACACGGCGGTGCTCTGCCCAAGCGGGGCAAACCTCCACCGTATGCTCCACCGTGTCCTCACGTGTGAACGGTTAGACCGATTTCGCTAATTCTTTTTGAAATGAAAGAAAAAATTAATTGCGCGATAAATTAGAAAATTACGGAAAATTTTACGACTGTTTAAACTTCGCGCACACGACAGGACAACGTCTGTCGGGTCGAGTCAAGGTCTGTCGTCTATTAAAGTACGTTTATTATGAGATGTCTTCGCTTTTTGCTTCCAAACCACAAAATAACAAAGAAGTGTAAGCAGGTATACTATTTATGCTCCACCCTGAGTGGAAGAAGTCATTGGATGATTTCCCACACCCGCAAAAAAAAGTAGTTAGTTAGTTTCTGTGGTTTACTTTTATGCTTGTGTTTGTCTGTTGTATAATGGAGTCTGCTAGCTAACAAGTGGCAAATAATTTAATTCTCTTTGCTATGTTACATATATGTAATGTTAATTACTTTGCATACTTTTTAAACAAAAAATATACTACAGTTTAAATTCACGTTCTTCAAATGGTGCAGATATACGACTTCTAATGATTTTAAATTGAACATCACGTCTAAACGATTCTCTAGACAATTTTAGTTATAATTTGATGTGAGATTTTTATAACAAAGTGTAATTAATTTGTAAACGCGGTGTAACGCGGATGGAAAACTGAGAATCACCCAAAAACTATTAAGCGTATTTTTATGAAATCTTCACCATTTTAAAGATAATTTAATTATTTATCTTTTAGTATACATACGTAGTACATTATGTCAAAAAAGTATCGGGAATTGGTAATTTTTTATGGTTTCAAATTAATTTTATATTGTTGCTAGTTTGGCACAACTGTTTTCCATGTTTGAGTTGCATCGTGACAGATTAAATACAGTGCCGTTTTTTGTTGGATCATCTCTAGGTGTGTTGCGAATTTCATAATGGACAAAAACATCGAACAAAGAGTTTGTCTCAAATTTTGCATCGCAAATGGAATTTCGTGTTCGGAGTCGTTGAAAATGTTACAGAAGGTTTACGGTGAATCGACTTTATCAAAATCACTTGCTTATGAGTGGTACAATGCGTTCAAATGCAGGCGTGATGTAATGAAGATTTGCCTCGCTCTAGCAGGCCATCAACGTCTTCAAGTGAATTTAAAATCGCAAAAGGGAAAGAAATAGTGACTGAAAATCCTCATTCAAGTTTGAGAGAGATAGCCGCTGAACTGTCTGTGTCTCACGAGTCCATCCATACCATTTTAAATAATCACTTGGGTATGAAACATGTTGCCGCTCGAGTAGTCCCAAATCTGGATTTCTCCAAAAAGTTATTCGCATGAGTCGCTGAGGACATGCTAGAACGATTCAATTCCGATCCAACGCACATGTAACGCATTGTTACTGGTGACGACACGTGGGTTTACGAGTTGGACATGCAAACCAGTCAACAAGCTTCGGAGTGGCGCCTCCCAACTGAACCGAAACCGAATAAAAGAAAATTCGCCGCGAGAACTGAACTCAATTCCGGAAAAAGCGTTTCAGAAATGTTTCGATGATTGGATTATTCGTTGGCATTAGTGTATCATTTCTGAAGGAGCATACTTTGAAGGAAATAAAATTAATTTGGAAAAATAACTAACATTTTGTATCTTATTGACCTTTTCCCGGTACTTTCTTGACAGAGTAGTACAATAAATTAATAATGAGTCTATTTTGGGACAGCGCTCTTTGATGGGCGAGTCCTATTACTGGGTACGAAGTGTTGTGTGAGCTCAGCACAGAACACGCAAGCTAACCACTCAAGGCCGTAGGCATATAACTGCGCCTTAAGGGTCTACTACCGGCCAAGTGGCGCCCTCATTAAATAAAAAATCGTAGCATAGCATAGAAAATAAATATTAAAGAATCCAACGCCACGTTTGTTACAAAGAGGATAAAGTATTTTTAAGTTGTTAAAACAGGTCTCAGAATGTTTCGTATCCAAAGCAGTAGGCAAAAGTGTCAGAAACGGCCGTTTTTGGTACTTTATCCTCTTTGTAACAAACGTGACGTTAGATTCTTAAATATTCACTGAAAAAAATAAGTAGTAAAGCATAATCAAAAAACATTAATATGAATTACTTGAACAGTGGAGATTAATTCTTTAACAGTTCAGATTAATGCTTTAACAGTTCAGATAAATGCTTTAACAGTTCAGTATAATGCTTTTTCATTATGCTTTACTACTTATTTTTTTCAGTGTTTATTTTCAGTGTTTTTTTTTGTAAATCCATCCAAATAAAACGCAAATTAAGAGATTCAATTGGATTTTATAAACTATTTGAACAACTCACAGCAGATAAGACGCGTTGGACAGTAGAATATAATAGATTCAACTTTAGTGTACACCAAAATAATAACAACGACAATATACAGTTACGTATAGTGACAATAGTCTCGTTAATGGCAGTTACTAGACTCATATGCGATAGGTAGTAAAATGCGATAATTTTGCACAATTTGCAACGTGTCTGCAGGAAGTCGTCGGAAGCCATACCTACAGTCCCGCAAATCCCAGCTTGGTCTTCTAAGAATAGGTACTAATTTACGGCGTGAACAAGAAATGCTATCTAGTGCTTAAACAGACGTGAAATAAAAATAAAAATTATAAGCCTTTATTGCTGTTAAAAGTTTTATACAATGACTTAGTGTTTACTAAATTATTATGTGCTTAGTTACTAAACAATACCTATTAAATAAATAAATGGAAGAAAAAGACGTGTTGCGCTGACCCCAAGTAACATGGGATAAGGGCAGGAAGATGATGATGACCTATTGAATAATTATAATAAATTGTTTTTTTTTTATTGTCTCAAATATTGCATTACAAAATAATATCGAGGCAGCCCCAGTAAGTAGTTAACAACACTTGTGTTGGCGTTGTCTCGCTCTTCCCTTGTTTTATTAATTATTACAATTTTGAGCTAAAAACAGGATATTTGGAAAATAAGTAAAAGAAACCAAACTTAAGGAAATCCAAAAGCAAACAGAATAACATAAACAGGCACTAAATACGCTTAAATACTTAATATTACAACCTAGCAAACGAATATTGTATTTCTCACATGTTACCGCGTAAGTATGCAATTATATTATCGACTCTCATAACAAAAAAAATCGAATTTTAAACTACAAAAACATGTTTACATTACTATACCTTACAAACGAGATACCGAAATATAAAAATAGAATTACTGTGTTTTAACTCATGTTATGATAAAATCAATACGATACTAAGCGAATCCAAAATTTTAATATCACCAAGTATTCATTCCAGTTATTACTTGTCTGTGGCAGCGACCGCATGAGATAAACAAACATTTGTGTATATTTTCCCTCACTTTAATTTAGTCAGTATCATAACCCACTGTTAACTACTACTACCACCAAGTTTCCATTATAACACCAGTAAACGCACAATCCGCTCACTCAGCCTATTCTAACCAGTATGTCCTCTGTTTCCTCATATGTTAAGGTTTGCAGCCACTCGGTTATGACCTTTTTGCAATTATGCAGAACCTCAGGATGAAATCCCAATCTGGCATTAATTTTGTTATAAATATAGGCAGACTGAGTTCCAAACTGGCGCTCCGCAAAAGCAGTGCGGACCCCCGAAGAGTGAGCCACGATATCGTTCCGTCTCTTGTTCTGTTTAGCTGGATTATATGGAATAGATTTGTGTAAGTACAAGGTCGTGTTTAACAAGTATAGCTTTCGTACCGTTAGTAGTCCGCTATTTTTATATAGGTCAGCTGTGGGGTATCTGTACGGCTTAAAATACATTACTTTTATAAGCGATCTTTGAGTTCTTTCCAGCTCTAGCAATTTCATTTTTGTGGCACCTCCCCAGACAGGTAAGCAGTAAGTCATAACCGACTGTGCTAGCGCAATATATATTGAATAAATGTCAATGTGTGTTGCTAACTACCTTTTAAGATTTAAATTAAATCAGTGGTAAACAACTGTTTGTCATTTACCTACAGAAGACACCGGTGTGGAATATTTTAACGTTAATGTGATGTTTTCAAACATTTCTAATGATATTTTTCTTCTTTTTCAGGTAAAACATCATTATTATAGACTGATCTTCTAATGTGTGCATTCGGAAAGAGAGTTTGGTAAGCTGGAAAAAAATTATTGCCTACGTCTAAAAATTGTACTGTTATTACGAGACAAACACACCAAACCTCGACACTTGCCTTTTAATAATAACAATTTAAATTTATTTTTTTATTTATACAAATCTTGATGAAAGCTGTCGAATGAAACTAAAACGAACGTCATAGCTACTCCGAGTCAAAATGTATAGCTACTAAATGGAAATCTCGAAACGCAGCAAAATTACCTCAAAATGGTTGCGCTTCCCCTTTCACCGCGCGCGATACGTCACAGTCTTCACTTAGCGTAACAAATTATTTGATGCTTTAGCTATCCAGTTACTGCGACACCAAACTATATCCTCCGATTTTGTTATCATTCGTTTTTGAATTGCTTCCAACTATGTAAGCAATTTTAACGACGTATTCACGTCAAAACACACTTTAATTTTATTTTTTGTGTTCATCTCGGCAAATCTTTCATTTGATATGGGAATGCATACAAAATAATTAGTCCGCCATATTGAATTTAGAATGACGTCAGTTAGCTAACCATGCATTGTCAACCAAATTAAACATGTAAGTACCAAAATTACAGGTAAACTAAAATTTAACTTCTAAGATTTGTTTACATTTTTTTTTTGAAGTTATACTTCTTTAAGCCCGTTATGAAAAAAATTATTTGAGTGAAATTTTAAGATGCGAGTGCATCACTGTCACTCAAAATTCACACCCTGAAGTTAGCTATGGTCTGTGGTTCATGAAGAATGATTGTTTTCCTTTTGTAAACTTTGTGACAGTTTGGTTTTTTATCTTGTCACGCCAAAGAAGTATAACTTCTTACGTGCGTACATAAGTACACACACACTTTTTTTGTGTGTTGTCTAGTTACAAGTGAAGCTAATATAAGCGTGTTAATAACGAGTATAAAGTTCCAAACAAGTCACTTTTCGAGCTGTCTAATGCATTTTATTAGTTAAATCGCTGATTTGTCGCCATCCGACTTTGAAGTCGTTATTTTTGCGGTTGGGTTTTAGTTTTAAAGTATTTTTTATTTTATTTTCTACATTTTAGTGAGTTAAATTTTTTTAATTGTCTCCTTTTTTTAATACCTCACGTGACTTTGTCACAAAAAAATACGTTGACGCTTATTAGGTAAGTGACCGCAAACTTGTATCTTTTTCAAATTTATGTCGCAAGATACTAAACATTTTTTAGAAGAAGACGTAAGACGTGAAACTAAAAAAAAAAGATGAGTTTCTAATGACCACTCAAACCTTTTAGCTTTTCAGTTAGTTCAATTACACCATGTGTTAAGCAAGTTTACTAACGGAATAATATTGTAAACTGTAATTATTCTATTTTCCTCTTAAGGCCCTATTAACGGTCCAGTGGCGCCCTCATTGAATAAAAAATCGTAGCATAGCACAGAAAATAAATATTAAAAAATCCAACGTAGGCAAAAGTACCAAAAACGGCCCTTTCTGACACTTTTGCCTACTGCTTTGGATACGAAACATTTTGAGACCTGTTTTAACAACGTAAAAATGCTTTATCCTCTTTGTAACAAACGTGACGTTGGATTTTTTAATATTTATTTTCTGTGCTATGCTATGATTTTTTATTCAATGAGGGCGCCACTGGACCGTTAGTAGACCCTTAAGCAACACATACCAACCAACATTTTAATTATGTTCGAAACTGCACCCAAAACAATAAGTTGCACATGAAATACATAGATTGACACGAAACAATCAATAGATGACAGTACACACTCATTTCAAATTCTCGTAGTTTACACTGTTATATCGTGAACTCACTATAAAACTCGCTGACAGTCCGCTCTCCCTCGCCCCCGCATACTTTTGTACGGGTTTTAACGATCTAAATTATTAAAAATGGAAAGGGGATCGTCAACAATTTTCCACAACAGCACGCGGTTAGTCGCTGCGCGCTGTTGTGAATTCCCGAACAATTTTCGGGTGCAGGGCTGGCCAACAATTTTGCTTACGTAAAAACGAAGGAAAATATCTGTTTAAGAATTCACGTTGTTTTATTGAATGGGTTTTCAGTTTTGGTATAAAAAAAGTTATATTCTGTTGTATTGTAATTACTTAATATCAAAAAAGTAGATGCAAAATACCAAGGACTTCAACTTACTTGCCAATAACTGTCTTTTTATGACACTAAATTGAAAATATTGATATTTATAGATATTACTGAAAAACCACTCAAATAAAACCATCTGGTGGTAAATAAAATAAAAAACAAATCACAGAACCGGTCAGTCTGATTTAATGTGTACAGAAGTTCCATTGTTTCAGCCGTTTCCAACATCTAACAAAAAGAAAATAAAAACTTTAACGATAAAAAAAACAAAATATAATATCTAAATATTCAATCTCAGGAGCCATTCATTAATGACGTGAGGTTGATTTTGGCGATTTTTGACCCCCGTACCCCATATAAGGGTACATAAGATTATTGCCCCCCCCCCCTCCCTCTTCTTACGTAAGATTCTGTCTCGTTTTTCAGTCTAATATAATGTTGCTAGAAAAGGATTGGTTACACTAAAACTCACAGTTTGACGACGGGATGAATGTATTATAATTATTAATTATAACATTTTAAATGTATAAAAATGAACCCATCGAAGTGTACATTATAGAGTAAAGAAAACCATCCCGCATCCGAAATAGAACTAGATTTCAAATATTAAATTTCTTCTCACAAAATATTACGTAACAATGGGTTTTACCCCCTCCGTTGATTTTTTTTAACCCCCCTTCCCCTAGGGACGCTTACGTAATTAATCAATGGCCCCTTATGCTCTGAATAAACATATGCGCTGAGTTTTGCGTAGATCATGTTAATGAAAATATTATTGGCAAATTGAAATTCGAAACATTTTGATGTTGGCATTATAGTACCTACTAAGGTAAATGGATAGTGATGTAATATGCTCAAAGGCAGTGCTTAAAACGTGGTCAACCGGATTGAAGTGCGCCGCAGGCGTACCTGTACTTAAAAGGCCTTTGTGATATTGACTAATAATTGCAATCCCTGCACAACGTTGATATCCTCCAAAGCTACTAAATTAATATTGGATTTCATGTCTGCCGATTATCTGATGTCAAATGCACTAGCCCTTTGAAGCGATTCAATTTCGTACATGAAATGGCAAACTTGACTATGACTACCCGTATGTAATGTAGATACGAAGGTACGTAGACATTTGAAAGAGGTGTCACTAGAAACAGAATCCAACAAATTGATTTCACGAACTTTTAAAAATAGCGCTTATCTTGGTTTCAGATATTGGCTTGGTTGCTAGCTTAACTTTTGGAAGCATCCATATAACAAACAGGAGTTATACTGTACTTTAACGTAACTCCTTTAAGTACAGTTCCTTTAACGTATAAGAAAACCAGCCAAGTGCGTGTCGGACTTCGCACATATTTGGGGTTCCGTACCAAATGTATTTTTGAATATTTGTATGGCTCTGGGTCAACAAGATGCTTATTATACTGTGAAAATTTGAAGACTGTTGCTCTAACCGTTTGGCTATGTGACAGACGATGGACAGACAGACAGACGGACACGTGAGTGACAGCAATAGGGCTCGTTTGGACCCTCCGTTTGGCCTAGCAAGTCGATGCCTCATTCAACACCCAGACGTAAAGTGTTACGTCAGCGCTAGCGGGTTGGCGGGGCTAAATTCTCATTGGGCATGAATTTAGAAGTCTGGATATTCGTTTTACGAATGAATGAACAGGTGGCATATTACACTGTTGCCGGAAATAAATGGGTCAGTGCAGACGTAGCCTAATTGAGGCGAAAATATACTAATATATTGATGCGTTCTATTTTCACTAGATATTGTGTTCACAGGCAACTAGACTGGGCCGCAAAAATAACGGGTTAAATAGAGAAACTGCCTATCTCCCAAAGTTATGTAGTACATAGATCTCTCGTATACATAATACGTTATAAGCAGAGAGGTTACATTTGTACAAGTTACAGCTTAAAAAGTCGGCCAAGTACGTGTCGGGCCACGCGCAGTGAAGGGTTCTGTAGTCGCATGCGAACTTAGAAGGCGGCTTTATGTTTATTACTATTGGTGGGCACCATCTCTTGTAATATGTCGTAAACCAATCACCAAATTCAGGAACCTTTTTAAATTCCGCGGGCGATCGATTTCCGAACTATCTCACTCATTCATTCTTGCTCCTATGCCTAACGACGATGTTCGTAAAAACTTTTTTACAAAAAAAATAACCGACTTCCAAAAAAGAAAATACACTAAAAAATAAAAATTTCGGAAGTCGGTGTCAAAAAACGAAGAAATAAAATACAAACACCGATTAAGTATATAGATATAAAAATAGTTTTTTATTTTTCTCTTTTTTGTTGTTATACCCCAGAACTAAAAACCCCAATAAAATGGAACGTGGAATTTAAACATACTCGTAATTGGAGAAAATCAAAACGTCATCTATATATGTATACGTATTTTTTGTTATTGTTCAGTTTTTAAAAAAAACGCTGAAGCAATTTCGGATAAAAAGAAGAATTTTGAAAATCGGTCCACAACTGACAGAAAAATCGGTGGACATACACAAAAAAGAAAAAAAATACAGTCGAACATAGAAACTCCTCTTTTTTCAAAGTCGGTTAATAAGGAAAGAATGGAGCCCCGTATAAGATGAGGTTTAAAAAAACCTGTTCGTGTCGGGGTGCCCTAACTTCCCAAGCTCACTTCGCTCGCTCTTGCAAGCACTAAATACTTACGTAAAAAACAATGAAAAAAAAGTACTGTTGGTTTCCAAGGGCGTTAATTTTGGGTCCCGGTGCTGAATGCGGAGGCCCTCCCAAATTTGGAGTGACCCGTAAAGATAAACTTATCCATAGTTCTGTTGTGTAAAGTTCCTTGTCCTTCGTGTTGTAACTGTTTTCTTTTATTGGATACTAACCCACGCCACCACACCATACATGTGTATTATCAGATTGCCCAAATACCACACTGTAATATTTATAATGTCGAGGCCATGTGATAAATAAGGAAGTTCAAATTATAAAATTACAAGCTACTTAGGGCGAAATGTATAATTTCGCCCTAAGTAGCTTGTAATTTTCAAAATGCCCCTATTTATTACTTGGTCCATAACATATGAGTATCTACTATCATCATGATTATTTTCGGATTTTACAAACTTTTAGGGAGACCCGGACGATCGACTCGAATAAAAAATATAACTTTAAAGTTTTACTCGTATATTTCGCAAACGAATCACTAAATCGAAAAATAGTATTCATAACCCCACAATGATATTGTAAGACTTATCCAACGATATCCTACAAAATAGGACAGGCGAGAAAAAAAAACATCATCATAGCTTTACGAGAGCCACATTAAAAAAAATAACTAACAGCCAAGCTAAGCCTAAGCTATGCTTCGGACGGACAGACGGACCGACCAAAACTATAAGGGTTCCTTGTTCTTATTAGACTATGAAACCCTAAAAACAGATTTTATTAAAAAAAAATAATATTTATAACAAAATTCAAAATGAGGAAAAAATATTTTTTCCGCTTTTGTTTCAAACTGAGCTGTCATTATAAACATTTTTTTCAGTATTCAATGCAACATCATGTCGCTAACACCTGAAAACTAGTAGGTACACGAATTATTACCATGGTACAAGAAGGAAGATGTCAGCGTAGTATTGCTAGAACAGTAGGAGTATCTTTATCTAGGGTCCAAAGAATACTGCAGCGATTTCAAGAGACCGGAATGAATATCAGAAGACTAGGAGGTGGCAGGCCAAGGTGCACAACTACACGAGAAGACCGATTCATCGTGAACACTATGCTTAGAAATCGGCATATCACGGCCGCGCAGTTTCGTACCTGATTGGCTGTGATATGCTTCTTTCTTAGCATTGTGAGCTCCTGTGACGACTTCGTGAAGCTGATATAAAGCCTTATAGACCAGCAAATGATCCCAAACTGCTCCGAGAACATGTTGCCAGGTTACTGTTTGCTCGAGAACATGTCCGATGGACTGATGATGATTGGTCCAGGCTTATGTTATCCGATGAGTCCAGATTTTGTTTATTTACACACTATGGGAGACGAAGATTATTTAGACGACAAGTAGGTATTATCAAGCTTGTTTTGAAGAAAAGGTGCTTTTCAGTGGAGGATAGTACTAGGATATTTTCAGAGTGTCGTACCTACGTAGTTAGTGGAGATAGAAAACGGTTCTTTAACTGCTTTCAGATACGTAGAGGAGATTTTAAATGAGCTTGCTGGTCCTTTTTAGGGTTCCGTACCCGTACTCCTAACAAGGACAAGTAACCCTTATAGTTTTGGTTTGTCCGTCCGTGGCATAGCTAAGAGACTGTTAATACTAGAAAGCTGCAATTTTGCATGGGTATATAAATATAATAATCACGCCAAGAAAACGAAACAATGAAAAATATTTTTTTTAAAGTAACTCCAGTACATGTAAACTATCACGGTTAAGTTAGCTCTGTTAATTTAAGAGTAATAGTCGACCAACTTATAAAATGCAACTGAAAATTTCGCCCAAAACCAAAAATTTTAGAAAACAAAATTGGTGAATTAGTTTCGTATTAAATATTTAAAACTAAAACTAAACATTTACTTCTACTACTACCTTTTACTTTACTTATTAAATATTTAAAACTAAATATTTATTTTTATTTTAACGTTAAGCCGTAAAACCGTGAACTCAATTAATATGGTCATAGTAATAAACATAAAGCCCCTTCAAATCCGCATGTTTTAACGGGTGAATGCGGAACCTACAGTGCGCGTGGCCGGATTTTTTAGTAAATATGGGCACAAATTACATTCGTATGCACGAAAATTCGAGGCCACATAGTGCTCATTTGATCAATGCTTATATTCAAGACGTTGGTATTAACTGTATGGAGTGGCCAGCTCGCAGCCTAGACGAGCTCGGGAGATGCGTTAGACAATGTTCTCCAGCTCCAGCTAACTTACACGAGTTATAGAGTGCGCTAGTGGAAGAATCGTGAAACATAGACCAAAATATTCATTCAAAAAATATAAAAAGTTAGCTCTCTGGAAACCACGGCTATCTGTGAGTCGTAACATTTTGTTTTTCATTTGAATTAGCAAGAGGTACCCGGGGTTACCTCGTCACTCACATAAGGGTTAATAGACAATTTTGACGCGCGACACGTTTGTCAACGTTCCTCGAGAGCCCGCGTCGTTGCCAAATGATGCGCAATTAAGGTTACGTCTTACTTTTGAAAAATCACCGTACCAAAAACTCTTCGTTTATTGCCTATTGAGTACATGGTTTTCATTATTTTGGTGCTTACCCTTCAGGTATGGTCAACGTCAGTGTGCTCGAGATTAGCCAAGCTTAACATTCGTTAAAAATCGCATAATCCAACATGCGATACCATTTGTCAAATTCAAATGTCCTAAACCTACGTGTCTCACACTATGAATTGTTCTCAATGCAATAATTGCACAATTATTATTCATAAAGAACAATAATAATTATCGATACGCACAAAAAGCAATTGACATTTCCGTCTAAATCGACTATATGCAACACTAATTGATTCACGACCTGTTAGTTTAGTCGTTAATCAATTTGTAGATATAGTCTAGTATCGGCTGATTTATAGATAGATCCTTGTTTGTGGTATGATTTAATAAGCAGTTCGATTGGATTCAGACAGGATTACGTCTACTCAAATATCGCTGTTCGGTTCACTATTATTAATTACAAGGAAATACTCATTGGTATTGGGAAGGAAACACTATTCAGTATTAATTACTGTTTCGGTGAATGCTTTTAGGTAAACACTAAGTTTGCTTTCTCAGATTATTCCGCATAACGAGAATATCTGGTTTAATTGTTATTCTGTTTGATATTGCCATTTCCCAATGTGCCACTGCGTCAAGATATGCTGATAGATTTGATTTTAGTAGCAACATATTTCAACAAATGAATTTGCCTGAGCTGTGAATTAGTTTAGAGGTAATGAATAGGAGCTTTGAATAGCGACAGAAATTAATCTACTATTAGTCCAGTGAAATGAGGTTTATGCCTCGAAATTCTGTTATAATGATTTAAATGTATTTGGATTTTTTGAATTTCTTATATGGATCTACTAAGTAAAAAGTTACCATTTGTAATCTTCCGTTTCTTTTTTTTCTCAATACGGCTGGATTTTTGAAATTGGGTAGACAACCTATAAAAAAAAAAAGCTACAGGCAAACGTTCATTGGAGACTTCATACTTACTTCTTAAGCAATTGCATTCGAAGATTTTGAAAAAAAAGAAACGCAAATTCATCACGATAATAGGCGATTTTGTTTTGTGCCAGTCGATTCTGATTCTAAAAAGGGTAAAAAAGAGATACTCAGAGTAGTCTCTTTAACCCAAACGTTGACTTGTAGAGAATGCCTTGTTGCATTAAGTCTGCTTAAGTACCCCTATTGTACCTACATGCAGTTAATGTTTATTTATTGTAAATAAATAAAACAGACTATTGGATTAACTTAGGTTTAAGCACTAAAAAAACTACAAATCGCAAATAAACTTTTCCCATATATTTTAATCCTCTTATTAACAGGTGCATTTCAGACAGTGAAGAGACTCGTGGCGTAGCATTAACAGCAGCATAGGTCATTCGTCAAGATTAGGCTTTGGATATTTAAAAAAAAAATGTTGATTATTATTTTATTGAAGTGAAAACTTCTTTAGGCGCGGCCATTTTTGAGATGGGAAAAAAACTATAGAACTCGCGCGTCACCGTCGCCGACGGTCGTAGCACCCGTAGCAGATTGTGAAAAGAAAAATGAGTTATAGACGCGCTGTTGTATGTGTGTGTGAGAGAGTATGTGAGTGTGAATGTAAATGTGTTTAACGATAGTAATATTATACATATAGCATTGTGACGTACATATGAAATAACATTAGTGAAGGTGAGGTGGAGTACCTAGTCTCATAACATATTTACCTAATCGAAGATGTTATTTTTTTAATCTTATCGTTTGTACTATATTCTCAACCTCATCATAATATTTAGACTTTAGCCATACAGTCAGAGTATTTTTGCAGTCTTGATATGAAAGTGAGTAAATATTTGAGTTTTTGTTATAGTCTTCTTCTTCCTCTTACATGAAAACTTACTTCAAGCAAGTTGTTCATTTCCATGGGCAGAAGCATTTTCTACAATATGAGCCATCCTTTAGACCCTTTTTTTTTTGTCGGGTGGGAAATCGTCCAATGACAGCTCCCGATCTGGGTGGAGCGGGCATCAGGGGTATCAAACTCTTACTGACTAAAACCCACCCCTGTTCCTTCCCTGCCTGAGTGCCCAGGGGTGCGGTAACTCATGTTAAGAATATTAGAATTATCCGCTACCCCTAGGCATATCCTTTAGACCCTGTACTTGCAACACTTTATATTTCCACTGTATCAAATTCAGTCTCTCAATATTTTTTTTAATTGTAAGTAAAAATACAATATAATTACAGTGCTAGGAAAGCTGAGCTGCTAAATAGCTAAAAATTGCGGGCGCCCTGAGTTATTTGCCATTAATTATTGAGGAACTTAGGCGCGGCGCTCCATACATTTTTGATTCGTTTTCGTTGTCCAACGAACACTGACAACAATACTTAACAACTGTTGATTGTCTGTTTAACAAAGTTAAGAAGATATTTTGTGTCCACTTAAGGTTCAGTTATACGACTTTCAATGGTTTTTAATTAAACATCACGTCTAAACGACTAGTCTTATTTCTTTGAAAAATATACGTTACTCTAGACAATTTCCGTCGTAATTTGATCTGAGAATATTTGAAATTATATTTTTATAACATAGTGTAATTAACATATATCTAACGCGGATAAAAAATTGAGAATCACGCAAAAACTATAAAGCGTATTTTTTATGAAACCTTCAACAACCTTTAAAAATCATTTAATTATTTATAATTTAGTCTAAGTGTTTTAGTTTAATACCTGTTGTTTTATGTTTAATAAATTAATAATGTGTCTAATTTCGGACAGCGCTCCTTGATAGGCGAGTCCTATTACTGGGTGGACGTACGACGCGTTACGTGAGCTCAGCTCAGAACACGCAAGCTAACCACCCAAGGTCATTGGCAGTTAATAGCGCCTTAATTGTAACATGATGTGTAAATATTCAGTCTTTCTTTGAAAAAAAAAAAGCTTTAGAGGGCTCGTCATCATGTGCAATGGAAAATACACTAACAAAACATACTAGCCCAAATTCAAATTGTTCTACCATTTTCCATCAGAGAGTTCCAGTCCCTACATCCGGCGCATTCATCAGATTAGCTGAATGGTATCATAATATTGCAGTCACCGGACTTATATAAGTATGCTAAACAGCTTTATCACAAACAAAAAAGCGGTAGAAAAATGGTCGGCAAATTTTGAAGTGGACAACTTACCTAAGAAAATTGCAAGTTAAATAAGCTTGTAAAAATATATTCAGGAAGAATTTTTTATTCTGTTTTGTTGAAACGGGTTTTCTCTCGTAGCAATAAAAACACTTTTAACTTTAATCAAAATTGTCTTTGATTATCATTTTCAATTAAAGGATAATCCACTTTTCACTTATTGAGCCGATGAATTGGGGAACGTAGACGAGTGTTTATCCTCTTAGCAAAATTAAAACTGAACAAAATAGTCTAAAAAAACGTTCGCAAAGGGGTGGGTTAGGCTTTATGCAGCGTCCATCCAATATAAAGGGCGGCGTACACATTGAGTGCATTCATGTGTTATACAATTCTGTGAATATGGCATGTCGGACTTGAATGGAGGCGTATGGAGCTAAGCGATAGCAGTTTGCGCTTAAAACTCAAATTGATGGATGCCCGACACCAAACAAGCTACGTATTTTTATTTCACCAACGGAAATGATTCCAATGTCTATCTTTCTGGCATTAAAACAACAGCTACCGAAATAATGGACTCAGTTTTGTTTAAAATTGTTGATTTAATTTCGACGTTGATTACGCGTATTCAACTTACATTCATCTGGTTTTGTAAATGATAATCCCCATCTCTCGGATATTAATTTCATTAGTTACTGCCGGTGGCTGCTGCACGAGGGTGTAATCTATAAATTGGCGTTATTATCTGCATCAGGGATCAGTTCGATTGTGAAATTGATAGCGCGATCCTGACCGTTGCCGGGGGCAGTCAGTTCTGTTCATCTGTGAAGCTGCTAATGGGTAAGCCACAATGTAAATGCTCTCTCAGAGAGTTTGACAAGAGTAATCTGAATAGTTGCAAGTGTACCATAGGTGAAGAACGTTTCTTTCTTATTTCGAAGAACGACAATCTAATTATATTGTGCGATACGGCGACGGTACATGAAGTGTCACAGTTCATAGTTCCCCGCTGTTATCTGAGAAAGCTAGAAACCGAATAGCGCTTTCTTTTTCAATCAAACTGTAAAAAAATGAAACCGTTCTTTTTGTCGGTTTAATTTTTTGTTAAAAAGTTTTTATTTCATCTTTTTTTGTGGCTCGCATCATTTTTTTATATTTAACTTCTAATTGTTTAAGAAAGAAATGTGTTCAAAATTAAGTAAAAAGAAACATTGCAAATCTGGCGGAACGGTCGGAAACAGTCAAATAACAGAAAAAATATGCACACAGAGACGTATGACGTCACCGACATAGAGCGCGTACAAAAGAGATAGCGAGATGTCCGCTCCACTCCTTGTAGCATACATTATATATACATTTGAAACGCTAATAGAGAATATGCATGAAAAAAAATATATATCTAACCGGTTTATCGATACCTAAATTTACTAAAATAGAGTACGAACAGTGAAAACAGAATCAAAATTGATCGAAAATTAAACGAGATATAACAATTTAAAAAATATATATCTGTCCCTCTCTCGAAAACGCTGTGTTCTATGGAGTTGTATGGGCGTCATGTACTTTGACGTCAAAGAACACGTCGGACTTCTCTTTCTAATTATCAACTTTAAAGCTTTATAACTTCGTCGCTGATGATGATATTTTGAAAATGCCTTCATATTTGTTCACTATTATATATATATATTAATAAGACTTCAATTGAACAAATAAAAAAAATTCATGCATATTCCTTAATGCTGTTTAATTAAAACCAATTTTGATGAAGATTTATGTTTAGTGTTTCTTATTTGCTGTTTCATTTAAAATATTATACAAACATAAACACAGGAAAATATTGTATTCTACAATTACAGTTCTATTTTTATTCGCTCGATGTCGTTAATGCTAATGTTGGATACGGTTTAATTTTAATTCTTCTTACTACCGAAGTATTCCCTCCAACAGTAAACCTATCGGTTCCACAACGACGGATCGATGCCCGGTACACAACCGGTAGTCGTGGGAAACTTACACCCTGTTCCTCATAACCTAGAAGAGCGCTTCGTGTCTATTTGAATGAAAATCAAGAATACTACAGCCTAATATTGTGCGAATACAAAACATGACGCACTTTGCAGTTTTCTAAGAAAACTAAAAAAAAAGAACGGTTTCATTTGTTTTTTTTTTTGGAAGAAAATCAAGAACATAACAATGTTATGGCACTTTTTACGGTTCCGTATCCGAAGGGTCCAAACGAAGCGCTATTACTGTCACTCACTTGTCCGTCGTCTGCCCGTCTGTCCGTCCGTCGTCTGTCACAAAATTTTGTTACGAATAACTTTTTAACTTCTCATTGACCTTGAAATGAACTTGAAATTTGGGGCTAATGTTTATTATTAGGTATACTTCACTAACAAATATCATTATTTGGTACGGAACCCTTAATGTGCGAAATCCGACGCACCAGTTTTTTTCTTTTCTTTTGTTCCTTGTGGAACAGGCTAAGGTTAGAGACCATGCTGCCCAGTCATCAGTTAGTTCGTAATTTTTTTTCCATTAATTAGCAGATGTATCACATTCTAATGTTTTTTGCACTATTTGGCAACAAATGTGTCGAGTCAGCCTTCTCGGCAAGCTTCGTTGAGGTAGTCAATACTACAATAAAATTCTCAGCAAAATTTTACCGAGATCGCGCCTGTTTCAATGATTCCACAATTTCACACCCAGATTCCACTTTCAATATAGGGAGCGTGCAGGAGCTATAGATGGCGGCACATAAATGTCAATGTCAAATATTTATGGAGTTAAAGTTGCGGATTTCATCACTCACTAGATGCAGTCTACGTTATGCGTGCTGCATATGTGCATGATGAATGATTATGGCACGGAAATATCAATGACAAGTTTTTAAGGGGTAAAAGTTTCCAATTTACTCCACTAGATGGCACAGACTACGCCTATGCGCGTTCCCCATTCTGATTATTTATTTTATTAATTGTCTAAAAACCTAATCGTAAATGCTACTATTGTCTTTGTTGTTCTCGCGGTGTTGTGATTGTGACGTCGATTCCGAAGCTCCTTACGAAAATACAGTCTTATCTTTATTTGCTAATATAGTTAAACCGCTGAGAGGTTTATTTTTAACACGCCTTTATTAGCTATGTAAAAAATCTTAGAAGTTAAAGACCCATTTACCGGTTTTCGATTAAGCTGAAATTTTGCGTACATGTTTAGTTTGGATGATAATGCATGGTTAGCTAAATGACGTCATTCTAAATCCAATATGGCGGACTAGTTATTTTTATGCATGCCCATGACATAAAATCAATTGAAAGGGTTTTCTATAGACTACTTACTATATGTATGGGGTTTGCTAAGAAGAATATACAAAAACGAGTGTTTTTACTTTTTTTTTAATTATAATATCTTGTTTGGTCCCAGAACTGGCTTGAAATAAAAATCTTGGCATAGGCTAGACTTCTACAAAGGTTTTATGTTCCTCCGAGTGTTAATGGGAAACCAATATCGGCGAAACCTCACCATGCAGCGCGTTGAAATTATGTAGTTTAGTCGTTAATCCATGTATATATCTATTTTGAGTGTGTTTGTCTTTACAAACCGCACAATAATAGTAGATTATGCACCAAGGGGGGTAAAGCAGTGTCTAACGTCACGGGCGGCATATTGAACCCTGAGCGTAATGAGGGAATCAATTAACTCCCGAGCGAAGCGAGGGAGTCATGCAGAGTCCTGAGTAAAGCGAGGGGTTCAAGCTGTCCAAGACGAAGACAGGCTTTATCTCAGAGGAGGCATACTCTACTTTTCACACCTTCTACGAGACAATACAAAGCCAGGGCTCACTGAAAATCACAGCACCAAACACCGTCTTTTGTTCCACATTATTATTATTTTTTGAAGTAAAACTTCTTTACGCACGCTTGACTTGGGGAGTAAGCTGGTGAATGCGTGACGAGTGCGTTACGAAAAGTGTGATCGGGCGAGGCGAACGAAAGTTGAGAGGGCGCAAACTTGACTAGGGGAGTAAGTTGGTCAATGCGTGACGACAGCGTTACGAAAAGTGTGATCGGGCGAGGCGAACGGAAGAGATGGAGCTAAAGAAGTTTTACTTCAGTCGTGTGGTCTAAAGCACATTCGTTTTTTTTTTTAATTTTGTCTTCGTTCGGTTTGTGCATTTAGCCAGTGTCAAGTGAAGAAAGTATTTAGTTTTAGATACAGACAACTGTCACTTTTTTCCAATTAGAATGCAGATGTAACACATTTTAATGTTTTTGCTGTATTTGGCAGCAAATGAGTAGAGTCAGCCTTATCGACAAGCTTCGCTGAGGTATTCAATACTACGAAAAAATTCTCAGCTTTATTTTACCGAGATCGCGTCTATGATTCCCATATCGTTCAGTTGCGTAGACACTTGAGACACAAAACTACACCAATTTAACATCACAATATTCACTAGCAATCAATTTGCGAATAATTAAAACAGCCACTCAACTTCACTCGAACAATCCCGCCAAACAGGGCTGCCAGTAGATATTTTTAAATTATTCGGCAATGTTTCTGAAATTATACAAAATTGAATATTAAAAATTTAAGCACTGTTTGTATCCTTACAAACAGTGCTTAAATTTTTTTAAACATACACAATAATGATATATCACGTGATCATAGCTACGTAATTTTTTGGTACTCACAAGTTTAACGCGCATTCATAAAGTTACTCAAAAAATATCACCATAGATTGTGGTAAATAATAATAGAAATAGTTTTATTCCGAAATTTAAATAAAATCTTTGTGTTATACAGAGATAATAGAATTAAGGCTTTGTATATCCAATTATACATGAGGGTCCAGGATACAAAAAGAGTACAATCAGTAACCAAATTATACAGTTTTTGTATCCAATTATACAATCTGGCAGCCCTGCCGCCAAAAAAGCCCCCACATTATTTGAAGTTGCACCCTTGTTATTTTTTTTTTATTTCTGCGTATGATGGCCAGTTCGATTTTCGAACAAACGTCTGTTTATTGGCATCTATGGGCAAATTTTTACTTATATTAGAGGCTTCCACGAATTTGAAGTTCCAAATTCAAATCAATTTACTGCTTAAGGAGTTTGATTCAACGTTTTTATTTATTTTATTTACTAGCTGGCCCGGCGAACTTCGTACTGTATCAGAATCAATACACGAACCGGTTCTCGAGATATAATCAAAAAGCCGATACATACCAAATGTAGCAAATGAATTTTCCGCATACTTTTTTTTGGGTTTTTTTACGATTTAATAGTTATTCTGCTATTCGGGGCGGAGACAAAAAACTAAGAAATCAAAGATCATACAAATTGGTCCAGCCGTTCTTGATTTATAAATGGTGTAGCTAACCCGACTTTGTTTTATATTTTAAAGATTTATTTATATATACACTATTACTTTACCTCCTACCTAATGCTTTACTTTAAGTTGAGAATGCATGATGTGAATGCATTATGGAGCAGGAGGTGTAAAAAAAAAAATTTATGTGGGGACTAAACAATGTTATGTTTTATTTTATTTGAGTATTTATAGGTCTAGTAGGACGGATAATTGTGGGTAGGAAGTCATATGTTGGGTATAAAACTATACCTATAGCACGGGGTCTCATCTCGAACAAAGAAAATGTAGTTCTAATAAATTTCAATAGATGGCGTATTAGGCATCGATTTCTTAATGAAGTTTATGTAACATTAATATTTTGAAAAAAAAATATGGTAAATATTTTCTTATTTAATAAACTACCCTACGCGTAAAATTGTGGAATAATTGGCTCCTAATTCAAATTTCGATGTTTATTGGAACGAATCCTTAGGCATTTCATATTTCTTGTACCAATGGATGACGCTGTTTGAAGTTTAAGAGTTTATCCATTCGCATTCGCGTTTATAAATTTGTATAGTGACAAATTTTAAAACAGTAAAACTGTTATATGAAGTGCCAAAAATACTATAAAGTAATTCCTCAATGTGTGAGAAAATATTGGTAAGACTATAGGTAAATTTAATCAACTTGCAAGCCGTCGCTGCTAATACCATCTAGCGAGGTGTAGAGGACGGGCCCGAACGAAGATCAAAAGTTGCTTGTGCAAGTCGAAAACCCGTAGTTATGGGCGGTACTGTTTCTTTGTATGGGATGAGGCATCTGTACGCTAGTATTATATTATCTGTGCCTATAGGTTCTCCAGCTACACAAATAAATTATTTATGACAACACAGTGAGTAGACACAATATTGTGAAGAAGGTGCAGATGGTTATTAGTTAGGTACCACAAACAATGATATTTCACACAGTTAAGTATAGCAAAGCGAAGTTTAAGCCAAAGTCAAAGCTTTGTAGGTACTGAAAACAGTACGTTATATATTTCTGGGTGTTATTTGAATGCGCAGTTCATTATGTTCTACCAATACGCCTGATTTGTACCTAATACTTAAATGTTGCATGCCTATGCAACATCTCAGAAGTTACATATACAGTTTCAGTTAAGTTAAGAATAAGGAATAGCAGTGACACACCTACAATAACAAATAGTTTTTTTGAAACACTACCACCACAAAACACAAAATTCTAATTACACGTTGCATTCTTCTTCGTACGAAAGTTTCATATTTGTCCATTCATTCACATTTCATATTTCAGCACCATCAGGTAGCTCCATGATGACACGTTCGTTGGCTTCTCATTTTATCTATTTATCCTCGGACAAGAATGACATTTTACGGGGAGTATCGTGCTTAGTCATGTTTTAAATAGACTGATGGTTCTGCCCATGGAAATTAACAACCTTCAAGGATGTCATAGATATTTCTCAAAATAAAAAAAAAATGGCTTTCCGTACACAGATATTTGCTGATCTAAATAAGTATGGGTGGTACGATTTATTTTAGAAGTGTGTTGATGATTTAAAGGAATTAAAGGAATATAATTAGCCCTTCAGTTAGATTACAACGGAACGAAATTTAGGAAACAAAAAATGAAGACGATACAGAGCATTAAAATTGTAATACTTTTCTAAGCGACTTCAAATTTTTTTTTTTACAAAAAATAGAAACGACTTCCAAAAAATACTTTTTTACAAAAAAAACAACCGATAAGTCGGTGTTTGTATTTTATTTCGTCGTTATTTGACACCGACTTCCGAAATTTAAGTTATTTTTTAATTTTTAGTGTATTTTTTTTTGGAAGTAGGTTGTTTTTTTTGTAAAAAAGTTTCTTATTTTTCAATTTTTAGTTGTTATACCCCAGAACTAAAAACTCCAATAACATGGAACGTGGAATTTATATACTCGTAATTGGAGAAAACAAAAACGTTATTAAGGTATACGTATTTTTCGTGTTTGTTCAGTTTCTCAAAAAGCGCTTAAGTAATTTCGATAAAATTTATATGGGACCACCTCGGGAGTATATTCTTTCGGATAAAAAAAGAATTTTGAAAATCGGTTCACAACTGACGGAAAAATCAGCGGACATACATAAAAAAAAATATACAGTCGAACATAGAACCTCCTCCTTTTTCGAAAGTCGGTTAAAAATTAAAAACTTGCAAGATAACTTTAATTTCATAAGCCGGTATTTCTGGTTTTGTTTCTTCGTTTTTGGACACCGACTTCCGAAATTAAAGTTATTTTGCAGATTTTTTATTGTTTTTTGGAAGTCGGTTCTATTTTTTGTAAAAAAAGTTTGTTTTTACTCAAAAGTGACGTAACAAGCCCAACTCCTGACCTGAACTTTGATGCGTTTTATTTTTGTAATTTTTTATTGATTTGATAAAGCAAAAATACGTGTCCAATGTTTTTTGATAATGTAACTTACAAATTAAATTGAATTGTTTTTTTTTTAGCCCGGAATTATCTCTATTGTCTATGACTTTCTTGAAGAGAGTTGTTCATGTCCATGGGCAAAAGCAGTATATAAAATATGAACACGCCTGCATATCAATAAATAGTAACTTCAGACGTATAGCTATTTCATCCCCTGCTGTTTTGCATCGATCCTGTGCATGACGTCGGGGGATATTAGCGGGCGGCGGCGGTGGGTACGTTCGCTCAATCATGATCTGGTTTACCCCCGCCACAGTTTCATGTGTTTATTCCATATTCATCATGAATTGGGAAGTAAAAATTATGTTTTTCTTACTCCTCCGCTGTCTTTTTTGATTAATTTCGTTGCGGAACCCAAGACATTTTAATCGTTTCTCTGGGACTCGTCGAGCTTCATTGCCTCGGCATTTTTTCTGGTGGTCGCCACTGTTGATTCTGTTTTACAGAAGTTACAGTGGTTTGGGAATAGTGTGGCGGGCTTGTCCCAAAAAAAAATTATTCATCATGAATTCGCCGTCTGGAATCAGTCAAGAAATTAATTCCATAAGTACTAAAATCGCAAGAGATACACAAATCAATCGACAAGCTTACGTAACAACATAACATGACGCCTGTAGGTGCGAAGGGCTGGGCGGAGGGTTTGAATCCAGTAAATATGTAATCATTATTTGTTTTAATGAACTATTTGAAATGAAAACAATTCTGCTAATTGTCAAAACGCACATCGTGAAGCCGCCAGGTTAAGCAATTACTTGCCAAGAACGGCTTTTGGATAGGTGTCAATTTTGCTGTTTGTTTCGTCTCACCTTGACTTGTGAGGTTAAGCAATACTAAGGTTAGTTTTTGGATGGGTGACCATTTTGTATTTTTTTCTTTCCTTAAACTTAAGTTAGTCGTGTTAGTGAAGCCGTTAAGGTTGATCAGCACTTGCACCATTTTTAAACTTATTTTAATATAAATAAACGCTTCGCCTAAGTCAAAGGTTATCGGCCGCTACCAGTAGAACACCGTGTGATTTTAATAATTAAGTGTCGGACATACCGTTCCACCCGCTCGAGGGTTGAGGATATCCATGAGGAATTCCCCAGAATAAAGGGCATGGATAAGTCCGACAAGTGTATTTCGCACTTTACCAAGGGATATGGTTGTGCAGATCGTTAGTGGTTTCACTTGAAAGCATACTATAACCTTAATGAAAGTTTTGTTAGGTTGCGCGTACAAGAACTGATATAACGAGCTGGTTAAAATTGAGATAATCGCAATGGCTTGGTATTCAGTCAGATTGAAAAAAAAATTTGGCTCATTTTCTCATTTGAAGAATTGTTAATGTGCTTCCACGTCCATTCTAAAGGAGGTAGGTACAAAGTCCCTGTTCTCAACTATAAAGTCCCTGTTCTCAACTACAAAGTCCCTGTTCTCAACTACAAAGGCAATTTTAGGATCATGAAAAACCACAGTAACAGTGAAATTGTATTGTAATTTGGTTCAGTAAAGAAAAAAAAACCGATGGTTTACAAAATATTGATGGGAAAAACAATTGAACTCGACACCGACACTGACACCGACACCGACACCAACACCGAAACCGCTATTTGGATTGAAGTGAAAACTTCTTTAGGCGCGTTGGGCATTTTTGTTCAAGTATTCACTTCTGTCGGCACTCCCAGAGTGCAACTCTATTTTTTTTTAAATAGTTACGCTACTAATTCGCGGACTATACTGATGCTTTCGCCTTTAGGTCGGAACTCTAAAAAGAAGTAGATTGTCGACAAAAAATATATTAAAGACGATGGTTACACAATTAGTGAACGAAATGAAATTCACCCCGAATGACAGGGTGTGTGTTTAATAGGTTACGGAAGTTTGCTCATCCTGGAGGCGAAACTACAAAGTCAGACAGCCAATATCATCATCATCAGCCTTTTAGTGCTGGGGTACAGGCCTCCTCTCTGTGAGAGGGTGTGGTCCGTACTCCATCAGGCGGGCCCAATGTGGGTTGGTGGATGTCACATGTTTTCGAATGTTTAGTTCTAGGACATGCCGGTTTCCTCACGATGTTTTTCTTCACCGTTTTGAGAGCAGTAGTGATGAAATAATTTACACAAAGTAAAAGCACCTGCCTTCGTTTGAACACACGACCTACAACTTGTAAGTCTCGGACGATACCACTGGGCCACCACTGCTCCAATATACTGAGTCCTATTTACAAAACTCGGTAGCTATTTAATTAGTCTAAATACTGATTAGCTGAAAACAACGATAATGGAGGACTTTAGACCTTTTTAATTATACAGGGCTGATAGTGTTTGTTTCAATTATTTTATGAGATTATCACTAGAAGTACTTTTTGAAGTGAAAACTTCTTTAGCATCGTTGTGATTTGAAAGTCGATGAAACGAAAAAGCGACAGTAAAAAGAGCTATTCACAAAAATTCATAAGATTTAACGTGAGAGAAAATGAGATAGGAAGTATTGCACAGTGTTTTGTTTTTTAATCGACTTCCAAAAGGAGGAGGTTATCATTTCGGATGTGTGTATTTTATGTATTTTTGGGCATAACTCCGTCATATAGAGACGTATTTGCAAAATTCTTTTTTTTTGTTCGAAAGGGCTTTGTTCCGAAATGGTCCATTTAAATTTCATTAGATCTGATGATGAGTTTCGGAGACAGACAACGGCACTCTTCAAAAAATAACAGCAGATCAACTGCGATTGCTGCAATCGTATGCCTATACAGTGTTAACACAATTTAGTGGGAAACCACAACTAAAAGGTGAAAAATAAAAACTATTTTACAAAGAAATAGAACCGACTTCCAAAAAAAGTGCAAAATAACATTAATTTAGGAAGTCGGTGTGAAAAAACGAAGATACAAAACTAGAAACACCGACTTCCGAAATAAAAGTTATTTTACACTTTTTTGGAAGTCGGTTCTATTTTTTTTCTAAAAAAGTTTTTATGGTTTTAAAATGAGATAGGAAGCATTATACAGTGTTTTGTTTTGTTTTAGCCAAAATTTTTGAAGGTTTCACTTCTACCACGTGTAATTGCACACATGTTTTTTTTTAATTTATTTTTTTAATTGACCAACCGACTTACAGTTTAAATACTACACACATAAGTTATAACGTACTACGTATACATAAATGTAGTCATATGATCATGAACATGCTTTCACTGCACCAACCGTGTCGGATTAATATTAGGTAGGTCTTTATAACAAAATTGTAATTAAAACAATTTTTGTGTCAATTGTTTTAAGAGATTATCACTAGAAGTAGGTACTAATCTGATCAAGAACATGCTTTCATTGATACAAAGTTACACTTTTATTTAATTTATTACGCGCTGTAATATTCCCAAATACTACTCCTGGATTGTTTAGTTTAAAGCCCAGACATCACCTAAAACGCGGTCATTCTCGGACTGCATAGAAAAGAAAGATGCGCGACGACAAATGCTTGCAATTTATTGCAAAATACGAAGTATTTTATAGATTTACTTAGGATTTACTAATAAATTTAAAAAAAAAGCCATCACTGGATGCAGTTTAGCATTTGGAATTTTATGGTATATTTTTTATTATGATTATAATTGTTAATAAAGGGATAAACTGCTTTTAAAGATAATTAAGAAGTATGTTTGAAGATTTTTTGATGCATTAAAGTATGTTAAATTATGTTTTGAGTTCCATCACTGTATGCTAATAGGACTTGAAAATATCATATTTTTTTATTTGTCAAAATTATTTACGGTTTAAGAGATACACTGTTTTAAAAAACCACCTTTTTGACCGTTTTTGGGAACCTCCGCCTTAATAGGATGTTTTTATCCGGGAAAGTGCACGTGTCCCGTGCGGCTGGCCGAGAGAACGAAACCGTGATAAGCTAGTACTAGATAAGTTACTAGTGCAAGGAATTAAAATGCATTTTTTGTCGTATACCTTGATAGTCTGTTTACAGTTTGTACCATTAAATCAGAATTTGTTTGTATTGGTACCCGCATTCGCCATAACAATACTGCTTACTCACTTATACTCAACTAACATTGACATCTTAATAATCTACGTACTTATGTCCAAATTTTAAATTATAGCGACCGTCTTTTGACTGAGATCATTTCATCCTCAGTACAAACGATTACACTACAAGTGTTTTATACCTTACAATATTCTCAACTGTTCAAACGAACAGTTTACAAAAATATCAAGCAAAACCTTAACCGCGTACAATTATTGCACAAGCCCGGTAGTACTATGACGTAGTAAGTCGCCGGTAGTCATGATTCGCTTGTAAGCAAACGATAGCGCGATCTAATTCGATCCCAACACCATCTAGTGGTCATGATGAAACAGACAAGCGAAAATTTATTTAAACCGACCCTTATTGGCTCGCAATGCGTTGTAATGTGACCTTGGATCACCCTACATCAAAAGGGCTAGATACGTTATAATTCCATTGAATCCCTTTAATGTGTCAGTCGCTAGTGTGTTCGGAGTCAAGGCACAACACAGACAGGCACAGAAGATCTTCTTTATACAACGAGCGAAAACACAAGACAACCAAATTCATAATAGGTTAAATTTTTGTTTCATTGCAGTTCGAAGGTAATATCTGGCAGTACTGAATTCAGTACTAAGCTACACAATGCCAAAATGCCATTGGTTATTCTTATCGCGGATAAATGCACGCTTTTTGTAAGATGAGCATCGAGAGCATCGCCGAGAGTAACACCTAGCAATACATCTATGGCGACTAGTCCAACGAGCGCATGTGTATTTACGATCTTTTCATTAAGAGAGTTTGAGATCTCCATACCTACGCGTATATTCAACTATCTTTGGTTGTTGCGTAGAGCCAGACTTCTGTACCAGTCTGTGTTGTGGCCGAGGGGTATCGAGTTAGTGTGCAGATAGTAACTAGATGGTGTTGGGATCGAGTTAGATCGCGCTATCGTTTGCTTACAACAGATTCATGACTACCGGCTACTCGCTACGCCACAGCCAACGGAATAGTGCAATATAGTCTTGAGCTTGTAGGACGTCAGACGTCAATAAGCTCAAAACTGCGTAGATTTTATGGCTTATAACAATTTTTGAAAACTGTTCTTCGGAACAGTAAGAATTCCTAGTAATGCAGTTTTTAATTCACAATAATTTCAAAGAAGTGATTCCGAAGAGTAAAGCAAAGTAGGCAGTTTGCTTATCCCAACAGACTTTCAAAATGTATGAGAATAAAAAAAAAATAAGTACGTAATGCAGGTATGAAAACTTTCATGGAATTAAATCAGTGCAGAACGGGCCGTTTTGAATTAATTTAATATAAGTGCTCTCTTAATGAAGCAGATTGACACAGAAAATTCAGATTCAATGATAAAAATCAGGTCGGCATTGGTTGTCATGAATTGTTTCTATTTTTAACCGACTTCCAAAGACTTTCTCAATTCGTATGTATGTCTTTTTTTAGTATGTTTGTTACGCGATTTCTCCGCCAATTGTGAATAGATTTTGATGATTCTTTTTTTGTTTGGTAGGTCATACTTCAGAGGTGCTCCCACATAATTTTATCGAAATTTATTTAGCGCGTTTTGAAAAAATAAACATAAACAAAAAAATATGTATACACAGATGACGTTTTTGTTGTCTCCAATTATGTTCAAATTCTATGTTAGTTGGGTTATCCATTCGGGCACAACTTTATTATTTAGTTTAAGTTCTGGGGTACAACAACGTAAAAGTGTAAAATAAAAACATAAAAAAGAAAATACAATCAAAATACAATACTTTCATTTCGGAAGTCACTGACTTATTTCGTATTTTTCAGTGTATTTATTTATTTATTTTTTGTTTTTTTTTTTTTGGAAGTTGGTTGCATTTTTATTTAAAAAAAATATTATATCTTATGACGTAAGAATATTATTATGACGACATGTTAGACACTTGCTATAATGATTATATTCTTTTATGACTTTTAGTGGTGTGTAATACTACAATTTTCAGAAATCATTTTTATGAAGGTGACCAATGACATGAATGAAAATTTTATCCTGAAAAAATTAAACGAACTTCATACCCATACTACTGAAGTTTACAATCTTCTATAGGTAAATAATTTGAAATGCTGTTCGGTGGTAAGTCCGCTTGGGAATGGCTGAACCGATTTGGTTAATAATTCATCTAACAGACCAGACAAAGAGAGATCGTGAGGCGACCAGCGATTGGACCATATTTATCGTGACAACGACTGCTATGTCAAGAGTGAAGCAGATAAGAAGGAGAAAACGACCCGTATGCTTTTTGAATAAGACATAGTGATACAGAAAGGTCGTAACCTTTTCACTCTTGACTTAAATACTTTACTTTTTTTATTACGTTTTAGATATCAGGTCAGGAAACACAGACTCTGGCAGGGAATTTCACTCCTTAGCTGTACGCACAATGAATGTGTTCCCAAAATTTTTTTTGCGTGTGGGTGGGATGTCCGCCATGTACTGGAGGCGTATCGCAGTACGTCTTGTGTTCCAATGATGGAACGGGCTTGGCAGGATAGGGTATTTTACTAAAAAAATCTAATTAGTTCGTCAGTTAAATGTCCAAAAAATATTGGACACGTATTCTTTCAAACCAATAAAAAATGACAAAGATAAAACGCATCAAAGTTCAGGAGTGGGGGCTCCTTACGTCACTGGTGGTAAAGTGTCGCGCCGCGTTTCAACGCACTGTATCGCCTTCATTTTTTGTTGTCGTGACAAAAAAAAAAGTGTTCTTAGTTATACTAATTAGTTATTTTTTTAGCAAAATACCCCATTAAACTATGTATTTCCGTCGCACACTCCCCAAAATGCAACCTACAGGGAACTGACAGGCTAGCAAATCGGCGTCGAAGCTCAAGACTTTTGAGTTTCGACTCGACGAGCCTATCATTGATCTATCTTAAACTAAATTTTTATCCAATTCAACAATTTATATGTTTGGTTAAAACTGTATAACAAAACATGAAGACGTCGCCTTTAAGCTTATTATCCTTGAAGCTCAGCTTATTTGAGTCAAATTGACACTTGTCAATGTACCTATTGAATCATAATATTTATCTACAATTCATTTATTATACGCGATGTAATGAAAACGTAAGAAAAGGCCTAAAAACTTTTAACTTTCCATTTTTCTTTTAACTTCTTATCTGTTTAGTACAGACTAAACAGATCTAACAGAATCTAACTTACAGAAGTTAGATTATAAAAAAATATGTAGGTACACGTAATTTTTGCCAACCCATTATAAAATGACAAGATTATAAAATATCCAGATACCGTGTTCAATACAAAACGCAACGTTTATCGTGAAGCCAAACTTTCATACGTGTGTGAGTGAACGCGACGCTCGCGAGTGTATTACGCATCGCTTTGCGTTTGTGTGCATCGTATGTATAATACCAGCGCCAGAGAATGACCCTAAAAATGTGGGAATGTTTTAAAATTTAAAGGATCATTTTCATCATTATTGTTGATGATTTGTTATGTTATTTGTGTAATTTTGTAGGTACATACCTACGACCGCATATTTATGTCATGAATTTGTGAATGTTCGGAAAATCCATCATACACATATTTTGTGTAGTGTGCTTGTGTACGATTATGAAATGTGTTTTTCAGTTTCCTCAAATGGGTAGTAAGCAGGGAGTAGCCCAATCGATATTTGCGAGGGCTTAAAATTCAATGATGAACGTAACGATGACGTATCGGCTTCTCATTTCTCTGTCTATGTATGCTTATTTCGCGTGTACAGATACAAGCCGGCTTCTCATTCGGGTACTTCAGATTGCTGGATTTTGACACTCCGTCTATAACCTTTCATAGTCTAAGTCATCTACTTTATTGAGACTCCGTTCTCTGACCACACACCAACGAACAACTCGAGATGAATGCAAGCCGGTGCCTAGTGGTTCCTGTATTTATATATATATAAAAGGAGAAACTGACTGACATATCAACGCATAGCCGAAACTACTGGGACTAGGAACGTGAAATTGTGCACACGGCTTCTTTTATAATGTAGCGGAGCACTAAGAAGAGGTTTTAGGAAATTCGACTTTTAAGGGGGTGAAAAGGGAGGCATTTTGCTTGTATGAAACTTCGTCATTCCACACGGGCGAAGCCGCTGGCAGAAGCTAGAAGTAAAATACTTGGGCGTGCTTATCGGTTATCGCCTTGACTGGCTGGAGCATTTGGAAAGCCTAACCTCACGCATGCGAAGGCTGATTACTGTTTTTAAAAAACTGTTTACATCTGCTGATCTACATGTTTTGAAAACAGTATGCTATGCATTGTGCCAGTCAATTGTCACTTACTGTCTTCCGGTCTGGGGTGTCGCAGCAAAGGCCCATGTTATGCAAGTTGATAGGGCTCAGCGTGCGGTCCTAAAGGTTATGCTGCGCAAGCCGATCAGATATCCAACTGTCCAACTATACGCTGACTGTAAGGTGCTGTCTGTTAGACAACTATATGTTATCCAGTGTGTCCTACATAAACACCTCGTTCGTCCACAAGTAGCACCGACAGGAAGAGTGAAACATAGAGTGTTCTTTGTGGAATCTCACAGAACTAGTTTTGCAAGTTGCCACTATCATGTCGCTAGCTCTACGATATATAATACTATAAACAGGCCCCTTAATATTTACGGCTTGAGCTACTATCTCTGCAAAAATACACTGCAGAAATGGCTGCTCAGCCTCAGTTACGATGAAACTGAGGACATCTTGGCGGGACTAATAAAACGTTAAGAAAAATACACTGCTACTATACATATCGTTCCTACACAGTAGACATTTCTCGCACTAATTTATAATTATAATTGTAACATTCTTTATATGCTAAACCTGATAAAATAAATGTTGTAATTCATGTAAATTATTATAAATTTAACTGTAGTGTACTCTTTTTTTCAAATCTAATTTGAACTTATTATACAATTTCAGTCATTTAATTACTTGATACTAGATGGCGTTGTGCAAAGACGTCACAATATTGAATCGCGGTGTTAAGATTCGCCGTGACTTAATGACCCTCGCTAGTACATTTGATTTTGTAACAACTACTAACCAGGTACATCTGTGAATCAATAAACCATACCTGAGAAAAGATTGAATTCTTTCAATCAAACCCCAGTTTCGCTAACCCCCAAACCTCGCTTTGGGGGTTAGCGAAACTGCAGTTACGCGCGTACGCGCGTTATTCGTGCAGTTTCGCTAACTCCCAAAGCGAGGGTTATTCATGGTAATAATAATTAATATTATTTTAATGATTAAATATTATATAAACAATTATTCGCGTATTGTATATTGTCTTTTATGATTTTTGTTTTTTGATTGTGATTATTTTTTATTTCTTTTTATTATTTTTAAGTTAAACACTTTTTTATTCATATTAATTTATAACTGCTCATTTCATAATTTTAAATGTGTTCTCTCGGAGGGACACTGCTTTCTAAGATACAGGCATTTGCCTAGATTTGAAATCAGAGTTTCATGTTTTTGTAGTTTTAGCTTCCATTTTTATATATAACCACTATAAACCATTTTTTTTTGTATGGCTTTGATGAATAAAAAATATTATTATAATATATTCATGGAGTGCAATTGCGCTGATCATGAATTTGCTGCCACAAAAAAAAAATGTCATAGTCAAATAGAGACGGTTCGTCAGTTTCTGATAAACGGTGACACTCACTGAAACGCTTTTTATTTACCCGACTGCGCGACCCAAGGGAGGGTTATTTGTTTATCAGCCTTAGTATGTGTACAGGGTGTAACGGAAAGGTGTGGTCATATTTTAAGAACTGCATCTGCCCATCGATATGAACAACTTTATTCAAGAAAACCTGAGGAAATTCTCAAAAAAAATTTTCACCTCCCATACAAATATTGATCAGCTGATGATAAATTTTGTATGGAAAGTCCAATTTTTTTTTGGGAATTTTACTATTTTTTCGTGGAGAAAGTTATTCATTTCCATGGGCAGAACCGGTTCTTAAAATATGACCACACCTTTTCGTTACATCCTGTATGTATGTATGTTTGTTCCTTTGTGGCACTATAGAGACCAAACGCGTTTGCCAATTTTGATAATTCTTACGTCAATTGATTCGTCTTAACCTTGCGAGTGCTACTAAAGACATGACAGTAATCAAAATACAATATGGCGATAACCAGACGCCATATTGTGAAAATGAAAAAAATAAACTCGACGAACTGTATTAAGTGGGGTATCAAAATAAAGGGTTCGAGGAGGCGATTCCAAAAATATGACTCACTAAAATATAGAAAACAAAAAAATTAAAAATTTCAAAAAACGCGACTGTAATAAACAACTAAAAAGTTACAAACAAGTCACTTTTCAAGCAGTCTGATGCAGTTGGTGGCATCAAATCAATAATTGAACTAAAATAACAGCCACCAACTGCTTAAAAAGTGACATGTTTGGAACTTTTTAGTTGTTTTTTACAGTCTGGTCTTTTGAAAATATTAGAAAGAAAAAAAGAAAGAAAGAAAATACATTTATTGGCTACAGTTAGAGGCACACAACAAAAACGAAACAAAAACAAAATAAAAAAATAAATAAAAAAAACTGTCATTTGAGAACTAAAGAAAAAAAAAAATAAGATAGGTACCTACTTAAAATAACACATTCTAATGTTTTTTTTGCAGTATTTGGCAGCAAATGTCAACGTTCTCGGCAAGCTCCGCTGTGGTAGTCAATACTACAATAAAATGCTCAGCTTCAATTTAACAATATTGCGCCTGTTTCAATAATTTCACATATTCTCCAGTTGCCTCAGACACTTGAAATACAAAACTACACCAATTTTACATCAAAATATCAAACAAAACAAACAAAGAATCTTGCGAATTATAAAACAGCCAATAAACTTCACTCGAAAAAAGCCCGCCAAAAACCCACTGACACGCTTAGTTTGTACGGAAATTTTTGATAGTGCTTTATCTAGTAGTGGCCGTTTCGTTACTCTGTGGCAACCATAGATAAGTATTCCATTTTGATATTAAATAAAACACGGACCACTGGAAACCGAAACCACTGATGCGTTAAAAACTATACAGAATGTTGATATCAAATATTGTTAGGGTTCCGAAAGTCCGAATGAAAAACGGAACCCTTATAGGATCACTCTTGTGTCTGTCTGTCTGTCACAGTCAATCTGTTCCAATTTACTAGACCGATTAAGTTGAAATTGAACACATGAATATCTGTTTGAATCACAGATATTTATGTGTGTACCAAAGGACATGGCCGGAATTTGTAAGGAGCTGTGCCCTAACAACAAATATTCATGTACATTGACAAACCGTATGACATTTTATAGCTTACAACTATGTATTTACAATAGTTTAAGTTTTATGATCCTAGAAGAAGTGAGAGACATTACAAATTGGAAAAGAAATACGCCTAAACATTTTGAATAGCAATGTTGAAAAATTACGAATTTTAATTTTTTAAATGTAGACAAAATAATACGAGAAATCAATTGATGTAAGAGCCGTTTCTTAGCCGACACGACATTGAATTAAGGCGCTATTAGCTGCCAATGACCTTGAGTAGTTAGCTTGCGTGTTCTGCGCTGAGCTCATGTAACGTGTTGTATGTCCACCCAGTAATAGAACTCGCCCATCAAGGAGCGCTGTCCGAAATTAAACGCATTATTAATTTATTACAAATAAAACAACAAGTACCTATTAAACTAAAACTTAAATGATTAATGATACAAATTAAATGATCTTTAAAATGGCGAAGGTTTCATAAAAATACGCTATATAGTTAGTGCGTGATTCTCAATTTTTTATCTGAGTTAGACATAAATTTACAAATTAATTACACTAAGTTATAAAATATAATTTCAAATATTCTGAGATCAAATTACGACGGAAATGGTCTAGAGTAAAATACGAAGAGTAAGAAATAAGGCAAGTCGTTTAGACGTGATGTTCAATTAAAAACCATTGAAAGTCGTATAACTGCGCCTTAAGCGCAGAATTAGGTCCAACTAGAGAACAAGTGAAGCATCAAAAATCAACTTGGCATCAAAAGTCATCTTCAAAAATCAACAAAATTTTATCCCGAAAGAATTTATTTTACTTTTTTACGAAAAATAAAAAATAAAGATGTGTTTTTTATTTATTTTTTAACCGACTTCAAAAAGAGGAGGTTTTCAATTCGTCTGTATTTTTTTTTTAATTTTGGAAATTGACTGATGTTTTACATGCAGAAAGTTGTTAATTTCCGTGGGCTGAAGCAGTATCTAAAATATGACCACGTATTTCCGTTACAGTCTGTAGAAAGTGAGCACTAAACTAGGTATCGTATTCGAGGGGTCCAAACGGAGACCTATTGCTGTCACTCACGTGTCCGTCTGTACGTCTATTTGTCCGTCGTATGTCACAAGATTTTGTTCCGAAGATTTTTTTAAGTTCCCATTCACCTATGAACTTGTTTGGTGATAACGTTTATTATCTGTATTCGGGGTGTAACAGAAAGGTGTGGTCATATTTTAAGAACTGCATCTGCCCATCGATTTGAACAACATTCTTCAAGAAAACCTGAGGGAATCTCAAAAAAAAAATGAACTCATACAAATAATTGATCAGCTGATGATAACTTAGTATTGGAAACTCCAATTTTTTTTTGGGAATTTTCTGTTTTTTCTTAGAGATAATTGTTCATATCCATGGGCAGAACCGGTTCTTAAAATATGACCACACCTTTTTGTTACACCCTGTATATCGGGTGTCAAACGACAGTTTCCGAAGCCGAAAGCCACATATTCTACCCATTATTTGGATCATTTTTTTCCACTAGACCATACTTGGGGAACTACTGGTTTTGGAGATATTGAAGGTTAAAGCCGCATTTTTTTTTTTTACTTTTTTGCGAAAATGAATTGTATGTGTTATTACTAAACTTTTTTCCAAGCAAATATTACCTGAATTTTCGATTTTTTTTTTCGAAATTTCGAAACTACGAATTTGCAGTTACGAAAACGCAATGAATATCAAACGTATCCGAAAAGTACCTACTTGGCTTAGAGCGAGGGGGCGGGGCTTAACTCCACTTGCCTGTGTTCGCGCTACATTGCAATAAAAAATAGTTTTATTTTTCATACATAAAAATAAAAGTCGTTTCCCAGCAATAATTTTTGCGCAAAACTACTTTGTTAGACGTACAGTATGCGTACTTAACTGCTCTGTGATGTGTCTTTTTACACTCTGTATATAAAAATCAAAGTCGACTGACTGACTGATATATCAACGCACAGCCTAAACTACTGGTTCTAGAGACATGAAATTTGGAGAGTGTGTTCTTTGTGAGTGTGAAGAGGAGGTATCCACTAAGAAAGGGTTTTTTGAAACTCAACCCTTAAGAGGGTGAAAAAGGGGTTGAAGTTTATAACGAGGGAAGTACTAATTCCACGCGGGCGAAGCCGCTGGCAGACGCTAGTTACGTATATTTTACTAACAAATACCAACATATTGATAAATCAGATTTTATCTTTGATAATTCGCTCTGATTTGATACGGAACCCGAAATGTGCGAAGTCCGACACTCACTTGGCCGGTTTTCTTTAAATTCATCTCTTAGTGCGGTTCGATAGCGGATGAAAGTTTGCATGGAAGCTTGTCATTTTTAACCGTGGGAAATCACAATAAGCACGGCTTGTGAACACTTATGTTGTTACGTACCTACATTATTCCACTTTCTAGGAGGCTTTGCTAGATTGTAGGAAATTCAATGCAATTACCTATAATAAATAATCAAGCAAATCCAATGCAATACACTTAAGGAACAAGGGGTTATTACGCAATATCGATTTTCGTTTAAAACATTGCATGCAATAGATTTCTAAGGCTTTTATTGCCGCGTTTAATGCCAACAGTGCTTTGGAGCTCAGTTGTTTATTATATTGTTCGTTAATTTTACCAAACAATCGTGTGTTTACTTTTAGGACGTTGTTTTAACGTCCGATAAAGGGGTGAGGATTAAATAAGCATGGGGGAAAGGTGGCATGACACTGGTGGGTTTCGCTGCATTTAGAGTGTACAGCGAGAATCCATTACCTAGATCCCGAGTTTTAGGTTTTATTTGACCCATGACGGGCGCTCGACTGAAATAGCAGCGAAAAATTGCGACGGACAATGGACGTTCCTGCCATCTGATGGAGTATTTTTAACCGACTTTCGAAAAAGGAGGAGGTTATGTATGTTTTTTTTATGTATGTCCGCCGATTTCTCCGTCAGTTGTGGAGCGATTTTCAGAATTCTTTTTTTATCCGAAAGAATATACTCCCGCGGTGGTCCCATATAAATTTATCGAAATAGCTTTAGCGCTTTTTGAGAAACTGAACAAAAACGAAAAATACGTTTACCTCGATGACGTTTTGGTGTTCTCCAAATGTTTAATTTCCACGTTCCATGTTATTGGGGTTTTTAGTTCTGTGGTATAACAACTAAAAAGTGAAAAATAAAAAACTTTTTTACAAAAAAAAAAAAAACAACCGACTTCCAAAAAAAAATACACTAAAAATGAAAAAATAACTTTAATTTCGGAAGTAAGTGTCAAATAACGATGAAGTAAAATACAAACACCGACTTCCGAAATTTAAGTTATTTTTTCATTTTTAGTGTATTTTTTTTTGGAAGTCGGTTGTTGTTAAAGTTTTTAATTACTTACCGGATAGACAGATATTTAATTTTTATTCAACAAAAGCTTTTATTATAAATTAATTTGGTGCCGATTCTCTTATTCAATAATTAAACTAAAATTAGAGAATCGCTATCTTTTTCTAAAAGGTAGTGCGAGAAAAGGACGGCTATAGCTATGAACTAAGTTAGAGATGTCTAACTAGTTTAAGCCTTACGCTATACCGTGTTTATAGTCGACATGTTTTTACGTGTACCCTTAATTTGTATGGAAATATTACGAGTAGTTTAACTAAAGACACCTCTAATTTACGTCCGTCTCTTTCTTGTTTTATTAGAGAGAATTAGATAGCAATAGCCTAAATTAAGTTTAGTTTGTGCCCAACAGAATCGGCACCATTGGTTGTTTGTTCGGGTCAAATCTTGCAAGCTGAATTAGATCACTTCCTCTTATCCTATGGAGATGAATTTTTACATGCTGGTTCAGTTTCGATGACAATGCATTTTTATGGTAAGTGACCTGTATTACTTCTTCTTTAGGAGCTCGTGGCTAAAATAATAACAGCTGCGCGGGTCGGTCCATTAGTTTAAGCTACGCTTGCTGGGGTTTTTTTTTTTTGGTTGGTTGGGAAATCATCCAATGACTTCTCCCGCTCTGGGTGGAGCGGAGTGCGTGTCAGACTCTTACTGACTAAAACCCACCCTGTTCCTTCCCTGCCAGGGGTGCGGTAACTCATTTTCAGAATTTATCCGCTACCCCTAGACATGCAGGCACCGGCCACGATGGGCCTCGTCAGTGGTGGCTGACACTAATCTCTTTGAGGCGCTTGTGGAACACTACGCGCCGTCGACTCACGGGCCTGGTGCTGATCGGACGGTACCCTACCTATCTTGGGGTCGGCTTCAGTCTTACCGGATGCAGCTGAATACCAGTATTCTACATGGAGCGACTACTGCCTATCTGACATCCACAACCCAGTAACTGCGTAACACGATACCCCTTGGGAATTACTGGTTGTCAGACTTTCGGGATTCTGACGACCCGGCCGACCAACGGCTTAACGTGCTTTCTGGGGCATGGAGGAGTCTCGGCATGTAAAGATGGTCACCCATCCATGGACCAACCCCGGCAAGCGTAAATTAACCTGATGGATCGACCCGTGCAGCTGTTATTACTTTAGCCACGAGCATCAAACCACAGCTTATGTATAGCCAGTTAATAAATAAACAGTTTTCTAGTAGGTACCTACTTACTCAATTTGCCTTATAGCATTGCGCTAGGTAAACTGATATGGTAGGTTAAATTTTTCATCAATCATTTATCGCACTAGTAGCGTTTCGGTGCGGACGTATTGCTGACAAGTTTAATTTTGTTAATTGATTAGCGCGGCGAAAGCCGTCGCCCGTAATTACAATCGTCGTGAGTCAAAAACTTGTGGCGAATGAACTGTTAGCGTCCCTGCAGCAGAAGTTGAACGTGATGGACGAGGTGTCCGCAGTCCAGATCTGTGCCACCAACTTCAGTGAGGACGACATCGCAGCTTACAAGCTACAACTGTACCAGTTACTCAGTATGAGTGACAAGATGGTGTCCCGCCGGTGTGACGGGACGAACAAAAGCATCCAGGACATCATCACTCACGCTACTGAAGGCGACCGACCCTGACGACGTGCCGATGTTTGTGGCGAAGGACTTGAGTAAGCTCCCCCTCGTCACTTTTGGCCACGTCGACGTAACGAGCCTTTTGAAGGACATCGTCTTTTTGAAGGCAAGTTTGGCTGATGTACTGAGGAAGTTGGAGGCATCTCAGCACCGTTACGGTTTTGCGAGTAGAAATCGACGAGTTACGCAACTCGGTGACGTCATGTGGGTCACACGCGGCAAGCAACGTGAACAACTGCCGAGGTGCAGCATGCCTCGATACAGCGGTTGCAAGTTTCGCGTCAGCAGTTTTGTCGCCGGCGCCGAATACTGAGTCTGCGTCGTGCGTTGCAAGCGCGCCGCGCAGCCCCGCTCCCGTCCCTGCAGCCCCTCCTCGCAACGCTGCCCGAATGCGACCAGCTGACCCCCTGGTTATTGACAGCACCCCAGCTGCTCCCCCCGCGAAGCCCGTGCCTGTAAAGGCACTGGACCGGGCTGTTGATGACTGCTTCGTGACGGTGTAACGGAGGAAGCGCCAGCAGTGAAGCAGCAAGAACCACTGCAGCCAGGCTCCAGCGGAGCCCAACATTAAGCTGCGTGCAGCGAAGCCGAACACTCCGGTGTACATCTCGCGCCTCCAATACACCACTGAGGCAGAGGACATCGTGGAGTACGTGCTCCGAAAGCTGAACAACACGACGAGAGTACAGCTGTTGGAGTCGCGCCGCAATGTAGTTTTCAAGGCGTTCATAGTGCGCAAAAAAGCTTTTGGCCGCAGAACGTGGTGTTCCGTTGCTTCCGCGGACCTATTTCACACGATGGCACAAAGACTTAGTGCAGTGCTAGAGATGTGTTACTAACATAGGTTTAAGCTTTATTTACTAACTGTTCTTAATGTTCTGTTTTAGTTCTTCTAATAACATGTATTCTTAGGTTAAGGTATTTACCTATGTGTCTATGAAACCCGAAATAAATGTATTATTATTAAATGTACTTGTGTTATAAACCGCTAATGTATTAATCGTGTTAGTTAAAATTCACGAGATTAAATCATAATGGTTGGCGCAGTGTTTGAGCGATTACCTGCCGCGTGCATCTCGCGGGTTTGATTCACGCATGGCCTACAGATAGTTGTTCCGGGTCTGGCTGTCTTGTGTATGTGAGTTTAAATGATTTTGAACGCACCCACGATACAGTCCCCCTAGCCATATTACTTTTCTATTATCGTTTACGCTAACGATTTGTACAAAATGTATGGCGATGACATTACCTGCGTAGAGAAGTGTCACGTGACTTATCGCAGGTAATGTCATTGTCAAAAGTCATAAGGCTACGTAGGAGTAATTCCTAGTGTGGGGAAAGGTTTTTATTTTTAAAATCCTATTGCCCCCAGACATTACTTATTTTCTGATAAACAAAATGTGTGGGATTGAGTAGTGTTAGTATGTACTTTGGACGTAGGTATATACCTGCAAGCTTCACTCGAACATTCAGATTATATTTGAAAAATAAAAGAGGGTGTTTTGCACCCTTCCAAATCATGGCAGACTTTCATTTTCGCTATTTTCAAATAAACTTTGCACTTGTGAATAGGACCTCACTCGAGGTGGCAACCAGCCAAGTCACATCATATAAACATTATGCACAAGTTATTGAAAAAGTGCGAGTCGGACTGGCGCATGGAGGGTTCCGTACCACTTCTATTTTTTATTAGTGCTTATAGCAATACAAACTCTGTCAGCATTTCAAGCGTCTACTTTGTAGCCATTATTGAGATCGAGCAAAAAAAAAACTATTAAAACAAGTTTCTAGTAAGGTAAAATAAATTAAAAATTAAAGGACCCTTTAATTTATTTTTTTAATACACATTCTGTGAAAATTTCAACTGTCTACCTATTACGGATCATGAGACCCTGACATGCCGCATGACAGCCCGCTGACAGACAGACGGACGGACAGCGGAGGCTAAGTAATAGGGTCCCGTTCCCGTTTCTTCGGGGATGAAAACCTAAAAATGGATATAGACGCATGGTTGCTCAGTTGATACCAATCACAGCTCTGCCTAATCTTTCGGTTATGCAGGCATATAATAAAATTATAATACCATTTCCGTATGTGACTATCTATGTACATCATGCAGCAATGGAATATTAATAGGATTGCGTAGTTTTCGGAGCCGCACATAGCGTGTAAGGCGGCCATGATGCTGCAAATTAAACTATTCAATCATTCCATTCACCCTATAGGCCTATGTGTGACTGAATGAAGTGGGCGAATGAAATTGAATTGCATGCCAGATAAAAGCTTGTTTTTAAAAATATTTTTTTACCTTTAATTTATTTTTAAACGAGTTAATATGCCAGCTCAAAATATGTCCATTGCTGGGTTCTCCTTACTCCTGCAAAACTTTTCTGTCTATCTTTGTAATCTATCATTAATTTGATAAAGCAAAAAATACATGTCCAATATTTTTGGATATACGAGTATTATGTATAAGATATTAAAAAATGAACCCTCGAAACTTTAAGGAGTGCTTTGGACCATAGAACTGAATAACTTTTACTATGGGACCAACTTTGAAATCGCGAAAAAAAAAACAGCTGTTGCCTACACTTATAGAATAGAATAGAATACTCTTTATTATGTACAAAAAAAAAAAACAATACACACAGCGTACATTTATGTTCGCAAAACTCGTCAAAATGTACGGAACCGCAACTACTTTTACTTCTACTTATTTGTTTGTACTTTCCAACTTCATTTTATTTTGTTTCATTTTACATTTTATTATTATTTTGTACTGTGACATTGTAATGTAATAATTTAATATTAATCTTCTGTAATTTAATGGTAATTATGTTAACAATTTAATTTCATATTCAATCATTCGTTATTGATTTTTTATGTGTTTTAATGTTTATTGTTTATTTTCAAAATTCGTAGTACGAGTATACTGTATTAATTAATTAGACCTATTCTGTGAATGTTGTGCACGCCTATAATTGACTTTTTTACACAGGATCCCTCTTAATTGTTTTAAAATATTGTTGATATTATTTGTAAATAAGTCGTTGGTGTGCCTCTATAAATAAATAAATAAACAGCTGATTTTTTTTTCGCGATTTCAAAGTTGGTCCCATAGTAAAAGTAATTCAGTTCGATGGTCCAAAGCACTCCTTAAAGTTTAAAGGGTTAATTTTTTAACACCTTAGGTATATAACTTACGGACTAAATAATTTTTTTTTTTTTATTCTGGCGTCACCCCCCATTACTCCTGTAGCGTGGGTGCGATCACAAACATTTACCTACATGTTTGTTCATTCACATACACAAGACACCCAGACCCGGAAGAACTATCTGTAGGGCGAACAAATGTTTGTTCTGTGCTGGAATCGAACCCGCGACACGCAGCGCAGCAGCCAATCCCTCAACCACTGCCCCAAACAAGCCCAATTTTGAGTTGAACCTGCCTTTATACAAAGTTTAAAAATAATAAGATTTTTTTTTTGCTAGTAAATCTAGGTTACACAGTCAAATAAAATTAGAGCCTCAAAACACAGTTGTAATCAGCTTACACTAGAAACAGCATGAAAACTATTAATTCATGAATTATTAGTAAAGTGCCTAACACACATGTTCAAAGTCCTTTTTAAGGAAACGTCCTTCTCTCCACATAAATAATGTAAGTAAACTCGATCTCTCAATCTCTCGAGATCTTACGAGACTAGCTGTACGGTCTCGCGAAAGTTTATGTCCACTCAACTCTACAACATCGAAAAAAAAATGTGTCGAGGTCTTTAACGTCAATAAATAACGAGCTACAAAATACTTACCTAGACTAAGGATAATATTTTGTTAATTAGTAAAAAAAAAACACTATTACACGTACATTCTTTGCTAATTTGGTTTTAATATTCACTAGACGGTAAATAATTAGCTGTAGCCGGGTGTCATTCCAGAAGAGCAAGCGTTGCGTGCCCGCGCTGGGGTCGGACGAACCTGGACCTGACGCGCCATTTACCGGAGGGGTTGCCAATTATTTTTAACCAATTAGTGTGCTCACTCCTTTGTATCACAATAATCAGAGAGGGCTGAATGCCTTATTAAATTCTTTAGTAAAATAGTTTCGGGGCTGGCAGTTATTTGCATTAGTAAATAAATAATACAATAATTAGTCATTTTAATTCTATTCCTGAAGGATAGAAAGAATCAAGAGAAAACTTTAAAATAAACTTCTTGTGATCATGAAAATCTTGTTATAGCAATCTACGAGGTTGGCCTACGGAATGCGCTACGCTTGCTACGTCGTAGCCAGTCGTAGCGATTTTTAAGAGGAAATACGGGTGGTCGACGCAGTCGTCTTTTTTTTGGGGGGTGGGAAATCATCTAATGACATCGCCCGCTCTGGGTGGAGCGGGAGGGCGTGTCAGACTCTTACTGACTAAAACCCACCCCGTACCTTCCCTGCCTGAGTGCCCAGGGTGTAAAGAAATTATTCTTCCACCGGCTAGCGTCAAAGATAATTTTTTGGCAGACCATAGTTACCAATCTCCGGGTTTATTGCATGAGGTGTGTCTGTAGTAAATAAGAGTACTTTGATTTGGTCTTCACATATATCACATTTATTGTCAACACTGCATCACACTAGATAGTATTCAGTACACAGAAAATTGTATGTTGAAATTACAATTTATGATGAATCACCTTTTACCCTATCGTTCGAAGATCGAAGATTAAAGGTCCAGTGAGAAGATCCACAAGCAGTATCTAAGCCGTGGTCATCTAACCTTAGTCATCTCTGGACACGTGGACGTTTGTGTTCCGAACCTTTTGCTAAGACCGCATTGTTCTTCCAAAAATAAAGTGAAGTTTATGATCCGACCATTTTATAAAGCTTTTTCCATATTAAATTAAATGTAAAGGTAGGAACCCTGCCAACAAAAGAAAATTTCGGTGAGACTCATAAATGCCAAGCTTAAGATTTAGCATCAGTACAGAAAAAATCCCAAAAAGAGTACTTACAGCGTCCTACATCCCAATGCTTAACACATTTGAACTTAACTCTGGTTCCAGCTGCCTTTCAAAACATCAGTTCAATATTATCTAAGATCTTTCCAACACACGGAGAATTTGACTCATCAACGTATCAAGGCCAAAAAGGGCGAAGCGCCATCTTCCCAAGATAACGTTCCGTTCATCGCTCGTCAAACGTCTCATTTCACAGTGTGACATATAAATTTTAATTAAGTATTATTTATTTCTGAATTAAATCTAATATATAGTAGGAACCATTGTGTTTATTTTAATAGATTTTAATAACACAATTTCCATAGTTACGATTTCAAGTAAGTTGGTCAAACGCCATCTAGTGTCTTCGTAGTATCTATTGATTCGACATTCGCAGTACTACATCCGTTCTCGGCCAGATGGCACCACAAACCCCGAACCAAGAGGTACACTAGTTATTTTTTTTTTAACCGTTACAAGGGTAGTGGTAACTCTGTTAAGAATTTATCCGCTACCCGGTTAATGACCATAAAGCAATGATTTTTTACAGCATAATAAATATTAACTACTTGTATGTCCCTATGTTTTCCTTTATGATGATACATTATTTTCGTAAGCACTAGATTCCTCAAAATTGCCTATTTCGACCGCTGTCAACTATTAATGACAAAAAGAAAAATATAGGGGCTGGCGCGTAGTGTTCCACGCGCGCCTCAAAGAGATGTCAGCCACCACTGACGGGGCCCGTCATGGCCGATGCATGCATGCTAAGGGGTCTGCTAAATACGTTCACAGACGGAAAAGTAATGCGAAGTAATTGAAAATAATTACGATAACTGTTTACAAATTATCGATGAAACGTTTATATTTTTTGCATGTCTTCTTCTGTGAGATACTGGGCATACACCACGTGGGCCCAGTGTAAGTTGATGCATTTTTTTTTTTAATTTAAAATTTTCACTTAATTCAAATAACTTATATCAATTGTGTCAAAATCTATTCCGTTTTTCACTTATTTAATTAATCCGTGGACAATAGTGTGGGTTATTTGTTTACCTATTTATCTTAAGAATCTTGTTGTATTGCCTTAGTATGTTAGTGTTTTTTATGTCCCTAATAAATAAATAATGGGAAATTTGATCTATATGAAAAAAAAAACCGGCCAAGAGCGAATCGGACTCTCGTGTTGAGGGTTCTGAACAAATCATATTTTTTCAGGTATCTTATAAATTAATTCTCTTTATATGGTTTTCTGTACATGGTGACTACAGAGATGACGACTAATAGAAAGAAAAAGAAGAAAAAGACATGTTGCGCCGACCCCAAATAAATTGGGATAAGGGCAGGAGAATGATATGGTTTTCTGTAATATATAAGTAAAGAATTAGTCCCTGTATTTTTTTCAAAATTTCAGGCCCAGTGGTTTCGAAGATAAGGGGGGATGGTAATTTTTTATCTATTTTCTTAAATAACTTTATGAGGGTATATTTCAAAATGATGGAAAAAAGATATTCAACACATGTGCCCTTACATTTGATATATTGCACAGCACAGTTTGAAAAACTTTATTTTTTCGATTTTCACCCCAAAAGTGACCCCCATATTCCAAATTAATTTATTTAGGGTACACGTTCGTGTTTGGGTCACAGATATTCATCATGTGTGTACCAAATTTCAACTCTATCGGTTCAGCAGATTCGGAGCAAATTAGCTGTGACAGACGGAGAGACAGACAGACAGACACACGAGTGATCATATAAGGGTTCCGTTTTTTCATTCGGACTTTCGGAGCCCTAAAAACAGTTTCAGGAAATGTACCCAGTAAACATAGCACAATCAAAAATAGTATATCAGGATCAGGACGTCCAGCAAACATATGCCGAATCTAAAGAGTAGCAGGGAAACAAAGTCCAATCAACCCAAAATCATAAGAGAAAATCACTTTGCGTAGATAATAAATGAACGATACGAACACCAGAAAATACAACAAACGACCGGGGCGCGCGCGCGTCGGCGACACGCACGCGCTATCAACTTTCACACACATGGATAGAGTGGCCGGACGCCGAGCGCTCGCAAAGCGACAGCGATAGAATAGAATAGAATACTCAGATAGATAGTTCGTAGTCGAGCGGACGCGGGCGGGGACGGTCGGGCGTAGTTGGGTCGAGTCTCGATAGTTTCTTTCTTTTCTTTAGTTCAAATACCTAATTTTAAAAAGTCTCTCCGACCGCATTTCCTCTTAAGTTTGACGCTCTCATTACCAACAATTATGAGTTTCTCAATACCTAGATATTCTACGGGATGAAAAACAGTCACACTCGGCAATTTTTTTCAGTGAAAGTATTTTTGTAATTGGATCAGTAGGTACTTCAAGAGATTACTTTTTATCCGACTGCGCGACGCAAGGGTGGGTAATGTGTTTGTCAGCCTATGTATGTATGTATGTTTGTTCTTTTGTGGCGCTTTAGAGACCAAACGCGTGGGCCGATTTTGATAATTCTTACGTCAATTGATTCGTCTTAATCTTGCGAGTTCTACTATAGACATAATCAAAATATAATATGGCGACAACCAGACGCCATATTGTGAAAATAAAAAAATAAAGTCGACGAACTATATTATTAAGTGGGGTTGGAGAGAAAATAGAGGTTTCAAGGAGACTATTACAAAAATATAACTCACTAAAATGTAGAAAATAAAAAAATGAATATTTTCAAACAAAAAAAAACAACAAAAAAGTTTCAAACACGTTACTTTTCAAGCAGTCTGATGCAGTTGGTGGCATGAAATCAATAATTGAACTAAAATAACTGCCACCAACTGCATCAGACAGTTACAGCCGGGTATTTTGAAAATATTTTTTTTATTTTTATTACAGACATAATTGACGACACGATTGTCGGAGTGGTTGAGTGATTTGCTGCTGCAATTGATTTTCGAATTGGTCACTGAACTGTGATAACTTCGAATTGACGTGGAATTCTAAATTCAAATAAATTTTATATTTATTTATAGACGGCGACATGTGTAAACATGTCTGTCATTAAAACAGCTTATTTGCTGGGCGAATATGTCACTCTGCAATAGCAAATAATAGAAATCAACTCGAATTATAACAAGTTACACATTATTCATGGATGTGTGTGACATCGGACGAGCTAAATCTTACTAATCACACTATCACACTAGTCACACTAGTATTATAAAGGCGAAAGTTTGTGAGTGTGTGTGTTTGTTACTTCTTCACGCTCAAACGGCGGGACCGATTGGGATGAAATTTGGTATGTAGATAACTAATACCCTGGATTAACACATAGGCTATTTTTTATCTCAGTCTACACGGGTGAAACCGCGGGGTGCAGCTAGTTTTATAATAATGTGAATTTTTGTGAGGGTGTATGGTTGTTTGTTATGTTTCCACGCAAAAACTACGAAACGGATTTTGATGAACTTTACAGCAATATAGCTTATACATCAGAATAAAACATAAGCTATAATTTATAATTGGGGGCAATACTAATACCACGCGGGTGAAGCCACTGGCTGAAGCTAGTAGGAATTATATATAGGCATCCAAGGACCATGAAAACACATGGCTTCGGATTTTCAGTGTCATCGTGTCCTCAGTTTGGCCGCCGCCTAGTGCGACCTCCCCTGCGCCAGGACCAGCGTATCGTCAGCGTTGCAAACTAAGCTGGCGCTGTTAGGGAGGTCGGCGCGCAGCACCAGCAGGCGGCCTCAGGACCGATCCCTGTGGGACACCGTACCCCATCTTTCACCGGTTCCACTCTCCCTGGTGACCGGGGTAGATGACAGTCCTGTCCGTCAAGTAGGCCTCGACCACGCGACAGAGGTAGGGCGGCACCCGGTAATACCGGACCTTCCACGATGCAACTCCAGGGCAGGATGTTGAAGGCATTGGCGTTGTCAAGAGATATCGCCAAGACGACCCCATCCTGGGCCACTGCATCCCTTGTCATTAGGGCTCGCACGTGCATGATGGCGTCCACCGTAGACACCAGCGCCCCCTGTGGAAGCCAAACTGGCTCTCCGCCAGATCCGGCCCCACCCGCACCAGCTGCCCGACGACATGGTCTGCAAAGACTCTTTCAAAGATCATGCCACCTCAGGTCCAATTATACCTATGTGTAATATTATTATTATGTATCACTGCTAGCTTGATCTTAGCTATGTTGCATGATATGAAAGTGAATAAACATAAAATGCACTCACAATGGGCCTCATCAGAAGGCTTACAGTCACCCAAAGGGCAATGGAGAGGGCAATGCTCGGAGTTTCCTTGCGTGATAGAATCAGAAATGATGATATTCGCAAGAGAACTAAGGTTACCGACATAGCCCGAAGAATCGCCAAACTGAAGTGGCACCGGGCAGGGCACATTGCTCGCAGAACAGACGGTCTCTGGGCCTGAAAAGTTCTGGAGTGGCGACCGCGTACCGGAAGACCCAGCGTTGGAAGGCCTCCCACAAGGTGGACCGATGACCTGGTGAAGGTTGCGGGTAGCCGATGGATGCGAGACACACAGGACCGATCATTGTGGCGACACTTGGGGGAGGCCTATGTCCAGCAGTGGACGTCTTTCGGCTGAAATGATGCACTACAATGTAGCGTAAAGCCGACTTAGGACAAAAACACAAAGGACAAGCAATATTTTACCCGTAGGCAAGTTTCCGCCAAGTCCGCTCTCAAGCGTCCACTTTCAGTATTAGGAAGTACACGCATAACTTAATTAGAAATACGTAGGTCTTCCACAAAAAGTGTAATCAGGCCATACACTAATCAATAGAAAAGAATTTAACTTGCCCCATTCATAATGTGATTGCAAGATGGAGTCGGTATATTGATGCAGACAGGCAGCGATTAAAAAATATTTCACCCTGCCAACGCTGTTGCGCTTAAAAAAAGCAGGGAATTTAATTAAAGCCGCTGTCGGGACATCGCCACCGACCAGTCCAGAGCCGGGCAGCTGCCGGGCAGATGTAATATGTTTACTGCAACCTAACTGAATCAGGCCAAAATTTTTGCCCGGCTATCAACTCTGACCACCGCCACGTTTTTCCGCCACGCTTTTAACAATTTCGAGTAAGTTGCTACCCTTTACATGTATGTAGGTTGTCAAGGCAATTAACGATGTATCCGACCATTCAAATGTGATTGTAATGGATGCTGGAAAAAACAATATTATCATAGAAGGTTTTTGAAAGGTTGGTGTGACGCGTAATGAATGCTTTCATATAATTTTTTTTTAATTTGTTCATCTTTCATACTCCAACATTCGTCTATCATAAGCCGCGGGTACATTTGGTGACGACATATTAATATCTATTTGTAAATATTTTGAAATACAGTTACTTACTTTTCCTGTCTGTGTGGCAATATTTTTTTTTTCACAATGGGATTTGATGCAGCTTTCATCTTATGAAATGTTGTTGAAAGGTCGGTTCATGTCTATTTACTCGTACATAATTTATTTGAATATTAGAATTTTATATATAAAGCCGGCTTAGAAGGGGGATTTATGTTTATTACTATGAACATATTAATTGAGTTCGCGGTTTTACGTTAAAAATAAAAACTAAAAAGATTTTTTTTTCTTCTAAAATTTTACATAACAAATTCACCTTTATAGTTATTTTCTAGTTGTAAGAATGTTGTATTTTGTACGTTTAACAAGATGAAACATTTCATAAGTTGGACATAGTCATCCAACTTATGAAATGTTTCATTTTGTGTTGCTGTATGTTTACTCTAAAACTAACAGATCTAACTTAGCTGTGATTGTTTTCCTTTAAAGTTAATTATATATATTATCATCACGAATTTATGTAGATTTTTCAAGTCTATTATTGTCTAGCTTTTAGGGGGAGGGGGGGACGCTCGTCTCAAAAAAATTCTCTTTAAAGTTTAATATTTCGAAAACGAATCACTGAATCGAAAAATTGTTTATCTGATCCCACAATGATTTTGAAACCCCTATCCGACTATACCCCAAACAATAGGATAGGCGAGAAAAAAAAAGTCATGCCAACTTTACAAGTACGGGAGCTACCATAAAAAAAATATTTTTCAAGATTTTGTTATCGTGTGATTAATATACATGCAGTCTCGTAGCTATGCCTCGGACAGACAGACGGACAGACCGAAACTATAATGGTTTGTTGACCTTGTTAGGACTATGAAATCCTAAAAATTAATATCGATGTATCACCAGCTAGTTGTTAAACCGTAAGTTTCAAGAGCAGGTCGGTTGTGTTCCAACAAACACGATACTTCATTAGGATAATTATCTTCAAAACGGTTGTATATAAAATTGCATAAAATTTATTCAAGCAAAGCTGTTGCGTTCAAACAAGCTACAAGTGTAGATATTAGTATATCTGTGGCTTCTGTGCAGTAAACTAAAAAGCCTCGATTTACTAAGGCCCAGTTTTTCAGAGAGTATGTACATATATAATTATGTATTGTATGTATGTTTGTTTTTTTGTATATGTTGTTCTTCGGTATGCCCTGTAGCCTAAATGGTAATTAATCGAAAGGAACTTCGTTCACCCTAGAGCGGGAGTTTGTCATTGGAAGATTTCCCACACCCAAAAAAAAACTTGAGAGGTGTCAAGGGACACCCGGATGGAACGAAGTTCCTTTCGATTAATTAGTGAAGGAATTGTAATATAATTTTATTTTTTTTAATTTATAATATTTTTTTATTATTAACTACGCACACACGCACGCACGTAAGAAGTTATACTTCATCATCTCATCTCATCGCAGCTCAGCTCAGTTCAGCTCAGCTGAGCTGATATTTTTTTATTATTAACTACGCACACACGCACGCACGTAAGAAGTTATACTTCATCATCTCTTCATCAGCTCAGCTCAGCTCAGCTCAGCTCAGCTGAGCTGAACTGAGCTGAGCTGCGATGAGATGAGATGATGAAGTATAAAAAAAAATATTATAAATTAAAAAAAATAAAATTATATTACAATTCCTTCACTAATTAATCGAAAGGAACTTCGTTCCATCCGGGTGTCCCTTGACACCTCTCAAGTTTTTTTTTTTTTGGCTATTGGTTAATCTAACAATTGATTGAACAACGCATTTTGCCCAAATTTAACAATAAGTTACAATTTATAACTGTTGGTTGACTTAATCTCGCCCTAATATTTGTACCACTATTTTACATGAAGTTCAAATAAATATATAATTATATTTGTCACCTGCAATATAAAAGTAACTTTGAAGTCTGCCAAAATATAATCACATGAGCAGAAAACTATCCGATGACATAAATATACATTTTATTTGCTCCAACATCTCATTATGAGGAGCAACTCTTTTGTCTCCGTCTGAGATAGATCTACGAAGCCTTGTTTATTACGTCGACGTCCTTTGAGGTAGTCGCAGCTCTTTTAATTAATGCTCAACTACAATATCTCCTTTCTTTTGTCGAACCACAAAATGTAACAAAGGACCTGAAACTTATGAACTTTTATGAGCATAAAAGAATATTAAGGAAAAAATGATGGTTTGATGACAAGATTTTGCATTTATTTATTGGTTTTTTTTAAAGACAATAGACTAAATGAATAGAAAATTACGTACAGAGGTATTGTTTGATTTTAAATTTCTTGCTGTATGCCTCCGTGATAGGATTTGGTAAAGAGAGATCATTATTAGTCTCGTTCACGCAGCAAATACAAAGTTAAGGTCACAAGTTAACTCCCGCGGGTAGGCCCTTTTTTTTGTGGCTCGATGATGAAAAGTACGATATATTTTTTATTTTATATATTTGGAATCACATGATAATTTAAAACTGCTTTTTTTAAATGGGAGTGGTAAGGATATTTATTTAAGTACATAGTTAATTTACAATAAATATTATCTAATAACTAACTACATACAATATAATAATATTTACTTAGGCGTCGAAGTATTCCTCCACATCACTGTCATCTGGGCAAACCGGAAACGTGCCCAAAAGACTGGCAGCATTGCCACGTTGAATGGAAATGCTAATTCTTTGGGCGAAGAAGGAGCCAGCCCTCTGGTCACGCAAAGTGTTAACCAGTCGGTGAGAAATATCTTTAAAAAGATGAAGTGCACTCGGACCCCATGACCCAAGCGTTTCGACGCTAAACGGCTCAAAACTGTAGTATTTGCACCGCTTGAGGGTCTCAACAGCCGCAGCGGCAGCGCTGGCACAGCCCGCCGTACTTAGAACATGATATGGTGCAAGGGTGTCGACACAGGTTGCGTCCCACACCAGAGGCCTACCCACCTTCCAAGGCACCAACGTTTTGGTTTCTTTCACACTGTTTTGGTTTTTGTTCTTATATGATCTCTAGTCTCTAGTCACCAGTGTCTGACGACGCTGGTCCCAACTTGTTACCGGAATTTATCATATTGATCATCACCGTGTAAATAGGGTGTTAGAGTGAGGAACCACTTACTACCAGGGTCGCATCAGTGATCGAAATAGTCATCTCGGCCCTGGTACAGGCAACTGAAGGAACACGAGTGGGTTTTAGTCAGTAAGAGTCTGATACGTCCTTCCGCCCCACCCAGAGCGGGACAAGTTATTTGATGATTTCCAACCCTGTAAAAAAAGAGTGAGAAACTAAATAAACTACAAACCTGGGGGTCTACTCCGACGTGTTTTTACGAAGTATCGACCGAATGTTCGGACATATTTGTGTGAAGTGTTAAAGTGAATGTACCATACCTAAAATTGTAACTCTTCTCTGAGAGCTTCTTCCACCAAAAACATACGTAATGCCATTTCGATAAAGTTTTAGGTATGGCACATTCACTTTAACACTTCACACAAATATGTCCGAACATTCGGCCGATACTTCGTAAAAACACTTCGGAGTAGACGCCCGGTATCGTCATTAAAACATGGTCAGTATAAAATTTACAGGTGACATCAAACAAAAAAAGAAAAGAACATCTATGTAAAGCAAACTGCTAAATAATATTAAGCAGCCCAAAATTTATGTCACAAATTAATATGAAAATCGCACTGTCATTACTCGCAGAGCGAAGTGTAAAGTAAACAACGTTCTGCAAACTGTTTAATTTTAACTCCATCTCGTGTTTATGAATTAATGCATCAACAAGTTTGTTTGAATGGCGTCCCACGTTAGCTGTCGGGAAAATTCAACAATTATGTCGTCCATGCTCAGAGTATGACAATATTTTGTCGTAAATATTTCGCAAACAACGTTAATTTTGGTTTCCGTTTCACTGTTGCTTTGAGCTTTGAGGTATTTGTGATACCACCAGCTGAAGCCATCACAAAGGGACAGAATAGTTCGTGTACGTGAAACGATTTTATTTGGTTATACATGGCGGACATTTTAGGTAGTGACCAAAAATCCCAGCATCGATTACACCCGTATGGTTTGTCGATTTGATAATGAGATTGCGAAGCTACGTCGCAAACAATGTCTCACCTCTTGTCATGCCCTCTTTGCAAAAACACCTGCACTTTGACAGACCTTAAGCGGCCCCGACACGTTCAATTGCGATTGCCAATGTGCTACGTTATTGACAATTGCAATTGAAGGTACCATTGATGCACTTCAATTGCAATTGTCAATTGTTTGCGCTAACTCTGGACGATCGCGTTATAAATTCCCGGTCCTCGATATGTTTGTTTTCACTGCTGTCAGACGCGCAAATGACGGAAACGTTTGTCAATGACTCAGTTAAACGATCAATTAGCAGCTTCAATGGCTCGTCAATGAGCATCAATCAAATTTTTCATCAATTGCTTTCAATCACGTAACTGGGATTGACAATCTCTTCAATTGTACTCGTAAACGATCAATCGCAATTGACAATCGCAATTGAACGTTTCGGGGCCGCTTTAAAATACGGCAGGAATACGGCAAATCTGTCGACGTGGCAAAATTTTGGTCAAAGAATATTTCATTTTGGAATCATCGACATGACGAAGAAGAAGAAGAACAGTAACATATTTTTGACCCCTCATAAACCGCTTATAGTTTTAATCGTCTCTAGGCTATTTCCTGGCCGAGTCCTTTGCGAGTTATGCTTGATTAAAGGGTGATAATTAAATGGATTCTCAACTACGAAACAATTAAACCCGGATTACTGCCTACCCACTTAAACAATTCTAACACAGTGGTCTATGATCGGAGCTCGATGGACCTAATATAATAGGGTAGTTTCCTAAAAAATCTATTTGGTCCGTCAGTTAGATTACCAAAAAAACTTTAAAAAAATAGAACCGACTTCCAAAAAAGTGCAAAATAACTTTAATTTCGGAAGTCGGTGTTTCTGGTTTTGTATCTTCGTTTTTTGACACCGACTTGCTAGTTTTGCTTTAACAAATAAAAAAAAGTGTGTGTGTACTTATGTACGCACGTCAGAAGTTATACTTCTTTGGCGTAACAAAATGAAAAACCAAACTGTCACAAAGTTTACAAAAGGAAAACAATCATTCTTCATGAACCACAGACCATAGCTAATTTCAGGGTGTCAGTTCTAGCTAACTTCAAGCTGTAAGTTTTTTGTGACGGTGTGCGCGCGCATCGTAGAAATTTACTCTCATAATTTTTCCCTAACGCGCCAAAAGAAGTATAACTTCAAAAATATGGAATTCAATCTAGTTCTGCCTGAAACACGATTCTTTCTCTTTATATATTAAATTCTAAGACTAAAATGACAGAAGCAAGCGAACAGCCCACTTCATAAAGCCTGAACAATTTTTTACAAGCGAGGTATTGTTTGCGAGCGAGCTTGTGGGGCGGATTTAACGCTTACCGGCGCGGCGGGCGCCTCGCTTACTGGGTCACTATGTGAGGAACTTTGCGCAAATGTCAGCAACTTTTTACAAAGCACTTTTATGAACTTACGAACATATTTATTTGCTCTAATCGGTTAAAAAACGCTTTAATAGTTACAAATACAAATAGTTTTATTTCACTTTAACAATTTTTAACCGACTTCAAAAAAAGGAGGAGGTTCTCAATTCGTCTGTATTTTTTTTTTTTTTTTTTTTTTTTTTTTTTTTTTTTTTTTTTTTTTATGTGTGTTACCTCATAACTTCTTGCTACGTGAACCGATTTTGAAGATTTTTTTTTTGTTTGAAAGGGGTCGCATCACATGTGGTCCCATTTTAATTTGGTAAAGATCTGATGAAGAACTTCGGAGATACACAATGGAACTCTTCAATAAATGATAGCAAACCTTCCAGAATTGCTGCAATCGCATGTCTATATATTGTTTTCACTACTTCACAACATTACATCACGCTGATACGCTCTGAAGGGGTATACAGATTTGTACAGTTCACCCTGATATGTTCAAATTCCCTATTTTTTGGGCTATCAATTCGGGCATAACTTTACTATTAATTTAGTTTTAGAATGGGGTACAACAACTAAAAAGTGAAAAATAAAAAACTTTTTACAAAAAAAATACAACCGACTTCCATCAATAATACTAAAAAATGCAAAATAACTTTAATTTCGGAAGTCGGTGTCAAATAACGAAGAAACCAAACTAGAAACACCGACTTCCGAAATTAAAGTTATTTTGCATTTTTTAGTATTATTGATGGAAGTCGGTTGTATTTTTTTTGTAAAAAGTTTTTTATTCTACTACATAGTTAGTGCTAGAAGTGTCCTTTTAAGCATAGGTATAGATGCCTGTATTAGGACACTCCACTCTTCCGTATCCACATTAACATAGAAAAATATTGTGCCAGTATTCACTATTTATACAATTTTGAGAAAATAGACTAAATTATATTACAAAAGAGAAATAAAGATGACTGTTATTATATATCAGCTCAGTTAACTATCAAATAAGTGTGAATTTTGTGTATGTTATTATGTGAGTTGTGTATGTGTGATATGTGTGTGTATGGGGTGTATATATGTGTGTGGGCTGTTTGTGTATGTGTGGTGTGTGGATGTTGAATATGTGAGTAAGTATAAGCGTGAATGAGTGAGTTATGATGTGTGCTGCAAGAGGGCTTCCGTGTCGTCATATTCGAGTGGTTTTATCCATTTAATTATAAGTCTTTTACATTCATAATATTGTTTGGTGTATACATATATCTCTTTATTTACTTTATTGTAAAGTTGGGATGATCGTTTCCCGTATTGCCTACTAGCGAACTTGGTTTTTGTTTGTGGAATCGGTGCTATAATATCTTTCCTTCTTTTCGATAACAAAGCAGTATCATAAGGCAGCTCTTTGTGTTTTTTCAAAACCGTGTGTATTATATACAGTTTTCTCACCGAAAGCAAATCACTTATCTGATAAAGTGTCTCGGTAGGATATCTAATTCTTTTAAATAACATTATTTTTATGAGGGCTCGTTGGACTCGTTCTAATCCAATAAACTTGTATTTAGCTGCACCTCCCCAAATAGGGATGCAGTAAACTAAAACAGACTGCACCAAAGCGATATATATGTCTTTTAATAGGTTTCTGAATGAGTCTCCGGTATTGGTGGCACTTTTTGGAACAATATGTCTCAAGGCTTTGAAAATCCAGCTTAATTTCCGCACCCTGTTAGAGACCTGCTCAAGGTGAGGGTACCAGGATAGTCTCTGGTCAATCATGACACCTAAATATTTGGTGTGTGTGACTTTATTAATGGTAGGGCACATACAGACTTTGTTTTTAATGTCACCACATACGTGAACTTTGATTGTGAAGTCTTTATTCGGTTGTGTACGATTACAGATACTAAAGCATATATAATTAGTTTTTGAGGTATTCAATGTCAGTAGATTATAATTTAGCCATTTAGCAATTTGGGCCATGCCACAAGAAGCACTTTGCTCTACGTCATCCCAGGAGCTTCCATAGAAAACAACAGCCGTGTCGTCGGCATAAGAAAAGACTTTGGCGTTTTTAATTTTCATATTACAGAGGTCATTAATGTATGTTAAGAAAAGTGTGGGACCCAAAACACTACCCTGAGGCACGCCGTATAATACTTCTGCATCATCACTGACGTATTGCCCCAACTTTACCCTTTGCTTCCTGTCAGAGAGATAATCTTTAAAAAGATTGAGTGGAGTTCCTCTTATACCAATTTTTTCCAGTTTGTTCACAAGGAGTGGTACAGAGACAGTGTCAAATGCCTTTTTAAGATCCAGGAAGATAGTTAAACATTTATTACCATCATCAAGTTGATTAGCTACAAGCGAGCTTAGAGCGGTGACTGCATCCTCGGTGGATATATTTTGCCTAAATCCAAATTGTGTTGGGGATAGTATTTTAAATTTATTTAAATATTTGAGAAGTCTAATATTAATTAATTTCTCCAAGATTTTCGATATAGCTGGAAGGACAGATATCGGCCTGTAATTGTTGACATCGTCTCTGTCCCCACCCTTGTGAACTGGAGTAATAATGGATTGCTTAAGTGGGGCCGGAAAGATACCATCTCTGAAACAGAGATTTGCAAGATGGGCTATAATTGGGACAACTTCCCTACTTACATACTTCAAAAACCTTGTGGAGATATTATCCCAGCCAGCGGCGCTATCTGATTTTAGGCTCATCAAAATTGTGTCCACTTCATTGAGGTCGGTGTCCAAGAGTATGAAGGAATTAACTTGTGTTGACAGTTGATTATGCACATAATTAGGGTCATGATGAACGCTAGGCTGAATTTGTTGGGCCAGCTGTTTGCCAATATTTACAAAATAATCATTGATAAAGTTTACTGATTCACTAGGGGTTGATTTAATATTTACTAGTTCAATGTTTTGACTTTTAGATTTGTTAGTGTAGGTTATAGTTTTAATATTTTTCCAAAGCAATTTATTGTTTGATATTGATTTAGCAAGTAATTCCCTATCATATTTTCTTTTCAATTTTTTTATGAGCTGGTTGCAGTAATTTCTATATCGATTGTATGTTATTTTATTGATTTCGTTGTTTGGGTCACTCTTATAAGTCTTTTGCAGTTTATTACGATTTTTAATGCAACGAAGTATGCCTGGGGTTATCCATGGTTTAATAATGCGTTTACTGTTTGGAATTTTTTCTGTGGTAGTGTTCAGATTAATTGATGCAGTTAGTTTATCAATGAGTATCTCAGTTAATAAATTAGGGTCATCATAAAATAGTAATTCTGCAAAATTTTGTTCATGTATTTGTTTTAAAGCTTGTTCAAAATTTATACTAGTAGTGGTTTTGTTTGCTGCTTGGGTATATTTTTGCTTACGCAGTGACATAAAAGTAGTGTAGTGGTCAGTGATAGTGGTATGAAGGATAGCAATAAATACCGAAACCTTTTTTTTATTAATTTTTATCATAAAGTGGTCCAAACAGTTCCTTTCCCTGGTGGGTAATGTATGTCCAGGGAGTATACCATGTAATGACATCATACTTAAATAGTTCAATCTATTTTTACTTTCCTGTGATGTTTCTGTGTCTTTAGGTCTAATATTTATATTTATATCGCCCGCTATTACTAAGTTTTTTTGCGACGTTATTGTATTAAGGTGAGCGCTAAGCGAGTCAATAAAACTGTCAGTGTTATTGTTTGATGGAGAGCGATAAATACACAAAATATGGTTATTCAGAATATCTATCTGGAAACAGGACGCTTGGGCCAATTTTATTTCCTTTACTTTTGGTTTTAATGTGTTTTTAACATAGGCCACGACCCCATCATTTTGGTTTAAATGTCGAGTAGAGGCAAAACAGTGGTAGTTATTCAGTATTGGAACTGGTTTGTTATCGTTTAACCTACATTCGGTTAAAATTATAACATCAGTTTCAAATTTTAAAGTAGATAGAAATAGTGAGAAATCCTCGAAATTACAGTAAACGCTTCTTATGTTTTGAGAGACAATAGTCAAGTCATTTTTATTTACTAAAATGTGCTTAGAGATCTCAGAGCAATCACATTCTATTGTACGCGCAATTTCAATATTATCAATATCATTTATGGTTTGTAGGTTGTCACCCATTTATAATGTATTTGGTAGAATAGACGGCAGTAACAAGATTTACATAAATTTTATAGACTGCAGGTAGCCGGATGAGGTAAAAAGAGCGCAGCTGTATTACAGTTTTGATGCATGATTTTGTGTATGTGAGTATGTATAGTGGATTTATATTATGAATTTGCGTAACTATGTGTGTATGTGGTGTGTGTTTGAAAAGTTCTGAAAAAGTGTTAGTATGTGTGAAAAAATGTAACTTAATTAACAAAATATAAGATGTTACACAAAAACAATGAGTAGGTAACAAAAAAACAATACAAAGCAATGGCATAATTACTTTTAGAGTTAGGTATATGAGGAACATATAATTATGGTCTAAGAGTCATATTTGTAACATAAGCTGATGTACCTGCTCTTCACTTTTAATAGCCAAAGTTGGTGACAACTCGTCCTTCCTGAGATAAACTTTGCCATATGCGGTCCAGCAGAACTTGTAGGCTCCAGACTTAGTTAAATCCCGAGCAAGGAAATGTAGGCGGGACCCTTTAGGAGTCAGATGTTCTGATAGGAATATAGGGGTGTCTTCCTGTGTTTTGAATCCCAAGTGCTTGCAGCATAACTTTGATTTGTGCTTTAAGTTAAAAGCTTTTCCCATTTTCATAATCTCACCCTTCAATAGTGTAGAGCCAGTTTCAACAATGATGGGCGAATTTTTAATTTCCTTGTCTTTTCCACGTACCCTATAAATGTCCTTAATGTCATATTTGCTGATAGTACAAGCAATGTTTTGGGAGAGGCACATGACCATTTCTATGAGGTCTTCTTTGGATTCACTGGTTTTTTTTGGTACGTTCTTTATTACGAAATTCGACTTGCGACTTCCCATTTGAAGTTCCTCAAGCTTGTTTTCTAACAAAGAAATGTATTTCTTATCAGTCTTGGCCTGGTTTTCTAGCTTGTCAATTTTTTTTTGTAGCTCTTCATTCTGTGCAGTTACGAATGAGATTAAGTTTTCTATTTTGAGATTGGATTGTTGGATGTCTTTCAGAGTGAGAGTAATTTGTTGTATCTCATTTTCTTGTTTACCTGAGAAAAGTGCCATCATTTCTTTCATCTCCTTTTTAAATTCATTCAGCTGATCACTAATCGAGATGTCTTCCCTGCTTCTTTTTACCCGTTGGAATACATACTTAGGCGGCGTCACACTCTCATTTTCCAGTAAATTAATCTCCGTGTCTGATAGAGACTTATTCACTAAAGTGGTCATGATTACTAAGTTACCAGGAATATGTGGAGGTGTAATAACGAGTACGCAAGTTATAACATCCGTAGATAAGCGTATAAGATGATGGTGTAATTTCGGGTGTAATTATTGGTTCGCACGTAGTGGGACGGGTTCCTAATTAGATCCTGTTCTCCAATCTCTTAACAGTGGGGTGTGGCCAGTGCGTCACCAAGCATTGAGGAGGCGCGCGCGCGCAGTAATGAATAATTATTGGTTCTTACATTTACATAGGGCGGTGTCCTCGCAGGAGTAGACAGCTCAGATACCAGGCGCGCACGATCTCAAGAGTCGACGACTCGCAGTACTGCCAAACGTAGCTGCTGTTGTTGTAAACAACTCCTCGGCAATTATGCACTCCTAATTTTTCGTTGAATTAAATTTTACTAAAATTATTTAAATTTATGGAAGAATAATTGCGTATAGTACTCTAGGCACGTCAACACCTTACGGCGGTCCGAGGGGGAGAGGCTTTAATTTCTACCCAACTGCCCCAGGAAGAGAGTAATGTTTTTCGAGAGTAGAGTAAGTGTGTATGTCTATTTCTTTGGCAACGCTGTAGCCTAAATTGCTTGAAGGATTTTAACAATTGAGGTCTCATTAAATTGGTCGTGACCACCGAGTTGACTGACATAGGTTATATGATTTTGAAAAAAAAAAAAACTAAATGCGAGGTAAGTCTTGTCGTATTTTTTGTGACCTGGTTATCAAAAGCTCAAAGAGCCGATCATTAAAATATAACTCACTAAACGTAGGAAATAAAAATAAATAAAAATTTTCGAAACACCCGACTGATAAAAAACAAATACAACGTTCCAAACAAGTCACTTTTCAAGCAGTCTGATGCAGTTGGTGGCATCAAATCTGTGATTGAACTAAAATAAATTCCACGCCGAACGACGCCGGCAAGCGTTGCTTAGCATTTAAAATCGAGCGGCTAAGCTGAAGTGGAAATTGTTTTTTTTCATACTCTTCCGCTGTTCTTTTCTGAACATTTTCTTTGCAGGACCCAAGACAGTTAAAACATTTCTTCATGACTCGTCAAGCTTCATTGCCTCGGCGTTTCTGTGGTGGTCGCCACTGTTGATTCTGACGTTCAGGAGTGACAGTGGTTAGGAATCGTGTGGCAAAAAAAGCACATATAACATGCTTTCCGAGGTGTGGAAGGTTCTGTGTATTTAGTGGATGGTGACTCATCCACGGAACGACCCGGCAAGCGGTTCTTAGCATTGAAAATCGAGCGGCTGTTCTTGCTTAGCCACGAGCTCTTCGTAATCTAATAAGGAAAAACTTTCAACCTCTTTTTACGAAAATTACGCGGACGGAGGAGAATTAAATTTGCCACATTTAAAGTTTATATGGAGAATGAGTGCAGCAAGCTAATCTTTTTATGAAATATGCATTAGAAATAAATAAATGAGTAAAAAAACATTACACTCTCTACCATGCTTTTGACACGTGTATACTCTTTTGTTTACGTTTTGAAAACATGTCATGTTTATGGTCTTTGACAACAAAACCTTAATAACGTTCCAAACTTAAAATTTAAATTAATTTGTTCGATCTCACAGCTAACGTCCAAACAAAACAAGAAGTCAATCGATAAAAAAAGGTTCCGACGAATTGAGAACCTCCTCCTTTTTGAAGACGGTTAAAAATAGCAAGCTTAATCTGCCTTAAAGAAAATCAGCCCAAACCAGAATCTGTCCAAAACCAAATAATACGATACTTCGATCATCTTTTCTTTTTTGCTGAGGTTTTTTCACCGCGTCAGCTGCCTGTTACCATTCCATACAATAGCTTTATCTTTAACGGATATACCGTTCAGAATAAACTTCGCAGAACAATAGACAACAGAAACATGAACATTCATGAATTTCCCTGTCACAAGCTCAATACTTGGGGAACGAAGTCTATAACCACATTAGTTTGGAATAAAATTGCTGTCTTAGACATTTCTTTTGTCTATCAAGGGGGCTATTATTAGTGTTACTTGTGTTACAAAATTCAGAGGATGTGTTTCGCGTTACTTATTGAAAGAAAAAGCCGCTTTTTATATTATTGATAGATTTGTTAAAATTATAATATTATAGCGCAAAGAGCTAAAAGTTAGTATGTTTTTACCGTTCTTCCACACAACCGTCGATGTTTATACACAAAGTAAGGTTCTTACAGTTCGACAGCTTTATATTCTGCACACTATCACTTAGCGAGATTCTCTAGTGACATATGATCCAAAGGTGATTGAGAATCGGCTAAGAAAGGACATTGTCTGAACAAAACCGTCTTTTAAAACCCCTTTTATTGCTCATCGTTTCCTCTGTTATCAGGGTTGTAACCTTTACAATAAAACTAACAGAATTTTGTCAATCTACTCGCTTCCACTAACCAAATGTAAAGCTGCAGTAAAGGACTAGTAGCCCTATAACCCGTCCATTACTACAGTAGGTTTTGGTCTTGGTAGGTTTGGGTTTGGGCGTTGCCACGGAAAACCTACTGTAGTAATGGACGGGTAACGTTAGGTAACAAGGTAAAAACTCACCAATATACATCACACACACACTCACATTGTGCTCAGTGGCATTTTTTTTTGGCTGTGGATCTGTCTCCTACAACAACTAGAAAGATTATGATCTTAAATTCTAGCAAACTTTGAGTTTTTAATTTGTATTTTAAATATTATCCCTGTTTGTTCATGGGGTGGGGACCATGGGGAGGTTAACACCTATAATAGACACCAGATCCTTGAATGGAAAAATGTACATGTCAGATTATAGAATTTATAAATGCTTATGGTAATGTATTGTGTGGAGAAAATAAACTAATAGAATAGAATACTCTTTAATAATTACACCATATAAATTAAAAAAATTATGAAGAAAACGTTACATAGGGTGACACAATGGGCGGCGTTATCGCTAATAGCGATCTTTTCACGACAACCTTACAATACAATATACGAAATACAAGCAACAAAGCAAGCAATATTATTATTGTGACGACTACCATGTAATTTCCACAACGTTATAATATCTAAAGCCATTCAAAGTAAATACTAACACTAATCAATCCCCCAAATTGTATCATCCAGAAAATAAGTCCTGTCTGTTGGCTCTCGGATCACCTCAACAAAATCAAAACTGTCATTGTCCAATAAACACATTAAAACTCGACAAAAATTTCCCTCTCAACCAACAGGCTTTGTGTTATTCAATATCTCACTCGCCTCTCGTTATAATGGAATGCGCGTTCCGTATCCACAGAGTAACAAAAAGCAGTAAATGGATACCAACCGGATTTTATTCCGAGAACTCCCGAGTACTCCTGACAACCTTCATTGAATTACGACAAAGCAGACCTGTAGTTAGGTAGGTTGCTGTCGTACCTATAGACTAGAGCACCCTCTCCCCGTTCATTTCCACCTTTCATTTCATTGTTTGACCATTGTCCGATTCAATAAAATTAATATAAACGTTTTCATTTAAAATTGTTGTGTGCATGACAGGCCGTCCATTTGTGGTCACTTGATTAATAAAGTCGCGTCGGTCGTGTCGTATTTAGTTTGTTTCAGTATGTGTTGTAATGTCCATGGGATAATAGTGCTGAATGCAGTACTTATGTTCTTAGTGGGAGGTCGTTTATTGTGTGAGGGACAGTGTACAGAAAACTTTCATGCAATGTGTACAATATCTACGGATACCTATGAATACATTGTCCACATGTGGTGAAAGAGAATCTGTGTTTTCATGGTAAGTCTCCGTTAGTAATTCGATTAGGGGCGGGACGCAATTCACAACAATGTATACAATGCCTTATTTGTTACTGATTTAGATTCAAAGTATTATGTAGGGGTCTAGATTGAACTTGTTTTTGTTGAATGACCGTAAGTACAGGTTATATTAACTGTAAACCGATTGTAAATCCTACTGCTTACTCATATTATAAATGTGAAAGTTTAAATGAACGGATGTGCCCCTTACACAAAGTGAAGTCGTCTACAATATCATGGCGCAGCTTTTGCCGACTATATTGGGGTTAGCTTCTGATTAGAGTACTTTATATCGCAGCGACTACCTATCTTACTTACTACTAACCCAATAACTCGGTGGTGACACGTTGGCTTCTGGCTACAGACTGCCCGTAACGACAGTCTTAGATCTACGAATGACAACTGGGAGACATTGCTTAACGTCTTTCCAAGTCACGGAGAGGACCTCGACATGTAAGGGATGGTCACCCACCCATGTACATGGACTGATCTCAACGAGCGTACCTTAGCTTTTATTTAAACCGTGCAGCTGTTATTTTAATTTAATTTTATATTTTATTTTTTATTACACTCTTCACAAAGTTTCACATCGGTATGTACGAAAAATATAAATATAAATAAAATAACCAAACTGCATCAAACATGATCCTTTGTGAGAGTCTGGAGTCCATACTAGGATACCCTGTGTGACGGATCACCAAGCTCTCACCCCGAATTTGTGTCGATGACTAATAACTGTCTCTGAATATATCAGGAGGAGATACTAAAAACCGAATAAAAATGCGTAAATACAAAAAGTGATAAACATAAATAACTTAACTATTTTAAAAACTTAATACAAAATAAAAATTTGCTATCTGAATCAGATGTATTGTAGTGCTTGTGAGTGTGTGCAAATTAAATGTGATGGCGTAAACGAGCGTGTGTATGGTGGCACTCATAGGTATGATGAACCACTTTACGCGGGAACTATTAAAAGCTGCTCCGTGGCATCATAATCTAACTTTTGTAGCCAGGCTGAGATTTTCTTTTTACAAGTGTCTTGGGAAGGTTATAAATAGACAAGACTGCGTTAATTGTATCGTTTTGTTGTACAGATAGCTTTCGAGGAAACCAAAATGTCGACGAGCAAAAACTGTATGGAACCGGATTGTGGGACTGACTGTATTTTTACGTCGCTTACCTGCGTATAGGTTAGGATTATAGGTAAGAAGAGAGTGCTTGCGCAAGACCGTATTGTAAACAAAGAGTTGACGTACAGTCAACACTTCCACTCGCTCATAAAGTTATTTGGTGGGAAATAAGAAAGGGAGATAATAACTAACTTTTAAAACAGACCTCTGTGCGCGTTCGATGTGAATCATGGACGTTTTTGTCGACAAAAACGCATAACTATATGGATAGTTATGCAGTAAGAAATTATCGATTGGTATAACGCAAAGTACACAGTCTTCAATATTGCAGGGTCCGCAACATGACGAAGGTTTTAAATACAAATATCAGTTTTCGGATTCTAGCGGCAAGAGTATCTATGTGCGAGTGAAAACTTAGAGTGCTGTCTAGTGTGACGCCTAAGTACTTTATCGATTCTGTATTTTGAAGATGAGGACATGAGCAATGAGTACTAGGAGTCAACAAGAACGTAGACGAATGTGCGGTAATTTTAAAATTATTATGAGAACTAGTTGGTTTTTTTATGTTAAAGGAAATGTACTTTGTCTTATCAACATTGAGAGCGAGTTTATTGCCAGCTAGCCAAGATAACACTAAGTTCAGCCCATTCTGCGCACAACTGTAAACTTGAGGCCAGGAATCGGCTTCAAACAGCAGCGCTGTGTCATCAGCCAAAGTTATGATCTTGCCGCTGGGCATTTTAAGCTCGCAGAGGTAATTTATGAAGGTCAGGAACAAAGGAGGGCCGAGAATACTGGCCTGTGGGACGCCGTGGAAGACGGGACGATTACAACTGGGCCAATCATCAACTTTGACCCTCTGGAATCGGTTAGTAAGATAGTCCGAAAAAAGCTTTAGTTGCACACCCCTTACACCAATGTTCTCCAATTTTTTCCTCAACAGTGGGACGGAAACCGTGTCAAAGGTTTTGGCGAGGTCCATTAAGATTACTATAACCTTTTTATTTACATCAAGTTTTTCACAAACAAGCTTCGGCGTCGCTGGTCGACAAGTCAGAACGGAAACCGTACTGAGAAGTTGATAGAAGAGAATTTTGTTCGCGGCAGTCAACCAGTTGCTTCTCCATGATCCTCTCCAGTATCTTAGACAAAGCAGGCAGTATAGAAATTGGCCCATAGTTGTTGACACAGGCTCCGTCGCCACCTATGAAGATGGGGCGAATCTCTGCTATTTTACAGGCGTTTGGGAATTTGCCGGAGTCAATGGCAAGGTTGCAGATAAATAAAATAGGAGAAATAAAGATGTGGCTATATCTCTTCAGAATGCCGGTAGAGATGTTATCGTAGCCAACTGCAAAATCAGACTTCAGACTAAGAATAATGTTTTCAATCTCTTCAGTCTGCAGGGAGAAAGACCATCGAGTGAGGATGTGGTTTACGCGGTGATGGGTCCGAGTTATTTGAGCAACAGCGGTCAGCGATATTTTTGCCGATGTTCACAAAAAACTCGTTAATGGCATTAGTGGAAGAAATTGGATCCGCGGTGTTTATTAGCTGAGTAGCCTCGTTTTTAAACTTTTTTGTGTGGGTAATGTCTTTTATTGTGTTCCACAACTTTTTGTTATCGGTCTTAGCTGCAGTCTGAAGTTCCATTTTGTCATGTTCTCTTTTTAATTTCTTTAATAGCTCATTGCAGAAGTTTCTGTATATTTTTTATTTAATCATGTTTTGATTATTAGGGTTCTTTTTTGCTTTTTGATGCAACTTGTCCCGATTTCTCATACAGCGCAATAGTCCAGGCGTTATTCATGGTTTAGTGATTTTCTTACGGTTGGAAGTTTTAATAATTTGAGTATTTGGTAGTATAATGTTATTAATTGAGTTAACAAAGTACTGAGCAGCAAGATCGACATCGGTCATTGAATACAATTCATTTAAGTTGAGATTCTCAATTTCAACTGCCAATTTTTCGTAATTGATTCGTTTGATTATTTTAATGGTCTTGTTTTGAGGTTTTTTAAATCCAAAATAAGGATGACTGCATCATGATCAGTGATAGACGTTTCAGTGACATAACAAGAAGCTGGCAGTCTCGTTTTTAAAATAATATGGTCTCAACATGTTTTATTGTGAGTTGGGATAGTATAGGCAGGCAACATGCCGTTTTTTTTTTTTTTTTTTTTGGGGGGTGGGAAATCATCCTATGACTTCTTCCGCTCTGGGGTGGAGCGGAAGGGTGTGTCAGACTCTTACTGACTAAAACCCACCCCTGTTCCTCCCTGCCTCGAGTGCCCGGGGGCGAGGTAACTCTTTCGAATTTATCCTCCACCCCCGGGCAGGCACTGGCCGTGGCAGGCCCCGTCCTTTGCTGACAACTCTTTGAGGCGCGCGTGGAACACTACGCGCCGTCGACTCTCGGGCCTGGTGCTGATCGGACGGCGAGTTACCCGCTACTCGCCGTCCGCAGGCCCGGGTCTACGGTGGCCGGAGATCGTCTCGCAGCCCCTGGCGTCTCCTGCGACGGCTGCTGCTGGGGGCGCTAGGGCGACTCGGTCTCTGTTGAGTCTCCCTAACGTGTGCCGCCTCCCTCTTCGCGAGCATTACTGCTTCGCAGAAGGAGGAGACGGCCCCCCATTCCCTCTCGCTCCGTACCATGGCCTGAACCAGGGCACGGCGCGAGAGGTCGCTGCCGCCTATCGCATCCACGAGGACACGGCGGTGTTCTGCCCAGGCGAGGCAAACCTCCACCGTATGCTCCACCGTGTCCACTGGGCGATCCTCGCAGTGGAAACACGCAGGGGTCACCTCCGCCTTGATCCGACACAGGTACTTCCCGAAACAGCCATGTCCGGTGAGCACCTGCGTCAGGCGGAAGGTGAGGGCGCCGTGACGCCTCTCCAGCCACTCCTCAAAGAGGGGCACTACCGCCTCGATGGTGGCGTGCCCAGCGCTGGGTTGCGACAGTCGCTCTCTCCATGTCACCATGAGATCCTGCCGGAGCTCGGTCCGCCGAGCCGCGAGTTGTCGCGGCAGCGGAGTTTCGCCCCGGCGTTTGGCCTCCTCGCGCCACTCGTACAGGTGCGCGAGGATTTTTGCCTCCAGATCCCACGGTGACAGTCCGGCAAGGAGGCTCGCCGCCTCACGGGAGATCGTGCGGTATCCGCGGATGATGCGGATCGCCATGACCCTCTGGAGGCAACATGCCGTGGGATGCTGTTTTTTTTTTTTTTTTGGGGTGTGGGAAATCATCCTATGACTTCTTCCGCTCTAGGGTGGAGCGGAAGGCCGTGTCAGACTCTTAATGACTAAAACCCATCCCTGTTCCTTCCTGCCCTGAATCCTCAGGGGCGAGGTAACTCTTTCGAATTTATCCTCCACCCCCGGGCAGGCATCGGCCACGACGGGCCCTGTCGTGTTTGCTGACAACTCTTTGAGGCGCGCGTGGAACACTACTCGCTGTCGACTCTCGGGCCTGGTGCTGATCGGGCGGCGAGTTACCCACTACTCGCCGTCCGCAGGCCCGGGTCTATGGTGGCCGGAGATCGTCTCGCGGCGCCCGAAGCCCCTGGCGTCTCCTGCGGCGGCTGCTGCTGAGGGCGTTAGGGCGACTCTGCCGTTGTTGAGTCTCCCGAACGTGTGCCGCCTCCCACTTCGCGAGCATTACTGCTTCACAGAAGGAGGAGACGGCTCCCCATTCCCTCTCGCTCCGTACCATGGCCTGAATCAGGGCACGGCGCGAGAGGTCGCTGCCGCCTATCGCATCCACGAGGACACGGCGGTGCTCTGCCCAAGCGGGGCGAACCTCCACCGTATGCTCCACCGTGTCCTCTGGGCGATCCTCGCAGTGGAAACACCCGGGGGTCACCTCCGCCTTGATACGACACAGGTACCTCCCGAAACTGCCATGTCCGGTGAGGACCTGTGTCAGGCGGAAGGTGTGGGCGCCGTGGCGCCTCTCCAGCCACTCCTCAAAGAGGGGCACTACCGCCGCGATGGTGGCGTGCCCAGCGCTGGGTTGCGACAGTCGTTCTCTCCATGTCACCATGAGATTCTGCCGGAGCTCTGTCCGCCGAGCCGCGAGTCGTCGCGGCAGCGAAGTTTCGTCGAAGTATTGCCTCCTCGCGCCACTCATACAGGTGCGCGAGGATTTTTGCCTCCAGATCCCACAGTGACAGTTCGGCAAGGAGGCTCGCAGCCTCACGGGAGACCGTGCGGTATCCTCGGATCATGCGGATCGCCATGACCCTCTGGGACGCGTTCATCTGGCGAGCTGATCGCTGCCTCAATGAACGCGCCCACACCGGTGCCCCGTAGAGGGCCATGGACCGCACGATCCCCGCGTAGAGCCTCCGGCAGGAGGCGTTTGGCCCCCTCAGATTGGGTAGGAGCCGCTTCAAGGCGACCCCGGCCCTGTCCAATCTGGGAGCCAAACGTCGAAAGTGCTCGACGAAGTTCCACCGGCTGTCGAGGACGAGTCCCAGGTACTTCATCGTACCCTCGACGCCGATGCGAACCCCTCCTACCGTGATCTGGGAAGCCGCCGGTGGCGCGTTCCGAGGACCATGAAAACACATGGCCTCGGACTTGTGCAATGCCACCTCGAGTCCCAGTTGCCGGATCCTCTCTATGACTGTCGCAACCCCGCGTGTCATACGGTCGGCCGCCGCCTCGTGCGACCACCCCTGCGCCAAGACCAGCGTGTCGTCAGCGTAGCACACTACGCTGACGCCAATGGGGAGGTCGGCGCGCAGCACCCAGTCGTATCCGATGTTCCACAAAGGCGGCCCCAGGACCGATTCCTGTGGAACACCGTACGACATCTCTCGCCGGTTCCATTCTCCCTGATGACCGGGGTAGATGACGGCTCTGTCCGTCAAATACGCCTCGACTGCGCGACGGAGGTAGGGCGGCACCCGGTGATATCGGAGTGCCTCCACTATGCAACTCCAGGGCAGGGTGTTGAAGGCATTGGCGATGTCCAGAGACACCGCCAAGACGACCCTACCCCGGGCCACTGCATCCCCCGTCGTGAGGGCTCGTAAGCGCATGATGGCGTCCTCTGTGGAGTGCCCCCTGCGGAAGCCGTACTGGCTCTCCGCCAGATCCGGCCCCACCCGCACCATCTGCCCGACGAGGCGGTCTGCAATTACTCTTTCAAAGAGCTTGCCCACCTCGTCGAGCAGCACAATGGGCCGGTAAGCGGACGGAGAGTCCGCGGGGCGCCCCACCTTCTTGATCAGAACCAGCTTCCCCGTCTTCCACCGACGTGGAATCTGGCCCCTCTCCAAGCATGCGCTTAGAAGCCCTCTGAGTCGAGGCCCGACAGCCTCTTGCAAGGCCAGGACCCAGGCTTTCCCATGAAAGCCATCGGGTCCTGGGGCGGTGCTTTTGGCGTTCAGCCTTCGCACCGCCACTCTATGCCGTGGGATGCTAACAAATTAAGGTAATGGGCACAATTTGAGTCAGTGCTGTTCTCTGTTATGTTCACATTAAGGTCCCCTATTAAAATCAAGTTTTTTATATGAGAAATTGTATTCAAAAAAAGGTCGAGGGATGAGAAAAAGTTATTAAGGTTTTTGTAACCAGCAGGTCGGTAAACTGCTACCATCACCGTGTTATGGTTAATTTTAATCATTAGAAAGTTGCAATCAGAGATGATAGGTTCCTCTATGCATACTCTCATGTTATTTTTGCAATAAATAACAACTCCTTCATTTTGGGTTAAGGAATTATTCGACTTGTAGTAATTATAACCATCAAGCGGTGGAACGTATTGAGTGCAAGATAACCAGCATTCCGTTAAAACAATGAAGTCCCAATCTATTTGCGATCTCTGTAATAATGTGAGAAAACCTGGTGTATTACGTGTTATACTTCGGATGTTTTGATGTATAACTTTAATTGATTGATTGGAGTCAGTTAAAATGTTTCTGCAATTGTCAATATCGCAAGTGGACGAATGCGCTATAGAAATGCGGTCAAGGTCAGAGATTATGTCTTTAGTACAATTGAATTTTAACGTTATGGAATAGCGAGATCTTAACTTGGTTGATGCAGCATGGAAAATAAATTAAAAAGGCAAATAAACATTCGGTAAGCGAAGTAATGTTATTTATCCAAACAGTAGAAAACATTGGTAAGCTGCACGTTGACTGTAAACTACAAATACGCACGTGCGGCGTGTAACAAAATGTGAAAAAGTTGTGAATGGTTTAGAAACCCTTTTAAGTACATTAGCGAAGACGGTACAATAATAAAAATACAATCTCAGTTGTAGGGTATGCAGTTTTTTTTGTGACAAAGAAGTACACTTGCTATATTGTTGAATACCTACGGTCTGTTTATCAGTATTAAGATGATTTTGTAAATAGAGGCATTTACGCTCGATGAGATAAATTCCATTTGAAGTAATGTAACTTATCATATTGATTATGACTATGTTCATAACAGTAATTGTGTATGGATGATGTTTATTCAGTTTAAACACTGATTTACGTGTGATGTGTGTGTCAAAGTGTTTATTTGTGAAGTGTAAAGTGCTAGTTTTTATAAGTGTGTTTAGTAGGATATAAAATAGACGATAACAATTAATGACGGTAAGTACAAGTTCAAGTCATTTAGACCTTATCATAAGAAGATCTTCCTCGCTGTCAATTCGATTTGGACGAGACGATTCTGTTTCTTTTATGTAAATCTTGCCGTATGAATTCCAGAAACTGTGATAATTAAACTCATTTTTTAAACTCTTTACCAAGTAGCGTATTTTTTTGGCAGCAGGTGCCAAAAATTCATCAATATAAATTGGTTGAGACGGAGATGGTGTAACTATCAACTGAATATGCGAAGTATTTAACTTGTTGTTTTTGTTTTCCTTGTTGAAAGTTCTACATCTTTTTATCATACTATTCTTCAAAAACGTTGTAGTAAATTGAAAGATGATAGGGGTCTTGTTTTCCACTTTTGTCTTTATTCGGTAGACATCGTAGACATCAGAATCATTAATAGGCTGACCAATGACTTGCCCATGTTTTTCACGATGGATTGTAGCGCCTCCTTGTTTTCATTACGATCTTTAGGGATATTGTTTATTTCAATCGAAGCTGCGCGAGAATTGCGTTCCAGTAACTTTTGACTCTAAATAAGCAATTGTCTTAGTATTTTTGGAGTTTTCATGGTCCAATGCACTCATTCGTTCTCAGATAGCGTCATATTTATCAGAGACGAATTGTAAACCTTTCTTAATATCCTCAGTTCGTTCTTGAATGGAGTGCATTGCCGTGTTGAGTTGGTCTAACTTGAGATGTTGTTGTTTTTGAAAACCTTCGAACATCGCCTTGATTTCAGAAATGGACGCTTGGAAATCAGCTGATTCATTGCATTTCCTCTTGAATCTCATAGTGATGTTACGCGTACTTTCTGATTCACATTGATTGGAAGAAAGATCTATTTGAGTATCAGAGCCACAGCAGCCATGAATTGCGTTTTCCAAACTGGAAAAAGCTGGAGTAGATTGCATGGGCACCTGCACCTGTGTTGAAGGCGGCGGTGTGCGTTGAGTAGACATATCAGCAGACAGGGGATAATTAGCCGTGTGTGCTATAGTGCGTTGTGAGCGTGTGCTGCACAGTGGAAGTGATCGTTGGGCGGGGCCCACGTCCTTGCCGTTATTGCTGGTGTGCTGTTGATACGCGGTTTGCGTGTGTGTGTTAGCTACGCTACTCACGGTGTTCCACTTTGCACTGGTTCTGGTACGTTTGTTTCGCACACGTTTAAGTTTACGCACATTAATTTAAGTTTAATTTATCAAAAACAGTAATTTTAAATAAAAAAAAACTTTTTAACAAAAAAATTAACCGACGAAAAAGAACTAAAAAGCAAAAAATAAATAAAACTTTTAAGTCTTGAGTAATGAGCATATTTACCTACATAAAATATCAAATTTTATATAAACTAATTTTGACTCGGCGCCAAACAACAATCTGATTATTAAATATCTAAATTTTATAAGTACTTACAAATGAAGAAGGCTGTAAGTAGGTAATTAATCATTTTATTAATTGGCGCCGACTCAAAATTAGTTTATATAAAATTTGATATTTTATGTAGGTAAATATGCTCATTACTCAAGACTTAAAAGTTTTATTTATTTTTTGCTTTTTAGTTCTTTTTCGTCGGTTAATTTTTTTGTTAAAAAGTTTTTTATTTTTTGATTTTTTGTGGCTCGCATCATCTTGTAACACTCCGAGGCTAATTTCTAATTCTTCATCATTCCTCTTGCCACTGAGCTGATGAAATAACCATCCTTCCATGAAGTGCCCAGGATATTGACCAGTTGAGGTTACCTCCAATACTGTAAAGACGTCTTTTCTTCAAACCATATTAAGTGGTATTTGTCACTAAAACTAGTTTTTATATCTAACTTCTATTGTTTAGGAAAGCTATGGTTTCCATCATCAGCTCAGTTTCATGATGTGATGGTTCCTAAATGCAAATACCTGATTAAGTTATGAATAGTAAACAGAAACAATATTCGTGCCCAATTTTCGAGGTTCCCTCTTAATTTTTTCAGGATCCCATGATCAGATCCTGATGTCCTTGACATGGTACCACCCTTGAGGTATACCCTATCCAAGAAAAGAAGAATCATCAAAATCGGTTCATAAATAACGGAGTGAGGGCCGAACATACGTACAGAAACGCTAAACGTATCCAGAATTTTCGAGGTTTTCTCTCAATTTTATCAGGATTCCATTGTCACATCCTGATTTCCTTATTATAGGACCATCCTTGAGGTATACCCTATCTAACACAAGAAGAATAATCAAAATCGGTTCATAAATAACGAAGTGAAGGCCGAACATACATACAGAAACGCTAAACGTGCCCACAATTTTCAAGGTTTTCTCTCAATTTTATCAGGTTTCCACTGTCAGATCCTGACTTCCTTGACATGGGACCACCCTTGAGGTATACCCTATCTAATAAAAAAAGAATAATCAAAATCGGTTCATAAATGACGGAGTGAGGGCTGAACATACACAAAAAAAAAAAAAAAAAAAAAAAAAAAAAAAATATATATATACGGTCGAATTGAGAACCTCCTCCTTTTTTTCGTCGGTTAAAAATAAAAAGTAATCGCAATTGCAGATACGTCCGAACAGTTCGGAGATTCAGGGGGAGAGGGAATTATTAAAAACCAACAATGTCTTCAAACCTCCCATTTCCACTTAACAAGAACTTTATATAAACAGTACACCTAAGACTACCTACAATACTGTCTTTCCTTTTTCTCTTTAAAATCCATGCAAAGGTTGTCTTGAAAAGATCGCTTTTAGCGATAAGGCCGCCCATTGTGTCACCCTATGCAATGTTTTCTTCATTTATATGTTCTGTAATCTAAATGGTGTACTTAATAAAGAGTATTCTATTCTATTCTAATGACGTCCAAACTAGCGACAATGATACACGTCAATGTTATGCGACGGAGATCAAATTCACTAAATGATACTAATGTGGACCCGGCCTACGAGGCTACGGTGTAGCCGCGTTACAGCTACGATATCGATTGAACTATGTGTAGTCGTGAGATTCAAGTATTGAGCCTTGTAACGGACATTGTAATTACTGAGAAATACCAGAAACTTTCAAGTATTTCCAATTAATTAATAATTAGGTACCTTGACGACATTGCGTGATGGGTAATACTGGGGCATCATATGTCATAAATGGAAAGTTAAAATTCCATTGCCACCCATACTTTTTTACGGTCTTTTTTTTTTCTTTTGAGGAGCTCGTGCCTAAAGAAATACCAGCCGCGTGGGTTGATCCATCAGGTTAAGCTACGCTTGCCGGGGTCGGCCCGTGGATGGGTGACCATCTTTACATACCGAGACACCTCCGTGCCTCGGAAAGCACGTTAAGCCGTTGGCCCCGGCTGTCAAACGTGGATCTTTGACAGTCGTTACGGGTCGTCAGAAGCCCGAAAGTCTGACATCCAGTCTTACGAAGGAGTATCGTATTACCCAGTAACTGGATTGTGGAGGTCAGATAGGCAGTCGCTCCATGTAAAATACTGGTATTCAGCTGCATCCGGTTAGACTGGAAGCCGACCCCAAGATAGTTGGAAAAAGGCTAAGCAGATGATGATGACTTTTTACGGCCTTTTAATTAAAAATGGTCACTTTAAAAGCAACTTAAAATACACAACACTTTCTTGAGTTGGTGGCGATGGATTATCATTGTGTCGAATTATTCATTCAAGTTAATATCAAATAGTATTACAAGGATTACTACAGAATCTGATTTCAAGAGTTTCTACGTGCATTTCAATTCATTGGCAGGAATGCATCAACTCGCAGGTGGTAAAAAACCAAACCCGCCATGGATGCATAAAAATAGTTTAGACTAGATACATTTTCGGAATCGCATTCGGAAAAGCGGATTGTGAAAACTATTTGGTATAAAAGTAAGTAAATATTTGTACAGTCAGACACGTTAGTAATTGGTGCAGGTGGAGGCTTGGAGCATTTCAGTTATTTTATAAATGGCATGAAAATTCTATTAACGTTCGCGTTCCAATGTTTGCTAAAACAATGTGTGTTAGTTTTTCAGTCGATTAATGGGATTTGAATTCGTTTGGAATTTATTGATGAATATTTTACCGGCATAGAAATGATCCTTTGTTATTCTGGGGTATTGATAATAAAAGAACTCTGAGTTGTAAAAACACATGACACAGTTGGCGCAGTGACACAGTTGCGAGTTTGATTCCCGCACGGAACAAATATGTATGTACGTGTATGGCCTATAGTCACCTAGGTTAACACGTTTGTGAACGGACCCACGATATAGGAGTAATTTCTTATGTGGGGCAAACGTTTAAACAAAAAAAATGTTCAAGTATTTTTTGTGATGGATTTGTTGGTATAAGTCACAAGAGCGATTACTGAGCATGAGGCTTTGCGTTTTATTCCCAAAGCGGTCGAAATGTTTTTGGTTTTTCTATGAGGAATTTCGTCTGGAAAAGGACAATTAACCCCATGATTGCATGAGATGAGCTATAGAACATGGGAAACATGACTGGCGAAATATGTAGTCGCATCTTTAGGCTGCCGCTGTTCTGCCATTTCCAACTGTCTCATATAAACTCCTGAAAGCTCAGTAGTTTCAATGTATCCGTATTTTGTGTATCCTGTCAACAGCATTGACACATGCTTCCCGGTCTGTTGGCAAATATGTTTAGGCTGGTTTCACAGCTGTCCAGGAGACCCGTACGGGCCAACCCATACGGGCTCCCGGAACGGAGACATACGTGAGGCGCTAGAACGTTGTTTCACAGCGACGTGGATTGGTCCGTACGCGACCCGCTCTGGGTAGAGCCCGTACAACGCGTCCCGAACGGGTCGTTTGCACGGATCGTTCCTGGTTTTATCGTTTAAGTTCACAAATGCACTTTCGAGCTACGAGGATGGGGTATAACCCTAGACATTTTCTCTGTCGTCGTCGCCTCTTACAAATTAAATATACACCAATTATTTTTAAAACGTTCGTATTCTTTTTATATGCGTCTGTCTCCCACTAGTAAAACTATAATACTGAACCCTTGTTCAGTAGCGTCAGAGCACTGCGGGCGCTACCCGTACGGGTCTCCCGGACAGCTGTGAAACCAGCCTAGCCGCTTCAAACTTTCGCCGCTGACAAATACTGCGATTTCACTGTTAAATTGAGCCGCCTTTTCAATTAAATCCTCTTTTACTTTACAATTGGCCACAAGGTACTTACAGGACACAGGTTTCTTCTCTGTGAGACGGACCATAATCTACCACGTGGGTCTAGTGCGGTTTGGCAGACGTATCAAAGGCTTCGAATTTTCGGTTCAAGGATGTTACATTCACCGTTTTAAGGCGCTATTAACTGCCAACGACCTTGAGTGGTTAGCTTGCGTGTTCTGTGCTGAGCTCACGTAACGATTTGTACTTTCACCCAGTAATAGGACTCTCCCATCAAGGAACATTGTCCGAAATTAGACACATTATTAATTTATTATACATACAACAACAGGTATTATACCTACTAAAACATGTATACTAAAATATAAATAATGAAATGATCTAAAATGGTGAAGGTTTATTCAAAATACGCTTTATAGTTTTTGCGTGGTTCTCATTTTTTTATCCGTGTTAGACACAATTTTAAAATTTAATTACACTATGTTATAAAAATATAATTTCAAATATTCGCTACGGAAATTGTCTAGAGTAACATATATTTTCTTCAACGAAATAAGACTAGTCGTTTAGATGTGATGTTCAATTAAAAATCATTAGAAGTCGTATGACTGCGCCTTAAGGGTCTCCTACCGGCCAAGTGGCGCCCCCATTGAATTAAAAAATCGTAGCATAGCCTAGAAAATAAATATTAAAGAATCCAACGTCACGTTTGTTACAAAGAGGATAAAGTATTTTTACGTTGTTAAAACAGGTCTCAGAATGTTTCGTATCCAAAGTAATATAATATTTATTTTCTATGCTATGCTTCTTCTTCTTCTTTTCGTGTCGTGGTACATTTAAAATTTAGTTATATTGTATGGGCCCAGTAAGTGGCCACGTTTATAGCGGCATCGGAGGCCCTGTTCAGATCATCCAGGGTGCAGGTGAAAGCACATTTGGGACACTCCAGTAGATGGGACATAGATTGAACAGGAGAACCGCACTCGCACTGTGTATTAGATGGATCGATGATCCCCCGCTTCGCCAGATTGCACTTGTAGCGGCCCACTTGGGTACGCAACCGTAGCATAGCATAGGTATTATTACCTATGCTATGCTACGATTTTTTATTCAATGAGGGCGCCACTTGGCAGATAGTACGGCCTTAACAGCAAGTGGTGAAGAAATCAATTAGGTATAATAAAGTGCCTACCTATATGTAAATCGGGGTCGTGACCACTGGGCACCCCACTTTGGGTTGCTGCTCATTGAAGCAATTACCTATTGAGTTATTGCGACTTTAACACTCTTTTAGCTTGGTATGTATTGTAACAGATTCTTTGAACGTGATTGTCACTTTTTTTTTGGGTTGAATTGAAACTTCGTACACTTAACAAGGACCGATGACAATGCATGGTTAGCTAAGTGACGTCATTCTAAATCCGATATGGCGGACTCCCAAAGATGGCGGACTAGTTATTTTTTATGCATTTCCATGTTATGAGTATCAAATGAAAAGGTTTGCTAAGAAATGTAAAAATAAAGCGTGATATAGTGGAGTTGCCCAAGCGTGTAAATAGCTGTGGTTCTCTGCAGGGTGGAGGACAGTGTTACGGCCAAACACTTGGATTGAATGCTGGCCCAAAATTGCCTATATTTGTCTGTATAACTTCAAGTTAGGAGTGGTTGGCAGTAGACGGCGCATGTGGCCCAACTCTAAGCTAGTAAGAACAAGCGGTACCTGACTTTTCCTTTGGCAGCCTCGCAGGAGTCCGACGAGTGGCCACTCGATTCTCTTCACACCAACACTCCTGGTTATTCTTGTTCACTAGTTACACGGACGCGGTAAATATGGGGTTATTTATTATTCCCGGAGAATTCCCAACGTTTACGGGATATTACTCGGGATTTTAGTGTATTTGCGGGGACGATGTTAATAAGACGTTAATTTAGTCTGCGGTGAGATGCGCTCGGCGTCGCGGCGTATAGCGCACTGATTGCCTATGGTTCCCGTAAAGCCGGCTACACACTTGCCTCACATGCTAAAGCAAGACACACACGTCGTGATACCACACCCCATCCAACTTGCAGAGTGGCGCAACTCGCCACACCATATAGTTTTTTTTTATATTTTTTTTTATGTCCACTGTTTATTTTGTCTAGAAGCATGTGATTGTTTTATACGTCAACGCAATCGGACCATTGAACAGTTTTCTTGTTAGACCATGCATATTATGTTAACGAAAGCCCAATTAAAATATGCGTCGTATAAAACATCGTATTTCTGAATTCTTTAAAATAAATAAAGACAATAAACATTCCTATTAATGCCTTTGTATATTTGAAAAACTTTCCGTAAATATTCGTTACCATTTAATGAATAGGAATATAAAAATATAATATAATAATATATAATATATAACGGGAAATTAGAACTTCATCAATAATTATTTGTTTTTTTTTTAAATGTTAGCGAGCGGCAGGCTTCCGGTTAAATATATTATTCGATACAGATTGGCGAAAAAAAACAATCTACTTTTTGGAATATTTGTTCAGAAGAACGATACTTAATTAATGAATATTTATTATCTTTTTAAAATAATAATGTCACGTTGTACTGGGATCGGTCTTACATCACTTGCCAATAAGCCAGATATAGTGGTGATAGATAAGGTGTTATATTCTCACATAATAAACATCGAAAAGTTGAAAATTGAAAGCTGAGGAGGAGAAGTACTTAAATCAAATATTATGCAAATAAATATTATTATTATTATTTCGACGAGGTTGTCAACATGTGGAATGTGGACTCTGCTGTCAATGTGCCAACTGTCGTTACCGCCAACGGCCTGATGGACTTAAAAAGCTTAGACAACCACCTGTCGAAGCTGTTTTTGCGTGGTTTGAATTGACTGAAATTCATAATTTTAGAGAGATTTAAATGTGAATATTTTCATTAATATTTGCAAGGCTCAGGGGAAGTTTTGGCATTATAACTCATCGCCTACAAACCCGAGAACGTTCCTGAAATTGGGTGCTCAACTTTAATGAAACAAAAAGTACAAGTAGAATTTCCAACACAGAGCACGACAGAGTTTTTTTTTAAAAACTTTTGAATGCCGGTCGGAGAATTTAATAACAAATTTACTAATCTAAGGCGAACTAAATCTGTAGTAGGATGATTAATTTTTAACTTAACTTTTAGGCCCCTTCTCATAGTGCAAAAAAAGTTTTTAAAAAGAAGAAAGAGGAAGAACGGTCGAACGAACTGAAGATTCGCAAGAAAAACGAACTATAACCAGAACTTAAACTTAGCAAGTCTATCCAGAACTGTAAATCATTTACCAGCTCTCGATTTACGCCTGTTTAAATAATCACGCAGCGTTCTATAAGTGGATGTCTAGACTGGACAGCGCCTTTGCGAAAATTTGCAATTTCCTGAGAATTCTCGTTACCGTGTAGTTACAGTTGCGTCTGGAGAGCATTTAATATAGTCGCTTTGTACCTGAGGTAGTACGCCGCCGTCTATGCAAAGCATTTTGAGTTTGAGACTTCAGTCTTTTGCTGTACCGTTTAACATACTTTCTTTGATAAGGAATGAGTATAGTTCTTAGACGTCGAGTCGGAAAATCTTTTTGCGATGTTCTTATGCCTGTTTTTGGAATTTACATGCATTGAAATGTAGGTTTTAAGTTGTGTTCCTTAATATTATATATTATACCTAAGTACTCGTATTGAAATATTTTTATCAAAAGCTTTCTAATGAATATAAACTGGTGTACAACGACGCGTTTCATTTTTAATTTTCTATTTCGAACTTAACATTTGTTGCACTCAAAATATTTTTTTCATTTCCTCGGTATGCAATACAAAGTTAAAGTCTGAAGGCAACAGTGTTAATTGACAAAATAAAACTAAACACGTCTATTTACGTCAGGCGGATATTTTTCATTATTGGAAATTCACAAAACACCCAACTGCAAAAAACAACTAAAAAATAATAATATTTTCAAAAACCCGACTGTAAAAATCAACTAAAAATTTCCAAACAAGTTACTTTTTAAGCAATCTGATGCAGTTGGTGGCAGTTATTTTAGTTCATTTATTGATTCCAAGCCACAAACTGCTTGAAAAGTGGCTTGTTTGGAACTTTTTAGTTACGTTTTACAGACGGGTTTTTCGAAAATATTCAGTTTTTTTATTTTCTACATTTTAGTGAGTTATATTTTTGGAATTGCCTCCCCAAACCCTTTATTTTGATACCCCACTTAATATAGTTCATTGACTTTAATTTTTATCTTTTTCACAAGCGTTTGGTTGTCGCTATACTAAATTTTCATGACTGTATTTAGTAGCACTCGCAAGATTAAGGCGAATTAATTGACATAAGAATTATCAAAATAGGCCCACGCGTTTGGTCTCTGAAGTGCCACAAAGGAGAAAACATACACATAGGCTGATAAACACATCACCCTCTCTTGCGTCGCGCAGTTGGGTAAAATGTTACTTTTCAAGCAGTCGGATGCAGTTGGTGGTAGTTGTTTTAGTTCAATCGTAAATTGAACGCTATCAACTGCATCAGACTTGGCCCGAACTTTTTTGAAAGAAAATGAAAGAAAAAGAATTTATTTGCCACAAATTAACGACATACACAACAATATGATTATGCTAACTTAACCCTTATCGATAGTTCCCTTGTCCCCTTGTCGTTATCGGCTTTTAATATTTTCTTTTCTATCAGCCGCCTTTTTTGATATCTCACATGACCAATTGACCATGTCACAAAAAATGAGCACAACTACCTAATTTTTAACTGATTTCAAAAAAAAGGAAGAGGTTCTCAATTCGACTGTATTTTTGTTTAACTTTTTTAAGTGAACCGTTTTTGATGATTATTTTTTTTATTTGAAATCTGGTGGTTCTCATGTGGTTTCATTTAAATTTGATCAAAATCTCACCAGTTGTTTTTGAGTTATCCTTAATAATGCGTATTTATTGACTTCGACTACATTGACGATGTTAACAGCTGAGTGGCCGAGAGGTAGCAGCTGAGACTGCTGTGCCAAGAGTCGTGAGTTCCGTCCTGAGCAAAACATTTGCCTTTTTCTGCCCGGGGGTGGAGGATAAATTCGAAAGAGTTACTCGCCCCCGGGCGCGTAGGGCAGGGAGGAACAGGGGTGGGTTTTAGTCAGTAAGAGTCTGACACGCCCTTCCGCTCCACCCTAGAGCGGAAGAAGTCATGAGATGATTTCCCACCCCCCAAAAAAAAAAAAAAAACATTGACGATGTTCTCATTTTATTTATTGAGACTCAATTCGGGTATAACTTTACTATTTAGATATGTTACGGGGTACAACAACTCAAGAGTGAAAAATAAAAAGTATTTTACAAAATAATGCAACCGACTTCCATAAAAAACACAACAAAATTGAAAAATAACTTTAATTTCAGAAGTCAGTGTCAAATAACGAAGAAACAAAACTAGAAACACAACAGAAAGTCGGTTGTATTTTCATACTACAGTTTCAAAATTCATATAGCCTGTCACTCCGGCTGTCAAGATTAGTCTTGACTTGATTGGTCTCATTAGACCAATCAAGTCAAGACTAATCTTGACAGCCGGGTGGCTTAACGGCTGGGTGGATTTTTACAAATTTAGTATCATTATACTAAATTTGAAAAAATCCACCCAGCCGTTTAGGCGTGTGGAAAAATAGAGATGCAAACATACATACATAATAGGCGGGTAAACAGGACTGAAATCAGAAGGCTAGGATGACCGCAGCTGCTGCATCCTGCATAGATAAGTGAGTTTGTCTCCGTTGAAATAAATTTAATGCATTTGTCGTGTCCTTTCACGGATAAAACGTACAACTGTCTGTCCGTCTTTTATCTCTACCTGGACTTTTTAGTTGTCTAGCAACGGCTGTGATGTGAAGCTTTGTTGTTACTACTATGTAGGGATGAGGTAGTGCAAAAAAAAAAACCAATCGGTATTTTTAAGTATCGATTTTTTAGGTTTATAAATATGCACAACGATGCACCGATTATTATCATTTAAAATGATTTCCTAAATATATCGAGTTATTAACTGAAGTACCATAGCCAGCCAGTCACTTACAACTTTTTTATATAGACTCATCACACTCGTACTCACATTCGATATATCGACTTGAGTTGATAACCGGTAAATGGTTCAAATTTAACTTCTAAGATTTTTTTTCATTGTTACAGTTAAAGCTCATAATAAAAGCGTGTTAAACATACCTATAAAACAGTTAATAGTAATAAAAACATTTTTTTAAACAAGCTTTTATACCGGCTATAGTAATTAAGTGTTTACACAAAATTTCGTGTTGTTGTTAAGCATTTAAGAGTTTCTTTATCCAGGTCATGCTTAGCATAAAAATGCATTGTTATCAGAACTGAACTCACATGTAAAAAAATAACTGCGTAGGATAACAGGAAGTGATTCTAATTCATCTTGCAAGATTTGACCCGAACGTACATACTAACATTGCTAGTTAAATAAAAGGTTGTAATAAAACAGGTGTAAAATAAAACAGAGCAGTATTATGAATGGCACAAACAGGTAAAAGGTAAAAACAATGCAATAATCGCAGGCGCTTCGCGATCGTGGTGCGTGCGCTCACGGTATTGTGTGGCGCGCGTGGTTACTTCCGCGTCGTCGCACTTCAGAGCACATTCTCAGATGCACTTTTAAAGGCCATGCATGTTACTCGTACACATTTTGTTTATGTGTCGTGTCGTTAAAAAATCTGGCCAAGCGCGTGTTGGATTTCGCACATTAAGGGTTCCGTGTACCAAATATTGGTATTTGTTAGTAAAGTATACGTATTAATAAATATTATCACCAAATTTCATGTTCATAGGTCACTGGGAAGTTAGAAAATTCTTAGTAACAAAATTTTGTGTCAAACGACGGACGGACCGACAGACAGACGGACAGACGGACACGTGAATGACAACAATAGGGCTCCATTTGGGCCCTTCGGGTACAGAACCCTAAAAAGTTTGATAGTTTCTTAAATATATTATATGTATATTATAAATTTCTTACCACAATTTCACCGGTATATTAGGATATTAATTGGTGAAACTGTAATATGTTGTTGAACAACTTACAAAAAACTGATTAGGATGTTCTTATTTAAATGTTTTCCTAGAAACCGAATTTAGAATCCACTGAGTTGTATTTAATAAACTAAATGGTGCTTACACACGGTGCATTTTTTTAATATTCTTTTTTGTCGCTGGAGTAAGAAAAGGCGCGGGTAATTTGCGCGAGCAGTATACAAGTACAAGTTAATCGCTTGTACTTGTACACGGTGCAAGTAGCTGGAGCAAGTGAGTGTTAAGTTGCTCGGTTGGTCAACGCTAAAACTTGTAACCAGCGCGCGTCGCAGATCGCGCGAGGATTAGAAAAAGAAGAAAGAAAAGAAAGAAAGTAAACTAGTATATATTGTGAGCCTCGCGGCTGCGCCAAATAGGTCCAGGTCAGCAAAATGCCAGACAACTAGTAGTTGCCTTTTTTTGTGGTGTGGGAAATCTTCCAATGACATCTCCCGCTCTAGGGTTGAGCGAGAGGGCGTGTCAGACTCTTACTGACTAAAACCCACCCCTGTTCCTTCCTTGCCCTGAATGCCCAGGGGCGCGGTAACTCTGTTTCGAATTTAGCCACAACCCCTGGGCAGGCATCGGCCATGACGGGCCCCGTCATAACTAGTAGTTGCCTGACGCTGGTTTTCAACTGAACCTTACGTTGAAGTGTACGGATGTGAATCAGTTTTTTAAGGTGTTACATATACAGTTAAATAGATAAATGTTAATGTGTAGAAAACGATATATATGTATAATAATTTGGCGTCCAGTGATAAATAAGTTTGGGTTAAAAACAAAAAAAAAAAATTGAATGTTGTTGTTTAGAATTAAAACAATAACTTAATGTTATAAAAATAAAACAATTGAAACAACAAGTACAAATTAATAGAATCTAATTTAAATGTTTTTATTATTTTTTATTACTTGTTACAATTATTTTGATTACTTGCGCGGGTAGCTCGCGTTGCTACATGTTCGAGTAGCTGAACTCGCTCATCACCTTTCCTACCTCCACCTGTAATACGCGGTAACATAGTGCTCATTTGGTCAATGTGTATATTCAAGACGTCAGTATTACTTGCATGGACTGGGCTAACTCGCAGCCCAGACTTAAATCTGCCACCTCGCAGAACATGCATGGGACGTGCTCGGGAGATGCGTTAAATAACTGCGATGTGTATGTTATATATATTGTGTGTGTATTATGTATACGTTAAAATAGCTTTTTTTAGTATTTAAAAAATCACACGGTGTACAAAACGTGTAATGTATACTGTTCTCTTCCTCAAGGAAGAGTTTTGGCCGAAAGGTGTGCTGTATCGGCGTTTCCGCGGCCAGCTACGCGACACCTCGCACGTTGGTGTATATTCTTCCTTGGCCTGTCGTATTTAATTTTAATACAAATAATGTACTAGTCTCGACTGATGCTGTCCGGACCCTGAATTGATTTAAAAAAACACCATATTGTATAGTAAAACACTTTTAGATTTTCCCAACTTTTCTAAATAGTCTTTTCCATAAAACCTTACGTGAACTGTTACGATCACTAAAAAAAAATAGATACAGCCGTTCTCAAGAGATGCGCTCACCAACGAACAACAATTCATGTTAATTTATATGTAGAGGTAATACACACAACTCAATATAATGTGCCCACCTGTAACATCATTGTCAACTCTGCCATCTTTTTACACTGCTAATATTATTTCCCAACTTTGCCTGAAGCGGCACTTCGGCTCCCGTTTTGGTGACAATCTTTTTAGCAACCAGAAAATATGCGAAGTGTGCTTTAAAATTTCCGGGTCATGGATAATTTCGTTTATCTGAAAACTGGTTCGTCCGAAACGTTAGCTTGATAACATAACGTGTTTCAAAAATTAACCATATGGAACACTAAAAAGGTACGCTGTTATGCGTGCTGTAAAGCTTCATATCTCTCTCTTACATTTGTTTTTTGTCCACATAAACTATTATTAGTATTATTATTATTTCGTTTATTTACTTTATACACATATCAATTATAATTTTAAATATTTTTAGCGAAGCATACAAAAAAAAAAAACATTTAAAATTATAAAAAATAGTAGTCCGCCGGTGTCGGGAGCAGAGTTGGACTCTGCTCCCGACACCGGCGGACTACTATTTTTTGCTACCGGTGGTTAGGGCTCCAGAGACAGGAACCTCCTCACAATGCGAGCCGTATCGAGGAGTACTGCCTTCTGTATCAGGCCCTTGATCCAACCGCGCAACGACAGCTTCGACAGGTGCTCGTCGAGGCTTTTGGCAATCAGGCCGTTGGCGGTAACGACTATCATTGTTATTATTATTACATCGAAACAACGAAGGCCTCAGCATGGACCCTTTTAAATCTAGAAACACATTGGGGTATTTCCAGATTTAACATGTTTTAGGTTCCAAACCTCCGACTTTCCAATATTTTCCTTCCGACGACTTTATTTAAAGCTCGAGACTGGCTTATGGCGAAAGCTTCACTATTTCGATTTTTAAGGCAAACAGGAGTATTGAAGTCATACACGTATTTGAATAGTTCTAATATCGCGTCGTTGCGTCTTGTGAATGTGAGTGTACATGTTTGTGAACGCACCGACGGTACAGAAATTAATTCCTAGTGTGTGACAACGGTTTTTTTTTAAACTCTTATATATGTAAATATTGATTGTTCAAAAGAAATGAAGCAACGTAGTACCTTGACCATGTATAAGCGACATGATGTTTGAAACAAAACCGGTTTTATTCCCCAATTTTGGATTATGTTATTTTACAAAATTCTGAAAATCTGTTTTTAAAGCTGTAACTTGTACAAAGGAAACCTCTTTTAAGTGTTATAATCATCATCATCAGCCTTTTTAATGTCCGCACTGCTGGGGCACAGGCCTCCTCTCTGTGAGAGGGTGTGGGCCGTAAGCCACCACGGGTGCGGGTTGGTTATAATAATCATTCCTAATCTTCTTAATACATAATATTTATACGAGCGATCTATTTACATAACTTCTTTTTCTATGTGACCCGTTATTTTTGCCGACCCAGTGTATTAGTTGACAGTTAAGATTAAAACAGGTCAGCATCTACGCTGATGAACATCAGAAGACTAGGAAATGGCAGGGCGAGATGTCATCCAATGATCTTCCACCACACAAAAAAAGGTGCACAAGTACACGAGAAGACCGATTTATTGTGAGCACTTGAGTTATGAAACCGGCATCTTACAGCCGTGCAGTTTCAGACCTGCACAGCTGTAAGATGCTGAAATCTTAGCTTTCAAGAAATTCACCACATCGAGATCGAGAAGAACGGTATCATCAACCGTGTTTTGAAGAAAACGTGCCATTTGGTGAAGGATCATAATGGGCTGGGATACCTACAGAGAGTCGTACGGAGTTATAGCGGAAATGGAATACGGTTCGTTGGGGTTTGGTAAATTGGCGAAACACCCATTTTGCACGATAATACGCGGTTACATAATGCTCATTTGCTCAATGCGTATATTCAAGACATCGGTGTTACCTGCATGGAGAGGCAAGGTTGCAGCCCAGACTTAAATCTTATAGAACATGTATGGGACGAGCTCGGGAGATGTGTTAGAAAACACTCTCTAGCTCCAGCTACCGACAAAAAGTTTTCTTTTTAAGATAAACTGCGATGTGTATGTTTGTTTTCATATGTCACAAGTGTTTTTTTTTTAATATTACATTTAAATTAAGCGGTAATCTACAACTCAATACAGTTTCAGGTGTTAATATTATGTGTTCAAGAAACTGTAACAAGGCAGTGTTAAAGCCTTGTTTATTTTATGACCTGTATTCCAAAACTACGTTCTTTCTCACCTTTTTTAATTTAAAATTCAAATATTACTTGTTTTCTCTGTTAATATTCTCTGTTTTTATATTAAAAATCAGTTCTAATTCTGCTGCGGAGCTAGACTAAGCTCCTATCCATCATTGTAATTTTCCTTCTATTCAATAAATGACAGTTACCAGTTTGTAAGAGTTACTAGAACAGTGAAGTGCAGCTTTTATAACCAGGCAGTTCCTAGCAATAATACAATTTATACCTTGACCTAGTCACAGTGTATGGTGTACGTACGATTAATAAGTGCTCCATATACCATTTAAGCCTACTGTATATATTAAAATTTACGTCTGAACTCGTCGTGTTTATCTTCATCTAACTCTCATCTACAGTCCTCCTACTCTACGCCCTCCTCTGCGTGTCACTCCTACGACCTCCTCTACGTGTCACACCACCACTCCGGCCCGCAACGTGACAAAACTATGACACTTTTTATTAGTGACCCGGATTTTTTGCGGCCCAGTATACGCATGTCAATAATATCTAAACATTACAAAAAACAAGACTAAACATTAGAAGAAACAGTTCGAACTGTTACGATCATTAAGAAAAACTAGGTCCAGCCGTTCTCAAGAGATGCGCTCACCTTCCCATCTTAGCCTGAAGCAGCATTTCGGCTCCCGTTTTGGTGACAATCTCGTTAGCAACCAGAATTATGCAAAGTATGCTTTAAAACCTCCGGGTCATGGATAATTTTCTCTTTTAGGATTTTTATAAAGAATAAAGAGTTATTGGTTAAAAACAGTTACATTAAAAACAGTGTACGTCCAATAATGAGTAGCTTTATATTTCACTGTTACTTATAAACAAGGATTCAGCATTCGTTATTTGTCTGAAATAAACTTTTATTATTATTATTTTTTATATTTCAACTTACTTCAATCTAGAAACACCCCAGTGTGTTTCTAGATTGACAGCTGTAAGATGTTGCAATCTTAGCTTTCAAGAAATTCACCACCACGAAAATCAGAGGAACGGTATCATGAAGCGTGTTTTACAGAAAAGGTACCATTTGGTGGAGGATCATAATTGGTATGGGCTGGGATATCTTCAGAGAGTCGTACGTAGTTAATGCCGTGACCAAGGGAAATAAGGATACATTTTTATATGTATAGACTATTTAACCATTAAAATGTAGAAACACATTGGGGTATTTGCAGATTTAACATATTTGATCTATAAATGAACCTCCGACTTTCAAATATTTTTCATTCAGACGACTTTATTTAAAGCTCGAGAGTGGCTTACGGCTAAAAAATTTCTCATTTTTTTTCGAAGGCGAACCAAAGTATTGAATTCATATTTGTATAGTTACTAACTAATAAACCTAAAATATAGTTTTTTTTTTAAACTGCCATAATTACTCATGTTGAAGCAACTTAGCGACATGATGTTTGAAACAAAAGCAGAAATGACATTCTTTTTATAATTTTGAACTTTATTATTTTTCATGTTTTAGAAAATCTACTTTTGAAGCTGTAACTTAAAGAAAGGAAACCTCTTTTGAGATTTATAATAAGCATTTCAAACCTTTTCTTTTGGAGACTTTTTGTTTGGGGTGCGCATGCGCTGGCCGGTCGCCGCCTGTAGCTCTGCGAGGTACCATTTTGCACTGTATAGCCTATTTATTGAGGAAGGTTATAGATTATAACATCACGCTACGTAACAGCCGCGGGCATGGCTAGTTGTATATACAAGCGATCTTTGTACTTAACTTTGGGAGATATCGTAGTTTCTTTTTTGTGACCCGTTATTTTTGCGGCCCAGTGTATTAGTCGACAGCAAATTTTAAAACGGGTCAGCGTATTTTCTATATCTTTTCTGTATCTTTATCTACGGTCCAAAGAATACTCCAGCGATTTAAAGATTTACTACTGATTTCATAAATATCAGAAGACTAGGAAATGGCAAGCCAAGGTGCACAACTACACGAGAAGACCGATTCGTCGTGAGCTCTTGAGCTAAGAAACCGGCATCTCACAGCCGTGCAGTTTCAGACCTGCACAGCTGTAAGATGTTGCAATCTTAGCTTTCAAGAAATTCACCACCACGAAAATCAGAAGAACGGTATTATCAAGCGTGTTTTGAAGAAAAGGTGCCATTTGGTGGAGGATCATAAATAGTTTGGGTTGGGATATCTTCAGAGAGGAAGATGCACAGACAAAAGATGGACATTTGAGACTACTAGGTGGGAAGGACCAACGGGAAAAAGAAGAAGCGGACGTCCAAGAAAAAGGTGGATAGAAGATATAAAAGCTATAGCAGGAAGCGAATGGAGAAAGAAAGCAGTAGACAGAGAGGTCTGGAAAAAGCTGGAGGAGGCCTATACCCGAGAAGGGGTTCCGATCAACTTTATGGAAAACAGCAGCGATAGCGTTTAAAGCTTATTTTACATATATATATTTTTTTTAATGCATGTAATAACAATTTGTAGATTGGAAATAAATGGGCTTTATTATTATTATTATTATCTTCAGAGAGTCATACGGAGTTAGTGGAGATAGAAAACGGTTCCCCAACTGTTAAGTAGAAAGTAGTTTATGATACTACTAGTAGTAATTATTATTTGGACCTTATTATTATTATGGAGGGGCCAGCTCACAGTCCAGACTTAAGTCCTATACAACATGCATAGGACGAGCTCGGGAGATGCGTTAGATACCGCTCTCCAGCTACCAACAAAAAAAGTAAACTGCGATGTGTATGTTTGCTATCATATACAAGTGTTTTCTTTAGTATTTAATTAAAATTATCTATTGTACAAAACGTTACAGTTACAACATACTACATTTTTACGTTTACGTTTTGAGAAAGAAGTTGACAGTAGGATACGGCTGGGTTGGGCAGCGTTTGGAAAACTTCGTCAGGTCTTCTTGTCCCCTATCCCACAATATTTGAAGACTAAGGTTTTCAACCAGTGCGTCCTGCCCGTTATGACATACGGTGCCGAAACGTGGACACTGACGGTCGGGCTGGTCCATAAATTCAAGGTCGCTCAGCGCGCTATGGAGCGGGCTATGTTAAGAGTTTCTTTGAACGATAAAATCAGGAATGAAGTTGTCCGAAAAAGAACCGGAGTAACCGGCTGGTCATGTTTGTTGAAGGACCGATGCCCGATGGAGCAGACGAGTCCTGGAGTGGAGACCGCATATCGGCAAGCGTAGTGTGGGACGCCCCCCAGCTAGATGGACCGACGATCTTAAGAAGGTGGCTGGGATAAACTGGATGCGGAAGGCGGAGGACAGGGTATTGTGACGCAGCCTGGGAGAGGCCTATGTCCAGCAGTGGACTGCGATAGGCTGAGTTGACTGATGGACAGTTTTACGAATTAATATTACGTATTAATGAAATCATGACACTTAACTGTCGACGATTTTTATGTAGGTAAATAATATCGTTGGTTTTTTTTTTCTTCCTTTGCCAGTCGTATTTAATTTTAAAACAAATAATGTACTAACCCAACTGACGTTGTTCCATAGAGTAAAACACTTTTAGTTTTTCCCAACATTTCTAAATTGTCTTTTCCAAAGAACCTTACGCGAACTGTTACGATCATTAAAAAAAATAAAAGGTCCAGCCGTTCTCAAGAGATGCGCTCACCAATGAACAACATTTTTATTTATAGGTGGAGGTAATACAGATAACTGTAACATCATTGTCGACTTTTCCTGAAGCGGCACTTCGACCCCCGTTTTGGTGACAATCTTTTTAGCAACCAGAACATTATGCGAAGTATGATTTTAAACCCCCGGAGGTTTAAAATCATACTTCGCATAATGTTCTCTGTTCTGTTCTCTATCTGTTCAAGGATAATTTCGTTTATCTGAAAACTGATTTGTCCGAAACGTTAACTTGTTAACATAACGTATTTCAAAAATTAACCACATGATATTTCTTTTTTGGGATTTTTATAGAGAATTAAGAGTTTGTGAAAAATAGTTTATTTGCACCTTCATGTAAACAAAAAATGGTGTGGTTTACAATAAAAATAGGCCAAGGTAAGTAGGGTTGTATGTTATAGTAGAAGCCAATACCTATGCTAAGATAACTTAATATCTTGTAATTATAGGTATCAGCGCCCCCCTCGTTAACAATTTTATCCAATGATCAGTTTTTAATTACAAGAACAATTTCATAATCTAAATTTAGTTCACGTTCTATGAGTTGAATATAAGATGGTCATATACTTACAAAGCTCAAATGAATTATGGACTATTTAGGTGCAAAACTGGAATTAAAATTAACAAAGAAAATAAAATAAAAACATAAACGGTGTCTGCTGGTGAGTATAGGGTGCGTGTGAGTGTAGTGTGTGTGATTAGGGTGTGTGTGTTGAGTGTGGGTGCCTTGTTTATGTATTTGTGTCTGCGAGTGCCACGGAAAAACTAAGGATATAGAATTTTACAAGAGACAAAAACAAATAAACATATATATATATATTTTTTTTTATGTAGGTAGGTATGGGTCATTGGGCCTCAGATTAATAATAATAATAATAAATAATATATTTGATTTTGGCTATAACGAAATTATGCAAGTATGCTGAATAGCTTTTCCGTTTCATCATAGGTTAGTGATAAAAGCCAAGTGATCACTTTCTGTTTGCACTCTTTTTGTCATGGAGGAAATTTGTAACTGTTTGTTTGCAATGTTGAATAGTCTTGGGCCTGGGTACATGTTGAATTTTTGTGCAAAAGATGTTCTGCAGGTAACAGATTTTAATAAATCGAAACGTCTTCTCCCTGTCATTTCTTTTACAGTCAGGGTACTTAGCAGGACACAGGAATGCTGTTTCATAATTAAGGCTAGTACAAACAGTTTACGTACAGTCAGCACCTCACATTCCATGTACAGCTCAGCAGTAGAAAAATATCTGGGCTTAAAGTAACTTACCTTTAATAAGGCTCTTTGAGCTCTTTCAGCAATGAAATTATGCGTTTTAGCGGCACCACCCCAACAAGTAATACAATAGGTTATAACCGGTTGACACAAGGAGTAATAAATCATTTTCATAATCTTAGCATTGGCTGAGTGCCTTATTTGTTATATTAAAACCAGCCAAGTGCGTGTCAGACTTTGCACGTTTAGGGTTCCGTACCAAATGAGGGAATTAAAAAAAAAACGATTTATCAATCCATTACTATTATTTACTAAAATATACGTAATAATAGACATTATCACCGAATTTCAAGTGCATAGGTCAATGGGAAGTTAAAAAATATTCGGAACATTATTTTGTAGAAGACGGACACGTAAATGACAGCAATAGGGCTCCGTTTGGACCCATCGCGTACGGAACCCTAAAAAGAGATGATATTATGAGTTCTGTGAGGATTGTATAAGGCGAGTAGCAAAAGATGTGTTTGGAGAATCGCAAGGTAAAGGCATGATAGAAAAGGATACATGGTGGTGGAATGAAGGTGTGCAAAAGATGCTAAAAGAAAAGAAAATTTCGTTTAAAGTATGGCAGAATGTAGAAGCCGGAAATGATAATTTGAAAGAAGAGAAAAAGAAAATTTATAAAGAATGAAAGAGTAAGGCAAAAAAGGCGGTTGCAGTTTCCAGGGCTAAGGCGCAGGAAAAGTTATATGATTTACTGGACAGCCCGAGAGGCCAGAAGGAGCTCTACCGGATTACAAAATTAAGAGAAAGGAGAACGAGGGATATAATGCACATAAAATGTATGAAAGATGAACTCGGTAAAGTCTTGTCGAATGACGAAATAAAAGAGCGATGGAAGGTTTATTTTGAAAAGTTGATGAACGAAGAGAATGAATGGAGTGGTGTGCTCAAAGAGGTACAAGTAAATATGGGTTTGGTGAGAGAAATTAGCATGGATGAAGTAAGAAAGGCAGTTCAATGTATGAAAAATGGAAAGGCCATGGGCCCTGATGACATACCAGTGGAAGTATGGAAGTGTTTAAAAGAGGATGGATGTATGTGGCTGACTTTATTCTTCAATAAGTTGTTGTATGAAGAAGTGATCCCACAAGAATGGTGCAATAGTTCGCTAGTGCCCATCTTCAAGAATAAAGGGGATGTACAGGACTGCAACAACTATCGAGGGATAAAGCTCATGTCACATACTAAGAAAGTATGGGAGAAAGTGATAGAGAAAAGATTGCGAGAGGAGAGTGAGATTACCCCGAACCAGTTTGGGTTTATGCCAGGTCGAGGGACAATGGACGCCACCTTCGCTCTCCGTCAATTGTGCGAGAAGTACAGACGTGTGCACAAGAACTTGCACATGGTGTTCATTGATCTTGAGAAAGCGTATGATAGGGTACCTCGGGATGTGTTGTGGTGGGCCTTGAAAGAGAAAGGTTTGCCTGGGAAGTATGTTGAGTTGATTCGTGCTATGTACAGACAATCTAGTACCTACGTCCGGTCGGCTGCTGGCAACACCGATAAGTTCAGTGTGGCTGTAGGCTTGCATCAAGGGTCGGCTTTAAGTCCTTACCTCTTCCTGTTGATTATGGACGCTCTTACGTCGTAAATACAGGAAGAGGCACCCTGGTGCATGCTCTTTGCCGACGACATTGTTCTGGTTGGTGAAGATGGACCTGAGATCCAGAGCAGATTGGAGAAATGGCAACAGAAGCTGGAGAAAGTTGGCTTGAAAATCAGCAGACCCAAAACTGAATACATGTTCTGCGATTTCGGCGGTCTCTCCAGTTCTGAAGCTGTAGTGCTAGATGGCGCGCTTCTCCCAGTCTGCTCCGATTTTCGGTATCTCGGTTCACTCGTGCAAAGCGATGGCGAAATAGATCGGACTGTTAAGCACAGAATTAACACTGGTTGGATGAAATGGCGGCAGGTCACCGGGACTATCTGTGACTCCCGCATTCCCCTAAAACTTAAGGGGAAGATTTATAAAGCAATGGTCAGACCTGCTGTCTTGTATGGTTCAGAATGTTGGGCCACAAAAGGGATGAATGAAAAGCAATTGCATGTAGCTGAGATGAGAATGCTAAGAGCGATGTGTGGTGTTACGCGCATGGATAGAATTAGGAATGAGTATATAAGAGGAAGTCTGAAAGTTGTGTGGAAATCGGTTGTCGTGGTATGGGCATGTGATGCGGAGGAATGAAGAAAATGTCGTGAGGAAAGTCTTGTGTATGGATGTGGATGGCTATAAGAGTAGGGGAAGGCCAAAGAAACGATGGTTGGACTGTGTGAAAGAGGATATGGGTAAAAAAGGGGTGACTACAGAGATGACGACTAATAGAGGAGTATGGAAGAAAAAGACATGTTGCGCCGACCCCAAATAAATTGGGATAAGGGCAGGAGAATGATGATTATGAGTTCTGTGACGCTTCATATCTCTCTCTTACATCTAAACAACGAAGGTCTCAGCATGGAACTTTTAAATTTAGAAACACATTGGGGTGCATCCAGATTTAACATGTATAAGGTATAAATGAAACTCCGACTTTCATAATTTTTTCATTCCGACGGCTTTATAAGCTTTATGGCTAAAAACTTCACTTTTTTATTTCGAAGGCGAACCGGAGATTTTGAATTGATATTTGTATAGTTAATATCTACTCGTAATAATAAACGTTAAACTTTTTAACAAAACATTCAACCAACGAAAAAGAACTAAAAAGCAAAAAATAAATAAACCTTTTAAGTCTTGAGTATTGAGCTTATTTACCCACCTAAAATATCAAATTTTATATAAACTAATTTTGAGTCGGCATATTCTTTTTGTGTGTGTATGTGTGTATGTTCAGCCCTCACGGCTGAACATACACAATTGAGAACCTCCTCCTTCTTTTTTCGTCGGTTAAAAATGTAGAAAGCATTTTTTTAAACTCTCTTATATTATTTAAATGTTGAAGTAACTTAGTGCCTTGAGCATGTACGGTATTAGCGACATAATTTTTGAAACAAAAGCGGAAAACATACTATTCTTTTCATAATTTTGAAATATGTTATTTTTCAAAATTATGAAAATCTGTTCCGAGCCTCGGCCGTGCCCCGGCCGGGGCACGGCCAAGCATGGATCAGTTCATACAAAAAGTATACTATAGATATTTGACCGTGCAATTGTTTGATTTTGATTCCCGGCCGGGGCACGGCCGAGGCACGACCCGGTGGCGACACGGTGTAACGTGAATCATCCTTTATGATGTAACTTGTACAAAAGAGACCTCTTTTGTGATTTAAACTAGGCATTTCTAATCTACCTATAACATAATATTAATATGAGCCATCTATGTACATAACTTTGGGAGATATCGCAGATTTCTGTGTTATTTTTGCGGCCCAGTGTATTACTCGACAGTTAAGATAAAAAACAGGTCAGCGTAGTACTACTGGAACAGTAGGAGTATCTTTATCTACGGTCTAAAGAGTCATTCTTCGATTTCAAGAACAAGAACATCAGAAGACTAGGAAATGGCAAGCCAAGGTGCACAACTACAAGAGAAGACCGATTCATCGTGAGCACTTGAGCTAAGAAACCGGCATCTCACTGCTGTGCAGTTTCAGACCTGCATAGCTGTTAGATGCTGTAGTCTTAGCTTTCAAGAAATTCACCACCACGAAAATCAGGACAACGAGTCATCAACCGTGTTTTGAAGAAAAGGTGCCATTCGTTGGAGGAACATAAATGGTATGGGCTAGGATATCTTCAGAGTAGTACGCAGTAAGCGGAAATAGAAAACGGTTCTCTGACTGTTAGTTAGTGAAAATGGACGAAAAAACCATTTTGCACTATAATACGCAGTTACATAGTGCTCATTTGGTAAACGCATATATTCAAGACATCGGTATTGCCTGCATGGAGGGGTAGCTTGCTTGCTATACCTATCTATTAGTCGTCATCTCTGTAGTCACCCCATTTTTACATAATTATATCCTCTTTCACACAGTCCATCCATCGTTTCTTTGGCCTACCCCTACTCTTATAGCCATCAACGTCCAAACACAAACATCATACCACGACAACCGATTTCCACACAACTTTTCAGCTAGCAGTGCCACCTCCAGACTTCGTCTTATATACTCATTCCTAAATTCTATCCACGCGCGTAACGCCACACACAACACAAGTGTTTTTTTTTTAAATATTTGATCAAAAAGCGGTCATCTACAACATCCTACCTCTAGTTTCACGTGTTAATATTATATATTTAAGTAACTATGACAGTTTTTACTAGATACTCGGAATTGTTGCTAGTTATTTACATACACTGGGCGTGTATGTAAATAATGTCGAAAGTTTACTCGAACTGCTACGATCAAAGCAAAGAAAGGTCTAGCGGTTCTCAAGAGATGCGCTCACTTTCCTAACTTGGTCTGAAGTGGCATTTCGGCTATCGTTTTGGTGACAATCTCGTTAGCGACCAGTACATTATGTGAAGTATGCTTTAAAACCTTCGGGTCATCGATAATTTCGTTTATCTGAAAACTGGTCCGTCCGTAACGTTTACTTGATAACATTCCCTATTTCAAAAATAAACCATATATGCTATTTTCTCTTCTAGTAATTTTATAGACATTTAAGAGTTTTTCATTAAAAACAGTTACATTAAAAACAAGGATCCTTCAATGAAGAGTAGAACCCACTTTACTGGATTAAAAAGGGACGATGTTATGCGTTCTGTGAAGCTTTATAATCTCTCTGTTTCATCGAAAGAAGGAGGGCTTCAGAATTCGTTATTTTTGTCTGAAATAAACTTTTATTATTATTATTTATTATTGAACCATTTAAATCTAGAACCTTATTGGAGTATTTGCAGATTTAACATGTTTAGGTAACAATAAGAGGTTAATTTAAAACTTTACTTTCAGACAACTTTATTTTAAAATCGAAAGTGGCTTATGGCTAAAAAGCTTCACTATTTTTTATTTCGAAGGCGAACCGGAGTTTTGAATTCATATTTATAAATTGTGTTCCACATTGTGGTTTATTATTTAGTAACTACTAACTAATAAAGTGTTGTTATTTTTTAACATTTAGAATATCTGTTTTTAAAGCTGTAACTTGTAAAAAGTACACCTCTTTTGAGAATAATTAGCATGACTAACCTGTTAATAACTAATGTATACGAGCGATCTTAGTACATAACTTTGGGAGATATCTTAGTTTTTCTTTGTGACCCGTTATTATTGCGGCCTAGTGTATTAGTCAACAGCACAGTTTAAAACAGGTCAGCGTAGTACTGCTGAAACAGTAAAAGCGTCTTAATCTACGGTTCAAAGAGTACTCCAGTGATTTCAAGATACCGACATGAACATCAGAAGACTAGGAAATGGCCGGCTAAGGTGCAGACAGTTTCATCATGAGTTCACTGGGGTAAGAAACCGGCATCTCACGGCCGTTCAGTTTCGGACCTGATCGGCTGTGAGAAGCTGCTTCTTTAGCCTTTCAGAAATTCACCATCAGGAGAAGCAAGAACTCATTTAACAAATCTACTTTTATAAGTCATTTGGTAAATGAGTATATTCAGGAGATCGGTATTACCTGCATGGAGAGGCCAGCTTGCAGCCCAGATGTTTTAGATACAAATGAGAGGTTCATTTACAACTTCTAAATGTTTTTCTTTCAGACGACTTTATTTTAAAATCGAAAGTGGCATATGGCTAAGAAGCTTCACTTTTTTTTTTCGAAGGCGAACCGGAGATATGTATTCATATTTGTATAAAAAATTGTGTTTCACATTGTGGTTTATTAGTTAGCTAAAATGTAGAACACAATTATTTTTTAAACTATATTTTATTTAAATATTAAAGCAACTTAGTGCATTGAGCATGTACGAGTATAATAATGTCTTAGCGACAAGATGTTTGAAACAAAAGCGGAAAACATATACGTTTTATAATTTTTAATTTTTGTTGTTTTTCAATATTCAGAACATCGGTTTTTATATCTGTAACTTATAGTACACAGGAAATCTCATTTTTGAGATTTATAATAAGCATTACTAATCTGCTTATAACCTATTATTTATACTAACGATCTTTGTACATACCTTTGGGAGATTTCGTAGTTTTTCTTTCTTTGTGATCATAAATGGTATGGGCTGGGATATCTTCAGAGAGTCGTACGGAGTTAATGCTGTGACCAAGGGAAATAGGAAATCATTTATATATATAGATTATTTAACCATTTAAATGTGGAAACACATTGTGATATTTGCAGATTTAACATATTTTCGTGTTTGTGTGTGTATAAATGAACCTCGAACTTTCAAATATATATCTTTTTACCCGACTGCGCGACGCAGGGAGGGTAATGTGTTTATCAGCCTATGTATGTATATATGTATGTATGTTTGTTCCTTTGTGGCACTATAGAGACTAAACGCGTGGGCAGATTCTGATAATTCTTTCGTCAATTGATTTGTCTTAACCTTGCAAGTGCTACCAAAGACATGACAGTAATCAAAATACAATATGGCGATAACCAGACGCCATATTGTGAAAAATAATAAAATAAAAGTGGACGAACTATATAAAGTGGGGTATCAAAATAAAGGGTTCGAGGAGGCGATCCCAAAAATATAACTCACTAAAATGTACAAAATAAAAAAACTGAATATTTTCAAAAAAACCCTTTTCAAGCAGTCTGATGCAGTTGGTGGCATGAAATCAATAATTTAACTAAAATAACTGCTGGAACAGTAAAAGTGTCTTAATCTACGGTCCATAGAGTTCTCCAGTGATTTCAAGATACAAACATGAACATCAGAAGACTAGGAAATGGCAGGTCAAAAAAAAAAAGGTGCAGACCGTTTCATCATGAGTTCACTGGGGTTAAGAAACCGGCCTCTCACGGCCGTTCAGTTTCGGACCTGATCGGCTGTGAGAAGCTGCTTCCTTAGCTTTTCAGAAATTCACCATCAAGAGAACCAGGAGACCGGAATCAAGCGTGTTTTGACGAAAAGGTGCCGTTCAGTGGAGGAGCAATAATTGTATAGATTGCGATATCTTCAGAGAGTCGTACGGAGTTAGAAAGTTCTCTGACTGCTCTCACATACTACTTTCATTGAATATGCGCGCTAATGCCATTTTTATGCACGATAAGACGTGGTCACATTGTGCTCATTTGTTCATTGCGTATATTTAAGACGTCGGTATTACCAGCGTGGAGGGGCGAGCTACCTATGTATTTTTTTTCTTATATAATTGTTGTTATTATTATTGTGTTTTAAAATCTATTTTTCTCAGGATAAAACCTGGTATTTGCTAGAATCTCATGGGTCTGAACCAAGGTGAGATGCTAGTTACTCGTATTTCTTTCAGATTGTAAATTTGTTTGTGCATTGCAGTGACATTGTTATTTAAATGTAATTGTAAAAAAATTCGAACTATTCTTCAAGTGTTTAATATGGCAGGTTTTTGTAGTGTTATGTATGTGTCTTTGAATACTACATACTGCTGGAAAAGTAAAAGTGTCTTAATCTATGGTCCGAAGAGTACTCCAGTGATTTCAAGATACCGACATGAACATCAGAAGACTAGGAAATGGCAGGCCAATGTGCAGACCGTTTCATCATGAGTTCACTGGGGTTAAGAAACCGGCCTCTCACGGCCGTTCAGTTTCGGACCTGATCGGCTGTGAGAAGCTGCTTTCTTAGCCTTTCAGAAATTCACCATCAAGATAACCAGGAGACCGGAATCATCAAGCGTGCTTTGACGAAACAGCGCCGTTCAGTGGAGGAGCAATAATTGTATAGGTTGGGATATCTTCAGAGAGTCGTACGGAGTCAGAAAGTTCTCTGACTGCTCTCTCATACTACTTTCATTGAAAGTTGATTATGGTTTAAACAGTTTTCCAACATGAATAGTAAGTAATAAACAATTTTTAATGCATTGATTGTGTATTTGATAAAGATTTTGGACAGAAATTGTTATTTCAACAGTCATAGCACGCCGTGGCCGCGCCATGGCCATTAATTTACCAGCCGTTAATTGACTGCTAATAATAAATACATTATTGGAATCAAACTGTCGTTAGTTAAGCATTTAATCTAATAATTACCGTAAACAATTAGCGTAGCGCATCTTGGTTTTTCACCCCATCTGTGGAAGTATCAAAATTGATACCGTTGTAGTGAAATTGTTTACGTTTTGATTTTTGATTTCTGAAATGTTTTTCTTAGGCAACACGACATTGAGTTGTGTTTTTCCATTAGTAAATATCATGGTCATGTGGATTAAGAAATAATATTTCAAATAAATGCAGTAGTACTTGCTCTGGGATCCAAACAATGAAAGTGTCTTTAGCACGTTTTTTTCAAGTATTTTGATTGTGACTCATTGTTCGTAAACTAAACAATTCTAACAGCGCACTTTGTCTGCTATAAGATTGTGTACCAAACTATGTAATAAGATATCTGACCTAAGCCACTTGGCTTACATAGTTCCCAGAACTGAAGTGTAAACATAAACTATTACACGGCGGCCCGGTCGTTGACCTGGGGCATGTTTTAAAAACATTCTGCTTTAAAATAATTGTATGGGGCGGTGTGTTGTTTTAATAGATAAATGTGAAATAATTTATATTCAATAATTTTTACAAGATTTTATTTAACTTGCAATGTTTGTTTTTTCGGGTCAAATCTTGCAAGATGAATTAGAACCACTTTTTCTATTCCTACGGGGTTAAATTTTTACGTGTTTGTTCAGTTCTGATGACAATGCATTTTTATGGCATGACCTGAATCAACATTTAGCATTAGCTGCACATCCTCTCGCGCCCGGCCCTTGTTCAGGCCATGGTACGGAGCGACAGGGAATGGGAGGCAGTCTCCGCCTTCTGCGAAGCAGTAATGCTCGTGAAGGCGGAGGCGTGACGCGTGAGGGAAGCTCAACGGAGTGGCCCTCACGGCCCCGGCCGCTACCACCGCAGGAGAGGTACTGGGCGTACTGGGCGTAGGAGGTCGAGAGACGATTTCCGGCCACCATAGACCCGGGCCTGCGGACGGCGAGCAGTGGGTAGCTCGCAGTCCGTTCAGCACCAGGCCCGTGAGTCTACGGCGCGTAGTGTTCCACGCGCGCCTCAAAGAGATGTTGTCAGCCACCACTGACGGGGCCCATCGTGGCCGGTGCCTGCAGGAGTAGGGGTAGCGGATAAATTCTGAAAATGAGTTACCGCATCCCTGGGCACTCAGGCAGGGAAGGAACAGGGGTGGGTTTTAGTCAGTAAGTCTGAGACGCCCTCCCGCTCCACCCAGAGCGGGAGAAGTCATTGGATGATTTTACACCCAACCAAAAAGAAAAAAAAGCATTATCTGCAAAGAAAGGGCAGATCTAATAGCCTCTCTTTTCTTTGTGACCCGTTATTTTTGCGGCTCAGTATACAGTCTCGTCGTATAGTCGACAGTAAAGTTTAACACAGATCTGCGTAGTAGCTGTAAGATGTTGAAATTTTAGCTTTCAAGAAATTCACCACCAATAAAATTAGAAGAACGGTATCATCAAGCGTGTTTTACAGAAAAGGTACCATTTGGTGGAGGATCATAATTGGTATGGGCAGTAAAGTTTAAAACAAGTCAGAGTAGTACTGCTGGAACAGTAGAAGTATTTTTATCTACGGTCCAAAGAGTACTCCAGCGATTTCAAGATACCGGCGTGAACTTCAGATGACTAGGAAATGGCAGGCCAAGGTGCACAACTACAAGAGAAAATCGATTCATCGTGAGCACTTGAGCTTAGAAACCGGCATCTCACAGCCGTGCAGTTTCAGACCTGCACAGCTGTAAGATGTTGCAATCTTAGCTTTCAAGAAATTCACCACCACGAAAATCAGAAGAACCGTATCATGAAGCGTGTTTTACAGAAAAGGTACCATTTGGTGGAGGATCATAATTGGTATGGGCTGGGATATATTCAGAGAGTCGTACGGAGTTAATGCCGTGACCAAGGGAAATAAGAATACATTTTTATATATTTAGACTATTAAACCATTTAAATGTAGAAACACATTGCGATATTTGCAGATTTAACATAATTTTCGTGTTTGTGTGTGTATGAATGAACTTCCAACTTTTAAATATATTTCATTCAGACGACTTTATTTAAAGCTCGACAGTGTATTATGGCTAAAACGCATCAGTTTTTTATTTAAAGGCAATATTGAATTCAATACACCGTTTGTTAGCTAAAAAACCGTTCAAAAAAAGAATGTGTATTCTACATTTTACATACAAAACACATTTTTGTTAAACTCTATTTTTATATACAAGTTAAAGCAACTTAGTGCCCTGAACTTATACAATCACTAGCTGTGCCCGCGGTTTCACCCGCATTTACATAGTCTTAGGCCTTATTTATTAACACAAGTTTTGTTTATATTAAAATATGTATGTTTAGGTTAAGGTATTTTTTCTATGGGCCTGTGTCGCCTGAAATAAATGGTTTATTATTATTATTATTTATGTGTTTTTCGTAAAAAATATATTTTTTATCATAAAAAGTATTCATTGTTACTTCTAATACCTCCAAAAATATTTGTACAAAGTTTCATGATGTTCGGTTAAGTAGTTTTCGCGTGAAAGCGTAACAAACAAACTAACATTCACATTTATAATATTAAGTAAGTATGATGTATTAGCGAAATGATGCTTGAAACAAAAGCGGAAAACGTATTCTTTTCATAATTATGAATTTTGATATTGTTAAATATTTAGAAAATCTGTTTATAAATCTATAACTTGTACAAAGTCTTTTAAGATTTATAATAAGCATTACTAACCTGTTAATAACTGATATATACGAGCGATCTTTGTACATAACTTTGGGAGATATCTTAGTTTTTCTTTGTAACCCGTTATTTTTGCGGTCCAGAGTAATAGTCAACAGCAAAGTTTAAAACAGGTCAGCGTAGTAGCCCTGGAACAGTAAAAGTTTATTAATCTACGGTCCAAAGAGTACTTCAGTGATTTCAAGATACCGACATGAACATCAGAAGACTAGAAAATGGCAGGCCTGCAGACCGTTTCACTGGGGTTAAGAAACCGGCAATTCACGGCCGTTCAGTTTCGTACCTGATTGGCTGTGGGTTGCTGCTTCCTTAGCCTTTCAGAAATTCACCATCAGGTGAACCAGGAGACCAGAATCATCAAGCGTGTTTTGACGAAAAGGTGCCGTTCAGTTGAGGAGCAATAATTGTATAGGTTGGGATATCTTCAGAGAGTCGTACGGAGTAAGAAAGTTCTCTGACTGCACTCACATACTACTATCATTGAATATGCGTGCTAATACTATTTTTGTGCTCATTTGGTCAATGCGTTTATTTAAGACGTCGGTATTACCAGCGTGGAGGGGCCAGTTAGAGTTACCTCGCCCCTGGGCATTCAGGGCAGGGAGGTACAGGGGTGGGTTTTAGTCAGTAAGAGTCACGCCCTTCCGCTCCACCCAAGAGCGAGAGAAGTCATTTGATGATTTCCCACCCCAAAAAAAAAGGGGCCAGCTACCTATGCAATTTTTTTTTTTAATTATTGTTATTGTTTTTCCAAAATTTATTTTTCTCAGGGTAAAACCTGATATTTGCTAGAATCTCATGGGTGTGAACCAAGGTGAGATGCTAGTTATTTTTTTCAGATTGAAAGTTGGTTTGTACAGACGCCAGCAAAAGTCGATAAGAATTCTCACAACGTATTAGTTTGACTTACGACCTTCTATTTTCAAGTTTTCGCCAACAAATGATTGAAATTCACAATTTCATCAACTTAGCATAGTCAAGTGGTATATAGCACACAGATCGAAGCGCAAATCAGTGTGCCGCAAGTTCAAATCCCACGCAATTGTTGACTTTTTGTAAGTTCTTACTTGTTAGTTGTGGATTAGCATTACAAATATTAAATTATTCTTTAACTTGTTCACAGATTTCTTAGAGTTAGAAAGGTAGATCACAAAAAAACTAAATAAATAATTAGATTTCTGCGAGGTAGACATGAGTTTTAACTTGACCGAAATGAACTGTCGTTTGCTTGTAGTTGCTGGTTAGTGACGTGTGGTTAACAGTATTGTAATATTCGCAAAATGGAGGCTAATATTAGTATTGAAGTCAGGGCGACTATCACTGGGCTGCATAAAAGTGGTCTTAATAAAACACAAATATCTGAAGAAACCGGACTGAATGTGAGTATAATAGCTATTAATGAATTGTAACTTTATTATAAATTAATCTTCTAATTAAAATGTATGCCATTTATGAATCCATCCATCGTATCTTTATGAGGCTTAAAAGAGAAATACATAAATCGTTGGGTTTATTAGATTGGTTATTGGACTTATAAATGCAGTTTTATTTTAAAATTATATTCAATAATTATGATTATTAACATTTTATATAGTGAAAATGAAGTCAAGTAGGTATAGCTGCCTAATATTTTTTTTTTGTTTTAGAAAAATACTATAAGTCTTTGGATAAAAAGATATGAGGAAGAAGGTAGCCTTGCTAGTCGAAAGAGAAGTGGGAGACCGAAGCTTATTAGCGAGGCGCAGCGACGACATATGGTGGACTTATACGAAACGAATAGTTTCGCACCAACGAGACATTTTGCGGAATTATATGACACCTCGATGGATACTGTTCGCCGTGCACTTCACGCTGAAGGCGTGCATGACGGAAAACCTGCTAAAAAGCCGTACTTGACAGAGAGGCACAAACAAGAACGTTTACGTTTCGCACGTGATTATTTAGATTTTGACTGGAATACTGCGGTATTTTCTGATGAAAAAACATTTAAAGCCAGTCAAAAGAGCAGACTTCACTTACGGCGCAAGAATAACACTCGCTGGTGTGATAACAACGTTATTCCTAACACCGAATCAGGTCGAATCACAATTAATATGTGGGGATGGATGAGTGCAGCAGGACCAGGAGAACTGGCTTTCATTCCTCCACGCGCAAACAGTTCAACTTATGTGGAAGTGTTAGTCTCAATAATGCTACCTACTGTGCGCAACATTTACCCAGCTGATGAGTTAGCAGAATTTCCGTTTGTCCAGGCCAATTGTCCTATTCACCGAGCGAGTACTGTGCGTGAGTGGTTTCAAAATCACCCGGAAGTAATTGTTATTCCATGGCCAGCGCGATCACCCGACCTCAACCCCACAGAAAATCCACAAAGGTGGGGCTCGCGGAATGAGAGGTCTACAGAACAATTAAAAACCCATTGCATGGAGGTGTGGGAAAGTTGAAAGATTGTTGGGTCCATGCGCAAACGTCTACTTGACTTTATAGAAAATAATGGGGGTTATACAAAATATTAAGTTTTAGTAAAATCAGTCAGTGTAACTAAATGTTTAGTAGGCCATTTTATTTTAACATATCCGTGATTATTCGTTAACAAACACTGTATTAAAAATTGTCTTTACTTTCGTTTAAAACAGCTATATCTTTTAACTTGTGCCATCGCCTTATCTTAAGAATGCAGTGAACTCACTATCAATTTTGTTGACAATAATCATGATTCTATTTTGTTTTATATTCTTCTACCCGCACTGTTCTAACATAATAGTTCAAATTATTTTTCTCATCTAATTGACGATTATCTTGTGGGAACTAAAGTTCTTTTAACAGAAATTAAGTTTAGTTTCAATCTTCTTTTCGTCAAGAAAATGAACAATTAAGCTATGACCTCAATACATTTATTATGACGTTACATAAAATAAAATGTTTACAAAGTCTAAATCATATATCACTTTTCAATAAATAACTGGATATAAACAATTATATTTTATTTTATTAAAATTTTAATATCCTTTCATTGTTACGTTATTCATATTATGAATGGTCTAAGTGGGTATACTTCCAATAAACAATCTTACACGTAACATAGATAACGGTTACAAGATAACTTTTTTGTCTAGGTAACAATTCGACGTCACAATTCTCATAAATGTTTAATTTGTAAATATAAAGAATAAACATTTTTATTAAACACGTCTTTTTATTTCCACCTTACAACATCGAAAAGATGTAAAAACTAAATAATTGCAAATTACGAATGTGATTCTTCTTGTGGTTAATAGATCACATTCCACTATTTAGTGCAAAAATGCAATAGTATTTTTCATAGAAATATAAAAAAACAACTATATTAATATAGATTGGGAATTTTCAAAGTAAGAAATAACCGCAACGGAACGACCATGATTTGAACTCGGGCTACGTTATTTGCGAATCCAACACGTAGTTCATACGGCTACCAGCACATGACATATTTGCGCGAATTTTATCAATGCAATGGTAAGAACAAGTCGCCTCTGTGACTGTGTGATGCGTATTCAATAGCACAGAAAAATAATAATGATGTTTTTAAGCTCAATGCGACGACAGTTCCTTATTGTGTTTTTTTTTTGGGGGGGTGGGAAATCATCCTATGACTTCTCCCGCTCTGGGTGGAGCGGGAGGGCGTGTCAGAGTCTTACTGACTAAAACCCACCCCTGTTCCTTCCTGCCTTTGAGTGCCCAGGGGCGAGGTAACTCTGTTTCGAATTTATCCTCAACCCCCGGGCAGGCATCGGCCATGACGGGCCCCGTCTCTTGCTGACAACTCTTTGAGGCGCGCGTGGAACACTACGCGCCGTCAACTCTCGGGCCTGTTGCTGATCGGACGGCGAGCTACCCATTACTCACCGTCCGCAGGCCCGGATCTACGGTGGCCGGAGATCGTCTCGCGGCGCCGGAAGTCCCAGGCGTCTCCTGAGGCGGCTGCTGCTGAGGGCGTTAGGGCGACTCCGTTGTTGGTGCTCTCTCACGCGTCCCGCCTCCGCCTTCGCGAGCATTACTGCTTCGCAGATGGAGGAGACGGCTTCCCATTCCCTCTCGCTCCGTACCATGGCCTGAACCAGGGCAGGGCGCGAGAGGTCGGTGCCGCCTATCGCATTCACGAGGACACGGCGTGGCTCCGCCCAAGCGGGGCAGACCTCCACCGTATGCTCCACCGTGTCCTCGGGGCGATCCGTGCAATGGAAACACCCGGGCGTCACCTCCCGCTTGATCCGAAACAGGAACCTCCCGAAACAACCATGTCCGGTGAGGACCTGCGTCAGGCGGAAGGTGAGGGCGCCGTGAGGTCTCTCCAGCCAAGCCTCAAAGAGGGGCACTACCGCCGCAATGGTGGCGCCCAGCGCGGGGTTGTGACAATCGCTGTCTCCATGTCGCCATGAGATCCTGCCGGAGCTCTGGCCGCCGAGCCGCGAGTTGTCGCGGCAGCGGAGTTTCGCCCCGGCGTTTCGAAGCTGGAATGAGATAGCTGGGTGTATTAGGGACGCACAACTTTTCAGTCAGCGGTGCGACCTTCAGACTTCGTCTTATTTACTCATTTCTAAATTCTATCCATGCGCGTAACGCCATACACACAAACAAGTGTTTTAAAATAATATTCGATTAAAATTAAGCGGTCATCTACAACATACTATAGTTTCACGTGTTAATATTATGTATTTAAGAAATTAAGACAGTAATTTTTACTAGAGATCTGGTATTTTTGCGGCCCAGTGTATATAAATAATACCGAAACTTTACTCGAACTGTTAGGATCATTAAAAAAAAATGCTCTAGCCGTTCTCAAGAGACGCGCTCACCTCGCTAACTTTGCCTGAAGCAGCATTTCGGCTATCGTTTTGGTGACAATGTCGTTAGCCACCAGTACATTATGTGAAGTATGCTTTAAAACCTTTGGGTCATGGATTATTTCGTTTATCTGAAACTTGCTCCGTCCGTATCGTTTACTTGACAACATAACGTATTTCAAAAATAAACCTTATGCTATTTTCTCTTCTAGTAATTTTGTAGAACGTGAAGAGTTTTTGATTAAAACAGTAACATTAAAAACAAGGATCGTTCAATGAAAAGTTGAACACACTTTACTGCTTTAAAAAGGGACGATGTTATGCGTTCTGTGAAGCTTTATATCTCTCTGTTACATCGAAACAAGGAGGGCTCAGCTTTCGTTATGTGTATGAAACAAACTTTTATTATTATTATTTATAATTATTGAACCATTTAAATCTAGAACCATATTGGAGTATTTGCCAATTTAACATATTTTAGGTACAAATGAGAGGTTCATTTACAACTTTCAAATATTTTTCTTTCAGACGACTACGTTTAAAAATCGAGAGTGGCTTATGGCTAAAAAGCTTCACTTTTTTTATTTTGAAGGCGAACCGGTGTTTTGAATATATATTGGTATAAAAAAATTGTGTTCCACATTTTAGGTTTGTTAGTTAGTAACTACTAACTAGTAAACCTAAAATGAAGAACACATTTTTTTTTTACTCTCTTTATTTAAATGTTGAAGGAACTTAGTGCATTGAGCATGTACGAGTACAATAATGTTTTAGCGACAAGATGTTTGAAACAAAAGCGGAAAACATATTCTTTTTATAATTTTGAATTTTGTTATTTTCAATATTCAGAAAATCTGTTTTTATAGCTGTAACTTGTAGAACAAAGGAAACCTATTTTGAGATTTATAATAAGCATTACTAATCTGCTTAGAAATAAATATATATTTAAGAGCGATCTTTGTACATAATTTTGGTAGAAATCGTCGTTTTCTTTGTGACCCGTTATTATAGCGGCCTAGTTTATTGTCGACCGTAAAGTTTAAAAAAGGTCTGCGTAGTACTGCTGGAACAGTAGAAATATCGTTATCTACGGTCCAAAGAGTACTCCAGCGATTTCAAGATATTAATAAGAAGTGAAGACCGATTCATCGTGAGCACTTGAGCTAAGAAACCGGCATCTTACTGCCGTGCAGTTTCAGACCTGCACAGCTGTAAGATGTTGCAATCTTAGCTTTCAAGAAATTCACCACCACGAAAATTAGAGGACCGGTATCATGAAGCGTGTTTTACAGAAACGGTACCATTTGGTGGAGATCATAATTGGTATGGGCTAGGATATCTTCAGAGAGTCGTACGGAGTACACACACACATACACGAAAAACATGTTAAATCTGCAAATACCCCAATTGCAGATTTAACATGTTTTTCGTGTTTGTGTGTGTATAAATGAACCTCCAACTTTCAAATATATTTCATTCAGACGACTTTATTTAATGCTCGAGAGTGGCTTATGGCTAAAAATCCTCAGTTTTTTATTTAAAGGCAAAACCGGAGTATTGAATTCAAATTTGTATAGTTACTAGTTAATAAACTGTTTAAAAAATGTTTTTTCTACGTTTTATGTAGAAAACAGATTTTTTTTTACATGTTAAAGCAACTTAGTGCCCTGAACTTATATAATCACTAGCTGTGCCCGCTGTTTCACCCGCATTTATGTATCTTTCGTAAAAAAATAAAAAAATATCATAAAAAGTATCCATTGTTACTTCTAATACCTCCAAGAATATGTGTACAAAGTTTCATGATGTTCGGTTAAGTAGTTTTCGCGTGAAAGCGTAACAAACAACAAACAACAACTTACATTCACATTTATAATATTACTATCTGACCCAGCAAACGTTGTTTTGCCGTATAAATTATTTATAGTGAATATTTTGGTAGTTAAATAACAACTAACTAACTTATTGTGAGTGTGTGGGGATGTGGTCTATGACTGAAAGAGGAATTGGAGCGCTGTGGTTAATAACTTAACTAATATATTTAAAATTATAATATATCTTAAAAGTTATAAGATATATTATAAAATGTTATCCATATCTGCAATCACTAATATAACAATTTTAAAAAAAACATTATCAATCTTTAAGTGCAAAGGAGTGAGCAATTATTAATAAAATGGGAATAAATAATTATAGCACTGTAAATTGATGATAAATTTACTATGAGAATATAATTAACATGAGAGTTGCACTGAGAAAGTAAAATGATAACTTGATAAGTTTATGCGTCACTGCTACGATCGATGCACAAATGAAATGGCTGAAAACTGTGTAGGGAAACACAGGAGAACGGCGTCGTTCTCATCCCTACTCCGTGCTGTTTGCTGATTGAGAAGTGACACCGGTAGACGACTGGCGGGGATAACTGATCGATTGATAATTGATCTGCAGTTATCGACCACTGAGAGTTGAAGATTATACAGTACTAATATCGCTATTAAAAAATGGGGGTTGGTGGTGGAAGAGTGAAAATTAAAGGTTATAATTATGGATTTTTTAAAGCTGTCTTAAAAAAAGATTTGTCCAAAAAAATAAAATTTTGGAGTGCACCACCCTTATCACTAAAGGGTATAAAAATATTTAACGACCTATTCTCAGATCTACCGAATATACCTACACAAAAAAATTCATAAAAGTCTGTGAGAGTTGAAGATTATTACTGTACTAGTAGCGCTATTACAAAATGAGGGTTGGTTGTAGAAGAATGAAAATTAAGGGTTATATGTATTTTTCAATGCTAAATCATTGTAAAATAAAAATAAAAAAATATGTCAAAAAAATTTAAAAAAAATATTTAAGGGTGGGTCACCCTTATCATTTGGGGGTATGAAAAATAGATAGTAGCCGATTTTCAGATCTACTGAATATGCACATAAAATTTCATAAAAATTGGTCAAACCGTTTCGGAGGAGTATGGTAACAAACATTGTGACACGAGAATTTTATAATTATAACAAGTAAGTATGATGTATTAGCGAAATGATGTTTGAAACAAAAGTCGAAAACGTATGCTTTTCATAACTATGAATTTTGTTATTTTTAAATATTCAGAAAATCTGTTTATAAATCTATAACTTGTGCAAAGTCTTTTAAAATTTTATAATAAGCATTATTAACCTGTTAATAGCTGATGAATACGAGCGATCTTTGTACATAACTTTGGGAGATATCTTAGTTTTTCTTTGTGACCCGTTATTTTTGCGGTCCAGTGTATTAGTCAACAGCAAAGTTTAAAACAGGTCAGCGTAGTAGCCCTAGAACAGTAAAAGTGTCTTAATCTACGGTCTAAAGAGTACTTCAGTGATTTCAAGATACCGACATGAACATCAGAAGACTAGGAAATGGCAGGCTACGTTGCAGACCGTTTCATCATTAGTTCACTGGGGTTAAGAAACCGGCCTCTCACGGCCGTTCAGTTTCGGACCTGATCGGCTGTGAGAAGCTGCTTCCTTAGCTTTTCAGAAATTCACCATCAGGAGAACCAGGAAACCGGAATCATCAAGCGTGTTTTGACGAACAACCGTGTCCGGTGAGGACCTGCGTCAGGCGGAAGGTGAGGGCGCCGTGAGGTCTCTCCAGCCAAGCCTCAAAGAGTACCGCCGCAATGGTGGCGCCCAGCGCGGGGTTGTGACAATCGCTGTCTCCATGTCGCCATGAGATCCTGCCGGAGCTCTGGCCGCCGAGCCGCGAGTTGTCGCGGCAGCGGAGTTTCGCCCCGGCGTTTCGCCTCCTCGCGCTCCTCATAGAGGTTCGCGAGGATTTTTGCCTCCAGATCCCATGGCGATAATCCGGCAAGGAGGCTCGCCGCCTCGCAGGAGATCGTACGGTATCCTCGGATCATACGGATCGCCATGACCCTTTAGGACGCGTACAGACGGTGAGTCGTTCGCTGCCTTAGCGAACGCGCCCACACCGGTGCTCCGTAAAGGGCCATGGACCGCACGATCCCCGCGTAGAGCCTCCGGCAGGAGGCGTTTGGCCCCCTCAGATTGGGCAGGAGCCGCCTCAAAGCAGCCCCGGCCCTGTCCAGTCTGGGAGCCAAACGTCGAAAATGCTCGACGAACTTAGTGTGTGTTATCTGTGGAATGTGGATACTCATACACGCGCATACATACGCACGGAAGTATCGTGCTCACTCGGTTCGTAGCAATGTAATCTTTAGCGTTCTTATGGACTTTTGCGGCCTCACTGTACGTTGCAGTGACATTGTTATCTAAATCTAATTGTAAAAAAAATCGAACTATTCTTCAAGTGTTTAATATGGCAGGTTTTTTTCTTGTTATTTATGTGTATTTGGATAGATTGAGTGCATTATAACAAATAAAACGAACAGTTAACAACAAAGGTTTTGTGTGAATGTATAATATTAAAAAGATCTGGAGCAAGCTAGTGCCTATAGGTCTAATCATGTAATGTTGTAAACTAAACCGATTTATTTGTATTAGTGTTGCCGAAAAAATATTAAGAAGTACATAAATTTTATTTAGGCAATGAGGCACTTTAAGGCACCATATGTTAATCATTTTTACAAGCTTTTATTTAACTTGCAATGTTTGTTTGTTCGGGTCAAATCGTGCAAGATGAATTAGAACCACTTTTTCTATTCCTACGGAGTTAAAATTTTACATATTTGTTCAGTTTCGATGACAATGCATTTTTATGGCATAACCAGAATCAACATTCAGCACTAGCTGCACATAGAGGAACTCTTTAACGGTTAACAACACAGAGAAGAAATTTATAAGCATGCTTAAAAATATTTTTTTTACTATTAACTTATTATTTGTTTATCTCTGAGGATCAATAATTGTACGGGCTGGGATATCTTCGGCGAGTCGTACGTAGTTAGAAGGGATAGATAACCGTTTTCTGACTGCTCTCAGATACTACTTTCTAGTAAATATGGGCGCAAATTCCATTTTTATGTACGACTACACCTGGTCATATTGTGCTCATTTGGTCAACGCGTTTATTTAAGAGCCTGTATACGAAATTTTGCCGATTTCACTGATTTACTTTTATTCTATTTTACAGACGTGATTTTACAGTTAAAATAATCTATTTCTATAAGTTTTAGTGTACAACATTTAAAGATCATTTCAATTGTGAACTTGAGCTGATTTTTAAATTTTTATTATAATTACGATAAATCGAAATCGTCCACAAAAATCTGAATAAAATCAAAATAATAATATTAAACATAGCCAAACAAACATTAAGTTAGTGTGTTTGCCGCAGGAAGGATTTGATGAAAGGGTGAAAGACAAGTTTTGGGAGAATTTTGATACAACTGTATTGACCATATCCATGCATGGGGAATTGATAGTTGGAGGTGATTTTAATGGGCATGTAGGAAGAACGAGAAATTGATATGAAAGAGTACATGGAGGATGGGGTTTTGGAAGTCCCAATAACGAGGGAGACACGCTGTTGCAATCCGCATTTGATCTGGCAGTAGCCAACACTTGGCTCCAGAAGAGAGATTAACACCTAGTCACATACAAAAGTGGTAACCACAAGACCCAAATTTACTATTTTCTAGTAAGGCGCAACCATATTAAAATGTAAAATAAAATGATAGAAATGGGAGACATGAATGATCGAAGTGTGAATCAAAGCTGGAATGAGATAGCTGGGTGTATTAAGGACGCACAACTTTTCAGTCAGCGGTGCGACCTTCAGACTTCGTCTTATTTACTCATTTCTAAATTCTATCCATGCGCGTAACGCCATACACACAAACAAGTGTTTTAAAATAATATTCGATTAAAATTAAGCGGTCATCTACAACATACTATAGTTTCACGTGTTAATATTATGTATTTAAGAAATTAAGACAGTAATTTTTACTAGAGACCTGGTATTTTTGCAGCCCAGTGTATATAAATAATACCGAAACTTTACTCGAACTGTTAGGATCATTAAAAAAAAATGCTCTAGCCGTTCTCAAGAGACGCGCTCACCACGCTAACTTTGCCTGAAGCAGCATTTCGGCTATCGTTTTGGTGACAATGTCGTTAGCCACCAGTACATTATGTGAAGTATGCTTTAAAACCTTTGGGTCATGGATTATTTCGTTTATCTGAAACTTGCTCCGTCCGTATCGTTTACTTGACAACATAACGTATTTCAAAAATAAACCTTATGCTATTTTCTCTTCTAGTAATTTTGTAGAACGTGAAGAGTTTTTGATTAAAACAGTAACATTAAAAACAAGGATCGTTCAATGAAAAGTTGAACACACTTTACTGCTTTAAAAAGGGACGATGTTATGCGTTCTGTGAAGCTTTATATCTCTCTGTTACATCGAAACAAGGAGGGCTCAGCTTTCGTTATGTGTATGAATCAAACTTTTATTATTATTATTTATAATTATTGAACCATTTAAATCTAGAACCATATTGGAGTATTTGCCAATTTAACATATTTTAGGTACAAATGAGAGGTTCATTTACAACTTTCAAATATTTTCTTTCAGACGACTACGTTTAAAAATCGAGAGTGGCTTATGGCTAAAAAGCTTCACTTTTTTTATTTTGAAGGCGAACCGGTGTTTTGAATATATATTGGTATAAAAAAATTGTGTTCCACATTTTAGGTTTGTTAGTTAGTAACTACTAACTAGTAAACCTAAAATGAAGAACACATTTTTTTTTTACTCTCTTTATTTAAATGTTGAAGGAACTTAGTGCATTGAGCATGTACGAGTACAATAATGTTTTAGCGACAAGATGTTTGAAACAAAAGCGGAAAACATATTCTTTTTATAATTTTGAATTTTGTTATTTTCAATATTCAGAAAATCTGTTTTTATAGCTGTAACTTGTAGAACAAAGGAAACCTATTTTGAGATTTATAATAAGCATTACTAATCTGCTTAGAAATAAATATATATTTAAGAGCGATCTTTGTACATAATTTTGGTAGAAATCGTCGTTTTCTTTGTGACCCGTTATTATAGCGGCCTAGTTTATTGTCGACCGTAAAGTTTAAAAAAGGTCTGCGTAGTACTGCTGGAACAGTAGAAATATCGTTATCTACGGTCCAAAGAGTACTCCAGCGATTTCAAGATATTAATAAGAAGTGAAGACCGATTCATCGTGAGCACTTGAGCTAAGAAACCGGCATCTTACTGCCGTGCAGTTTCAGACCTGCACAGCTGTAAGATGTTGCAATCTTAGCTTTCAAGAAATTCACCACCACGAAAATTAGAGGACCGGTATCATGAAGCGTGTTTTACAGAAAAGGTACCATTTGGTGGAGATCATAATTGGTATGGGCTAGGATATCTTCAGAGAGTCGTACGGAGTAAATGCCGAGACCAAGGGAAATAAGGATACATTTTTATACGTATAGATAATTGTACCATTTTAACGTAGAAACACATTGGAGTATTTGCAGATTTAACATGTTTTTCGTGTTTGTGTGTGTATAAATGAACCTCCAACTTTCAAATATATTTCATTCAGACGACTTTATTTAATGCTCGAGAGTGGCTTATGGCTAAAAATCCTCAGTTTTTTATTTAAAGGCAAAACCGGAGTATTGAATTCAAATTTGTATAGTTACTAGTTAATAAACTGTTTAAAAAATGTTTTTTCTACGTTTTATGTGGAAAACAGATTTTTTTTTTACATGTTAAAGCAACTTAGTGCCCTGAACTTATATAATCACTAGCTGTGCCCGCTGTTTCACCCGCATTTATGTATCTTTCGTAAAAAAATAAAAAAATATCATAAAAAGTATCCATTGTTACTTCTAATATCTCCAAGAATATGTGTACAAAGTTTCATGATGTTCGGTTAAGTAGTTTTCGCGTGAAAGCGTAACAAACAACAAACAACAACTTACATTCACATTTATAATATTACTATCTGACCCAGCAAACGTTGTTTTGCCGTATAAATTATTTATAGTGAATATTTTGGTAGTTAAATAACAACTAACTAACTTATTGTGAGTGTGTGGGGATGTGGTCTATGACTGAAAGAGGAATTGGAGCGCTGTGGTTAATAACTTAACTAATATATTTAAAATTATAATATATCTTAAAAGTTATAAGATATATTATAAAATGTTATCCATATCTGCAATCACTAATATAACAATTTTAAAAAAAACATTATCAATCTTTAAGTGCAAAGGAGTGAGCAATTATTAATAAAATGGGAATAAATAATTATAGCACTGTAAATTGATGATAAATTTACTATGAGAATATAATTAACATGAGAGTTGCACTGAGAAAGTAAAATGATAACTTGATAAGTTTATGCGTCACTGCTACGATCGATGCACAAATGAAATGGCTGAAAACTGTGTAGGGAAACACAGGAGAACGGCGTCGTTCTCATCCCTACTCCGTGCTGTTTGCTGATTGAGAAGTGACACCGGTAGACGACTGGCGGGGATAACTGATCGATTGATAATTGATCTGCAGTTATCGACCACTGAGAGTTGAAGATTATACAGTACTAATATCGCTATTAAAAAATGGGGGTTGGTGGTGGAAGAGTGAAAATTAAAGGTTATAATTATGGATTTTTTAAAGCTGTCTTAAAAAAAGATTTGTCCAAAAAAATAAAATTTTGGAGTGCACCACCCTTATCACTAAAGGGTATAAAAATATTTAACGACCTATTCTCAGATCTACCGAATATACCTACACAAAAAAATTCATAAAAGTCTGTGAGAGTTGAAGATTATTACTGTACTAGTAGCGCTATTACAAAATGAGGGTTGGTTGTAGAAGAATGAAAATTAAGGGTTATATGTATTTTTCAATGCTAAATCATTGTAAAATAAAAATAAAAAAATATGTCAAAAAAATTTAAAAAAAATATTTAAGGGTGGGTCACCCTTATCATTTGGGGGTATGAAAAATAGATAGTAGCCGATTTTCAGATCTACTGAATATGCACATAAAATTTCATAAAAATTGGTCAAACCGTTTCGGAGGAGTATGGTAACAAACATTGTGACACGAGAATTTTATAATTATAACAAGTAAGTATGATGTATTAGCGAAATGATGTTTGAAACAAAAGTCGAAAACGTATGCTTTTCATAACTATGAATTTTGTTATTTTTAAATATTCAGAAAATCTGTTTATAAATCTATAACTTGTGCAAAGTCTTTTAAAATTTTATAATAAGCATTATTAACCTGTTAATAGCTGATGAATACGAGCGATCTTTGTACATAACTTTGGGAGATATCTTAGTTTTTCTTTGTGACCCGTTATTTTTGCGGTCCAGTGTATTAGTCAACAGCAAAGTTTAAAACAGGTCAGCGTAGTAGCCCTAGAACAGTAAAAGTGTCTTAATCTACGGTCTAAAGAGTACTTCAGTGATTTCAAGATACCGACATGAACATCAGAAGACTAGGAAATGGCAGGCTACGTTGCAGACCGTTTCATCATTAGTTCACTGGGGTTAAGAAACCGGCCTCTCACGGCCGTTCAGTTTCGGACCTGATCGGCTGTGAGAAGCTGCTTCCTTAGCTTTTCAGAAATTCACCATCAGGAGAACCAGGAAACAGGAATCATCAAGCGTGTTTTGACGAACAACCGTGTCCGGTGAGGACCTGCGTCAGGCGGAAGGTGAGGGCGCCGTGAGGTCTCTCCAGCCAAGCCTCAAAGAGTACCGCCGCAATGGTGGCGCCCAGCGCGGGGTTGTGACAATCGCTGTCTCCATGTCGCCATGAGATCCTGCCGGAGCTCTGGCCGCCGAGCCGCGAGTTGTCGCGGCAGCGGAGTTTCGCCCCGGCGTTTCGCCTCCTCGCGCTCCTCATAGAGGTTCGCGAGGATTTTTGCCTCCAGATCCCATGGCGATAATCCGGCAAGGAGGCTCGCCGCCTCGCAGGAGATCGTACGGTATCCTCGGATCATACGGATCGCCATGACCCTTTAGGACGCGTACAGACGGTGAGTCGTTCGCTGCCTTAGCGAACGCGCCCACACCGGTGCTCCGTAAAGGGCCATGGACCGCACGATCCCCGCGTAGAGCCTCCAGCAGGAGGCGTTTGGCCCCCTCAGATTGGGCAGGAGCCGCCTCAAAGCAGCCCCGGCCCTGTCCAGTCTGGGAGCCAAACGTCGAAAATGCTCGACGAACTTAGTGTGTGTTATCTGTGGAATGTGGATACTCATACACGCGCACACATACGCACGGAAGTATCGTGCTCACTCGGTTCGTAGCAATGTAATCTTTAGCGTTCTTATGGACTTTTGCGGCCTCACTGTACGTTGCAGTGACATTGTTATCTAAATCTAATTGTAAAAAAAATCGAACTATTCTTCAAGTGTTTAATATGGCAGGTTTTTTTCTTGTTATTTATGTGTATTTGGATAGATTGAGTGCATTATAACAAATAAAACGAACAGTTAACAACAAAGGTTTTGTGTGAATGTATAATATTAAAAAGATCTGGAGCAAGCTAGTGCCTATAGCATGTCTAATCATGTAATGTTGTAAACTAAACCGATTTATTTGTATTAGTGTTGCCGAAAAAATATTAAGAAGTACATAAATTTTATTTAGGCAATGAGGCACTTTAAGGCACCATATGTTAATCATTTTTACAAGCTTTTATTTAACTTGCAATGTTTGTTTGTTCGGGTCAAATCGTGCAAGATGAATTAGAACCACTTTTTCTATTCCTACGGAGTTAAAATTTTACATATTTGTTCAGTTTCGATGACAATGCATTTTTATGGCATAACCAGAATCAACATTCAGCACTAGCTGCACATAGAGGAACTCTTTAACGGTTAACAACACAGAGAAGAAATTTATAAGCATGCTTAAAAATATTTTTTTTACTATTAACTTATTATTTGTTTATCTCTGAGGATCAATAATTGTACGGGCTGGGATATCTTCGGCGAGTCGTACGTAGTTAGAAGGGATAGATAACCGTTTTCTGACTGCTCTCAGATACTCGTACTACTTTCTAGTAAAAATGGGCGCAAATTCCATTTTTATGTACGACTACACCTGGTCATATTGTGCTCATTTGGTCAACGCGTTTATTTAAGAGCCTGTATACGAAATTTTGCCGATTTCACTGATTTACTTTTATTCTATTTTACAGACGTGATTTTACAGTTAAAATAATCTATTTCTATAAGTTTTAGTGTACAACATTTAAAGATCATTTCAATTGTGAACTTGAGCTGATTTTTAAATTTTTATTATAATTACGATAAATCGAAATCGTCCACAAAAATCTGAATAAAATCAAAATAATAATATTAAACATAGCCAAACAAACATTAAGTTAGTGTGTTTGCCGCAGGAAGGATTTGATGAAAGGGTGAAAGACAAGTTTTGGGAGAATTTTGATACAACTGTATTGACCAAATCCATGCATGGGGAATTGATAGTTGGAGGTGATTTTAATGGGCATGTAGGAAGAACGAGAAATTGATATGAAAGAGTACATGGAGGATGGGGTTTTGGAAGTCCCAATAACGAGGGAGACACGCTGTTGCAATCCGCATTTGATCTGGCAGTAGCCAACACTTGGCTCCAGAAGAGAGATTAACACCTAGTCACATACAAAAGTGGTAACCACAAGACCCAAATTTACTATTTTCTAGTAAGGCGCAACCATATTAAAATGTAAAATAAAATGATAGAAATGGGAGACATGAATGATCGAAGTGTGAATCAAAGCTGGAATGAGATAGCTGGGTGTATTAGGGACGCACAACTCTTCAGTCAGTGGTGCCACCTTCAAACTTCGTCCTATTTACTCATTTCTAAATTCTATCCATGCGCGTAACGCCATACACACAAACAAGTGTTTTAAAATAATATTCGATTAAAATTAAGCGGTCATCTACAACATACTATAGTTTCACGTGTTAATATTATGTATTTAAGAAATTAAGACAGTAATTTTTACTAGAGACCTGGTATATTTGCGGCCCAGTGTATATAAATAATACCGAAACTTTACTCGAACTGTTAGGATCATTAAAAAAAAATGCTCTAGCCGTTCTCAAGAGACGCGCTCACCACGCTAACTTTGCCTGAAGCAGCATTTCGGCTATCGTTTTGGTGACAATGTCGTTAGCCACCAGTACATTATGTGAAGTATGCTTTAAAACCTTTGGGTCATGGATTATTTCGTTTATCTGAAACTTGCTCCGTCCGTATCGTTTACTTGACAACATAACGTATTTCAAAAATAAACCTTATGCTATTTTCTCTTCTAGTAATTTTGTAGAACGTGAAGAGTTTTTGATTAAAACAGTAACATTAAAAACAAGGATCGTTCAATGAAAAGTTGAACACACTTTACTGCTTTAAAAAGGGACGATGTTATGCGTTCTGTGAAGCTTTATATCTCTCTGTTACATCGAAACAAGGAGGGCTCAGCTTTCGTTATGTGTATGAATCAAACTTTTATTATTATTATTTATAATTATTGAACCATTTAAATCTAGAACCATATTGGAGTATTTGCCAATTTAACATATTTTAGGTACAAATGAGAGGTTCATTTACAACTTTCAAATATTTTTCTTTCAGACGACTACGTTTAAAAATCGAGAGTGGCTTATGGCTAAAAAGCTTCACTTTTTTTATTTTGAAGGCGAACCGGTGTTTTGAATATATATTGGTATAAAAAAATTGTGTTCCACATTTTAGGTTTGTTAGTTAGTAACTACTAACTAGTAAACCTAAAATGAAGAACACATTTTTTTTTTACTCTCTTTATTTAAATGTTGAAGGAACTTAGTGCATTGAGCATGTACGAGTACAATAATGTTTTAGCGACAAGATGTTTGAAACAAAAGCGGAAAACATATTCTTTTTATAATTTTGAATTTTGTTATTTTCAATATTCAGAAAATCTGTTTTTATAGCTGTAACTTGTAGAACAAAGGAAACCTATTTTGAGATTTATAATAAGCATTACTAATCTGCTTAGAAATAAATATATATTTAAGAGCGATCTTTGTACATAATTTTGGTAGAAATCGTCGTTTTCTTTGTGACCCGTTATTATAGCGGCCTAGTTTATTGTCGACCGTAAAGTTTAAAAAAGGTCTGCGTAGTACTGCTGGAACAGTAGAAATATCGTTATCTACGGTCCAAAGAGTACTCCAGCGATTTCAAGATATTAATAAGAAGTGAAGACCGATTCATCGTGAGCACTTGAGCTAAGAAACCGGCATCTTACTGCCGTGCAGTTTCAGACCTGCACAGCTGTAAGATGTTGCAATCTTAGCTTTCAAGAAATTCACCACCACGAAAATTAGAGGACCGGTATCAGGAAGCGTGTTTTACAGAAAAGGTACCATTTGGTGGAGATCATAATTGGTATGGGCTAGGATATCTTCAGAGAGTCGTACGGAGTAAATGCCGAGACCAAGGGAAATAAGGATACATTTTTATACGTATAGATAATTGAACCATTTTAATGTAGAAACACATTGGAGTATTTGCAGATTTAACATGTTTTTCGTGTTTGTGTGTGTATAAATGAACCTCCAACTTTCAAATATATTTCATTCAGACGACTTTATTTAATGCTCGAGAGTGGCTTATGGCTAAAAATCCTCAGTTTTTTATTTAAAGGCAAAACCGGAGTATTAAATTCAAATTTGTATAGTTACTAGTTAATAAACTGTTTAAAAAATGTTTTTTCTACGTTTTATGTGGAAAACAGATTTTTTTTTTACATGTTAAAGCAACTTAGTGCCCTGAACTTATATAATCACTAGCTGTGCCCGCTGTTTCACCCGCATTTATGTATCTTTCGTAAAAAAATAAAAAAATATCATAAAAAGTATCCATTGTTACTTCTAATACCTCCAAGAATATGTGTACAAAGTTTCATGATGTTCGGTTAAGTAGTTTTCGCGTGAAAGCGTAACAAACAACAAACAACAACTTACATTCACATTTATAATATTACTATCTGACCCAGCAAACGTTGTTTTGCCGTATAAATTATTTATAGTGAATATTTTGGTAGTTAAATAACAACTAACTAACTTATTGTGAGTGTGTGGGGATGTGGTCTATGACTGAAAGAGGAATTGGAGCGCTGTGGTTAATAACTTAACTAATATATTTAAAATTATAATATATCTTAAAAGTTATAAGATATATTATAAAATGTTATCCATATCTGCAATCACTAATATACCAATTTAAAAAAAAAAACATTATCAATCTTTAAGTGCAAAGGAGTGAGCAATTATTAATAAAATGGGAATAAATAATTATAGCACTGTAAATTGATGATAAATTTACTATGAGAATATAATTAACATGAGAGTTGCACTGAGAAAGTAAAATGATAACTTGATAAGTTTATGCGTCACTGCTACGATCGATGCACAAATGAAATGGCTGAAAACTGTGTAGGGAAACACAGGAGAACGGCGTCGTTCTCATCCCTACTCCGTGCTGTTTGCTGATTGAGAAGTGACACCGGTAGACGACTGGCGGGGATAACTGATCTATTGATAATTGATCTGCAGTTATCGACCACTGAGAGTTGAAGATTATACAGTACTAATATCGCTATTAAAAAATGGGGGTTGGTGGTGGAAGAGTGAAAATTAAAGGTTATAATTATGGATTTTTTAAAGCTGTATTAAAAAAAGATTTGTCCAAAAAAATAAAATTTTGGGGTGCACCACCCTTATCACTAAAGGGTATAAAAATATTTAACGACCTATTCTCAGATCTACCGAATATACCTACACAAAAAAATTCATAAAAGTCTGTGAGAGTTGAAGATTATTACTGTACTAGTAGCGCTATTACAAAATGAGGGTTGGTTGTAGAAGAATGAAAATTAAGGGTTATATGTATTTTTCAATGCTAAATCATTGTAAAATAAAAATAAAAAAATATGTCAAAAAAATTTAAAAAAAATATTTAAGGGTGGGTCACCCTTATCATTTGGGGGTATGAAAAATAGATAGTAGCCGATTTTCAGATCTACTGAATATGCACATAAAATTTCATAAAAATTGGTCAAACCGTTTCGGAGGAGTATGGTAACAAACATTGTGACACGAGAATTTTATAATTATAACAAGTACGAGTAAGTATGATGTATTAGCGAAATGATGTTTGAAACAAAAGTCGAAAACGTATGCTTTTCATAACTATGAATTTTGTTATTTTTAAATATTCAGAAAATCTGTTTATAAATCTATAACTTGTGCAAAGTCTTTTAAAATTTTATAATAAGCATTATTAACCTGTTAATAGCTGATGAATACGAGCGATCTTTGTACATAACTTTGGGAGATATCTTAGTTTTTCTTTGTGACCCGTTATTTTTGCGGTCCAGTGTATTAGTCAACAGCAAAGTTTAAAACAGGTCAGCGTAGTAGCCCTAGAACAGTAAAAGTGTCTTAATCTACGGTCTAAAGAGTACTTCAGTGGTTTCAAGATACCGACATGAACATCAGAAGACTAGGAAATGGCAGGCTACGTTGCAGACCGTTTCATCATTAGTTCACTGGGGTTAAGAAACCGGCCTCTCACGGCCGTTCAGTTTCGGACCTGATCGGCTGTGAGAAGCTGCTTCCTTAGCTTTTCAGAAATTCACCATCAAAGTGCCGTTCAGTGGAGGAGCAATGATTGTATAGGTTGGGATATTTTCAGAGAGTCGTAAGGAGTTAGAAAGTTCTCTGACTGCTCTCACATACTACTTTCATTGAATATGCGCGCTAATGCCATTTTTATGTACGATAAGCCGCGGTCACATTGTGCTCATTTGGTCAATTTCAGACGTCGGTATTACGAGCGTGGAGGGGCCAGGTACCTATGCAATTTTTTTTTAATAATTGTTGTTATTGTGTTTCCAAAATTAATTTTTCTCAGGATAAAACCTGGTATTTGCTAGAATCTCATGGGTGTGAACCAAGGTGAGATGCTAGTTATTTCTTTCAGATTGAAAATTGGTTTGTACGTTGCAGTGACATTGTTATCTAAATCTAATTGTAAAAAATATCGAACTATTCTTCAAGTGTTTAATGAGTCAAGTTTTTGTAGCGATGTGTATTTGGATAGATTGAGTGCATTAAAACTATTGAATATTTGTTTCGGAACAACATCTGTTGTTGATATGACTATTGGGACTAATACAAACAAAACGGATAGTTAATAACAAAGGTGAGGTTAACCCAGCATTTGGGTTTTCTAACAGTAAACCTCAGAAAAATGGAAAGACACAAAGAAAGTATAGTGTGTGTGTGTGATGGTGTCTGTGTAGTAATGTTAAATATTAAAAAGATCTGAAGCAAGCTAGTGCCTATGGTATGTCTAATCATGTAATTTAGAAAACTTATCCGATTTATTTGTATTAATCTTGCCGAAAAAATATTCAGGAGTACATAAATTTTATTTAGGCAGTGAGGCTTTTAAAGGCACCATATTTCAATAATTTGTACAAGCTTTTGTTTAACTTGCAATGTTTTTTTGTTCGGGTCAAATCTTGCAAGATGAATTAGAATTACTTTTTCTATTCCTACGGAGTTAAATTTTTACATGTTTGTTCAGTTCCGATGACAATGCATTCTTATGGCATGACCTGAATAAACATTCAGCATAAGCTGCACATAGAGGAACTCTTCAACGGTTAACAGCACAGACAAGATATATATAAGCATGATTAACCTCTAAAACCCGAAGACGCGTCACGTTTCTGCATCTGTCAGTCTCCGTTGACAGGCGGCCATCATCGTGTAATTACAGACTTTGTCAGGTCTCGGGTGTATCAACCTTGTCACAGGTCTAAAGACCTTGGCTTATAGTGATAATAGCGGTTTAAAACGCGTGAATCGGGTTTTTGGCAATTTTTTGGCAAGGCAAACTAGCGCAAAACTAGCGGCACACATGAGAGCCGCTCGGGGTTTGAATTAAATATTTTATTTACTATGAACTTATTATTTGTTTTAGTAAAAAGATTTAAAATGGCAGGCCAAGGTGCACAACACAAGAAGACCGTTTCATCATGAGTTTACTGGGGTTAAGAAACCGGCATCTCACGGCCGTTTAGTTTCGGATCTGATCGGCTGTGAGATGCTGCTTCCTTAGCCTTCAAGAAATTCACCATCAGTAAAACCAGGAGATCGTCTACCGGTATCATCAAGCGTGTTTTGACGAAAAGGTGCCAATCGGTGGAGGAATAATTGTACGGGCTAGGGTATCTTCAGAGAGTCGTACGTAGTTAGATGAGATAGACAGCGGTTTTCTGACTGCTATCAGATACTGCTTTCTAGTAAAATGGGCGCCAATTCCATTGTTATGTACGATTACACCAAGTCACATTGTGCTCATTTGGTCAATGTGTATATTTAAGAGCCTCTATACGAAATTTCGCCGATTTCGCTGATTTACTTTTATTCTATTTTACAGACGTGATTTTACAGTTAAGGCAATGTATTTCTATAAGTTTTAGTTTGAATGTTGCACATCATTCAAAGATCATTTCAATAATGATCAGAATGTTTGAGCTGATTTTTAAATTTTAATTATAATTACGATAAATCGACATCGTCCACAAAAATCCGAATAAATTCAGAATAATAATATTAAATATAGCCAAACAAACATTAAGTTAGTGTGTATGCCGCAGGCAGGATTTGATGAAAGGGTGAAAGACAAGTTTTGGGAGAATTTTGATACACACACAATACAATTTATAGTTGGAGGTGATTTTAATGGGCATGTAGGAAGAACGAGAACTTATTATGAAAGAGTACATGGAGGATGGGGATTTGGAAGTCCCGATAACGAGGGAGTCACGCTGTTGCAGTCCGCTACCGCATTTGATCTGGCAGTAGCCAAAACAATTCGCTCCAAAAGAGAGATTAACACCTAGTCACATATAAAAGTGGTAACCACAAGACACAAATTTACTATTTTCTAGTAAGGCGCAACCATATTAAAATGTAAAATAAAATGATAGAAATGGGAGACATGAATGATCGAAGTGTGAATCAAAGCTGGAATGAGATAGCTGGGTGTATTAGGGACGCACAACTTTTCAGTCAGCGGTGCCACCTTCAAACTTCGTCCTATATACTCATTCCTAAATTCTATCCATGCGCATAACACAGAAGTGTGTTTTTTTTTTATTTTTTAATATTTGATTAAAAAGCGGTCATCTACAACATACTATAGTTTCACGTGGTAATATATTTAAGAACCTATGATAGTTTTTATTAGAGACCCGGAATTTTAGCGGCCTAAAAAAAAATGCTCTAGCCGTTCTCAAGAGATGCGCTTACCTTCCTAACTTTGCCTGAAGCGGCAATTCGGCTATCGTTTTGGTGACAATCTCGTTAGACACAAGTACATTATGTGAAGTATGCTTTAAAACCTTCGGGTCATGGATAATTTCTTTTATCTGAAAACTTCTCCGTCCGTATCGTTTACTTGACAACATTACTTATTTCAAAAATAAACCTTATGCTATTTTCTCTTCTAGAAATTTTAGAGAGAGTGAAGAGATTTTGATTAAAAGCAACAGTTACATTAAAAACAAGGATCGTTTAATGAAGAGTTGAACCCACTTTACTGCTTTAAAAAGGAACGATGTTCTGTGAAGCTTTATATCCCTCTGTTACATCGAAACAAGGAGGGCTTTAGCTTTCGTTATTTGTCTGGAACAGACTTTTATTATTATTTATTATTATTATCGAACTATTTAAATCTATAACGACATTGGAGTATTTGCAAATTTAACACGTTTTAGGTACAAATTAGAGGTTAATTTACAACTTTCAAATATTTTTCTTTCAGACGACTTCATTTAAAAATCGAGACTGGCTTATGGCTAAACAGCTTCAATTCTTTTTTATTTCGAATGCGAACCGGTGTTTTGAATTCATATTTGTGTTTCACACAATTTTTTTTACTCTCTTTATTTAAATGTTAAAAAAAATGTACTTGCATAATAATAATGCGCTTATATAATGTGCTTGTATTATGTTTTAGCGACAAGATGTTTGAAACAAAAGAGAAAAACATATTCTTTTTAAAATTTTGAATTTTGTTGTTTTTCAATATTCAGAAAATCGGTTATTCTAGCTGAAACTTGTAGAAAAAAGGAAACCTATTTTGAGATTTATAATAAGCATTACTGATTTGCTTAAAACATAATATTTATAAGACCGATCTTTGTACATAACTTTGGGAGATATCGTAGTTTTTCTTTGTGACCCGTTATTTTTGCGGCCCAGTATATTAGTCGACAGTAAAGTTTAAAACAGGTCTGCGTAGTACTGCTGGAACAGTAAAAGTATCTTTATCTTCGGTCAAAAGAGTACTCCAGCGATTTCAAGATGCCTGCATGAACTTCAGATGACTAGGAATAGGCAGGCCAAGTTACACAACTACAAGAGAAGACCAATTCATCGTGAGCACTTGAGCTAAGAAACCGGCATCTCACAGCCGTGCAGTTTCAGACCTGCACAGCTGTAAGATGTTGCAATCTTAGCTTTCAAGAAATTCACCACCACGAAAATCAGAGGAACGGTATCATCAAGCGTGTTTTACAAAAGAGGTACCATTTGATCGAGGAGCATAGTTGGTATGGGCTGGGATATCTTCAGATAGTCGTACGGAGTTAATGCCGTGACCAAGGGAAATAGGGATTTATTTTTAAATATTTAGACTATTGAACGATTTAAATGTAGAAACACATTGGGATACCTATTTGCAGATTTAACATGTTTGTCGTGTTTGTGTGTGTATAAATGAAACTCTAACTTTCAAATACATTTCATTCAGACGACTTTATTTAAAGTTCAAGAGTTCCTTGTGGCTAAAAAGCTTCAGTTTTTTATTTAAAGGCAAACCAGTGTAATGAATTCAAATTTGTATAGTTACTAGATAATAAACAGTTTAAAAAGAAATGTTTTCTACGCTTTATGTGGCAAACACATTTTATTTAACTCTTTTTTTATAATTATGTATAAACATATTCTTTTCATAATGAATAATTAATTATCATAAAATCTGTTTATAAAGCTGTAACTTATACAAAGTCTTTAAGATTTATAATAAGCATTACTAACCTGTTAATAAATGATGTATGTATACGAGCGATTTTTGTACATAACTTTGGGAGATATCTCAGTTTTTCTTTGTGACCCGTTATTTTTGCGGCCCAGCTCGTATTAGTCAACAGCAAAGTATAAAACAGGTCAGCGTAATACTACATACTGCTGGAAAAGTAAAAGTGTCTTAATCTACGGTCCATAGAGTTTTCCAGTGATTTCAAGATACAAACATGAACATCAGAAGACTAGGAAATGGCAGGTCAAAAAAAAAAAGGTGCAGACCGTTTCATCATGAGTTCACTGGGGTTAAGAAACCGGCCTCTCACGGCCGTTCAGTTTCGGACCTGATCGGCTGTGAGAAGCTGCTTCCTTAGCTTTTCAGAAATTCCCCATCAAGAGAACCAGGAGACCGGAATCAAGCGTGTTTTGACGAAAAGGTGCCGTTCAGTGGAGGAGCAATAATTGTATAGGTTGCGCTATCTTCAGAGAGTCGTACGGAGTTAGAAAGTTCTCTGACTGCTCTCACATACTACTTTCATTGAATATGCTCACTAATGCCATTTTTATGCACGATAAGACGTGGTCACATTGTGCTCATTTGTTCATTGCGTATATTTAAGACGTCGGTATTACCAGCGTGGAGGGGCGAGCTACCTATGTATTTTTTTTCTTATATAATTGTTGTTATTATTATTGTGTTTTAAAATCTATTTTTCTCAGGATAAAACCTGGTATTTGCTAGAATCTCATGGGTGTGAACCAAGGTGAGATGCTAGTTATTTCTTTCAGATTGTAAATTTGTTTGTGCATTGCAGTGACATTGTTATTTAAATCTAGTTGTACAAAAATTCGAACTATTCTTCAAGTGTTTAATATGGCAGGTTTTTGTAGTGTTATGTATGTGTCTTTGAATACTACATACTGCTGGAAAAGTAAAAGTGTCTTAATCTATGGTCCGAAGAGTACTCCAGTGATTTCAAGATACCGACATGAACATCAGAAGACTAGGAAATGGCTGGCCAATGTGCAGACCGTTTCATCATGAGTTCACTGGGGTTAAGAAACCGGCCTCTCACGGCCGTTCAGTTTCGGACCTGATCGGCTGTGAGAAGCTGCTTTCTTAGCCTTTCAGAAATTCACCATCAAGATAACCAGGAGACCGGAATCATCAAGCGTGCTTTGACGAAACAGCGCCGTTCAGTGGAGGAGAAATAATTGTATAGGTTGGGATATCTTCAGAGAGTCGTACGTAGTTAGAAGAGATAGACAACGGTTTTCTGACTGCTCTCAGATACTACTTTCTAGTATATTCAACATATGTAAGCATTTAATTTAATAGTTACCGTAAACAATTAGCGTAGCGCATCTTGGTTTTTCACCCCATCTTTGGAAGTATCAAAATTGATACCATTGTAGTGAAATTGTTTACGTTTTGATTCTTGATTTCTGAAATGTTTTTTTAGGTAACATAAACCTTGTGTTGTGTTTTTCCGTTAGTAAATATCATAATCATGTGGATTGTGTAACAATATTTCAAATAAATGCAGTAGTACTTGCTCTGTGATCCAAACAATGAAAGCGTCTTTTAGCACGTTTTTTTCAAGTGTTTGGATTGTGACTCATTGTTCGTAAACAATTGTAACAGCTAAAACTTTGTCTGCGATAAGATTGTGTTCCAAACTATGTAATAAGCAGTGGTTGGAGTAGGTAGATTGATTTTACGTACTTGCATCATGAATAGTCATAGAAATCATAACATGGATAAGCTTTTCTTCCGGGATTTCATCTTGGTACTCACGGGATTGAATCAAGTGTTGTGAATGTAAAGATTTTTAAACTACTACATTTGAAATTTATAGAATGCGATATTTAAACGTTTAAATTTTTTCTTTCTTATTTATCAAGTTATAAAGTGAATCTTACTTTTGTGCGTCCATTCGAAACTGACAAATGACTAATTTAGTAGTTATTTCTGCAACTTTATTATCTGCTGCTTGTAATTATTATATACCTACTATGTTCTTGAATAAATAAATAAAAATAACTTTTTATACTCCTTAATATTTTTTCGCATTCAGTTTTCTTCTTTCCGCCACCCGCTGTCGTTGACAACCGTTGTCAGGAGGATAGCGGAGAGGCAAGTCCCATCTTTCGTCGCACGCACGCACATGTAACTATTATTAGTAGAATCTCACTTTATGTTTGCAACGTTTTTACTCAAGTTTAGCCATGCCATAGTTTTTTTTTATCATAGAAGGCCGATCACATATTCTATTACAAAGACAGCAAAAAGGTTAAACATTCCTTATTCATATTGTTATATTCTTCATCTTACACATTAAAATATTTGAAATTCCTAAAAAATCTTAATTATTACAAAATCCCGGAATCCCGGAGGCATATCAATATTAATATATACGTTTTTTTTTTTTTTTTTTTTTTTTTTTTAAAAAAAAAACGTTGCCCCACACTAGGAATTACTCCTGTATCGTGGGTGCGTTCACAAACATGTAAACTCACATACACAAGACACCCAGACCCGGAACAACTATCTGTAGGTCATACAAATATTTGTTCCGTGCGGGAATCGAACCCGCGACACGCAGCGCAGCAGCCGAACGCTCAACCACTGCGCCAACCGTGTCGACAGACATACGTGCCAGTTCATTGACCCCAAATCAATCTACCTACTCCGACCACTGGTAATAAGATACTATCCTTAGCCACTTGGCTTAGATAGTTCCCAGACCTGAAGTGTAAACATAAACAAATTTATTACGCGGCGGTCCGGTCGTTGACCTGGGGCATGTTTTAAAAACATTGTGCTATGAAATAATTGTATGGGGAGGTGTGTTCTTTTAATAGATGAATGTGAAATAATGTATATTCAATAATTTTTACCAGCATTTATTTAACTTGCAACGTTTGTTTGTTTGGGTCAAATCTTGCAAGATGAATTCGAACCACTTTTTCTATTCCTAGGGAGTTAAATTTTTGCATGTATGTTCAGTTCCGATGACAATGCATTTTTATGGCATGGCCTGAATCAACATTCAGCATTAGCTGCACATAGAGGAACTCTTCAACGGTTACAACTTTTGAGAGAAGTGAAGACAACTTTTAGGAGAATTTTGATACCACTGTAATGACCATCCCCATGCATGAGGAATTGATAGTTTGAGGTGATTTTAATGGGCATGTAGAAAGAACGAGAAATTGTTATGAAAGTGTATATGGAGGATGTGGTTTTGGAAGTCCCAATAACGAGGGAGTCACGCTGTTCTGCAATCTGGCAGTAGCCAACACTTGGTTCCAGAAAAGAGATGAACACCTAGTCACATACAAGAGTGGTAACCACAAGACCCAAATTGACTATTTTCTAGTTAGGCGCAACCATATCAAGCACGTCAAACACTGCAAAAAGCTGCCAGGAGAAGACTTGGTCTCACAGCACAGGCTCGTTGTTATAATATTAGCGATAAACACAAAATGTACAAGAAGCAAAGAGCGTCTTTCTCCCAAAATAAAATTTCATGTGCTAGAGAAGAATGGTTGTGCGAAGGAATTTAGAGAGCGAGTAGTAGACAAAATGATAGAAATGGGAGACATGAATGATTGAAGTGTGAATCAAAGCCGGAATGAGATAGCTGGGTGTATTAGGGACGCACAACTTTTCAGTCAGCGGTGCCACCTTCAGACTTCGACTTATATCATCATCTGCCTAGCCTTTTCCCAACTATCTTGGGGTCGGCTTCCAGTCTAACCGGATGCAGCTGAATACCAGTACTTTACATGGAGCGACTGCCTATCTGACCTCCACAACCCAGTTACTGGGTAATACGATACCCTTTGGTAAGACTGGATGTCAGACTTTCGGGCTTCTGACGACCCGTAACGACTGTCAAAGATCCACAATTGACAGCCGGGACCAACGGCTTAACGTGCTTTCCGAGGCACGGAGGAGTCTCGGTATGTAAAGATGGTCACCCATCCATGGACCAACCCCGGCAAGCGTAGCTTAACCTTATGGATCGACCCGTGCGGCTGTTATTACTTTAGCCACGAGCTCCTCACGAGTTCCAGACTTCGACTTATATACTCATTCCTAAATTCTATCCATGCGCGTAACGCCATATACGCACACGTGTTTTTCTTTTTATTTTAACATTTGATTAAAAAGCGGTCATCTACAACATACTAAAGTTTCACGAGTTAACATTATAAATTTAAGAAACTATGACAGTTTTTACTAAAGACCCGGAATTTTTGCGGCCTAGAAAAATGCTCTAGCCGTTCTCAAGAGATGCGCTCACCTTCCCAACTTTGCCTGAAGCGGCATTTCGGCTATCGTTTTGGTGATAATCTCGTGAGCGACCTTACTTATGATTACATTATGTGAAGTATGCTTTAAAACTTTCAGGTCATGGATAATTTCGTTTATCTGAAAACTGCTCCGTCCATATCGTTTATTTGACAACATTACGTATTTCATAACCTTATGCTATTTTCTCTTCTAGAAATTTTGTAGAGTGAAGAAATTTTGATTAAAAACAACAGTTACATTAAAAACAAGGATCGTTCAATGAAGAGTTGAACCCACTTTACTACATTAAAAAGGGACGATGTTCTGTGAAGCTTTATATCTCTCTGTTATATCGAAACAAGGAGGGCTTTAGCTTTTGTTATTTGTCTGGAACAAACTTTTATTATTATTATTGAACCATTTAAATCTAGAACCACATTGGAGTATTTGCAAATGTAACATGTTTTAGGTACAAATAGGAGGTTAATTTACAACTTTCAAATATTTTTCTTTTTGACGACTTTATTTAAAAATGGAGAGTGGCTTATGGCTAAAAAGCTTCATTTTTTTATTTCGAAGGCGTTTTGAATTCATATTTGTATAAAAAATATTTTGTTCTTCATTTTAGGTTTATTAGTAAGTAACTACTAACTAATAAGCCTAAAATGAAGACCACAATATTTTTTTTATTCTCTTTATTTAAATGTTGAAAGAACTTAGTGCATTGAGCATGTACGAGTATAATAATGTTTTAGCGACAAGATGTTTGAAACAAAAGCGGAAAACATATTCTTTTTATAATTTTGAATTTTGTTGTTTTTCAATATTCTAAAAATCGGTTTTTATAGCTGTAACTTGAAGAACAAAGGAAACCTATTTTGAGATTTATAATAAGCATTACTAACCAGCTTATAACATAATATATATAAGAGCCATCTTTGTACATAACTTTGGGAGATATCGTAGTTTTTCTTTGTGACCCGTTAGTTTTGCGGCCCAGTATATAAGTCGACAGTAAAGCTTAAAACAGGTGTGCGTAGTACTGCTGGAACAGTAGAAGTACTTTACCTACGGTCCAAAGAGTTCTCCAGCGATTTAAAGATACCGGCATGAACAACAGATGACTAGGGAATGGCAGGCCAAGGTGCACAACAACATGAGAAGACCGATTCATCGTGAGCACTTGAGCTAAGAAACCGGCATCTCACAGCCGTGCAGTTTCAGACCTGCACAGCTGTAAGATGTTGCAATCTTAGCTTTTAAGAAATTCACCACCACGAAAATACGGTATCATCAAGCGTGTTTTACAGAAAAGGTACCATTTGGTGGACAATCATAATTGGTCTGGGCTTGGATATCTTCATAGAGTCGTACGGAGTTAATGCCGTCACCAAGGGAAATAAGGATACATTTTTATATGTATAGACTACAGAACCATTTAAATGTAAAAACACATTGGGGTATTTGCATATTTAGCATGTTTTTCGTGTTTGTGTGTGTATAAATGTAACTCACACTTTCAAATATATTTCATTCAAATGACTTTATTTAATGCTCGAGAGTGGCTTATGGCTAAAAAGCTTCAGTTTTTTATTTAAAGGCAAAACCGGAATATTGAATTCAAATTTGTGTAGTTACTAGCTATTTAACCGTTTATACAAAATTGTTTTCTTCGTTTTATGTGCAAAACACATTTCTTTAAAACTCTTTTTTTTATAGATGTTGAAGCAATTTAGTGCCCTGAACTTACGAGTATATAATGATGTATTAGCGAAATAATGTTTGAAACAAAAGCGGAAAACATATTCTTTTCATAATTATAAATTTTGTTATTTTTAAATATTCAGAAAATCTGTTTATAAATCTATAACTTGTAAAAAGTCTTTTAAGATTTATTATAAGCATTACTAACCTGTTAATAACTGATGTATACGAGCGATCTTTGTACATAACTTTGGGAGATATCTTAGTTTTTCTTTGTGACCCGTTATTTTTGCGGCCCAGTGTATTAGTCAACAGCACAGTTTAAAACAGGTCAGCGTAATACTACATACTGCTGGAAAAGTAAAAGTGTCTTAATCTATGGTCCAAAGAGTACTCCAGTGATTTCAAGATACCGATATGAACATCAGAAGACTAGGAAATGGCCGGCCAAGGTGCAGACCGTGTCATCATTAGTTCACTGGGGTTAGGAAACCGGCCTCTCACGGCCGTTCAGTTTCGGACCTGATCGGCTGTGAGAAGCTGCTTTCTTAGCCTTTCAGAAATTCACCATCAAGATAACCAGGAGACCGGAATCATCAAGCGTGTTTTGATGAAACAGCGCCGTTCAGTGGAGGAGCAATAATTGTATAGGTTGGGATATCGTCAGAGAGTCGTACGGAGTCAGAAAGTTCTCTGACTGCTCTCACATAATACTTTCATTGAATATGGGCGCTAATTCCATTTTTATGCACGATAAGACGTGGTCACATTGTGCTCATTTGGTCAATACGTATACTTAAGACGTCGGTGTTACCGGCGTAGAGGGACGAGCTACCTATGTATTTTTTTCTTTTATAATTGTTGTTATTATTTTTGTGTTTCAGAAATTTATTTTTCTCAGGATAAAACCTGGTATTTGCTAGAATCTTATGGGTGTGAAGCAAGGTGAGACGCTAGTTATTTCTTTCAGATTGTAAATTTGTTTGTACATTGCAGTGACATTGTTATTTACTCGAATTAATACTGTTTTTAAACTTCGTACATTAATGGAATAGTATTTTTTTTGTACTTTTTTTAAAAAATTATGTGTTTATGGATCTTTTATGGTCTGCAATAAAGTTTTATTATTATCATATTATTATCATTATTATTATTTAATATAATTGTAAAAAAAATCTAACTATTCTTGAAGTGTTTGTTATGGCAGGTTTTTGTAGTGTTTATGTGTATTTGAATACTACATACTGCTGGAAAAGTAAAAGTGTCTTAATCTATGGTCCAAAGAGTACTCCAGTGATTTCAAGATACCGACATGAACATCAGAAGACTAGGAAATGGCCGGCTAAGGTGCAGACCGTTTCATCATTAGTTCACTGGGGTTAGGAAACCGGCCTCTCACGGCCGTTCAGTTTCGGACTTGATCGGCTGTGAGAAGCTGCTTTCTTAGCCTTTCAGAAATTCACCATCAAGATAACCAGGAGACCGGAATCATCAAGCGTGTTTTGACGAAATAGCGCCGTTCAGTGGAGGAGCAATAATTGTATAGGTTGGAATATCTTCAGAGAGTCGTACGTAGTTAGAAGAGATAGACAACGGTTTTTTGACTGCTCTCAGATACTACTTTCTAGTATATTCAACATATTAAGCATTTAATTTAATAGTTACCGTAAACAATTAGCGTAGCGCATCTTGGTTTTTCACCCCATCTTTGGCTTATTGATACCATTGTAGTGAAATTGTTTACGTTTTGATTCGTGATTTCTGAAATGTTTTTGTTAGGTAACATGACCTTGTGTTGTATTTTTCCGTTAGTAAATATCATAATCATGTGGATTGTGTAATAATATTTCAAATAAATGCAGTAGTACTTGCTCTGTGATCCAAACAATGAAAGTGTCTTTTTAGCACGTTTTTTTCAAGTGTTTGGATTGTGACTCATTGTTCGTAAACTAAACAATTCTAACAGCTAAAATTTTGTCTGCGATAAGATTGTGTACCAAACTATGTAATAAGATACTATCCTTAGCCACTTGGCTTAGATAGTTCCCAGAACTGAAGTGTAAACATAAACAAATTTATTACGCGGCGGCCCGGTCGTTGACCTGGGGCATGTTTTAAAAATATTGTGCTATCAAATAATTGTATGGGGCGGTGTGTTCTTTTAATAGATAAATGTGAAATAATGTATATCCAATCATTTTTACAAGCTTTTATTTAACTTGCAATGTTTGTTTGTTCGGGTCAAATCATGCAAGATGAATAAGAACCACTTTTCAATTCCTACGGAGTTAAAATTTTACATGTCTGTTCAGTTTCGATGACAATGCAATTTTATGGCATGACCTGTATCAACATTCAGCATTAGCTGCACATAGAGGAACTCGTCAACGGTTAACAGCACAGACAAGAAATTTATAAGCATGATTAAAAATATTTTTTTTTACTATTAACTTATTGTTTGTTTTAGTAAAAAGTTTTAAAATGGCAGGCCAAGATGCACATTACAAGAAGACCGTTTCATCATGAGTTTACTGGGGTTAAGAAACCGGCATCTCACGGCCGTTTAGTTTCGGATCTGATCGGCTGTGAGATGCTGCTTCCGTAGCCTTCACGAAATTCACCATAAAGAAAACCAGGAGACCGTCGACCGGTATCATCAAGCGTGTTTTGACGAAAAGGTGCCAATCGGTGGAGGATCAATAATTGTACGGGCCGGGTTATCTTCAGAGAGTCGTACGTAGTTAGAAGAGATAGACAACGGTTTTCTGACTGCTCTCAGATACTACTTTCTAGTAAATATGGCCGCAAATTCAATTTTTATGTACAATTAAACCTGGTAACATTGTGCTCATTTGGCCAATGCGTATATTTAGGAGCCTGTGTAAGAAATTTTGCCGATTTCGCTGATTTACTTTTATTCTATTTTACAGACGTGATTTTACAGGTAAAATAATGTGTTTCTATAAGTTTGCCACAAAAATCCGAATAAAATCAGAATAATAATATTAAACATATCCAAACAAACATTTAGTTAGTGTGCAGGCAGGTTTGATGAAAGGGTAAAAGACAAGTTTTGGATGAATTTTGATACAACTGTAATGACCATTCCCATGCATGAGGAATTGATAGTTGGAGGTGATTTTAATGGTCATGTAGGAAGAACGAGACATTGTTATGAAAGGGTACACGGAGGATGGGGTTTTGGAAGTCCCAATAACGAGGGAGACAAGCTGTTGCAATCCGCTACCGCATTTTATCTGGCAGTAGCCAACACTTGGTTCCAGAAAAGAGATGAACACCTAGTCACATACAAAAGTGGTAACCACAAGACACAAATTGACTATTTTATTAGGCACAACCATATTAAGCACGTCAAAGACTGCAAAGTGCTACAAGGAGAAGACTTGGTCTTACAGCACAGGCTCTTTATTATAATATTAGCGATAAAAACACAATGTACAAGAAGCAAAGAGCGTCTTCCTCCTAAAATAAAATTTCATATGCTAGAGAAGAATGATTGTGCGAAGGAATTTAGAGAGCGAGTAGTAGACAAAATGATAGAATTGGGAGACATGAATGATTGAAGTGTGAATCAAAGCTGGAATGAGATAGCTAGGTGTATTAGGGACGCAGTATGGGTATTACACAATAGAGAGGGATACATGCTGGTTGACAGAAATACAGGAAGTGTTGAAGGAAAAAAAGAAGAAATTCAAGGAATGGCAGAGTGTAGAACTGGAAAGCGTTAGTTTGAAAGCTGAAAAAAGAGCGAGTATGATGCGTTCAATAAAAAAACTAATAAAGCCGTGGCAATAGCAAGAACAAAAGCTCAGGACAATCTGTACGACACATTGGACAGTCCAGCTGGCCAAAAAGATCTGTATCGGCTTGCTAGAGCCAGAGAGAGGAAGGCGAGGGATGTTAGTCGGATAAGGTGTGTAAGGGATGAAGCTGGAATGCTTCTATCAGGGGTTGAATTGATTAAGGACAGATGGAAGGGCTATTTAGAAAGACTGATGAATGAGGAAAATATCTGGAGTGGGGTTTTAGAGAAAAAGCCAATGAATGAGGGGTTAGTGAGAATTGTCAATGTGGATGAAGTGACAATAGGAGTGAATGAAATGAAGAATGGTAAGGCAATTGGTCCGGACGGAATACCAATTGAAGTGTTGAAGTTACTACGGATGGACGTGGTTAGCTTTGTTCTTCAATGAGTTGTTTCTGGAAGAAGCCATACCTGATGAATGGTGCAACAGTTCCCATCTTCAAGAAGAAAGGTAATGTGCTGAAGTGCAACAACTATAGAAGATTAAAGCTAATGACACATAGTACGAAAGCTTGAGAAAAAGTTATTGAAAGACGGCTGAGAGAAGAGAGTGAAATCTCACAGAACCAGTTTGGTTTTATGCCTGGTTCCTCGTACAACGTATTCCATTTTCGCTATCTGCCAGCTGTGCGAAAAATACAGAGCTATGCATAAAAACTTGCACATGGTGTTCCTTGACCTCGAAAAGGCATATGATCAGGTACCTCGAGGGGTTTTGTGGAGGGCCCTTAAGGAGAAAGGTATGCCTGGAAAATATTTGCAGTTGATTCGAGCGATGTACAGTCGATGCAATACCCAAGTCCGGTCTGCAGTGGGCACCACTAACACCTTCAGTGTAGGAGTCGGTTTGCACCAGGGGTCGGCCCTCAGCCCTTACCTCTTCCTGATGATAATGGACGCTCTGACGTCGGACATCCAGGAAAAGGGTCCCGGGTGTATGCTGTTTGCTGATGGCGTTGTGCTGGTTGTCGAAAGCGGTTTAAGTTTAAAGACATTTATTCCTCAGATAAAAAGAACATTACAGTTCACTTACTTATTGAGAAATGTATAAAATATATTTAAAAGTACATAAATGCAATCTCTGTAACCACGCGGTGGCGCGGTTATATAAAACACGGAATCAAAATACTTTATGTGACAATCGATGTTAGTATTTAGTTCTGACATATTCTTCCAGGGCTTTTTTAAATGAATACAAGCTGTTTCTATTACACACATCATCAGGTATTTCATTATAAAGTCTTGCTCCTTCATATAGTATACTTTTCCTACCATAGTTAGTTCTAGGTGCTCTTAATTCTATTTTGTCTCGTCGTCTTGCGTTATATGTGTAGGTTTTCTTTTTAAATTTAAGTTGCGAATGTGTATTTTGTGTTGTAATTTTGTGTATTAGGATGCATGTTTTAAGTGTGTATATTTGGTTAATTTTAAGTATTTTTGTATCATTGTAGATTTTTATCGTTGGTGTAAGGTAGTCGTAGTTGTAGAGTGTTTTTATTGCTTTGTTTTGTAGTCTTTGTATATCCTGGACAATGGATTTTGCTGCAGTTCCCCATATTTCAACGAGATATTCTATATGAGGTCTAACAAGAGAGTTATAGATCATTGCGCGAGCTTTGCCAGGAATGCAAGTGGACATTCGACGCATTGCTCCTACCAGAGGTGATATTTTGGACTTAATGTGATCAATATGGGGTTTCCAGGTTAATTTATCATCTAACATGAGACCCAAATATCTTTCGCTGTGTGATCTAGCAATTCGTTCGTTGTTTATTGTTAGTTGAATTTGATTGAGGACTTTCTTATTTTTTGCAGCAAAAATCATATATGAGGTTTTCTTTGTGTTAATAGTTAGCAAATTAGACAGAAACCATGTATTTAGGATATCCAAATCATTCTGAGCCTCGTTCATTATATCAGTTAGGTTGTGACCAAAGTAGAACAAGCAAGTATCATCTGCGTAAAGTGTGATACTGCCTGATGTTTTGACACTGTTTATGTTATTGATGTAAATCAAAAATAATAAAGGTCCTAGAATTGATCCTTGTGGGACGCCGAAGGTTAATTTAACTTTTTAACTTGCGACCCACGGATGACCTTCAAGTTAAAGGGGAAAATCTTTAAGTCCGTGATTAGACCTGTCGAACTGTATGGATGTGAAAAAGACGGATGAAAAAAAATTGCATGTGGCGGAGATGAGAATGTTGAGATGGATGTGTGTGTAGTAACGAGAATGGATAAAGAAGGAAATGAGTACATCAGAGGTAGTTTCAAAGTGGCGCAAGTGACAGAAAAGTTGAAAAGGAGCCGCTTATCTTGGTATGGTCATGTGAAGAGGAGGGATGAAACACATACAGGGTGTAACGGAAAGGTGTGGTCATATTTTAAGACCTGCATCTCTCCATCGATATGAACAACTTTCTTCAAGAAAACCTGAGGAAATTCTCAAAAAAAATTTATAACTCCCATACAAATATTAATCAGCTGATGATAACTTTGTGTGGAAAGTTCAACTTTGTTTTTTGGTGTTTACTATATTTTCTTAGAGTTACTTGTTCATATCCATGGGCAGAACCGGTTCTTAAAATATGACCACACCTTTCCGTTATACTCTGTATAGCTAAAAGAATAATGAATATAAATGTGGATGGATGGAGTGGGAGAGGGAGGGAAAAGAAAAGATGGATGGACTGTCTGAGGAGTGATATGAAAGAAAAGGGAGTAAGTGATAGCGTGACGGCTGACAGGACAGAATGGAAGAAAAAAACGTGTTGCGTCGACAAGTAACTTGGGATAAGGGCAGGAAGATGATTTTAATTTATTTTATTTATTTGGGACAAAAAGCAGTTATACATTACAGCATTTACAAAAAGTAGTTATATTATAGTCGAAAAAAACGTATAAACGACACTATTGCCCACGAAGTGAGTCATCGGAGTATGATAAAGAACGCATGTTAAATGAGATTAAAACAATATTTAGAAGAAAAACACTATATACCGACGAGTTTTTTTTTATACTAGAACTGTTATGCTATTCGACAGCATAGTACAATTAAATTTGTTATTGCATATACCGTACAGCATCACAACCATGTCGCCTGGAATCCAAGCTCAACATTTCATAATGCTTTAGCAAATCTGAATAGAGAAAACGACGGAAATAAGTACGGAAGTACTTGTAGTGCGTGGCACAAATAATTTTTTTCTGAACCATTTCTACTGCTTGCTTATATTTATCATAATACGAGCACCAAGATGGGTGCCGCGTATTCCAACTGTGAACGGACTAGTGTTTTATATTAGAAGAGAAAAGTAGAAGGCCTTTTGAAGTCTTTACAAGACCGCATGACAAAACCGTACATCTGAAAGGCTTTGTCAAATATTTTGTCGTTATGGTTGTCTAAATTTAATTTGCAATCGAGCAGCAGTTTTTTTCAATTGTATGTGGTATGATGATGAAATAATTGTTTGTTTAAGTGTTCTCTGAGGCGATGGTTCAAAACCTTTGGTCTCATGATCGGAACGTCGATCGCACAACGATGAGGTATACGGGGCTCGACACATAACCTTCCCCACTGCTGACGCATACTGTGACGGAACAAAAGACCATCCCAGACGATTTTCATACGATTATGGGCCTAATTTATAAAATGAATAAGCATGTGATTAGCTTAAACACTGATTAGCGGGTTCCTAATTCAAAATTTTCCATGGATATTTGTAATATTCAGATCCCCTATTATTGTATAGTATTTTAACAAAGCATGGGTATGGTTAGCGACTTTTAAATAAAGCAGCGGGTTTGTGTCCGGCAACGCATACCGCAGTGTTGTGCGTTCCGAAAACTTTATTTGGATATATGTATATGACTGCCACATAATGTATGGAAGTAGTACCAGCTCAATAACCTGATTGATCGAGCCATTTACCTCTTAATTGTTGCCTATCAATAGAACACCATCTAGGCTTATTTTTTTTGTAGAAACATTTGACACAGGTTAATTATAAATTAAGTTAGTTAAAAGTGTATAAAACTAAATAGAAAAAGCGTCAAAGTACTGTCAGCTAGCAGCATTTAAAAATAAAAGTAACATTTAAGTAATTTAATTGAAATCAGTATTTGTTTTTATTCTAAATTATCATGAAATATTTTCAGTATTTAATCATTTTACTGGGAATCTGATGGATCACTATGTTAAAACGATTTTCGGTATATTGGATATTTTTCTAATAAAACGATCGCGTTGTGATTCAAAAAGAACTGAACTATATTTCTTCTAATAGACAAGGCACAGACAGATAATCAAGCACAGAGTATATATGACACAGAGGTTATTAATATGAATGATTATTTTAGATACAATTTTAACACCCCCACTATCTCAAATAATCACACAGGTAAACACTTTACACATTAACAACACCTAACTTTTTCATAAACATAGAATGTTTCTTTGCACTTAGACTTTTTGTTAGCAAATCAGCGGGCATGTCTGCTGTCGGCAAATACTGCAAATTAACTATATTATTTGAAATACATTCTCTGGTAAAATGATATTTCACATCAATGTGTTTGGATTTCTTGTGAAATACTGGATTTGACGATAGCTTCTGTGCACTCTGACTGTCATTATATAATGTTAAAGTGTACATTTTATTAGTTATTTCAAATTGCAAAGCCCTTAAGTAAATAGCTTCTTTACAAGCTTCAGAAATTCCCATATACTCAGCTTCACAACTTGACAGAGCTACAGTCTTTTGCTTCCTACACTCCCAAGATATGACACCACTAGACAATAAGAAACAAAATCCGGTATAAGACCGCCTATCTATTGTATTGTTTGCCCAATCGGCATCCACAAAACCCTCTATATTGGAAATTCCATTATTACAATACTTAATACCATAAGATTTAGTCTTTTTCAAATATTTCAACACCCTCTTTGCATAACCCCAATGCTCATCTGTATGACAATTATTATATTGACTCAGATAACTGACTGAATAAGTTATGTCTGGTCTGGTTAAGACAGATAAGTACATTAAGCTACCTATAAGCTGTTGGTTAGGTACTTTATTATTTACATTTTGACCTATGTTTACATTTAATTTATGCTCCATTGGAGTATCAAAGGTTTTGCAATCTGTCAAATTAAATTTAAGCAACAAACTATCAATATAATGTTCTTGACTTAAGGTGACAGATCCTTCTAACTTATCAAATTTTACATTCATCCCTAGACATTGTTTCACTTGTCCTAAGTCTTTTATTTTAAATCGACTTGACAACATTTCCTTGAGATCAGTACATTCCTTGTTATCATTAGAAAATATGAAGAAATCGTCTACATAAACCGTTACAATAGTTTTACGATTTTCATTCATTTTTGTATACATACATGGTTCAAGCTTTGATTTTTTGTAACCACATTCAAGCAAACAACTATCTAATTTTTTATTCCAGGCTCTTGAGGCCTGCTTCAGGCCATAAATGGCCTTCTTAAGTTTTAACACTTTATTTTTGCTACCTGGGGAATCAAAACAATCTGGTATCTGCATGTATATGGTTTCCTCCAGGTCACCATTAAGGAAAGCAGTTTTTACGTCCAAATGTGTTACATCAAGTCCTAATTGCACTGACAGTGAAAATAATAAGCGTAGGGTTGTGTGCCTCACAACAGGAGAGAAAGTCTCTGTATAATCTACACCTCGTTTTTGTGAAAAACCTTTAGCGACTAGCCTGGCACGAAACCTTACTTTATTTTCACTATCATATTTTTTTCGCAATACCCATCTACATTGAACTATAGTTTTGTTATCAGGTACTTCTGAAAGTTCCCACGCATTATTGTCCTCAAAACATTGTAACTCATCTCGCACTGCCTCTAACCACTGTTCTCTTTCAGGTCCATTTAACGCATCTTGTAATGAGAGTTCACTGACGTCTATTGTACTATCACTTTCGAAACAAACACTGGAAAAACCATACCTATCAGGTCGCTGTCTGCGCCTCACACACTCCCTTTTTTCAACTACACTCACTACACTTTCACCACTAGAGGAGCAGATCTCTTCTTCATCAGGAACATAGGTTTCATCACCATCATGGTACTCCTCACTTTCAGTGTCATCTGATATGTCCCCCACTGAATCTAAATGCACCTCAGAGGATTCAGTCTGTGATTGTGGTTCTTGGATCTGTACTGGATTCTCTACCTGTGTAGGTTTTTCAATGATGATCACATCACGGCTGGTTGTGATCACTTTTGTTCTAGAAACATAAATACGATAACCTTTTACATCCTCTGGATAGCCTACTAGTATGCCCTTCTCAGCCTTCTTATCCCATTTCAGCCTTTTTTCTTTTGGAATATGCATCATTACTATGCTCCCGAAGACTCTCAAATGGCTTATATCTGGTTTTCTCGATGTCCACATCTCATATGGAGTTTTCCCATTTAAAGCTGATGCTACGGTCCTATTCTGAAGATATACAGCAGTATTTGCCGCTTCGGCCCAAAAACTATTATCCAGACCAGCGTCAAACAACAGGCATCTTGCCTTTTCCACCACTGAACGGTTACAGCGTTCTGCCAGTCCGTTCTGTTCTGGCGTGTACGGATTGCTCTTCTGATGAATAATTCCGGAATTGCTAAGATACTTCTCAAATTCTTTACTGCAATATTCCTTTCCGTTATCTGTACGCAACTTCTTAATTTTCTTATTCAGTTGATTCTCTACAACTGTCTTATAAGCTTTAAAACAATCAAGAGCTTCACTTTTGTTTTTAAGAAAGTAGATGTATATCATGCGGCTATAGTCATCTACAAACAATATATAGTATCTTGAGCCGCCAATAGAAACATTGCTAAATGGCCCACATATATCACTGTGAACTAACTGCAGGAGATCATCGCTTCTGCTGCCATCTTGCGGAAATGGCAATCTACTCTGTTTGCCTTCGCAACACACTATGCACGACGACTTCGAAATATCAGCCCTTCTGTCGAGTGTGAGCCCTTCCACTGCATTCTCCATTTTATTCAGGTAGTTGCTATTGAGATGACCTAACCTGCGATGCCAAATGTCACTTGAGGTCATCACTGCAGCCAAGAACCTTTCAGGCATTTTTAACTTGTAGACACCATTTATCAAACAAGCTGTGGCAACCAACTTGTCAGCTTTATTGTATATTTGACAGCCATCACTAGTGAAATACACTCTATTACCTCTTGCTATTAATTGACTAACCGATAAGAGATTCGTGGTCAAGCTCGGAACGCACAAAACTTCTTCAACAACCACGTCATATTCACAGTCATCTGTCAATGTAGCAATCTGCACGTCGCCTGAGCACTTAACAGCCACCTTTTCTTTGTTAGCGACAACAATTTCTTTGATAGGATGCTCGGTCGAGGCATTTTTTATCCAATTTTCATTAGCGGTTAAGTGAGCACTCGCTCCCGAATCAACATACCAATCATTCTTTGCAAAAACGCCATTTTGGAACACAGCACTAAAGGCATTCGTTTGTTTGCGTTCAATTGTTTTAGTATTTGATGTATCCTTCTCAATATTCGTGCACTGGTTACGATAGTGGCCGGTTTGTTTACATCTGTAACATTTTATTATTTTCGGTTTTGACTTTGACATATTGTCTTTGGTTCCACCAGTGTTGCCAACCTTATTTTTGCGAAAACTCGCAAATGCTCCGCTAACGTCGCCACTGACTTCCTCTAAGTCCATTAGCTTTGTTTTAATGGCGTCGGCTGTTATTTGGATTCCAGAGTGTTCTATCGCCATTATCATTGGCGAATATTTTTCAGATAATCCGGCCAAAAGCAAGGATCCGACCCACTCATCGTTGATTTTGAAGCCTGTTCCACTTAATTTTTGACTCGTTTCTATAATCTGCGTTACATACGATGTCATAGATGTACAATTCTCGAGACGGATCGAGATTAAGGTTCTCAACAAGCTGATTCGCCTAGTAAATCCCGAGTCATCGAACAATTGTTTGAGCTTGTCCCATAACTCCTTTGTACTCTTGACTTCCTTGATGTGTACGTATAGCGACGAATCTATCGTTAGGATCAATTTTGCTCTGGTTTTTGCATCTGCTGCGGCTTCTTCTGGCTTGGTTTCTAGGATGCAATCAGAAGTCCCTTCCAGCACAAGAAAATTCTCCGCCGCGAAAGCCCACTCTGCATAGTTCTCACGGCCCTTCAACTTAGGCACACTCACAACGTAGTTTGAACTCATTTTCACTAGCACAGTTTATTCTCAGTCTGCGAAACTTATACAGCACTAATTTGCAAGTTTTATCTGCGAGAATTAAACGAAAAATCTGGGCCCATAACCTCTAATAAAACGATCGCGTTGTGATTCAAAAAGAACTGAACTATATTTCTTCTAATAGACAAGGCACAGACAGATAATCAAGCACAGAGTATATATGACACAGAGGTTATTAATATGAATGATTATTTTAGATACAATTTTAACAATTTTCGTGTGCTTTTGGCTGGTTTCGTTTAGAACATTTTCCCGGTAATAAATTTAGTATATTTCCAACAAATTACTGGGAAACAAAGGCATTTAGTTATCGCTTTCCAAACCATTCAAGTATACAGGAAATCATAATGCTGTGACAAAGCTTTATCAGGGGCTTTTGCAGGAAATCCTAGTGTTTCAGCAATAAAGGCTTTATTATTTATTTACTCTTAAAGCTCACTAATATTTAATTAATAGGTAATGAATTTGTATTTGTTTATAGGTCGATGTGCAATATATGTTTACGTTTCATGAAACTTCCTGCAATAACGTGTATCATTACCGAACTAATCATTGAATGCCACACACTATACATATATGCCTACATCACGCAAACACCTATTATATAAACGTATGTCATTCAATCATTATGTCAAATAGCAAAGCGAATCGAATTTCAGTCGGTCGGACATGCTCTTCGACTGTAATCAAACTATATGTGAAAATCGCCCTTTCATTTGACCGTCGAACGTTGAAACAACAATTTAGTTTCATATTTCTATGGAATAGGGATTGAAATATATATATATATTTTGGGTTTAATTTAGTGTTCGATAGAAACACGATTTTTAGCTAAAACCGACACCGTAACCAAATGTTCAGTTACCCAGTAGGTAGTGGAGGTCAACTACAGAGTCACTACGTGCATACGTGTAAAACAATGATATGCTTGCAATCAGCTAGACTGGAAGTCGACCCCAAAATAATTCGGAAAGATTTTAATTGGTAGTCGATGATGGATTAATTATATTTGAACCGCATCTTGAATAATGTTTAATAAACACACTTTTATTAGCTTCATCTGTTACTATGATAAATAATCTTAGAAGTTAAATTTGACCAATTTTGCACACATGTTTCGTTTGGATAAGAATGCATGGTTTGCTAAGTAACTTCATTCTAAATCGGATATGGCGGATTCCCAAAGATGGTTGACTAGTCATTTTTTATGCATTCCTGTTTACAACATTTAACTAAGTATCCTAAAATTATTAATGATGGCAGCATCGTATTATAAATTAGCAGCACTACTGCCAATTTATAATACAATATTCTACTAAAAAAATAAAAAACACTGCTGCCAACTTCCCTTTTAAAACTTTATTTGCACGTAGGTATTGTTCTGTGTGAGGAGAGGAGCTCGTGGCTAAATTAATAACAGCCGCACGTGTCGATACATCAGGTTAAGCTACGCTTGCCGGGGTTGGTCCGTGGATGGGTGACCATCTTTACATACCGAGACTCCTCCGTGCCTCGGAATGCACGTTAAGCCGTTGGTCCCGGCTGTCAATCGTGGATCTTTGACAGTCGTTACGGGTCGTCAGAAGCCCGAAAGTCTAACAGTCTTACCAAGGGGTATCGTATTACCCAGTAACTGGGTTGTGGAGGTCAGATAGGCAGTCGCTCCATGTAAAATATTGGTATTCAGCTGCATCCGGTTAGACTGGAAGCCGACCCCAAGATATTTGGGAAAAGGCTAGGCAGATTGATTGTTCCGTGTAATAATATCAAAAACTAACTAAATAAGCTGTGAACACGGTGAAAACTTTTGTTTTACTTAAACAAAATAGTGCCGAAAAGAATAAAATGACGTCACTTAAAGCGTGTTTTTACTTTTTTAAACTATAATATTACTAGTGACCCGCCCCAGTTTTGTTCGGGTAGAAATTATATACCATATTGGTGAAAACTCCATGAAAATCCGTCCAGTAGTTTTTGAGCTTATCGCGTACAGACACGGTGACTTTTTGTTATAATAATAATATGTAATGATGAATCAACTAATGGTCAAAAAATGCAAGGATAAAGTAACTTCTCTTTAGTAAAAATACTGTGACAAAAACGGTTCATATTTTCGTAACAAATCAACAGACATGATAACTTTTTGCAAGCTAATGTAGCGTAAACAGGAATACATAATGTCTCTCTGCATAATTCATTAACGAAAAGCTCTCTTCTCATATTTATTAACATGTACTACTATGTTCGGTAGAATTTCAAAAGTAATTTAACATTCAAACGTTTACGGTCTGTTTTGTTCCCGTTTTGTTTGTAAAACGGGATTTTTTAATACATTCGTCGCTATGGAAAAAACTCAGGTCTTGGACCTCCAACGGTTTGGCATTCAAAAATCTTGGGCGCAGTTCAGTATTTAAAGAATTATCCGTAGTCGTATACTGTCTAATTGATTATTATCGAAAGAAGAAAAATAAAAATGTTTTAGACGGCGGGGCTCCGCTCTGCCACACCGTACTCTTGGAATGAGTGTTATTTGAGTAAGTACACCTTGAGTACCTGCTGGAGTACCTATAGCTCAAATAATGTGTTTCGCCTGTCTTGCGAGGGGACGATGGCTTGCTATGATTCTATTTTATTTTGATGCCAGATTTCGTTTAGTAAGTATTTGAATATGTTAGGACAAGGTCTGACGAGTTCCGTTTGTGATTTTTGTATGCTTATTAAATTAGGAACCATAGGCAAATGTTTACTTATGTATAATCTATACTTATCTTAAAAAATAATAAACTTAATTTCAATGACAGCCTGAAACGAAGCTACAAGCATACATGGTAACTGCCCCGTTGGCCCTGTATTACTGTAAAAGCCCGGCGATTGAAAGTTTGTGAATGACAATACGCGATGGCTGACCCATCGGACTATGAGAGTAAAGGAACAGAAAGAGTACCTGTGTTTGCGCACACGCACGTGCACTTCAATATCTCCTGCGTACTAGGCTAATCTCCGTTGAGGTTGGCCACTGTGATCGAAATTCGATCGGGAGGATTATTATTTCGTTTATATACAGGGTGTAAAAAGACACATCACATAGCCATCAACTACGCATACTGTACGTCTAATAAAATAGCTTTGCGCAAAAATTATTGCTTTTAAACGACTTTTATTTTTAGGTAAGAAAAAAAAAAATTATTGTACGCAATGTAACGCGAACCCAGGCAAGTGGAGTTAAACCCCACCCCTTCGCTATAAGCTACGTAGGTACTTGTCGGATACGTTTGATATTCATTGCGTTTTTATAACTGCAAATGCGTAATTTTGAAATTTTGGAAAAAAGTATCGAAAATTCAGGTAATGTTTGTATGGAATAAAGTTTAGTAATATCACTTAGAAGTCATTTTCCCAAAAAAGGAAAACAAAAAAATTGTGACTTTGACCTTCAATATCTCCAGAACCAGTGGATTCCCAGGTATGGTCTAGAGGAAAAAAATTATCCAAATAATGGGTAGAATATGTGGTTTTCGGCTTCGGCAACTGTCTTTTTACACCCGATATATTGATTACATAGTATAGGGTGACTGTTAATTAGTGACCGATACTTAAACACGTGATTGTGCTCATGATAACAAACAACTTTCCCAAAGAAACTTTTTTTTATACGTATTCACTTTTATCACAATAACAACAGTTTGAAATTCCCGCGCGCGTGGGTCCAGTGACCGCCGCAATCAGCTGTTCCAGCCAAGATACCAGATTAGTGTCATGACATGGCAGCAATAGCCGACTGTTCTGTTGCCTATTATGTATACAGTTGCAATAGTAACCTAATATTGCATCTAATGGGGAATCGACGCTAGGTTCATGATCTATAAGTATATTTTTTGACTGACATGCCTTGATTTTATTCTACCTCATAATAAATATGGATTGTTCCCACCAATCCGAAAAATAAATTATACATGAATTTCTGAATGGCCATGGTCGTTAGAAATTGAACACAATAATCGCACAGTATGCAACAAAAGCGTAAAAATAAAGTGGGTCGCGAACTGCAATGAAACCTGAAGTTACGCCATCATCGCCAAGATCAGATTTGCAAGTAGGGATGGTGAATTGCGATCTGAGATCGATACCGATAATTGCTTTTTCTCGAACATAGCACACGAAAATCGAAATCAGTTTGTTTTCATGATTACTCAACAGTAGAACCATGTTTTTAAATCAACTATCTTACTTTAATACAGAATGTAAGCAGTATATGTGCATAAATCCTCACATTTACATAACCGCAAAAAACCTATACCTACTTATCTATAATAGAAAACAAAGTCGGGTTTTTTTTTTTGGGGGGTGGGAAATCATCCTATGACTTCTTCCGCTCTAGGGTGGAGCGGAAGGGCGTGTCAGACTCATACTGACTAAAACCCACCCCTGTTCCTCCCTGCCTTGAGTGCCCAGGGGCGAGGTAAATCTTTCGAATTTATCCTCCACCCCCGGGCAGGCATCGGCCGTGGCAGACCCCGTTCTTTTGCTGACAACTCTTTGAGGCGCGCGTGGAACACTACGCGCCGTCGACTTTCGGGCCTGGTGCTGATCGGACGGCGAGTTACCCACTACTCGCCGTCCGCAGGCCCGGGTAACAAAGTCGGGTTAGGTACACTTTTCATAACTCGAGAACGGCTGCACCGATTTTGATTTGTTGAATTTTATTAGAACATGGAAAAATTCAAGAAAATTAAAATAATAAAGAGAATTTATTTTTTAGTATTGATTCTGAGGCGGTATGAAGTTCGCCGGGTCAGCTAGTTATTTATTAAATACAACAACAAAAAAAGTTATTTATTAAATTAAAAATGGTAAAATAAAATATCAATTCAAAAATCTATTTGAATCTTGACTTTTAAAGCTATGATTCTTACCGATTGAAATATCGATTTTATGGTAATGATTGCTGGAGGTGTCCGCTACTATTGTCAGATACATTATCAAAATGTCAAAGAAACAAGACTCCTTTATACGCAGTAATTATTTTAAATAAAATGTGGTGTACGATCTTAGAATTAAACACATATGTCAATAAAAACGTAATCTTACCTGTAGGCGTGTCAAATGAAATTAATTATAAACCAAACATACATATTCCTTGTCATTAAAATTCAGTATCGAAAATAACTCGTCCTTATTTATTGTTCCCATACTATGTATGTGTAGGTTATTATGGTTACCGGATGATAATCAATACAATGGAACGTCATAATCAGGAAGTGCATTTATGAGAAAAGCAGAATAAATTAATATATTGTGTTTTTCAGACATTTTAACCCCGGCTTTAGTCGGAATAATATAACCATGATAAATTAGATCTCTATTTTTAAATCTTAATGTAAAAACTATAACCCTGCACATGTTCCTGAAAACGAGGGTCATCAAAATAAATAAATAACTAACAAAAAATAAAAAAATGTTTAAAATTATAAAACAACTAGCTGCGCCCCGCGGTTTTACCCGCCTAGACTGGAATAAAAGGTAGCCTATATGTTAATCCAGGCTATATAAGCTATCCTCATACCAAATTTCACCGAAATCGGTCCAGCCGTTTGAGCGTGAAGAAGTAACAACCATACACACTCACAAACTTTCACATTTATAATATTAGTAGGATAGTAGTCCGCCGGTGTCGAGAGCAGTATCCAAGCTACCTGTGGTTAGAGGTCCAGAGACAGGAATTTCTTCACAATGCGAGCCGTATCAAGGACTACTGCCTTCTGTATCAGGCCCTTGATCCAAACGCGCAACGACAGCTTCGACAGGTGGTCGTCGAGGTTTTTGGCCATCAGGCCGTTGGTAATAATGATTATTGGAACAATGTTAGCCGAGTCCACATTCCACATATCGACAACCTCGTGTGCCAAGTCGAGATATTTGATTTGCTTCTTGTTCTCAGCTTTCGGCTCACTCTTGTTGGGATAGCGGTTACAGAAAATTTCAACTCTCTACCTATTACGGATTATGAAATAAAGCCCAAAAAAAAACCCACACACGTTTATAAAAACGTGTTTTTTTGGGGTTTTTTTTCAGATTATGGTACGGAACCCTTCATGTGTGAGTCCGACTCGCACTTGTTCGGTTTTTTAAATTCCCATTAACCCTTGAACTTTGGTGATAATGTTTATTATTACGTATATTTTACCAATATTTTGTAAAATATGATTTTTTTTTTTATATTTCCCTCATTTGGTACGGAACCCTTAATGTGCGAAGTCCGACACGCACTTGGCCGGTTTTTTAAAAATACCTCAATGATTTATTTTCTTCTATAATTAAGTCAAAATACAACACACAACACGAAGGTACAATAATTAGAATTTAAATCCTATTTCAAATCGAAACAAGGAAAATAACCTTCAAAATACACAAAGTCAGGGTCAAAACAAGAGCTCGAGTACCTTCCAAGTTAACAAGGTAACATGAAGTCCATTAACAAACTTTCACGTTCAACAAGACGCATCCATTCATATTCTTGCATAAGTTTAATAAGAGACTCACGTAAGTTCCTAAGCCCGTTCACGAGCTCGCCAACAGATCGTGTGTAACCAGCCTAAGGTCAGGGGGGAGTAGGGTTGTCGCGCGATTGTTTGAAAAAGTTTGGCGGCCCTAGAACGCCAAGTGTAAATGAAGGAACACAGGTCGGTTTAGTCAATCGGGCCTGCAGACGGCGAGCGGTAGCTAGCTCGCTGTCCGATCAGCATCAGGCCCGTGAGTCGACGGCGCGTAGTGTTCCACGCGCGCCTCATAGAGATGTCAGCCACCACTGACGGGGCCCATCGTGGCCGGTGCCTGCATGCCTAGGCGTAGCTAAATTCTCAACATGAGTTACCGCACCCCTGGGCACTCAGGCAGGGAAGGAACAGGGGTAGGTTTTAGTCAGTAAGAGTCTGACACGCCCTCCCGCTCCACCCAGAGCGGCAGAAGTCATTGGATGATTTCGCACCCCACAAAAAAAGGTCGGTTTAGTCAGTAAGAGTCTAACACTACCTCCCACTCCACCCAGAGCGGGAGAAGTCATCTGATTATTTACCACGCTCAAAAAAAGGGGGGGAGTAGGGCAGCCTGTTCCTAGATAATCAAACCGTAGTACTAGATAATCAAACCGACCAGGCTATTTTACAAAGCCGACAGGCTACAGTTGTCAATCTCACGATCCGACAGTTTTGTAAGTCTTTCATACATTTTCTGAACAGAGTCTGTCTGTCTGTCTGTGATAAATTTGCAATAAAGTACATTGACCTTTCCCTAAAAACTCTTCGTAGGTACCTGAACAATTAAATATAAATCGTTGTTCATTATTAGATAGTGTTAAGGATCACGAGAGATGTTGATTCGGGACAGCTTTGAGTCATTAATTCCTTTATGTCAATAAATGTAGGTGGGTCAATAACCGTTATTGCACGTTTATTTGGAACAACCTATAGCTAGCTAGTCGGAAATTTGGGCAAAATCGGAAAAAAGACTGGACACGTACCTAACCATATCAAAGATGTGTCTTAAGGCCCTACTAACGGTCCAGTGGCGCCCTCATTGAATAAAAAATCGTAGCATAGCACAGAAAATAAATATTAAAAAATATAATTTCACATTTGTTACAAAGAGGATAAAGCATTTTTACGTTGTTACAACAGGTCTTAGAATGTTTTGTATCCAAAGTAGTAGGCAAAAGTAACAAAAACGGCCGTATCTGACACTTTTACCTACTACTTTGGATACGAAACATTTTGAGACCTGTTTTAACAACGTAATCCGCTCCGCATAGTGGTTTTTGTGTCAGTGTCAGTGTCGGTATCGGTGTCGGTGTCGGCGTCAGTGTTGGTGTCGGTGTCGGTGTCGGAGTCAGTGTCGGTGTCGGTGTCGATGTCAGTGTCGGTGTCGATGGGGAGTTCAATTGTTTTTTCCCATATCAAAAATGACCAACGCGCCTAAAAAAGTTTTCACTTCAATCAGCTACGGCCACACCCCGTCTGATTTGTCCTGACTCGCATCTAAAAAGCCTTAGCTAAAATCAACTAAAACTAAAAAAATCTAACCGAATGTAGCTGAGTATTTAACATAGATCGACTGCGTATCTGACCTCCACAACCTAGTAACTGGGGAGACGGTACCGGGAGACAAGACTGGTGACAGATTTTATGACTTCTGTCTACCCGTAACGACTGTCAAAGATCTACCAATGACTGCCGGAACCAACGGCTTTCGGAGGCTCAGAGGAGTCTCCGTATGTAATAAATGGTCACCCACCCTCGGGAGAATCTCGGAAAGCCTTGCTTAACCTTTTAGCCACGAGTTCCTCTAAATGTGGAACGCTCCACGATTTTGCGTGTCACCCTTGCGCAGGGGCCACGCAAAATCGTAAAGCATTCCACATTTTAACACATATACTTGTAACTACGTAAACAAATCTTAGAAGTTAAATTTGACACACTTTCCGTTTAACGATTAAACTGAAATTTTGCATACATACATAATGTACTCTGTGATACATACCTTATTTAGTTTCGATGACAATGCATGCTTAGCTTAGTGACGTCACGTCATTATAAATCATTAGTGCGGACTCTCAAAGATGGCAGACTAGATATTTTTTAGCATTTTAATGCTAAGGGTATCAAATGAAAGAGTTTGCTGAGAAAACACAAAAAATAAAAAAGTGAGTGTGTTGTTTAGCTTTTAGGGTTCCGTACCCAAAGAGTCCCAACGGAGCCCTATTGCTGACACTTGTCCGTCTGTCCGTCGTCTGTCAAAAAACATTTTAAACTTCCCATTCACTTATCAACTTGGTAATAATGTTTATTATACGTATATTTTACTAAAAAATACCAAAATAATGATTTCCCTCGTATGGTACGGAACCCTAAATGTGCGAAGTCTGACAGGCACTTGATCGGTTTTTTTAGACTACTTGCTTCGGTAGTAAATAATAATAATAATAATAACTACTATTTTTATATTTTTAAATGTTTTTTATATGTTTTCTTTTAAAAATATTTAAAAATGTAAATAATATGTGTAAAAATAAATATACGAAATAATAATAATAAATTTATTTAATTCAGAACTAGTCCATATTATGCATACATGTGAAATTAAAAATTAAAAATATTAGATTGGATTACAATTACATAAACAAAAACAACACAAAAACATTTCATAGTTCATCTCATAGGTCGTCATTAGAAACATATACGAGTACATTACGATTTTAAAAAAAATTTGTAAAGCCTTACTGTGTCCGGCTTTATCCGGACGCCTGGCAGCCCTAAGCTCGAGGCCAGACGGACTTGTTGCACCCCCTCCCCCTAATCCTGCGAACTTTGTCATAATGATTCTAAGATACTTTTATTTACTTAACGAACTGCGGTGCTCCGTGCCTGCTATGAAACTTAGTTCGGAATTTCAAGTGGACTGTGCTTTGTGAATGGGAACTTGAACTTTGGACTTGAGCTCTAGAGAATGTGATGATCTATCATTGATAACGACTTTTGCAGTCTGATGCAGTAGGTGGAATATAGTTTTTGTTCAATCATATATTTTATGCCACAACTGCATCAGAACGCTTAAAAAGAGGCTTGTTTCGTATCAGTCGGGTTTTTGAAAATGATCAATTTTCTCCTAAAATTCAGTGAGTTACATTTTTGGAATCGTCTCCTTTCGCTCTTTGTACTGATACCCCCCATATAACCATGAGACAAATGTAGCCATTTTGTTTTTTTTTTTTTCAAATTTCATATAGCCTATCTCGCTTCGGGAGTCAAACCAATCTAATAATACCTTACATATTAAAATCCACCCAGCCGTTCAGAATACAGTGTATGCCAAAGAAATAAACATACAAAACATACATTATCAAAATTATTTGTGCCGAGTTTGAAGATTCATCCATACAAACTTTAACATCCCATAAACCCCCGTTTAAAGGAAGTTTTGTAAAAAAAAATGAGTAAAATGTTTTTATTTATATTGAGACACTTTTGTGCTCAGTTTCAAGTTTATAAACCTAGAAAATAAGATTTTTCATACTGATTTCTCCAATTTTCCTCAAAAGTTTATTTTCGAAAAATCCTTCCTTATGCAGGCTCTTATTTCTATCTGCAGGGTTTAACGGAACCTAACATGAAGGGGATGACGGGGGCTTTTAGAGTGAGTGAGCAAAGCCAGCGAACGGACTGGTTAGGTTCGAAGGGGATGAAGGGGGCTTCTTCATCCCCTTCGAACCTAACCAGTCCGTGTCGGTGTGCCCTAAGTTCGCGAGCTTGCTTCGTTCGCTTTTGGACTTATTAACTATTCAGCTCCGTCTAGGCTAGTTTAGCCAAAAGTATTAGGCCAAACTTGATTGTCCTGGGCTAAACCAGTATATCCTGACACGCTTGGGATAAACCGATTTTGTTTAGGACCAACTAGTTTGGCCTGAATTCGGATTTGGCTGGTAACATAGCAACACGGTATTTAATTTCACGATGTTGTTTGCTAGGGACTCCGAAGATATCAGTAGGTGTCAGTTTGTTTCATATGTACTCGAAGAAACTCGGGAGATTTAAAGGCATTTAACGAAAATTCAATCACGGGCCAGTTGTTACGTCTGATATTTAAAAACAACTAAATATTGCAGATTCTACCAACGCAGCTGTTCGATTGAGCAAAATCTATCTTGTGAGTGGTATCGAGCGCGCTGATTGGTTGTTTCAAACTCAATTGGTGGATTTTGTAGACATAGGCTCCTATGGGAGTTTAACGACCAATCAGAAGCCACATTCAAAACTCAGTTGGTGGATTCTGCTTATTTGCGCTGTACAAAACTTCACATTCAGATTCACGGCTCGCGTTGAACAGCGAGCTCTTTCGCAAGTCGACGGATTAGGTTCACGCCAAATAAACACTACCTGCCACTAAGGAATGCTCACGAGGTGTTCGTTTGATAACACCGACTCTACTGAAAGAGGAACTGAATTGAAAAATATCGAACTACGCTGTGCATATGGTAGATGTAGTATACGTTTTGCATGAATTACAGTGACATGTTTATGTTTTTAATATGGTTGGCAATAGCGTCAACCAGATATAAAACCATTATAGAAAAGCATCATAAATAGAACTGTTTCGTGTTCTATGAAAGTACATTATGAACTTGAACGCAAACAGACCTTTTCCAGTAAATGTGTATTTGAGAATTCTTACATTAATAATGTATAATATAATAGTTCATTTCTCTGAAGTCCCTACTCATATATAGGTAGCTTGAGTCTGGCGGATGCAAGGCCGCAGCGGGCGCCGCGGGCGGCCCACGTGTCACTTACCCACAATTCACGTATAAAAAGGTGCATTATATGCCATTTTGCCGACGTGTCTTGTCACAGGAAATCCGCTTCAAGCGCTCTACGAGCTCTGTTCCTTTTCACCCGAGACATTACATATTATGAACGTGGCTGGAAAGAGATCCCTTTTCGAAACAGCTTTATTTTGCAAAGGAGAAAAAGTTTAAAGAGACTCGAGCGACAAACTGCATCCAAGACTGACATATTGGCAAGCTGGCGCTATGAAGTCGATACTAATTAAGGGACAGAATAAACATAAATCAATCTGCCTAGTCTTTTTCCAACAATCTTGGAGTCGGCTTCCAGTCTAACCGGATGCAGCTAGACCGGTATTTTACATGGAGCGACTGCCTATCTGACCTCCACAACCCAGATACTGGGTAATACGATACCCTTTGGTAAGAGTGGTTGCCAGAACAGAATAAGAAGAGATAGAAGATGAAGATTAGAAGAGACACATTAACATGACCTCGCAAAAAATTGTCAGATTGCTCGGCCAGCGAAACCGATAAGAAAAATATATTGCATCTATTAAACCAACGATAAGTTTCCATTAAATTAATCAATATCCGTTGATTAAATTCTAAATTAGACTTCGTTTTTCGAATACGTAAAATTCGGTTTGCAAAACGAAATATTGTTATAGTAGTTTTGAGGTCAAGGTCTCAGTAATTAATACTCTGTGATCTTTATTCTTGGGCATACTGTCTCACTGCTAGTTAAGGCGCAGTTAAACGACTTTTAATTGAACATCACGTCTAAACGATTGTGTTATTTCTTTGAAAAAAATATATGTTACTCTAGACAATTTCCGTCGTAATTTAATCTCAGAATATTTGAAATTATATTTTTATAACATAGGGTAATTAATTTGTAAAGTTATGTCTAACTCGGATTATAAATTGAGAATCACGCAAAAACTATAGAGCGTATTTTTATGAAACTTTCATCATTTTAAAGATCATTTAACTATTTATAATTTAGTCTTAGTGTTTTAGTTTAATATTTGTTGTTTTATGTGTAATAAATTAACAATGCTTCTAATTTCGGACAGCGCTCCTTAATGGGCGAGTCCTATTACTGGGTGGACATACGACGCGTTGCGTGAGCTCAGCGCAGAACACGCAAGCTAACCACTCAAGGTCGTTGGCAGCTAATAGCGCCTTAAATAATTGCTGCTTATGTAAGTAGGTAAATCCGTATTTTGCCGTCGTAGTGTACCTACTCTCATGACTGTCATATCATTGTCACCGGATAATTGTAAACAATGTTAGTTTATAAAAAATCACGTAAAATTAAAAGAAACAATAAGTTCAATAATAAATTCTAAATGATCAAAGGATGACTTTTGATTTTTAGATTTGTTTTGATTTATTGTATTCGAAATTATCTATTCTTAATAGGTATATAGAGAGTTTATTAAGCCACAACATTTGTGATGAGAAAAATAAATGTATACATTATTATTATTATTATTACTCTTGTTGGTAACCACGTACCCAGCGGTCATTATCACGCTTACACTTTGAGCTGTGATAACTTTGGATTGACTCGGAACTTATCAAATAAACTTTATGCTTCATGAATGTTGTTCTCGTTTCAAATAAAGTTATTTATTGGTTCTTTGGGCTTTATTTTTGCTATATTTGTGTCCATTTTTAGGGTTCCGTAGCCGAAGGGTCCCTATTGATGTCACTCACGTGTCCGTCTGTCCGTCGTCTGTCACACAGTTTTACAGCCAAACGGTTGGGGAGCTAGTCTTCATTTATAAGTTCTTCGTTTCCACAGTATAAGCATCTCTCCAAAGCATGGCTCTGGGTCAACAAGATGCTTATACCATAGATGCCAAATCTATTTTTGACTATTTGTATGGACAAATATTCAAAAATAGATTTCGTACGCAACCCTAAATGTGCGAAGTTCGACAGAAAGACTTGGCCGGTTCTTTGTAACCTAATAACAACATTGCCATAACAAAGAATATATTTTTTTTGTAACCTAATAACAACATTGCCATAACAAAGAATATATTTTTTTTGTAACCTAATAACAACATTGCCATAACAAAGAATATATTTATTTTGTTCTGTTTTCTATTAACTAAAGTTTACATTGAAACGTGCTTCAATGCTCTTAATTAGTGCGAACGTGTTTTCCGTAAGCCTGGGATTAATATGCAGAAACTAAACGTACGGGGAGCGAAAAAGTTCAGCTTGCGTTTGCTCGGAATTAAAATTTAGGAACAAAGGCTTCAGGGTAATTTCACTCGCATTCATAGGCTCATTAGGTATTCGCTCTAGTGAAGTATGCTTTTAAATTTATAGAATTTCTACGTACATCTCTAACTACTCATCTATTTTACAAGGACTTGTCCTTGTAAAATGGATGTTGTAAGACACAAAGCTGTTGAGCGATTCTGGAAATTTTATACTAAGTAGGTACATTCATAATTCTGTATCTCTATAATCTGTCAATAGTATAAAACTAAGTCACTGTCTGCGTCTGTCTTAAGGTGGAGCTAAAAAAAAAAGGTTAGCCCGCGAAATTCAAATTTTCTTACGTTTTTTGCAATTAGCAGGTCAGTGTCAGGTTGTATCTTGGTCAAAATTAAACCTTAACTTCTTATAAATGACGCAATGGATGTTGATACGGTTTTCACTAATAGAAAGAGCGAGACATGAGAAAGGTTTGCGTATATAATTTGCACCTGTGCAAAGCCGGGGTAGGTCGCAAGTTTGTAAGAAACTTAAAAAAAAAACACAATTACAAATACCTCCTCACAGTAAAGACACGACATTAAAATTAGTAAAAAAACAAAAGAGTAGCACTCCGGGAGTGCCGACAGAAGTGAATACTTGAACAAAAATGCAGCCCAACGCGCCTAGCTCGCGTAGCGGTGTCGCTGTCGGTGTCAGTGACGGTGTCGTTGTCGGTGTTGGTGTCGGTGTCGGTGGCGAGTTCAGTTGTTTTTTCTCATCTCAAAAATGCCCAGCGCGCCTAAAGATGTTTTCACTTCAAAAAGTTTTTACAAAAAGACAACCGACTTCCAAAAAAGAATATACCTACACTAAAAATTAAAAAATAACTTTAATTTCGGAAGTCGGTGTTTGCATTTTTATATAAAAGTTATTTTTTAATAAAAGTTATTTTTTAATTTTTAGTGTACCTACTTATATTTATTTGAAGTCGGTTGTTTCTTTTGTAAAAAAGTTTTTATTTTTAAATTTTTTAGTTGTTATACCCCATAACTAAAAACCCCAATAAAATGGAACGTGGAATTTACACATACTCGTAATTGGAGAAAACCAAAACGTCATCGAGGTATACGTATTTTTCGTTTTTGTTCAGTTTTTCAAAAAGCGCTGAAGAAATTTCGATAAATTTATATGGGACCACCTCGGGAGTATATTCTTTCGGATAAAAAAAAGTTTGTGTGTACTTATGTACGCACGTAAGAAGTTATACTTCTTTGGCGTAACAAGATAAAAAACCAAACTGTCACAAAGTTTACAAAAGGAAAACAATCATTCTTCATAAACCACAGACCATAGCTAACTTCAGGGTGACGGTTCTAGCTAACTTCAGCCTGTGAATTTTGTGCGGCAGTGATGCGCGCGCATCTTAAAATTTCACTCTCATCATTTTTTCATAACGCGTCTAAAGAAGTATAACTTAAAAAAAGAATTTTGAAAATCGGTCCACAAACGACGGAGAAATCGGTGGATATAAATAAAAAATAATACATCCAGTCGAACATAGAACCTCCTCCTTTTTCGAAGTCGGTAAAAATACTAAGTAAATTAGAAAATACCGTTAGTGCAAACATTCTAATATGTAGGTACTCGTATATGATTTAGGATGTTTCTTATACACGACGTTTGTATGTACGAGTAGCAATGCAAACGCATTGCATTTTCTGCATCCCCCAGTGTTCTCGACTATATTAGACAACCGATGGAGCCCATGTGTGGGGGCCACGGGTCAACAGGTGACAAATTGACTGAAAGCCTCACTCACCCGCTTGACTAGTTTAGACTCGACTGTGTCGCATTTCGGCCGAATCTCTTCGTATCAATAATGCGATCACTAGGGGTGCTACATTGACTAACGCCTTTTTTTAGTTTGCTTTTGAAAAATGGCTGTTGCAGGGTAATTGGGTCTTATTATGGAACCTAGAATGTGAGAGCTTGTTTAATTAGATTTGTAAGTTGACAGTCCGCTAATGTCTTTATACTCGTATACTAGAAAAGTTGTTTCTTAGATGAAAAAACAATGTGTTTGCGTTTCTTGTTTTATTTTTGCTATGTACAAGCACAACGGTTAAAAATTATAATTGTACTTTTTTATTGTTGACGAGAGATATTCAGTAGATTTTTGTATTTTATATAAATTAATTTCTTCTTTTTTTTTCATAAAGTTCATTCAGTTCAAAACTAAATTTGGCACGTCTGGACTCCAATTTCTGTGAGGGTCTTATTAAATAGCTTGTTTTTGGGACTAGCCCACCACACTATTCCCAAATTACTGCAAATCCTGAAAGCCAGAATCAACAGTGGCGACCACCAGAAAAAAGGCCGAGGCGGTGAAGCTCGACGAGTACCGGAGAAACGATTAAACTGGATTGGATTCCGTAACGAAATTAATAAGAGAAAAACAGGGGAGGAGTAAGAAAATAAGTAAATAATAGGACTGCGGTGTCACTTCCTAAAGGAGCTTTGAGCTTAAATTTAAGCATTGTACTCAAAAAACACAAAACAAAAAAAAAACACAAACACACAAATAGTGTTTGTTTCAAACACAATTTGTGTAGCCTACCACTGTGGCCATGTGATGCGGAGGAATGAAGAAAATGTTGTGAGGAAAGTCTTGTGTATGGATGTGGATGGCTATAAGAGTAGAGGAAAGCCAAAGAAACGATGGTTGGACTGTGTGAAAGAGGATACGAGTATGAGTAAAAAGTGGGTGACTATAGAGATGACGACTAATAGAGGAGTATGGAAGAAAAAGACATGTTGCAAATAAATTGGGATAAGGGCAGGAGAATTATGATGACTCAAATCGCGTCTGCTATACGATTCTGTGACCGCATTTCCCATTCGATCCGTCGCGTTTCCCCGGCAGTACGAACCTGCCTTCAAATATTCGCGCTGAATTTCTTAGACGTTTTCCTTATAAAAATATTACGAAAAGTTATCGTGACACGAATACGTGGTTAGTTTACCGTGCCTACATGATTTTTATATGGTGGCTGCGTTTGTAAATGAATCTCTATGATTTTGGAAGCTTAGGTATATGTTTTTGTGTGTTATCGAATAACGAGCAGTACCTACGATCTTTTTTTTTGTATATAGTTTCAATTTTATTGACGGATGGCAGCATTAAAATAATTATTGAAGACACTACAATGAGGACACTGCGACAGTGGCTTTGCGAACTTATTTTCTACATTGTTACGCGAAGTTTTTTCCAAGCTCTTTCGGATTTCTCTGCTAATCTTTGTTTACAATAACATCGCTATCTTTGTGAGATTGTTGTGCTCTTTTCATGGTTGTGACTCAACTATTGTATTTTAGACCTCAAGAGTGTACCAGTGTTACTACCATTAAAATTTGTTGTTTGTTCCAGCGTTGGCCGCAATGCCGCGCTGCTACATGGTCAAGAAAGGTGTGCAGCGGCACGAAGGCCCCCCCCCGTGCAGTCCCACAGAGGCGAGCGTGGCGCCACCGTGCTACAGCCCTGCCGAGCATTCTTCCCTCACAGGTAGGGTCACGTTCACGTGTAGAACAGTCCCGTAGAGACGAGCGTGGCACCACCGTGCTACAGCCCCGCCGAGCATTCTGCCTTCACAGGTAGGGATCACATGTAAGAGGGTCTGCAAACTAACTGTATTTTAAACACACGCGACTATTTTGAATGTGTCCTCAAGATTTTAGATCTATACGATAGATACTCCAACTCTACAATCCCAGCATTGTATCATAGCTGCTAATAGGACTCTTAATCCCGACAGTCTAACCAGCGTAACTGCACCGAGTACAACACAGCTGTACATTTTCTCCCCACAACTAACAGGTTGGATATTGCTTTAGCGACAGTAATAATATACCAGGCTGTTGAATGTAGGTGGTACAACAGGTTGATCGTGTGACACAGTCGTAACATCAAAAGGCCAGGACATTGCAAAATGAGGGGTTGTCTGAAAGGACATACCCCAGATGGCAGCACTGAGGCGTTAGGTCCAGACAGCTGTCAAAACGCTTCAGATAATGTCAAATTGACATTAGTTAAGTTGACGTCAACGTTATTTTACGTCATTGTTTCGTTTTCAAAGTAAAAACCCGTCGCCTAAGTAGCGCAAACTGAAAACCCGCATTGTAGATATTGGGCTATTGTAGGTATGTGTATAATACAGATTTTGTGGTGAACCTTGCTTGCGCGATGTAGGATTTCTGAGATGTGAGACGTCAGGTGTGGTGCGTAGTTTCTGTGTGGCGACAGAGATGTCGCTACAGCCTCTACGAGTAGCGATACTTAAATTAACTTTTTGCGCGTCTAGCGGACACATGGTGGGCGAAACACAATTAAAATCTGTACTGTCTGCTGTTTACCCACCTTGGAAACTCAGCCTACCATTCTGACGAGATTCTGATACATTCCTGACGAGCATATAAACAGCTATTCATGCAGCGTTCGTGACGATACAAGAAAAGTAGGGTCCATAACAGCGAATATAATGTTTGCGAGATAATAGTTAGATATATTGATACTTAATTACATACCCACACCTTTAAGTGCGCCAGTGAAAAAAAAAAGTGTAACCCGCGAAATTCAAATTTTCTTAACTTTTTTGCAATTTACAGGTTAGTATCAAGGTTGTATGTTGATCAAAATATGATTCACGGCCGTAGCAAGACATCATACAATCTTAGAAGTTCATATTACACTATGGAATAAATATTTCATGAAATCATGACATTTGACAACAATTCTAACTTGGAGAGTTGTATTGATGAATCTAATGATTATAATTCTATAAATACATTCTTGCTATACGGCCGCGAATCATATTTTGACCAATATACCCTACAACTTGACACAGCTGAAAATTACAAAAACGTGAGAAAATTTGTATTTCGCGGGCTACCCTGTCCATTTCACCAAAGACCTACAATTAACTGCCTTGCGACTCATAATTTTTTTATTAGATTGAGAGACAAATAATATAAAAATATTAATTAGGGTTGGGAACGGCCCCGTGGGCGGCTTATCTCCCTAAGCAAAAAGATTTATTCGCTCGTGTAAGTACCACAACGAGCTCTCGAATATAACTCAAGGACAAACGGCAAACGATGAAAACATAAAATTAAAAAGGCAAGTTCCGTACCTATGTAAGTTTTATAAGCATGGAAAGTAAAGTGGATATTTCCCTGTACTAAATACTCGGGCTAAGTATTGGTTTCCCGCAACAAGTGGATACACGTTTACGTTTACAGGTAGTATAATATACTGGCATGTTTTCAAAAGGTGTACTGCAATGTTTGTGACTCACTGAAAGCAATATGCAGTAACTAAAAATGAAAAACTTGCCAAGTTCGTATCGGATTTCGCACATTAAGGGTTCCGTACCAAATATTGGTATTTGTTAGTAAAGTATACGTTATAATAAACATTATCACCAAATTTCAAGTTCATAGGTCAACGAGTAGTAAAAAAAGTCTTCGCAACAAAATTTTGTGACAGACGACATTGATCTGAACTGCTTTAAACAGTTCCTTATGAGCCTAACGTTCAAAACAGTATTTTTTACTGATCAGTTAGTTGTACTGTGCTATCTGTTAGATTAACTGTTCAATTCATTCAGGGATGTCTTTCAAACCAAAACCGTGAAATTTACTTACCTATATTATAGTAAAATAGTATGTTCAATTTAAACGTTACCTACTGTTTTGTATTTTGTTGTTTTAAAAACATTTCTTCTTACTGTATAAAGTCAGTAAGTCTTAATGAAATCACTTGAACGTGTGGTGTAGTAAGAAATTATATTTTTCAGTGTAGTTTTGCAATGCGGTTCGGGTGCTGCTAGGGCTGCCGCGGTTTTGCAGCGCTTCTACGATGTTCACGCAGACACAATACGACGACTTTTATGCCATTATGAGGAAACGGAGCTCCTCGCTACTAAGTCGTTAACGATGCAGCACTAAACAGTATCCTGAGCGTATTGTCCGAGCGGTGCGACTCGGCGTTGTTCGAGAGGTGGATGCACCTGCATGCCAGGTCGTCACCATTTATTAAGTGATAAGTCAACATTAATATTTTTAAAACTTTATTGACATGTTTTAATTTAATGACAGTTTAATATAGTATATTGATATTTTTAATTTAATTTATTGACAATTTTTATTTATGTTTTTGGCATCTGTAATTTATTTTATTGACGTTTTATAAATTTCACATCTTAACATAATTATTCCATTCACATTGTACCTACTTTATCAGCAGAACGTAATTTTAAGTTTTTTTTTAATGTAACATTGTATTGGAATTTTAAGGCCTTCTTAGAGCCTGAGATAAATGAATTTATTATTATTATTATGTACCTACTACGGGATGATATTTAGTTCACGGGCAAGCCTTCCGAGGGTGATAGTATCTACCTAATATAACATGTAAATCAGTTGTTATGTGAACAGCTGACTTTTCTCTATAAATATAACTCGATAAAATGTAGGGCACAGCTAATTGTTTTTCGCTTTAGAATTAGCTTTATAGAAAACGAGTTAGTATTCAAGTGAAGTTTCATATCCTGAAAGATTGTTTATCTATTAAATCATCATAGAACTAATCAATTATTTTTTATGTTTACTATTTCATTTTTTCACAGAAGTAGGTTCACAAAGATGCAAGTGCTAATTGATTTTTGCAAACAGTTTTCCTGATTGGAAACGTTTCCCGGAAGAGTTTCCATTTACCTAAACAATTTTCTACCCTTCAATTTAGTGCGACCTAGTTAATGGGTTTGCTGTAAAACCAAATAAAAGAACAAAATTCCCCCATGATAATTTTGTTAGTTTAGATTCTAAAAATGCCCGCAGATGGTTTCTCCGTAGGTAAAGTTCATCGAATAACATTTTATCAGAATACCAGATTTTGACATAGAGATGAGTTTCTGTTTATTAATACCGGAGCATGAAAGTTTCTAGGAGCCATTGTTCTACTCTGAAAACTTGTATAAACGGTAGGTATTAGCATTGATTCAATACCTTCTTAAATCCTATACCTACTTACATGATAGAACTCACTCACATAGAACAATGGTTATTGAAAGCAAATATGACAGTTGAATGGGTAACAATAATTTAGCCTAACCTAACATTGATATCAGTAAGCTCTCATTAACGTACACATATACATTACACATAATTTTGTATGTGCATATGTTGTGTGACCTTTGAATGATTCAGAACATTATAACATTTAGAACAGGGATGGCGAAACATTCGTAATGCATCTTTTTATCCTAATTCCCCAGGAGTGTAATGTTTTTACAGAGTATGTATTCATATAAGTCAAAGTTTAAGTATTTATTAGTGTGATTTTTGGTGATACAGTAGGTCGTATAGTTAGGTTATGGTAACTCAAAAAACTTTTTTACAAAAAAAAAAACTACCGACTTCCAATAAAGAAAATACACTAAAAATTAAAAAATAACTTTTAATTCAGAAGTCAGTGCCAAAAAACGAAGAAATAAAATACAAACACCGACTTCCGAGTTTCAAATTATTTTTTAATGTTTAGTGTATTTTCTTTTTTGTAAAAAAGTTTTCTATTATTCACTTTTTAGTTGTTATACCCCAGAACTAAAACCCCAATAAAATGGAACGTTGAATTTATACATACTCGTAATTGTAGAAAACCAAAACGTCATCTATGTATATGTATTTTTCGTTTTAGTTAAATTTTCAAAAAGTGCAGAAGCAATTTCGATAAAATTTATATGGTGGCCCCAAATTGCCTCGGGAGTATATTCTTTCGGATAATAAAGAATTAAAAAAAATCGGTTCACAACGGACAGAGAAATCGGTGGATATACTAAAAAAAAATACACTACTTTATATTTTTTATACTATAAAAATTCAAAATCGATACTACACACAAATTAACCTAAATTTTAATATTTAGAATACAAACAATTTTTTAAACTTATATGCTAAAAAATACAATTTATTATTATAATAAATAATTAGAACACAATTAATATGTCAAGTTTTGAAATTTCTAGCATAAACTATACATAATTATCATTTAGTTTATTATATTTTATCAAGAAGGAATTCGTCAATGCTAGTAAGGTCAGAGACCATGCTGCCTGGTCTACAGTAGTGTATTTTTATTTTTTTTCCATTAGAATGCAGATGTAACACATTCTAATGTTTTTTGCAGTATTTGTTGGCAACAAATGTGTCGACTCAGCCTTATCGGAAAACTTCGCTGAGGTAGTCAATACTACAATAAAAAACTAAGCTACATTTTACCGAGATCTCGCCTGTTTCAATGATTCCACATATTGTCCAATTGCGTAGATACTTGAGACACTAAACTACACCAATTTTACATCACAATAACCACTAGGAATCAATAAGCGAATAATTAAAACAGCCAATGAACTTCACTCGAGAAAATCCCGCCAAAAACTTCGGATAGAGTTGAACAAATGGGATTATTAGATTTGTCTTGACAGCTGAAGTAATTTTTTATTTTATTATCCCCGAAGGAAAGGCGAAAGTCTTTTGACCATATTGCCTAGTCTTACGTAGTGTATTTATACTTTTTTTCCATTAAAATGCAGATGTAACACATTCTAATGTATTTTGCAGTATTTGGCAACAAATGTGTCGAGTCAGCCTTCTCGGCAAACTTCGCTGAGGTAGTCAATACTACAATAAAATTCTCATCTCCATTTTCCCGAGATCGCGCCTGTTTCAATGATTCCACATATTGTCCATTTGCGTTGACACTTGAGACACAAAACTACACCAATTTAACATCACAATATCCACTAGGAATCAATGATCGAATAATTAAAACAGCCACTGAACTTCACTCGACAAAATCCCGCCAAAAAACTCCAGCTGAAGTAAGTTCTTGAATTTTGTTTTTCTTTTTTTTTTTAAATTCATATAGCCTAAATAAAGGTCCTATGTAATCAGCGTTTTGTATGGAGAATTTTAAAGAAGTTGCGTTTGTCATACTAACATTTTCTTAATTTATATAACAACTAAGTATGAACACTAAAGTTTTAAAACTTTTATGCAATAATGTTTAAAAACTAAGATAACGTATGCCACTTTCATTAATCAACAAAAAAAGTTTTGGATAAGTTAAAAAACAAATAGAGGAGTCTTTTTTTATTTTTGTTTTAAAGATATTTTTTTGTATGAAACTATAAGTAATAAGATTTTTTTTACTAATGGCAGTTGTCTATGACGGTCATTATTCGATAGAATATCGAGCAATTGATGAATATTTTAATTCATAGAAGTGAAGCACCTCGCTTTATTTGTGAAAAAAAAAACGCCAATTTCATAGGTAAATAAGAAATCAATATAAGAATTTAAAAAAAAAAATTGCTGCGGTCATTAGGTAGGTATGTGTGGTCGATTTTTGAAGTGAAAAATTCTTTAGGAGCGTTGGGCATTTTTGAGATGGGAAAAAACAATTGAACTCGCCACCGACACCGACACCGCTATTTGGATTGAAATGAAAACTTATTTAGGCGCGTTGGGTAATTTTGTTCAAGTTTTCACTTCTGTCGGCACTCCCGGAGTGCCACTCTTTTATTTTTTGTGGCATGGTCATGTGGGATTTCAAAATAAAACGCGACTTCAAAAATATAACTCACTATAATAAAGGAAACAAAACCTGCGATTGAACTTAAAACATGTACCTACCACCAACTGCATCAGACTATGATGGATATTGGTTACTCAATCACGCCAGAACGACTGAACAGATCTGGATGAAATTGAGCACAGAGTTAGCTATAATTTATAGTGAGGGAAGTAGAAATTCCACGCGGGCGAAGCCGCTGGCACAAACTAGTCTCTAATATATTTTTGTTAACCGCCATCCCTGAACTAGAATATCATTGCGTACGAAATGTCAGAGGAATTAAACGAGGGCGCGAACCGTGTCCAGCCTCAGGCAAACATACACAGTGACATGCCTTCAGGCACAGATGTGATAGCCCGGCTGTAATTATACAGCCTGATTGACGTTATCGAGCAATAGGCTCCCCGTCATAACGTTGCGAGTAGCGACTCGTTACGAACCCGCTTGGCCTCTGCTGAGCGGTTAACTTGCTAATGACAGCTCAGAATTAGATCCTTCGACATTTGAATTAGGAACAGGTTTGTTTATGACATTTCAATAGAGCTATTCAATTTCTGGAATATTCCCTTAGGTCAAACGTGTGTTCGTGACTTGCAATGACTGTACGTACCTATAATTGCATGGACTTAGTATGTACTTTGTATATTGCTATTATTAGTGTTGTACGTGCGGGTGGAGTCCGCGATAGTCGCTAATTTCCTTAAATTTCCGTCACGCCATGATCGACTATGGTATAACTAAACTCAACAAGTAAGAGGAAGGAAATCATAAATAATTCCCTATAACATTATTCATACACCTTTCAAGATGCTACATTTTTAAAATGTCTGTCTGTACTTTACAGCTACTAAGAAACGTTGAATTTTTTTTACTGCACTTAGCCGTAACGTGGAATATTCCCAGACGGGATTTCCGTTTACTTATTCACAAGATGAGTGTCTCGCATGTTGCCCCCGAGGTAGGTGTTACCACACACGGTCGAAAACTCAAACAACTCAATTTTAAGTCGCTATTAAGTCTCGTTCTGTCCTTGTCACTTTAAAGTGTATTGCAGCGAGAGAAATACTTTTAAGAACGTCTTTAAGTTCGGGGACACTACCATGACGTATTAAAATTATTATAAATCTATTGTGAGAAAGGGATAGTGTTTTACGGCCTGTATAGCTCTGTCTCTCTCACATTGGAATTATTATGATTTTAAGATGTCATTGTGGTGGCCCAGGGCCACATTGAAGTTAATTTTATAGAGCCAAAAGTTGTGTGAGATACCTATCTCTTCGTTTATGAAGTCAATTGAAGTAATGTACTTGTAAATCAAAGAGAGCCGCGAAGGCTTTTCCTGCTGAAAATATATTGTTTACATCTAAAAACGTTGTATGACATACGTGCGGCAATTGGTATTAACAAACTCGTAACTGTGGTAAGCCCTCGACTTCAACCCGGGCTTACATTCGTCTACTCGTTTGTAAAAACCAACTTACCGCACTAGTATCATAAATAACTATTTCAACCTAGTGGGGGGGTACTTACGCCCCCTCATGTTTTAATTACAGAACAACGTTTGCCGGTACAGCTAGTTATTATATAACTTTTCGCTGGTGACCTGTAACACAGGTTTTGTTAACCTGTAAAGCCCGGAAACTCACTGGTGGAGTTTCATTGACCGAGAACCCCCATGAGCACTGAAACTCACCAGTGAGTTTTGCGATTCACTCGTTTATTACCTCTATTATTACCAAAACGCAATGTATTTTATGCTGTGGCAACATTTACACGCTTGCCCTCCGACAAAAAATATATGCTGTCATAACTGAGAAAAAATGTCAAACTGACACTTGAAATCCGGTTTGTCGTATGCGGGCGGGGCTTGACGGATGTTTACGTTTGACGAATGGCGAGTTAAACAGGTTAATAAACCTACTTCAGGCACCAGTCTCTACGAGCACATCAGTTTATGGTACGGAACCCTTCGTCCGCGAGTCCGACTCGCACTTGGCCAGTTTTTTTTTTGTTTTTATTATTAATTTGTTTTTTTTTTAAATATTTTTATGTTTTTCTTTTCACCTATCTTTTATGGTGTTACTCACACAAGCATTAAATCTTCTAATATACAGGGTGTAACGGAAAGGTGTGGTCATATTTTAAGAACCAGTTCTGCTCATGGGAATGAACAACTTTCTCTAAGAAAAAATTTAAAATTCCCAAAAAAAAAAATTGGACTTTCCATACAAAGTCATCTGACCTGTAACACAGGTTATATTCATAAACCTACTTCAGGTACCAGTCTCTTACAATAGTAAAATATGAAAGCTCCGTTCATGACTTCGGCAAATGCAATTTGCATAGAGATACGCGGTCGCGTGTAATAAATAAAGTTCTCCGTGAGCCAATTAAACCCCTATGTAAGAAATTAAGAATATTACTTTGACTATTTATAATTTAAGTTTCTTGTACTTACAAACAATTAAATCTTAAAGAAGCTACAGACTGTACCTTACATTCATCTTGAATTGGGTTTTTTTTTACCCCGAAGGGAAGGCGAGTCTTTTGACCTTATTGCCTAGTCTTACGTAGTGTATTTTTCCTTTTTTCCAATAGAATGCAGATGTAACACATTCTAATGTTTTTTGCAGTATTTGGCAACAAATGTGTAGAGTCGCCTTCTCGGCAAACTTCGCTGAGGTAGTCAATAATACAATAAAATTTTCAGCTCAATTTTACCGAGATCGCGCCTGTTTCAATGATTCCACATTTTGTCCATTTGCGTTGACACTTGAGACACAAAACTACACCAATTTTACATCACAATATCCACTAGGAATCAATAAACGAATACCTAATTAAAACAGCCACTGAACTTCACTCGACAAAAACCCGCCAAAAACTCTCGTGTCTGACCGTTAGATACTGTAGTGCTATTACGTGAAGTGGACTGTCAAACCATACAATTAAGGTGGAATGATAGTTCACTTCACGCTCACTCCACCTAAGTTTTCACGGTGAGCTGCTAACAGAATCGACCGGCTGAACATCTCTAGTATCTAGTAGTTCTATGTAGTATGTGCCTGTCATCGCTCAAAGCAGAAGCAATCAAAACAAAGTTCCTTTTCACGTCGATTTTAGGGTGCCGTACCCGAAGGGTCCAAATGGAGCCCTATTGTTGTCGCTCACGTGTCCGTCTCTCCGTCTGTCCGTCCGTCGTCTGTCACAAAAATTTGTTACGAACAATTTTATAACTTCTCATTGACATATGAACATTTGGTGATCATGTTTATTATTACGTCTAATTTACTAACAAATACCAATACTTGGTACGGAACCCTGAATGTGCGAAATCCGGTAATGTGCATATTAACGTATTCTGCACTCTAATGGTAACATAAGTATTTCTTACTAGTCTGTTCGCATGTTGTATACATAACATCGTTGTATTTAATCTCAAAGCATAAAAAAACCAAATAAAAGACCTAATATTTAACTTAATAGCCTTTGCGCGTTAAATTAGCTGACACAATTGATTTTAATTGTGTCTCAATCACGAGGTGACAGGCCGGATTGCTGAACTAAATACTAAACATTTACAGGCACGTAATTAGTCTTGAAATTATCTTTGGAATCATAATAAATTTTAGCATTATTTCAATCAACTTTAACCATAAACTTAACAAAAAACAAAAATAGAAAACTTTAAAATAATTTAGTATCTGTATTCTCGCACACCATACCTACAGTTAAAGTTTTTGTAGCCCCAAAAACGTCCACGTCTTTTTAATATTGAGACGAGTTATGAAAGAAACACTAAGGTAGTGCGTTAACTTGCGACAGAGCAAAAAACTTTAGTCGCGCACCATTTTAGTTTTCATAAGCGATATTTTAATTAAAATGCAGTTGAGTCCTGACTGACTTTCTGATAAAACAGTGTTAACGGTTTGTCAGTTCTAGACAAACCAAGATAAGACAACACAGACAGACACACACAGTCACAGTTTAGTCTCAGGTCTGTGCACAGCCTTATTGTGTCATGTACCTTCAATTTTAGCTACGAGGAGCTGCGAGGTATCCCTTTAGGAGTTGTAACATGATATTAAGTTTTTGAAGCAAAACGAATTTGACTTTTACCGGAAAACGACTATCGAGAGAAAGTTTATTGAGAGTGGAAATTGTTTCCTGGGGATGGGCTTTGCACTAAATACATATTATTATGAGCTTGTTATGAGTAACTAAAAAACGTTCGTTTCATTTATATTTACACCACCTCATCGAAAACGTCAAATAATATGTCATGCAAACCTAACCCAAAAGTAGGTCATAATTTTCCTGCTACTGTCGATGTCGGCTGTAGCCGGGCAATAATATTTGAATTTAACTATCTGGTCAATAACATAATGTGATTTGAAAATGGAACGTCAACTAAACATTCTTATCTATCAAAACATTGACCAGAGGAATGGTGGCCAGCCACCATTCCTCATAGCTTGCTTTCAATTATCTTTCAGCAGGTGTGAAATTTTACTGTCTTTTTTATGAATTTATATATTTTATTTTATTTAAAAGATAGTACAGTATTCGGAACACCACGCTGCGTTATAAAACGGGCAAAGTAGACGTAGGTAAGAAGGCTCCCAGGCTCAAGTGGGATTGGGCAGGTCACGTCAGCCACATGCACGATGATCGCTGGGAAAAAGTCTCCATGCAATGGATGCCTGAAAATGGACGACGTCGCCGAGGTCAGCCACGAAAGACGTAGCGAGATGACCTCAACGCGTACCGCGAGGCCTAGTGAGGAAGCACGGGAGAAGAGTCTCTGGTAGGACTTGGGAGAGGCTACTAGTTAAAAAAAAACGAGTTATACAGTAGTCGCATATGATGATAACATTTGACATCTCACGTTGGTAATAAGCAACATTAACATTCTATCCTGAAAAAATAAACTTAATACGTTTAGTTCCGATTTCAACCGCGCGCAGACTTATCGTGCGCGCGCTCTACTATCTGACGGTCAACTCTACCACCGCGCGCGCTTCCCCGGCTTCCTGTTACAAACTTCCGTCCCAATTCACGAAATCACTCCCACAGATTGCAGGAAATTGAGAGGGAAGATACCACACGTCAAAAATATATATTACGAGACCCGTTTTACATTATTTTGAAATAAAATAAATAGAGTTTAACCTTTTTAGTACTTGTGGATTGTGGTCAATTAAACCGGTGTGTTTCTATATAGCTACGATACTTGAAACTTGTTTAATAATTTGTGGTTATTATTCGACAGTACATTTCAGTTAAGTTGTTGGTTTATCTAATTATGACCAATTAATCACTTGATATGTTTCAGCGCACTTCATCAGTTAGTTAATTAGATTATTACGTTTATATTACTGAACGGTTTGATAGTTCAAATACTGTATCACAAAAATGTATATTTAAATTGATTCGGTCATTCAGCTAAGGAATGGAATTACGAACGGGTATCGCATTACCCAGTTACTGGGTTGTGAAGGTCAGATAGGCAGTCGCTCCATGTAAAATACATGTATTCAGCTGCATCCGGTTAGAATGGAAGCCGACCCCAAGATAGTTGGGAAAAGGCTAGGCAGATTGATTTATTTATAAAATACTAGTTCACCCGCGAATTCGTTCGCGTGGATTTAGAAAATACAGCCTATAATAAATATAATTTATAGCCTAAAGCACCCTCAATAATGTATCTTTTTACGGGCTACCAAAACGAACTTTTTAAATTATTTGTTAATTCCGAAAAGCAGTGAAAAAACAATACCACATTCGTTGGTAAATTTTATTTACACACTGAAAAGATCCACAATTGGCTAATAAAACCTGTAACTGAAGCCAGCATACCTAGATTGCATGCCAACTGGAACGAACGCAACAATGAACTCGCCAGATATTCGACATACTTTATCAATGGAGAAGCGAAACAGAATGCAGTAAAATACTTCCGTCTTCTCTCAACATTTTTTAGCTCTGTGAGAACTATTTATCATTGAAACAAAGTTAATTTGCTGCAATAACTTCAGTGGTACAGTCGATCAAAGAGATAAGTTACAACTAAGAAATTTATACCAAGCAGACTAAGTTCACTAACTAGTATTGTAGACGTTATAAATTTTGATTGCTACGCTTATCAAATAATAATTTCTAGACAAGTGATATTCCATCAGATTGATTATACATAAAAATCCAAAATGTATGGTACTTCCATACATTTAGGATTTTTATGTATAATCACATGCGTTACCAAAATATCATGTGGCTAATCCCTTACATTTTGACTAACCGTCTTTCAGTCAACGATTATTATTCTAGGGCAAATTATTTGGTGGCAATTTAAAAATTAGTTCCTGGCCAGATCTTAGGACTATACTCCCTGACGTGACCGACCATTTCATGAATAGGTTGCAAATCATGATATAGACGTTATACACTGGCCAAATCGTTGATATTTCAATCCATATCATTCATGTAGGCCCTACATACAGGGATGGCGAACCAACGGCACGCGTGCCAGTGGTGGCACGCAACAAAATATTTCGGGCACGCCAGGCAAATTAACGTTTGTTGTCAGAAGACTGCAGTTCAGTTTGTATTGTGCTTAAAATTAACGTTTGTTGACAGATGACTTTAATTCAGTTTGTATTGTGCTTAAAATAAAAATAAACTAAAAGCCTATTATTATCAATATGCTATTCAGCATCTAATTTAAATGACACTTCCTTTTAGTTTTAACTTTTTACTATTTTATTTCTCGTTCTTTAATGGCACGTCATAGCAACATTATTATTATTTTTTTAATAAAAATGTCACGTTCACCAATAAAGGTTCGCCAGGCCTGAATGATATTAAGCCGATGCGTTTTGTGAAATTTCTGGCTAATGCTTAAGCCATTCATACAATTGGGAGAACAAGTGATGAAAAAAGAAACGAAGCACCGCGTAGCGAAGCTCCGTCTGCTTATCAAATTTACGACCATCGTTGCCATTGACATGCACATTGACATTTATTTATTTATTAAAACTTCATGCAACACAAATGTACAAAGGCTGACTTAATGCCTTAGGCATTCTCTACCAGTCAACCAAGGGTGGTGGAGAGATAACATGGCAGGTGCATAAACTGAAAAAAAAAAAAATCTAAGACGAAAATAATTACAAAAGTATATATATATATATATATAGTTAAAATAAACATACATATATATTTAATATAATATACCTACATATATAATAATAATATATAAAGTTAGAGATAAGGATTTTGAGACGACTCCTTTACTTGTTAAGTAGGTAATTCCGCAACTTTCGCTTAAATGCATACTGACTGGTGGCCATCCTGATATTGAGGGGAAGCGCATTCCACAGAAGGATGGACTGTATATGAAAGGAAGAATGAATAAAATTAGAAGTATGAGAAGGACAAAGCAGTAAGAGATTGTTAGCAGAACGCAAATTCCTAGCTTGAGTAGAGCAAAGATACTGAAAGTGTGATATAAGATAAGAGGGAGGGGTGGGAGAGTTGAGGAGAGAGAAAAGTGTAGTCAGAGCGCGCAAACTTCTTCTCTGGCGAATGGGCATCCATTTGAGCTCAGCTCTAAAGCTTAGCACATGGTCATATTTCCTCAAGTTGAAAATGAACCGGATGCAGTTATTGAGGAGCCTATCAAGCTTATCCAGCAAAGCCGCGTTCAGGTCAAAGTAGCACACGTCACCATAGTCGATTATAGGGAAAATTAAAGTTTGCACAAGCATAGTCTTCGTCTTTGAAGGCAAAAAGTTCCTCAGACGATACAGACATCGCAAAGTCCCTTTGACTCTTTGACAGACACTAGAAAAGAGTCAAGATGCAAACCGAGATCTTTTACGCTAGGACTGATGGGGATGACAGCACCATTTAAAATAATAGGCGGCAGAGAGCTAATCGCCACCCTACCCACCATGCGTGAGCTTCCAATAACAATGGCCTGACATTTTGAGGGGTTCACAGACACCCCAAATCTATCAGACCAATCATTGATTGTATCCAAATCTCGGTTTGACATTAAACTTGACTGGCGAAATTCGTGTGTCCTATGTAGGTATATCTCTGCCTAAACCTCCGTGGTATAGATGCATGGTGTTAGGGAATGTTAATTTAATTTATAAGTGTGAGTTTTGGGTTTTTAGTTTTTTCATTGAACAAGCAACAAAATCAAGGTATTTTTATTTGTACCCGATTTAGCTACCTATAGGTAACTGTGAGATCGCCCCCTCTAACAAATGACTTAAATATTAACTGGGGAATTATGGATACATTAACACTGTACTCGTACTCTTTAGCCAGCCAGTACTGAAATTAAGGAAACCCATTATCAACGTTGATTACCACAGTTAAATAAATTTATTGGATTTAAAATGACGTCACTTAGCTAATCATGCTTTGTCATCCAAACTAAACATTTCAGCTCAATCAGAAACCGGGCAGTGGGTCAAATTTAAGTTTTAAGATTTTTTTACATAGATAGAGTTGAAGCTAATAAAAGCGTGCTAAAAAGCCAGCACCAGCAGTATTCGCTAACTTAGTTGACATCAATTTGATAGGCACTTTGCCATACATTGCTGCTTTAATGTATAGGAAAACCATAGTGCCTATTATAATCGATGTCCACCGAGCAATGTACTGCATAGTGCCTTTCAAATTGAAGTCAACTAAGTTAGCGAATACACCTTGGCGAGGCGTCAAAGTCGATCAGTTAACGTGCATGCATTTAGATTGGATAAAGCCGGAGAACAAAGGAAACGTAAAAAAAAAATATTGAACACTAGCAGAGCGTTCCATCCAATGCTATATATAAAAAAGGTAGATATCGAACTAGCGCGCGCAAATTGTTACAGACAAATTCAGACAAATATTGTTGCAATTCGATTTAGTCCGCTAACAGCAGTGAGCGAAGAAAAGCGTGTCCGTGGCTTGACAATAATATATCTATGATGACAAGTTCTGTGTTAAAGCGCAGATATACGACTTTAAATGGTTTTTAATTGAACATCACGTCTAAACGACCAGTCTTATTTCTTTAAAAAAATACATGTTAATCTAGACAATTTCCGTCGTAATTTGATCTAAAAATATTTGAAATTATGTTTTTATAACATAGTGTAATTAATTTGTAAAGTTATGTCTAACGCGGATAAAAAATTGAGAATCACACAATAATTTTTGCGTGATTCTCAATTTTTGTGTTATAAAAATATAATTTTAAATAAAACCTGCACCATTTTAATGATCCTTTAATTATTAATAATTTAGTCTAAGTGTTTTATTTAAATACCTGTTGTAATATGTGTGATAAATTAATAATGCGTCTAATTTCGGACAGCGCTCCTTGATGGGCGAGTCCTATTACTGGGTGGACGTACGTCGCGTTACGTGAGCTCAGCACGGAACAAGCTAGCTAACCACTCAAGGTAATTGGCAGTTAATAGCACCTTAAGAGTGTAAAAACTATGGTTCCAAGATAAATAAGAGGGAAGGAGTTACATACCATAATTCTATACACCTATAAGTAAGGACATTTGTATTAACAACTCAACGATATCTGAACACCACTTTGTATGAACCTAACGTATCTTTCTTTTATAATATCATTGGTTTCATCACGTGGCTCCTTTGAATATAATACCCTTGCATGGTATTGAATCCCGATATCACGTTTCAATGGACAGGTGGAACTAGAATAGTTCAATATTGGTAGCTTCCTCTATTCACTGGAATAGCTGCTAGATGTTTTGTGATGGTTTGTATATTAATTCATACATTAATACTTTCTATCAAGAATTCTACATGTTTTCCGTTTTTAACCGACTTTCGAAAAAGGAGGAGGTTCTATGTTCGACTGAAAGTATGTTTTTTTTTTTTTTTTATCTATGTCCGCACATTTCTCCGTCAGTTGTGGACCGATTTTCAAAATTCTTTTTTTATCCGAAAGAATATACTCCCGAGGTGGTCCCATATAAATTATATCGAAATTGTTTTAGCGCTTTTTGAGCAACTGAACAAAAACGAAAAATACGCATATCTTGATGACGTTTTTGTGTTCTCCAAATGTTTAAATGCCACGTTCCATGTTATTGGGGTTTTTAGTTCTGGGGTATAACAACTAAGAAGCTAAAAATAAAAAACTTTTTTACAAAAAAAAACAACCGACTTCCAAAAAAAAAAATACACTAAAAATTTAAAAATAACTTTAATTTCGGAAGTCGGTATCAAATATCGAAGAAAGAAAATATAAACACCGACTTCCGAAATTAAAGTTATTTTTAAATTTTTAGTGTATTTTTTTTTTTGAAGTCGGTTGTTTTTGTTGTAAAAAAGTTTTTTTAATAGAACGAACCAAAAAATATTGCATATATATTTTTGGTTTTGTCAACAAAAAATGAGGATGAAACAGTGTGTTGAAATTTCGCGTAATGTCACACTTACGTCAAAAATGTTTTAGTTTTTACCTAGAAGTGACGTAACCAGCCCCCACTCCTGAACTTTGATGCGTTTTATATTGTCATATTTTATTTATGTTTTTGATAATCTAACTTACGGACTTAGACTATGAAAGGTTATAGACGCAACGTCATTGGTCATTAAATGAAGCAGGATCGTTAAAATGTGTGAGTGACCACGACGAACATAACGATGACGTTTCGGCTTCTCATTTTGTCTGTGTGAGCTTATTTCGCGTGTACAGATACAAGCCGGCTTCTCATTCTGGTACTTCAGATTGCTGGCTTTTGACACTCCGTCTATAACCTTTCATAGTCCAAGCTTACGGACTAAATATAATAATATCTAACCTGGAATCATCACTACTCCGGATAAATTACAGTAACATGAGGTAGGTACGTTAGGTTCAGAATTAAATTTTGTATAGTCAAACCTTTAACATCAAAACATTTTTTCATAATTTAGCAATATTACATGAAAGAGTGTTTTTGGAACCTAATCAAAAACCGTTGTAATCATCTCAGCCGAAAGACGTCCACTATTGGACCTAGGCTTTCTAAACGTTGCCACATCAACTGGTCCTGGGCTTCTCACTCCCACAGTTCTCACCAGGTTATCCATACCAAAATCGTTAAATTAACTACAATAAATAATAAAAAACCTAAATACAATAACCGATCTTAAAAAAATACCCGATATCGCTTGCATTTCTAATAAGTGTTTAATGGAAGGAAATAAGCTACCGCGTTGAGAAAATAAAACGAGCAATAAGGTGCTAAATGCATTTACTAGGTAACAAGAACCAGTCCCGCGTTTATGTTTTAATATTTTAATGGCTTTGTTTTTAAATCAATTTGCTATGAACAAGAATTTATGAAACAAACTGGTAGTAGACTGAAAAAGACTCGCATTCGGTCGAATGCGCGCATTACGTTGTGGTGATAGGGATCAATATGCTATGTAAATTTTTAGATTGACGGGTTGACTCTGCGTCCACGTGCCTTATAGTACGAGAGCCCATTACCAAAAATTTTGCTTCATCGTTTTACGACCAAAACCTTACAAAATCGATAGATTTGGTTATTGTGATTCCAAAAAAAATATTTTTGAAATTTGCCGCGTCACACCTGACCTGGACGCATTTTCAAATATGTCAATAAAAAATACCGAAGTGTTTCATAGCAATCTGTCTGATTTTTCAGAATGTAGTTGAACGATAGATTCTGGAAACCAAAAACACAACTTTCAGACACCAGTAGCGTCACACGTACCCAGGAGACCAATCGAGAAAATTAGAAATGAGGCGAAAAAAAAACCCATAGCAAACCGTCTGAAAATCTTGTTTTCAAGTGAACATTGGTCAGTTGATAAGATAAAATCATTTTTCAGAAAAAAAGTGTGAGCATCGTAAATGATAAATGATGTTTATTCAGTAAATAGGTTACAAGGAACACTTTTACACGTCAATGTTTTTTTGTCAGTTTAAGCTAGATGAGGCCGGTGTTTCCTAGCTGACTACCCTGAGAAGAAACACCGAAATAAACTCAGAGGTCAAAGTCTCTTTTATAGTGTTCAAATCCATACAATGTGTACTAGTTAAATCATATGAGAACCATGTACGTTTATGTCTGGGATGTGCTTTTTGAAGAAAGCAACACATGAATTCGAGTGGACCTGTCCAGACAGTGGAAGCATTTGTCAGTCATCGCGAAGCTCAACTCAGAACTTTGAGGAGCTCAACGAACCGACGAACAATACCAAAGTAAGGACATTTGAGTAGGCCCCAAAAATACTCAAGCTGCCAGACAATCATAAAATCTACATGAATATAACGACATACATAGTTCTCGCATTCACATTTTTCTATATGAGGACCATGCAGCTTAGTGTCGGTAGTCGTCTTTTGAAGAAAGAACCAAACATATTTGAGTGGACCTGTCCAGTCAGTGCAAGCATTTGTCAATAGTCGAATAGCTCAACTTAAAAACCACTAAGGAGCTCAATGACATGACGAACAATACCAATGAAACGACATTTGGGTAGGCCGCAAAAGTACTCAAACTGTCAGACAACGTTAAAAATTACTGTAAAAAGGAGGAGAAAATAATAATAATAACCCACATAGTCCTCACATTTACAATAATTAAGTAATCAAAAAAAATAAAAATATAATACTTTACAAAGTAAATATTCGTGTCAAACAAAATAGTAATAATAATATGTCAATCAAAAAATAAAAAATAAATATAATACTTAACAAAGTATTTAAGTCAAAAAAAAATTAAAAATATAATATAATACTATACAAGTATTCATGTCAAAAACGAATATTAAAAAAAAAAATATATCAAAAATTTCATCAGTAAGAAATGAAACATATGAAAACAATGGCTCATGTATATCATTGAAGCAGCTCAATCCCACGCCTTTTTGTCCTCAAGAAGTGTTGAAACCATTTTCAATGTGTTGAAAAAATTTGCCGATCGGTAACATAGCATTCTGTCTGAAAACTGTTGGACATTAGGAAAAACGTTGCCTAGATGTAGAAAAAAAATTATATCAGACAAATTTAGTGTAACACCTTACTAATCAGACCACTTTTCTATAGTCAGAAATCATTAAAAACCGTATTGCGGTGTATTTACGTCTATCAAGCAAATGAATAAGTTGCAACTCTCAAATTCTTAGATAATTATTAATAAAGAGCTTACCCGAAACCATCGAACTGAAATTGAAGGACTTTTTTAATAAATTGGACAAAAGAAACGTTGGAAAATTACTTTTTTTTTTTTAATGTCGTGGTTCGCACTAAATTCAATTAGGGCGTTGTATGAGAGCGAGAGAGACGCCACGCCGCACGAAACGCGCCCCGCGTCTCCGTAAACGGGACCTAATGTTGGTTCAACTGATAAACTTTTAAAACGGACCTATAAGGTAGTGTATTAGTGTTCGGCCTACAAAAGAGCAACATTGCGGCACATTATGAATTATTTGTTGAAACACACTGAATGCCTGGGAATTCCCTATTCTGTTCGTTTAACACGATTATAATCTGACAATAAAAAAACACGATGTTAATTATTTGTCAATTTTTATTGTAACCTACAAACTTAATAGCATTTGGCTACTTCTAGCACCTTTTTTGAGTATAAAAATCTGACAATCTACCAACTTTTTGCAAAGTGTCTGGTCAGTACTACTGCAGGTGTATTCGCTAACTCAGTTGACACAAATTTAATAGGCAGTACATTGCTGCTTTGACGTATAGGAAAACAAAAATGTACTACGTAGTGCCTATTATAATCAATGTCCACCGAGCCAAGCAACAATGTACTGCATAGTGCCTATCAAATTGATGTCATTTGAGTTAGCGAATACATCTGCTGGTCAGACCAACCTGCCGACGCTTGCTCTGTAGTGAAGCGAGGGACAGAAGCGTAACAAGCACCGCGTGTTTGCCGGGCGATCCCGAAACGTTCTTTTCGTTTTTGGAGGTTTAGGTGACATTTAAAATGTCTGAAAACAATTTTTTGGTAATTCCGGCAGCAATTCAAAAGATTATAAAAAAATTGAACCAGGCTGCTATGAGACAAGCCGGTTAAATTTTTTGACATTATTGACAATGCAAAATTTCTGAAAAAAAAAAACTTTTTCCTAATAAAATGACGAAACCTATGTACATTTTTAATATCAGACATATTGTGATAAAACCATCTGCTTATTTTTTTTGACTTAGCAGAAATGGGCCCCCATAAAACTGAGACATTTTTGGCCGGTATTACTCACCTAGTCGGGTTCAGATTCACCTAAGTAGTTTAACGATTTTATTCGGTTTTGGCCGTAAAACGATAGAACATGGTTTTGGTCGTGAGCTCTCGTACTATTAGGCATTTCACCGAAATAATAATGTCACAGTGTATCTCATCGTAAATATGGCACTAGTAGTGTTATTTTACTAAGATCAATATACATAAGAAACCACCTGTAAGTTCGTCGGTGAAGCTGGGCGCCACACGATTGACAAAGTGAAAAGAAAGGATACTTATTCTATTATGTTTGGTATAATATATAGTCTCTCGATATAAATTGCATCCTAACTGGTACCAAAATCCGACTAGAGAATGTCAAAAGCATTTTGATAGTTATTTTTTTTTTAATGTCAAGCCCAGTTTCTGGAATGACATTTATCGCAATTTTATTATGACAAATAGTAAAAAGCGTTAGCTGTGATGGTTGAATAAATTTTCTATAACCATCACATCACTTAGGTCGAATTTGTGACGGGTTAATATTTTAATACCTGTAATATAGACTGAGAACAGAAGGTCGATGGGGCCGAAAAGATCTGGAGTGGCGACCGCGTCCCAGAAAACGCAGCGTTGTAAGGCCTCCCACAAAGTGGACCGATGACAAGAGTCGCGGGTAGTCGATGGATGCGAGACACATTATAGGACCGGTCGTTGTGCTGACACTTGAGGAAGGCCTATGTCCAGCAGTGGACGTCTTTTGGCTAAAATGAAGATGATGATGATGATTATGGATGTAGATTCTGTAGAGCTATATTTTGCCTTTAAGGCGTAGTTATACCTACGACTTCTAATAGCTCAATATCTTTTTAATTGAACATCACGTCTAAACGACTAGTCCCATTTATTTGGAAAAAATATATGTTACTGTAAACAATTTCCGTCATAATTTGTAATGTGAATATTTGAAATAATATTTTTATAACATAGTGTAATCAGTTTGTAAAGTTATGTCTAACGCGGACAAAAAATTGAGAATCACACAAAAACTATACAGTTTATTTTTATGAAACCTTCACCATTTGAAAGATCATTTAATTATTTATATTTTAGTATACGTGTTTTAGTATAGTACTCGTTTTTTAATGTATAATAAATTAATAATGCGTCTAGTTTCGGACAGCGCTCCTCAATGGGTGATACCTATTACTGGGTGGACGTACGACGCGTTACGTGAGCTCAGCACAGAACACGCAAGGTCATTAGCAGTTAATAGCGCTTTAAATATCATGTCAACTGCTGTGATTCCTATTTTATAAAACTTTATAATGTTTTATCATTTTCAACAACTAACAAACTATCAGAATATCTTAACTAACACGAAATCCGCGAAATAAACACATCAGCAAAAGCATTTACCGAGCCAGCTCTTAATCAGCGATATAGCGGGGTTAAACTAATAACGACTAGTTTTAATTAATCCGAAGTTAGTCCAACAAATTCGACGACTTCGTTCTGAACAATCTGCGGATGGCCGCAAGGTTGTTGTTAAATAGTTTGCATAGAGGACTTCAAACAACAGAATAGGGTGCAACTTGTTTTCTATCTTACAAGCGCTTTGCGTTTTAGAAGTTTTCTCTCTGTTGTTCAATTTACCTTTTGTTGTTACCTCTTTGGAAGTCTTTGATTGCATGTATCATCATCATCTGCCTAGCCTTTTCCCTACTATCTTGGGGTCGGCTTCCATTCTAACCGGATGCAGCTGAATACCAGTATTTTAAATGGAGCGACTGCCTATCTGACCGCCACAACCCAGTTACTGGGTAATACGATACCTCTTGGTAAGACTGGATGTCAGACTTTCGGGCTTCTGACGACCCGTAACGACTGTCAAAGATCCACGATTGACAGCCGCGACCAACGGCTTAACGTGCTTTCCGAGGCACGGAGGAGTCTCGGTATGTAAAGATGGTCACCCATTCATGGACCAACCCCGGCAAGCGTAGCTTAACCTGATGGATCGACCCGTGCGGCTGTTATTACTTAGCCATTAGCTCCTTGATTGCATGTATATTAGTTGATAAGGTTCTTAACTCTCTATTCGAATTCAAAATGTCCAGAGGCAATACCAGTCATGTTGGTACCTGGTTATTGATTTCGGTCGAAAGTAGGGTATGTTGAAGTGATAAGAACCTCTAGGCTGGGCAAAAAGACATTGTATCAGCGATAACGATAATCGTAAACGGAAAAATAAGTTAATTCTTAAAAACCATTTTTTTAAACTAACTTTTATACGGCTATCACGATTAGACGTGTACAAAAAATTTCGTGTCCGTGCGGTTCAACATTGATGAGTTCCTTTATCTGGAGCTTATCCTGGATGTCGTATAAGTCAAGATTTGACCCGAAAATACATACATACAAACAGTTAATTAAAAGCTTTTAATTTATGGGATTGACATGCGCCACCAAAATGTCACGAGGTCCATCCTCCATGCAGGTCAATCCATTTCGCTTTTCACTTTATCTTGAGCGACGTTATTAGAGTTCCATACCTGAAGAGTAACCAACGGGACCCTATTACTAAGCATCCGCTGTCTGTCCGTCCGTCTGTCGGCCAGCAGGCTGTATCTCAAGATCCATAATAGGTAGACAGTTGAATTTTTTACAGAATGTGTATTTCTGTTGCCGCTATAACAAGAAGGTATACTTCTTTAATGTTTCAAGATAAAAAACCAAGCCGTCACAAAGTTTACAAAAGGAAAACAATCATTCTTCATGAACCACAGACTATAGCTAACTTCAGGGTGTCGGTTTTTTGTGACGGTGAGCGCGCGCATCGTAAAAATTTACTTTCATCATTTTACCCTAGCGCGCCAAAAGAACTATGTATAACACTAAAAATAATAAAAATTGCACGGAACCCTTCGTATGCGAGTCAAATTCGCACTTAACCGGTTTTTTTGACGTTCCAGAGATTCTGCTTTTTAGTTTCGTGTACAGTCTGCTTCAGAAAAACATAATAACTCTGCAAATTAATATCGCAATTTCCAACAGCACGTCATCAGTATAAAACAAAAGCGTAATGGAAAACAAAATACTGGTTTCAAATTCGTTCACTCACATGTTCAATTAAATGTTATGACCATAAAATTGAGTAATGAATGTGAAAATAATTAATTAAGTATATTACTTTCTGTTAAAAGTGAAATGAACAGTGCTAGGAAAGCCAATTACAATTTTAATGTAGTTCTATTAACTACATTAAAATTTTAATGGACTCCAACGTACTGAAGTTGCATGTTCATTTTGTAAGTTATTCTAGGATAAGTACTCTATTTGCTTCAGAAATTTAACAGGATTACATTTTGAAATAATTCAGCTTCTAGGCAATCAGAACTATAAATTAGTAATTACAGGGTAAAATTGCAACCCTCACTAATTAATGACTCTTGCAGCTGGTACTGAGTGTCCAGCTGTTTATAATTAGGAATTATGTCTAAGCCGGTGGGCGCAAAACAAGCGGTGAGGAGGGGTGACTGGGCGGGGTGATGTCGACAGTGCAAAACTACCGGTCTGCCCTGTAAAACCGACCACTAGACGTACAGCGATGCACCACTGGTACATGGTTCACATCCCACTTATGCGCACAAAACGTTTCGGGGTCATTCATTGTGCGTACAGCTAAGCAGTGGAATTCCCTACCAGAGTCTGCGTTTCCTGATAGCTACAACTTGGGAGTCTTTAAGTCAAGAGTGAATAGGCTACTTCCAGGCAAACTTGCTCCATCTCCGACCACATCATCGCTTACCATCAGGTGAGATAGTGGTCAAACGCGTGCCTATCAATGATAAATAAACCGGCCAAGTGCGAGTTGGACTTACGCACCAAGGGTTCGGTACCAATTTGTAAGTACTCGTATGTAAATAGTTTGTCCATCACGGAAATTATGAACAAACTTAACTCTGTCGTTAGAAAACTGATGTCACCATACAAAGGCCGCGGTCAGTTTACCAACAGCAAAAAAGTTTGTAATCGCAAATTTTTTTTGTGATGTTTTAGATTTTTTTCCTTTACTTGTGCTCTATGCCAATGCTTCTTGCCAAATTTCATGATTCTAGGTCAACGGGAAGTACCCTATAGGTTTTCATTCCCTTGAGAGTGTCAGACTATGCGGCGTAAGCGGCCGTATCTTTTGATTGCGTTGATTTAGAAGTTTGGTTTCTTCACTGCTCCAAGGGATTGCAGACTTGAATATTTGATATTAATTTTAGTTTGATACCTCCACGCGTTTCTCAGAAAAGGGGTCTTGACAGACGTATAGACGGACAACAAAGTGATCTTGTAAGGTTTCTTTTTGAGGTACGGAACCCTAAAAAGAAGATGAATTAAAATGAGCCGTCATTCCACCTATTGCTAGAGATTAACAGCTCACAACACCTTTTCACGGTGAGATTTTTATAGAATAGCATAGCTCTTCCATCACCATCGCTCCGCACAGCCGCAGCTCCTCGCCGCTAATATTGAAACCGCAAAAAAAAACACATAGACCAATATTTATAAAAAAAATCACCATACGATTCATTTTTACATAATTTTAAAAGAGACATGTGGTATTTCATTTGTAAACAATGATTCGAATCAAACTATTTACGTACTAATAAAATACTTAACTATAAACTCCTAACTGAATAAAACATAAAATATGTCATCGAAAATTCATCCGCATCGCTGTCAACTGGAAGTGTGACCAAAAGACTGTCATCATTGCCACGTTATACGGCAATGCTTAAGGCGCAGTAATACGACTTCTAATATTTTTTAATTGAACATCGCGTTTAAACGACTAGTCTTATTTCTTTGAAATATATATGTTACTTTACACAATTTTCTTCGTAATTTGATATGTGAATATTTGAAATTATACTTATTTTTATAACATAGTGTAATTCATTTGTAAAGTAATGTCTAACGCGGATAAAAAATTGAGAATCAAGTAAAAACTATAAAGCGTATTTCTATAAAACTTTCACCATTTTAAAGATCATTTAATTGTTTTCCTAATTTGGGACAGCGCTCCTTGATGGGCGAGTTCTATTACTGGGTGGACGTACGACGCGTTACGTGAGCTCAGCATAGAACACACAAGCTAACTACTCAAGGTCGTTGGCAGTTAATAGCGCCTTAACCATATGAGCGCCTTAACCATATGAGCGCCTTAAGCACTGATTAGTATGTTTTCTCCGAAAGAAGTATATACGGGTGGTATATTACTGACTCATCATTTGAAGGAGGCTGAATGTGATAGATGTTTTTGAATTTAGAATGCGCTTATCAGTATTTAAACTAAGCATGTGGTTAGAGTTTTATAAATAAGGTTGATGGAGTGCCAAGGTACAGAGATATAGAGATAGGAGCAGTGGTGGCCCAGAGGTAACGGCCGCGAGAGCAGTGGTGGCCCAGTGGTAATGGCCGCGAGAGCAGTGGTGGCCCAGTGGTAACGACTGCGAGAGCTGTGGTGGCCCAGTGGTAACGGCTGCGAGAGCAATGGTAGCCCACTGGTAACGGCCGCGAGAGCAGTGGTGGCCCAGTGGTAACGGCCGCGAGAGCAGTGGTGGCCCAGTGGTAATGGCCGCGAGAGCAGTGGTGACCCAGTGGCAACGGCCGCGGGAGCAGTGGTGGCCCAGTGGTAACGACCGCGAGAGCAGTGGTGGCCCAGTGATAACGTCCGCGAGAGCAGTGGTGGGCCAGTGGTAACGACTGCGAGAGCTGTGGTGGCCCAGTGGTAACGGCTGCGAGAGCAATGGTAGCCCACTGGTAACGGCCGCGAGAGCAGTGGTGGCCCAGTGGTAACGGCGGCGAGAGCAGTGTTGGCCCAGTGGTAATGGCCGCGAGAGCAGTGGTGGCCCAGTGGTAACGGCCGCAACTAACAAGTTGTAGGACGTGAGTTCAAACCAAGGCAGGCGCTTTACTTTGTGTAAATTATTTCATCACCACTGAAGGAAAACATCGTCAGGAAACCGGCAAGTCCTAGAAACAAAAATTCGAAGACATGTGACATCCCCGCATTGGGCCCTCGTAGTAGATTACAGCCCACACCCTCTCACAGAGAGATCCCCCCGAAACCCTCTGCATACTAAATTTCATGAAAATCGTTGGAGCCGTTTCCGAGATTCAGATTATATATATACAAGAATTGCTCGTTGAAAGGTATTAGATAAATAAATATGAACTTGCTTGTACTCGTAAGCTTCTTATACCGTAGCTACTTACGATTATGTCGTTGAAATGTTTTTTCAAACCAGTCAACAAGAACATAAAAGCATTTCCGTGGGTAATCTAAGTCGCCTCGTCTGAGCTAACATTGGAAAGCAAACAAAAAAGTAGGTAAGCCTTGGCACTGACCTAGATAACGAACAATTCAATTTCCGAATCCCGAAATACAGCAAACGGAGCTATATCGTACCAACGTATATGATGTACAAACGGCCTTATTTTAAGGTTCCGTAGTCCTAACAAGGAACCCTTATAGTTTTACTCTGTCCGTCAGTCCATCCGCGGCTTAGCTTAGAGACTGCAAATGCTAGAAAATTGTAATTTTGCATGGGTGTATTTATTAATCACGCCGACAACACGGTAAAATAAAATCATGACAAAAGAAATCTTATGGGTATCTCCCCTACACGTAAAGTAGGGATAATTTTTTTTTCTCGTCTATCCCATCGTCTGGGATATCATTGGGATAGGTCTTTCAAAAACTTTGGGAAGTGGTATTTTTCGATTCAGTGGTCCTTTTGCGAAGTATTAAACTTTAAAGTGCTAATTTTGCTAGAGTCATCTGTCTCCTCCCTACAAGCTAAACTATTGGCTTGAAAAATCTAAAAAAAAGCCATTGTGGAATCTAGAACGATTTTTTGCTAAATCAAATCAAAGCTTGCACTAACATTGTGCCAAGCCTAAAATAACAGTTTCAATATTTAAAATACTACAACGCCGAAGCTTCGATACCTCCCGGGTTTATAAAAATCACGTATCTAATACCCATGCACACAGAGTTGTGAAATATCACCAGTGTTTTAATAAAAAAAGAACTTTTACTTTTCGAGCACGTAATAAAAATATAACATCGTTAAATTATTTTAAAACTACGAGTAGTTACTGGGAACCAAATAGGCGCTGTTAATTTTACTATTTCAAATATTTTGTCTCTTTCTGTTACATTTAGACTGGCTTAACTTTAATTAGTACAACTCAAAGGTTTTTTGATGACGATCAAGTTCCTAGAAATATTGTCTGACGTAAATAAAGAACGTGTAAGATGTATCGCGCGCAGATATTTTTTGTACATTTTTGCAGTAGTTTTTAAATTTTTTAAGTTCAATATTATGGAAACTGTGAAGTAAATAGTAGGTCACATAACTATAGTAAGAACACGCAAAAACTCTACACTATTGCAATTGTGTTGGTGATAATTATGAAATAGCTGCGCGTATCTCGCTCCAACAAATAAAACAGAAATGATATAAGGAAGAACGCTATGCACCACACTCCCTTGTGGTTAATTAGGAATAGCTTAGAAATATTTACATTATATGTGTAGGTTTATTTGATACCTTAGTACAAGACATCTCGTGCTCTTTTTCTGTTTCTTACACACTATTTGTCAACATTTCTTTCTCACACACTGAAAGTAATTTCTTAAGAAATAAGCAGTTCCTTTGTACTCATATTTATAATGCTGTCTTTTGATACAGTGTCTCTGTGTGTACATAAATAAATAAATAAAATACCTGCATGTTCCACTATTATATTTTTTTGACTGTATTAAAAAAGATTGGCTTTTTGGGGGAAAACTTTTCACACGGTTGCGTAACAGGTTTACACTATCTGCCGACGTAGTTTACTAACTGAATCTAACTGGCAAATACAGTTTGACGTAAAATTCGATACGAAAACAGTTTCTTCATCGTTATGGCGACCAGGTTAACTCTTTGCGGCACTCTTTTTGTCTAGGGCATGTTATTTTTTTTCTTGTATTGCATGCTGTGGGCTATTTATAAAAAATAATCTAAAATAAAATAAAAACTGATTTTGTAGGGGATTGTTCGAAAACAGGTGGTCACTTAAAGTGACCACTGTGAAGCAAAGAGTTAAGAATGGGCTTTTGTGAACCACTACTGCAGGGTTTCGGCTAGGCCTGTGATCTTGCAGTAGTGCTGTCACTAACTGCTTTGTAATGTCCTGTTTTGTTTTGTGCTGTTCTGTATTGTGAACGTTTTGTTCTGCATTGTTTAGTTTTTCTATTATTTTAATTAATATAGTTTGTAAGTAAATTGATAGTCTTGATACTTGACAATAAAGTTATTATTATCCGTTTATTCAGTCGTATATACATATTATGTTATTATGTAAAACAGTTTTCTTTTTATTTTTCATGATTTATTTGTGGTTTCCCATGAATTGTGTTCTGCAGCAATCGCGTGTCGTTTGCTGTCACTAACTGCTTTGTAATGTCCTGTTTTGTTTTGTGCTGTTCTGTATTGTGACCGTTTTGTTCTGTATTGTTTAGTTTTTCTATTATTTTTATTAATATAGTTTGTAAGTAAATTGATAGTCTTGATACTTGACAATAAAGTTATTATTATCCGTTTATTCAGTCGTATATACATATTATGTTATTATGTAAAACAGTTTTCTTTTTATTTTTCATGATTTATTTGTGGTTTCCCATGAATTGTGTTCTGCAGCAATCGCGTGTCGTTTGCTGTTAGTTATTGAAGAGTTCCATTGTCTGTATCCAAAGATCTTACACAATGTATTATAATTCTAAAAACTGCCTTGAAAAATATGCATTTAAATAACAAAAATCCAATCCAAATCGGATCAGTAGTTTTTGAGAAAATCGCGGCCATACAAACATACCTCCTTTTTTAAAGTCGTTTATTAATAATTAGAACAAACATAAACATATTTAATTATGTAGGTAGGTACATTAAAAAGTAAATCTTAAACCCACTGCGAATAAGCAGTACTTCAACCTTTACTTTCACTACAAAAAACGAATTCTACAGCTACCAGCTATAAAACAGCTCGGCAAATGGCGCGATACAGAGCATTATCTATACATCGACATTAATGACACGTTGCAATACACCAGCTTCGATCTCCGAGTAATAGGGTAATCTCCTGTGTTTATTTTATACAATATTTTAAAAGAATCAACAAATAACATTTAAAAAAACCTTTTTCTGAAAGCAACATACAAAACGGTTATTAAATGAAGTAGTAGCGCGAGTGAGCATTTCAAATATTGATATGAGAAAGCTTCCTCATCCACCAGATTTGAAAGGTTGATGTTGAACGGATTTGTAAAATTGTTTCTGTTTTCGATAATGAGTAAAGTTACTTCTTGTTATAGTAAATAATAAAAAAGTTAAGTCAACTTATTGCTAGCCGACACTGCGTCCTGTGCTTTGTTGAACAGCTTAGAGCCGAACAAACACGAGAACCAACTTCGACGCCAGATAGGAATCCGACTTCGTACCCGTTACCGGGTAGTTTGCGTGAATCAACCCAGTAGTTTGCGTGAATCTACCGGGTAGCTTGCGTGAATTTACCGATTAGTTTCGGTTAGATTTCAACCCTGAATGCTCTGAAGGTAGACTCCCGTCTTGTCATGACACAGTTAACAAAGTTTTCTTAATGCAGTCAACAATTTGCCAAGCGTCACAGTTGGGACTGTTGATTTCGATCCTCGGTTATATGAACTGACAGTTTGCGGTTGAAGTTCAGTAATAATCACATTTAGCTGTTCGAATTTGATTCTAAAGATATTAGCAAAGATGTGATAGGTGTTGTTCAAATTTCAGTTAATATTTTACAAATGTTTTAATAGCTGTGAGTGAAATCAAACAGTTGCAGTATAAAGGTATAAGCTTCAAAAAGAAGTTTTTTTTTAACGTACTGCAAACAAGTTTCTTTAACTGAAACTTAGACGACACATGTAACTTTTTTTTTTGGGCAAGCCCGCCACACTATTCCCAAACCACTGTAACTTCTGTAAGCCAGAATCAACAGTGGCGACTACCAGAAAAAACGCCCCGAGGCAATGAAGCCCGACGAGTTCCAGAGAAACGATTAAACTGTCTTGGGTCCCGCAACGAAATTAATCAGAAAAGACAGCGGATGAGTAAGAAAAACATAATTTCCACTTCCTTATCAAGCGGGAAACAGAACAAAGCTAGGCCTTTAGGCACAAAGAGGCTATTTACAACTGGGGTAAGCCCAGTTGCCAAACACCACTGGTTAAAAATACTAATATTAAGGGGTCCTAAAATTGTGAACAGTTACACTTGATTTCAATAATAGGTATGGCAAAAACGCTTGAACGCACGGAAATTCGTTCTAGTTTCCATAAGGTCCGTGTAATAGACAACTCCAGACGTAAGCTGAATACACGAAATGTGATTTTAGACCTTCTCTGCCCCGGGCGAGTCTCTTTTTTCTTTTGGGTGAGAAACCTTAAAAAGACCAGGGCCTGTGGGTTTCTTATCTCACTGAAACCACCCGGTGATCACCCTCAGCACATGGAACCTCGTTGCCTCTTAAAACACCACTCCGGGACCCTCTCAGTGCAACGTCTGTTAGAGCACATCCTTGAGGAGTCTGTGAGCCTTGCTGCGCACGCCAGCACGTGATTACAGTGCCGCCGTATCCCCTGGAATCACTCAGCTACCGCCTGCATTAAACGCGTCGACGCGGCAGCCTCCCCGACATCTTTTTCTCGCCACGTGATATTCTAACAAAATTTTCTTAAAGCATACGTGTCGAGAACTATAATATCACATGAAAATCTTGATCAAAATGATAAGCTTGAACTGAAACAACGAATTTTAGTTTCTAAAGCATTCCACTTAAGTAGAATATCGCATGAGGTTACGGATTTCTTAGGAGATCCTTAAGGACGAAACTAAATTGATATAAAGCAAACAATGTTTGGAGCGAACTTCGAATATTTTTTATCCAACTACGTTTGACGGTGTATTCTTAAACAATAATTCTTGTATGTTACCTATAGTTTTGTTCATTCTGTAAAGAGCATCAAAGTTATGTTTCCATCCCCTTTGTGCACGTCTCCAATTTGATGAGATTTTCTATTAGATTGTACAAACAGACGGGAAACTTTTATTACTTGAAGTTGAGAGAAATTATTGTGATTTAATTAAAGTGCTGTTTGTTTTGTTTTAATAGTAAAACGCACTACAACATTTAAGGATGTTACAAAGCAACATCTAATATATAAATATCTCGTTTCACGGTGTTTGTGGTTGCATTCCTCTGAAACGCCTTGACCGATTATGATGTTATTTTTTTTTGTATATTTGAGTATGAGAATAGGTCGTAAAGTATTTTTCACCCTCCTACCCTCACCCCCATTTTTTAATCAAAGAACAACGTTTGCCGGGTCAGCTAGTGGTAAATATTAAGTTCTTTAACTTATTACTTATGTTTAGCAACAGCTTTGAAATGTTTCCCAGGACGTCGATTATTTCATGATTTAAAAGAGTGCCCGTGGAGTTTCTGGCACGTTCTTCTCCATAGAGATCTACGCTTTGAAACGTGCGAATAGCTTCATCTGGTTTTTGTCTGACTGACCTTGAAAAAAAAGGTGCTTGTAAATTGTTTAATTGAAATAAATGCTTTGAGTTTGAGTCGCTTCCGTGGCTAATCCTACGGAAGCTCTTCAGTTGCAAGAAGTTGGCCGCAAGTTATTTGCATCTGCGGGGTCTTTACGAAGACTGCGCAACTTTCTTCCAACTGCCACTAAAACTGCACTCGCTCAATCCCTCCTTCTCCCAATCCAATGTTAGTTATTTACATCTTACTGATATGCAGCTAGATAAGCTTGAGTGACTCCAGTATTTTTGCATTGGATTCATATTTGGTTTGCGCAAATATGACCATGTTTCTGAATTTCGTATTAAGCTTAAGTGGCTGCCAATCGGCCTTCGCCGGAATGTCCATGTTTTATCATAACTAGGGGGGAAAGAGGTTATCCAGGTATTCTCTTCTTTCAAAGAACGTTTTAAGTTCCTTTACTAGACACTTGAGATCATTGGAGAATTTGAGACTTTTGATGCCCTCGCATTCCACCACGTTTTATTTTAATTTGTATGTTGGTTACGCGATTTCTGCGCCACTTGTTTTTTGTTTGGTAGGTCATACTTCAGAGGTGGTCCCATATAAATTTTATCGAAAATGATTCAGCAACTTTTTGAAAAAGTCAAAATAAACAAAAATGTATACACAGACGACGTTTTGGGTGTGTCCAATTATGTTCAAATGCCAAATATATTGGGGTTATCTATTAGGGCATAACTTTATTATTTAGTTTTCTTTCTGGGGTACAACTAAAAAGTATTTTTTTTATTTTTTTACAAAAGATTCAACCGACTTCTAAAAATCGCAAAATAACTTTAATTTCGGCAGTCGGCGTCAAATAAAGAAGAAAGAAAATACAAACACCGACTTCCGAAATTAAAGTTATTTTGCAATTTTTAGAAGTCGGTTGTATTTTTCGTATTTTGTGTGTTGGACTTCTTTTGAAGTCCTTTTATTTTATTAGTAGTACACCGCAGACTACCCCTTTTATATATTTTAAGTTATTTCAGTCCATCCCAAGGTTGTCTGGTAGATATCGCTGTCAGCAATAAGATCGCCATTGTACCCATAGATTTAAGCTCGAGTATAACAATAATTGTTTGACGGTTTTGGTGTACAATAAAGTGTATTCTAAACCGAGTGTTCTTAATCAAATTAGATACTTGCAAAAATTGCCTCATACCAACAAACCAACAATTTTACCTCTTAATAATAATTCATCCAAAGCATTAACAGAAATGCACGAGTATTAAAATATGAGAACCATAATAAACTTCGTATTCAAGAGTCATTTTGTAGGAAATACTCCGTACAAGTATTTCTCTGTAGTCCGACCTGACTGGCTCTTATGTCTCGACCGTGGGCATATTGGATACCAATTTTGCTAAAAGATTTGTAATATCAAAGTAACATTTCATGCTCGCTTAAATCTTTATTTCTGATTTGTTTATTTTCGGATTAAGGATTTCACAATCTTTTATGTAGGATATGTCGTATTGTTTGACTGAATTCTCTTTTATCTTTGAAAATGGAATCTGACAATAATTAGACTTGTTAATTCGTAAAATTTATTGTATCAATTCAATTAATTTCAATCAAAATCAATTCAAGAATGTATTATTCAATTATAAGTGTATTTTAATGTAATTTTATCTAATTTTAATTTAGAACTTTAGTTTAATTTATATTTGTGATTTATTTTTAATTATATTTTAACAGGCTCTGTAAACATTTATATAGTTATTGAAGAGTGAGGTCTTCTGTTACAGGTATCTCAATACTTAAAAGAAGGCCTCTACATAATACTTGTAAACTCTGTTGATTGTGTTAATAAAATTATTATTATTATATTATTATTAATTCTTTTTTACAAGCTTATAGTTAACTTGTAATATAAGTTATCCGTCTCAAAATTTGCAAACTATTTTTCGAGCACTTGTTGGTTTCCGATAGAGCTGATAAGTATTTGGCATACTTATGTAAGCCCGGTGACAATGCAATATTATGATATCATTGAGCTGATCTGATGATGGCGCCAGGATGTAGGGACGCCCTGATGGCAAATGTTATGATAGTTAATTTATTTAGAACGTTAATAAATAGGTACATATTTCGTCATGAATACTTAAACTTTGATTGCGTCTGTGGGTTCTTTACGAAGACTGCGCAACTTTCTTCCAAATGCCACCAAAACTGCGCTCGCCCAATCCCTTCTCCCAATTCTTGATTATGCCGATGTCAGTTATTTAGATCTTACTGAAGTGCAGCTAGATAAGCTTGAGCGACTCCAAAACTTTTGCATTAGATTCATATTTGGCTTGCGAAAATATGACCATGTATCTGAATTTCGTAATAAGCTCAAGTGGCTGCCAATCCGCTTTCGCCGGAATGCTCATGTTTTATCATTACTTTACAGTGTTCTGTTTATTCCTACTACCCCCTTCTTATCTCAAAGAACGTTTTCAGTTCCTTCATGACACACATTCTAGACACTTGAGGTCATCGGAGAATTTGAGACTTTTGATGCCCTCTCATTCCACCAAGTTTTACGACAAATCGTTCGCAGTTCAAGCTGTGCGATTGTGGAATGCGTTGCCGATGCCAGTTAGGCAAGCCAGTTAGTTTAAGACCATTTCCTTTCCCTCTAATGCTTTTCTGTCTCTACATACTCTTATCCCTTCCATCATTAACCGATCTTTTTACTACTTTTCTTATCTCTTCCTTCTACGTAATTGTGTAACATGTGATATGTATGTATGTATGTATGTATTATTATGTATTGTATTGATGTGAAACATCTATAGCCGCACGTAAAACCGATTTCTGGCGTGGCGACGCATGCCGTGGCGACGCGTCGCCACGCTATACGATGTTTTTTTGTTTTGTTATTACACCATCAAATAGTAAAGTAATCGCAATAATGTCGATGTTTCACATCTGCCAGGCGTCCCGTGACGGCTCACATTTTTTTTATAAATATTTATAGAAAATTTTGATGTTCAGTTTACTAATTAGCAGTACACCGCAGACTACCCCCTTTTTTTAATTAAGATTTTTCAGTCCATCCAAAGGTTGTCTGCTAGATATCGCTGTCAGCGATAAGACCGCCATTGTACCCATAGATTTAAGTTCATTTATACAAGTTTATTAACTGTGTTGGTGTACAATAAAGTATTATTCTATTCTATTCTACTCTAAACTATGCTCGATGGAGTTTGACTACTTGCAAATAACTGCTAAAAATGCATACATTATTTTGGGTACCTCACCCCCGGACATTAAAGTAGGTACACAAAGACATATTATTTATTTTATGCATGGCACAATGAGTTATAAACCCTCAAAAGAGGTCCTGATGAAAGAGTCTCTACAGTACCTATCTATATCGTTTTTTTTTTTTATTGAGGGTGGGAAATCATCCAATGACTTCTCCCGCTCTCTGGGTGAAGCGTAAGGGCGTGTCAGACTTTTACTGACTAAAGCCCACCCCTGTTTCTTCAGTTGCTTGTGCCAAGGCCGCGGTAACTCTCTTTCAAATTTATCCGCGACCCATTGTAAAGGTACCTAGATGGTACGATTTCCAGCGAAGCAACAGGGACCAGTTGATTCAAATTTTGCCTTCAGCCACATATAATCGTAAAATGTTCCTACGTACTTGGTGAAAGAGAACATCACAGATCATGTTGTTTTGTTATGGTTTTATAAACTTTGCAATGATGTGAACTTGTTTGCAAAATTAATTAATGTGCGTCTCCTTTATTTATCTGACTACGACGGAGTCAAGAGAAGGTAATGTTTTTGTATCTTTCTTTATTTAATTAAGACAAACCAGCACTGTAGCACTGTCGTTTATAACTATTTTTACTAGACGACAGAAAATAATAAAAAATACAAATCTCACGTTGCGGTACATGTGACAAATGGAACGCTTTATTTGAAAATACCTAGAGAAATACGACGACGACGGGGATCGGGAATTTTACAACATTGCGCGCCATGCGGGTCGCAAATGACTGGTGTCAATAGATGTTCTATTGTTCTTTTTCTGAATGTCGTCTGGTTTTGTTTTTTTTTCCAATGTTGGCAAAAGTGTACTGAAAGTAAAATAGAGAAAGCATAGTGTTGTCGCGTCTCATTTGTCGTCAGCGTGTGCTTACCATCAACCATGACGTGCCAATGGCATCACGATTCTATTGTGCGAAAAGGATAGTACTATTCGTCCTGTATAGCTCCGTCTCTCTCGAATTATGATGATTTTAAGACGTCATTATAACCGGCTGGAGACTTAACGACATACGAGTACCTATTTACACTACGCAATATAACAAATTGTCTCCCTTGAAAAGTAAAACATCTCATCTATAATTCCCTGGTTAAGCCTCATATCGACTACCTCATTGAAATCTGGGGTACTGCAGCGAAGTATAATATAGATCCAATTCAACGAGCTCAGAATAGATTAATTAAAATTTTATTTAACTGTAAATTTCGGACACCAACTAAAAAGTTAATTTACGAGGAAACAAAAATATTTAATATAAAACAAACGTACATATACTACACATGTTTTCTAATACGTATAATATTAAAAAAGGAAATCCATTCCAATATAAGATTTGTAACCAAACAACAAACACGAAAGATTAATTTAAGACGTGCTAGTTACTTAGTGACACGCCCTCCTAGAACTAACTATGGAAGAAAACAATTTCGAGTTTGAGGGTGTTACAATTTATAATAAATTACCATCAGTAATAAAAGAAGAACAAAGTTATGCCCGGTTCAAAAACTACTAAAAACTCACACAGTTATTACATACAAATAAGTAAATAGATGGAGAAAGGATAAAAAAGAAGAAAAAAAACCTCATTATCTATATATATATATTAAAATAAATAAAATACAAACATTACACGGATTAAAAATATACATTAGTAATTACTGAAATTAAACAAAAAGCAAATAAAATCCAATACTCAAAATGTTTTATTATACCATGTATGTACCTAAAATATAAAAATAGAACAATAAATTAAAAAATTAAAATAGTTTTATAATAATAAATTTGTTATTTACAGACTATGCCATCAATGCCACATCTAGTAAAAATCAAATTCATATATCCATGTTGTGCTTAGTTAACTTACGATCGAGTTTATGTTTACCCACATTTTTACGTACACCTGTGCGCTCTAATTATTAATCTTAGTTTTAGATATTGTTTCTCAGTAAGTGAATTATGTATGCAATTCTTTATGAGAAATAAAGTTGTTCTTCTTCAACCTATTTATTTTGAATTCCCTAAATTAACTCGGTACCTATATTACTTTTTTCCGGGTGGGATATCATCAAATAACTTCTCCCGTTGTGGGTGGAGCGGCAGGGCGCTCCTTCAGTTGTCTGTGCCAGGGGCCGCGGTGACTACTACAAACAAACTCGCTTCCCTTTTTTTTTTGTGGGCTGGGAAATCATCCAATGACTTCTCCCGCTCTGGGTGGAACGGGAGTGTGTGTCAGACTCTTACTGACTAAAACCCACCCCTGTTCCTTCCTGCCCTTGGTGCCCGGGGGCGAGGTAACTCTGTTTCGAATTTATCCTCAACCCCCGGGCAGGCATCGGCCATGACGGGCCCCGTCCCTATTGCTGACAACTCTTTGAGGCGCGCGTGGAACACTACGCGCCGTCGACTCTCGGGCCTGGTGCTGATCGGACGGCAAGCTACCCATTACTCGCCGTCCGCAGGCCCGGGTCTACGGAGGCCGGAGATCGTCTCGCGGCGCCGGAAGTCCCAGGCGTCTCCTGAGGCGGCCGCTGCTGAGAGCGTGAGGGCGTCTCCCTTGTTGAGTCTCCCTCACGCGTCCCGCCTCCGCCTTCGCGAGCATTACTGCTTCGCAGAAGGAGGAGACGGCTTCCTATTCCCTCTCGCTACGTGCCATGGCCTGAACCAGGGCAGGGCGCGAGAGGTCGCTGCCGCCTATCGCATCCATGAGGACACGGCGGGGCTCCGCCCAAGCGGGGCAGACCTCCACCGTATGCTCCACCGTGTCCTCGGGATGATCCGCGCAGTGGAAACACCCGGGCGTTTCCTCCCGTCCTATCCGGCACAGGAACCTCCCGAAACAATCGTGTCCGGTAGGGACCTGCGTCAGGCGGAAGGTGAGGGCGTCGTGGGGCCTCTCCAGCCACTCCTAAAAGAGGGGCACTACCGCCGCAATGGTGGCGTGCCCAGCGCTGGGTTGCGACAATTGCTGTCTCCATGTCGCCATGAGATCTTGCCGGAGCTCTGTCCGCCGAGCCGCGAGTTGTCGCGGCAGCGGAGTTTCGCCCCGGCGTTTCGCCTCCTCGCGCTCCTCATAGAGGTTCGCGAGGATTTTTGCCTCCAGATCCCATAGCGACAATCCAGCAAGGAGGCTCGCCGCCTCGCAGGAGATCGTACGTTATCCTCGGATCATTCGGATCGCCATGACGGCGAGTTGATCGCTGCCTTAAAGAATGCGCCCACACCGGTGCCCCGTAAAGGGCCATGGACTGCACGATCCCCGCGTAGAGCCTCCGGTAGGAGGCGTTTGGCCCCCTCAGATTGGGCAGGAGCCGCCTCAAAGCAGCCCCGGCCCTGTCCAGTCGGGGAGCCAAACGTCGGAAATGCTCGACGAAGTTCCATCGGCTCGAGGACGAGTCCCAGGTACTCGTACTTCATCGTCCCCTCGACGCCGATGTGAACCCCTCCTACCGTTATCTGGGAACCCGCCGCCTACCGTTATCTGGGAAGGCCCGGGGGCACATCTATATTTCTGTCATTCTGAACTTCACCTACAAGTATTTTTCTTTTTCTGAAAGGTGCGGGTACGCGCTGCAAGAAAAGAATTCAGAATGACAGCCTTATTTATATAACTCGCTAACTACTCGTATATGATTAGATTAAATACCGATTAGAGGATTCCAAATTCAAGATATCATAAGCCTCATCCATCAAATTCAACTGTATATATGACAACACCTCCTTTAACGTGTCAGGTACCGTGGTGTTTAATATTTTAATAATATTTTTGCGTTTTTAATAATAATAATAATTAATATTAATTATAATAATTATAATTTTAAATAGTAATATTTTTTTTCGCCAAGCCTCACAGGTGCGGCGTAGAGTTGTGACGGGTTAAATGATACGTCAGCACTAGCCACCCACATCTACCCTTCTTAAGGGTGGAAAATGTTGAAATAAGAACCTGCTAATCAGTGTTAAACCTACTCACAATTGAGTCAAATTAAAGAGCTCGAGGAGACAATTCTAAAAATATAACTCACAAGAATTTAGGAAATAAATAAATTGAAATATCAAAAAACCCGACTGATAAAAAACCACTAAAAAGTTCGAAACAAGTCAATTTTTAAGCAGTCTGATGCAGTTGTTGGCATCAAATCTGTAATTGAACTAAAATAAATTCCACAGAAGTAGTAAGTACATAACCTTCTTTTTTTTGTGACCTGTAATGGGCAGTGCCGCAAGCTTTTAAGAATATAGGTATAATAAGTAGGTGCCTACACGAAAAATATAATAAAATTTATTTTAACTTTTTCGTTCAGATAAAAGCTTGTTTTTTTAAAAAAAAAAAAAAAATCATTTATTTATGGCCCTAACTGACTAATAAACAATCGACTGAAAAAATTCTCCACCGATTGAATCTAAAAGCTCAACTAATCTAACTACAAATTAATATCAGGATAAACTTCTTCATCAACTTAATTAAATATAAGACGAGTCTGTAAGAAACCCGTGTCAGCTCTGGATAAGAAACCATGTTTCACGTCACTAGCAGCAACTTCGCGAAGATCGCTGATAGTTTGTGTATCCTTTCATGCGGGGAGTTAAACAAAATCGGGAAGGCACTCAACTTGCCTTAACTGATCTAAAATGAGTAGCTATGTGTATCGACAGCAAAGAAATTCAATTAAAACTTCAGCATTTAGACCACAGCATTTATTTATTTAAGGATTACCAACGAGTACACATTAGAATGTATTCAACCATTTATTAATTTAGCATATTATTATCAAGCGATGCATACTCAGCTCTATGTAACCACAGCTTACACGTTATTGAGTATGCATGCCACGAATATATAATTAGTATAAAAATATGCTTGTCAATGTTAAAAATTAATGGTGTATATTATGATGTCACTAATTAAATTAAACCAATTATGAAACATTATAAATCAAGCATTGATTTGTTGGATTTGTTTTTCACAATAGCATTGTTTATTTGTATGTACATATGTTTTAAGTATGTATTTATTATTGTATTTCTTTTCAGTTTCCCTTTCTATTAAGCTGCATCTACTATGATTTGTTTCTGCACCACCCTATGATCGAATGATAGAAAACACCTAAGTCCGCCTTTGTACAGTATTTTTTACTAGTGCATAAAATTTTAATAAAAAAAATAATATATTTTTAGAAATGTAAAATTAAAATAACCTCAAAAATCTCTTCAGATAACGAAGAGACGATTTCCTATCAATTTACGTATAGATTTCTTGTGATCTTATTAATATCATAGATGCGACAGTTTGTATGTTTAGATTTTTGTGAAAATGGATAGGTATAGGGGTATAGGTTGTAATAAGGCAGTGTTGGTTTTTTGACCTCCATTCCAAATTACGTTATTTCTTACCTAGTTTATAATTTGAAATTCAAATATTCCTTGCTTTCTCAGTCTAGACTTGTTTTTCATTTTAAAATCAGTTCAGATTCAGCTGCCAAGCTGGTAGCTCCCCTATATCATTGTCATTTTTTTCAGCAACTGTCAGTTACCAGTTTGCAAGAATTTTCTAGAGCAGTGAAGTGCAGTTTTTATAACCAAACAGATTTAGGCAAGTGTCCTGGCAATAACACAATTTATACCTTTACCTACAGTGTATGGTGTACGGACGATTAATGAGTGCTTCTTATAATCTAGCCTACTGTAAATATTAAAATATACGTCATAATTCGCCGTGTGTTTATCTTCATCCATCTCTTCCTTCACCTCCTCATCGTGACTCCTCCACGGTACTCCTCGTCGTGTTGTAACTGTTTCTAAATGACCCTAGGCTGATTCATTTTTCGTTTTTCTAATATCCTAGATTTTGTGTTGAGGTTCCGTTTTCCTTTGTAGGAAAAGGTAGTGCCCCGCCTTTACTAAGATTATTACTTAGTTTATAACCGCACTTTACCCTGTGCTGCTCGCCCCTGACTGGTCACAACTCCAACCGATGATAATTCGAATTCCATAAGTATAAAGCGAGACTGAAGTGACCACGACCGCTCTGCTAAGAGCGACGACAGAGAAGAGGAAGAAGAAGAAGAAGAAGAAGTATAAAGCAGTCCAGTTGTTGAAACAAGGAAAGGATTAAAAGAAATGATTTGTGAGACTTAGGAATTTATAGATGTGAATATAACTAAGGGAGTGTCACTCTAACTGTTATGAGTGCGATTGTGAGGTACCGTGTGAGTAGCTATTGACCAACTTCCTATTACGCTAGCGTAAGGGTTGTTCACACGAGCTATCTTTAATTAAAGATTTACTAAGCATCTCATAGTTATATTATATGTTTCTAAAACCAGTATTTCACAATGTTCTCTATTGTGTTACCTAACTTTTTTATCCATAATTTAAAGAGTCATATTTTTTTTTTGTTCTAATCATCATTTGTCCGAATGATAGCTTGCCCGAACTTAATGTCACATAATATCACATGCCGTAAAATTTAAATCCCTAAATACAATATGCCCTAAATCCGTTTGTCATAAACATTACAATCAATAATATACAAAATACTTAAAAACGTTTTCAATAAAAGTTATAAATCCTAAATCCAAATTATATAATGTTTATTTATCCTAATAATATTTTAAAAGTTTGTTTAGCAAAGCTTTTGCTATGTCGTTACGTAGACACGAGTTTTATGCAATACGAGTTACAGAGCTATTCTATAATGAAATTAGCTTAGAATTGATCTACAAATGATTAATGAATAAATTAATCTACGTTTAAGTAACATTTTTTTTGTAATTAGATATTATCTGATTTTGAATAACAACCAACAATCCAATCCAACTGATACAATACATACATAGCAAAGGTGTAAAAGCAATAAATGGCTTTTGTCACGGCTCCGGCGCCGCATATGTATACATCACTCAATAAAACAGTTGATTGTAAACATGTGATTTTTATTTCCCTATAAAAATCATGCAAACAAGCATACACCATGCATGCAGCAAGCATGCAGCAAGCAAGTGATCATGCAAGTGTAGCGACATCTATGACGCCGCACACGAACTAAAAATAGCAAGAATTCTAAATCGCGCAAGCAGAGTTCTCCGCGCGATTTGAACATATACAACAGTCCGAAATCAACCATTGGGCAGTTGCCCGGACCAGACACAACACCCGTCTGGTCGGAGGATCCTCCCTTTTCAATGGAGGTTTGCGGGACTTTACACCCTGTTCCGCATACCTCCACACTGGTGACCCTCGACTATGAACGTGAGCGCAGACTTCGTCATGATGTCATCACCTCCAAACTGGTGACCCTCGAGCATGAACGTCAGCGCAGCCTTCGTGCAGCTACTTCAGCGTGACGTCATCATCATCGCTTCCTTCTAGCTCTTGAGCAACGAGTCATACAGCCAGCCAGTACCAACGGCTTCTACGGGTATCCTGACCACCTGCATGCAGCGGATGCGCATTCCTGGTCAGCATCCTCAGCCTCTTTCATCACCATCAACCTTATCAGCGATCTTGGCGCAGCGAACAGCACCTTCGGCCGGTCGAGGAACCTCTCCTGGTCGACGCCAGCAGTCAAGCCACTACGTAGCACAGCACCGCTCCGACCCACTGGAGCCCGCAGCAATACTCCGACTCACTGGGACATCATCACCCCGACCCACTGGGGCATCATCCCGACTCACTGGGACATCATCACCCCGACTCACTGGGGCATCATCCCGACTCACTGGGACATCATCACCCCGACTCACTGGGGCATCATCCCGACTCACTGGGATAGCAACACCCCGACTCACTGGGGCATCACCGCAGACAGTTCCGACTCACCGTGAACTATGCGGCTCTTCCGGTTCCGACTCACTGGAACCAACCTTCCACTGGCCCGGCAAGCATCACAAGATGTATGGATGTATGGATGTATCGAACCATCGATCTCCGATCTCCGGAGGGGAGTGATGTAGCGACATCTATGACGCCGCACACGAACTAAAAATAGCAAGAATTCTAAATCGCGCAAGCAGAGTTCTCCGCGCGATTTGAACATATACAACAGTCCGAAATCAACCATTGGGCAGTTGCCCGGACCAGACACAACACCGGTCGGAGGATCCTCCCTTTTCAATGGAGGTTTGCGGGACTTTACACCCTGTTCCGCATCATAAGATTCGTATTGATTGCCGAAGTAACATAGGTTATATGAATTATAAAAAAAAAACAAAGTGGTGGCCGCTCTCAGGTAGGTGACGTCGTATTTTTTTGTGACTAAGTCATGTGAGGTATCAAAATAACGGACTCGAAGAGAAGATTCCAAAAATATAACACACTAAAATAGAAATAATAAAATTTACTTATGTCAAAAACCTGACCGCAAAAAAAAACATAAAATTTCCAAAGGCACTTTTAAAACAGTCTGTGTCAGTCAGTTGGTGGCGTCAAATCTATGATTAAACTAAAATAAATGCCATCAACTGCATCAGACTGCTTGAAAAGTGATTTTTTTTTAACATTTTTGCTGTTTTTTTTCGGTCGGGATTTTTGTTTTATATATCATTGAGATAGTGGGATCATTTCAACATTCACACGGGCGAAGTCGCTGGCAAAATCTAGTTTTGAATAATTTATGTGAAAGTAAAAGTTTTAATCGTTCGCTGCTAACCGTACAGCGAAGTGATTAAATCTTTAGTGTCAACGTTAATGTTAAAGTGAAATCTTGTTATCATGGAAGTCGACCAAGGCAAGAACGTACTAATTTGATTGATTGATAGTGTAGTAATTAGGTCCAGATTAATTAAGATTTATCTCCGGGCTGGTGGGACTGTACTAATAGATGTAAGTAGATGTATAGGATGAAATCCATCTTTCAGTTTAATACTTAATGTGTCTCGCAGGGTCGCAGGCGCTTTACTGAATTTGTCTTTATGAACGGTTATATAAGGTGACGTATGATAGCATACGGCGGGTGTCATCTATATGAACGGTTATATACGGTGATGTATGATAGCATACGGTGGGTGTCATCTATATGAACAGTTATATACGGTGACGTATGATAGCATACGGTGGGTGTCATCTATATGAACAGTTATATACGGTGACGTATGATAGCATACGGCGGGTGTCATCTATATGAACGGTTATATACGGTGATGTATGATAGCATACGGTGGGTGTCATCTATATGAACAGTTATATACGGTGACGTATGATAGCATACGGTGGGTGTCATCTATATGAACAGTTATATACGGTGACGTATGATAGCATACGGTGGGTGTCATCTATATGAACGGTTATATAGGGTGACGTATGATAGCATACGATGGGTGTCATAAATATGAACGGTTATATACGGTGATGTATAATAGCATACGGTGGTCATCTATATGAACGCTTATATACGGTGACGTATGATAGCATACGGTGGGTGTCATCTATAAGGTATAACGGAAGTAGGTGGTCATATTTTAGATCAGTGGTGGCCCAGTGGTAACGGCCGCGACTTAGGTCGTGAGTTCAAACCCGTGCTGACGCTTGTGGCGCTTTAGAGACCAAACGCGTGGGCCGATTTTGATAATTCTTACGTCAATTAATACGTCATAATTTTGCGAGTGCTACTAAAGATATGACAGTAATCAAAATAGAAAAAGAAAAAGAATAATGAAATAGAAGAAGAGTGGGGTATCAAAATAAACGGTTCGAGGAGGTGATTCCAAAAATGTAACTCACTAAAATGTAGAAATTAAAAATATGAATATTTTCAAGTGTGGTTTTTTGAAAACATTCAATTTTTCTTTTTCAGATACTGTTTTGTCCATGGAAATGTACAACTTTTTTCATGGAAGACAAAAATGATTTTAAAACAAAATTGGACTTTACGTACGTACAAAGTTATCGTCAGGTGATCGAAATGATTGATGAAATAATGATAATAATAAAAAGTGCGAGGCGAAATTATTTTTTTCGGATTGCTAGTAGTTTCTTGAAGAAAACTGTTCATTTCTATGGGCAAATTCGGTATTTAAAGAATGACCACGCATTTTCCTTAGACCCTGTATATATAGTTAAATGCTATGGTTACTGCTTTAAACAAACGATACACAATAATAGGTAAACAGATATTTTTTTTTGGATTTCGTACCGCAAGTGTCCAAACGGAAACGTAATGTTGTCACTCACGTGTCCGTCTGTCTGTCCGTCCGTCCGTCGTCTGTCCCAAAATTTTGTTACGAATAATTGACCTATGAACTTGAAATTTAGTGATAATGTTTATTATTACGTAAACTTTACTAACAAATACCAATATTTTGGTACGGAATACTCTTTTTTTTTGTGGGGTGGGAAATCATCCAGTGACATCTCCCGCTCTTGGGTGGAGCGGGAGGGCGTGTCAGACTCTTACTAACTAAAACCCACCCCTGTTCCTTCCCTGCCCTGAATGCCCAGGGGCGTGGTAACTCTGTTTCGAATTTATCCACAACAGCTGGACAGGCATCGGCCATGACGGGCCCCGTCATGGAACACCACGCGCCGTCGACTCTCGGGCCTGGTGCTAATCGGACGGCGAGGTACCCACTACTCGCCGTCCGCAGGCCCGAGGGGTATGGAAAATCGGACACGCACTTGCCCAGTTTTTTTTTACAGTAATAATCAGTAAAAAAAACTTTACGTAAATACAATAAATGTACAGTGGCTAATTATGAAAAATGTTCTATTAATTCAAGAACAGACAAGAGACCACTCGACAGTAAAGCTTACTTGAAAACAATACTGAGCTCACAATAAGCCGCCCGAAGCTCCTATAAAAATAATGAAGGTCCGTAGCACCTATTAGTTTCTAGACACAATGGTTTGCGCCATGAGGAGGAAAACATATTTTATGTACGTAATATGTACCTACATATCGAAATAGAGAAATAACCTGAATTTTAGACTACTAAAATTAAGGTTATTTGTAAGGTAGGCAGGTAAATCTAGTGATTATTACTAAAATACTCACTAGATTTTTCCAACTAGCAGCCGAGTAGCAGTATTTTACATGCTGTGTTCCACAACCCAGTAACTGGGAATCACGATGCCCCTTGGCAAGACTTGTGTCAGATTTCCCGGCTTCTGTCTACCCGTAACGTCTAACTGTCAAAGATCTACAAATGACAGCCGAGACTGGCTTTACGTGATTTCCAAGGCAAGAAAGGAATCTCAGTATGTTAAGACCCATCCACGAACTGACCTCGGAAAGCATTATTTAACCTTGAATATCGACCCGTGCGGCTGTTATTATTTAGCCATATATACATTAATCACTAAGAGCTTAACTTTAATTAAGCTCGAGAGTAACTCCTATTTGAAACAATGTTTTGAGTTTACCATGTGGAGGAAAACATGCATAACGAAATAGAGAAATAATTTAAGTTTCAATCTAATAATCGCTTTGAGCGCAATCTAAGTTAATCTCAAGTGTACCTCATAAAAAAGTTTGATTTCTGTTGTTGAAAATTACCTAGATGCTTAAAATCTTACAATTGCGTACCCTAATATTTTGCCACGCGGCATAAGTTTGCCAACCCTGTCCAACTTGAAACATCACATAGATAATTAAATCTGAGTTTGAGTTTTGAGTAGTCATCATTTCTAAGAGCGCAACCTCTTAGGACTACTAGCGAATTGGTGATTTCTGCTAAACTTTGAGTGTAAACATAACATTAATGTAAACATAATATTCCGCTTCCTCAGACTAGAAGCCGACCTCAACATAAAAATAATAGGAAAAATGCTACAAGATTGATTGATAAAATTCACGCCATGATGCAGGCAGAGGTGTACACCCGATAATGATGTCAAATTCCATAATTATACTAACGTGAATGCGGTCGACAACTTTCATCCTTTTGCGTAAGCTAGGTATAAAACTGGTTCACCAAGAACTTTCTCAGGTATAGTACTTAAAATCCGTCTCCTTCAAAAAGCCAGACTCCGGTCGGATATTGAAAAATTTCTAATAGAAAAATTATTAATATCACTGCTTGATCTCGAGATCACAACGCACCTACGCTCTATGTACGTTCAGCAAAAGCGCATATATTTTTCCAGCTATATTTTAATATAAGTTATATGGATGAGCTTATTGCTAACATCCAATCCTGAATCCAAGCCCCGTGTTGCTTATGACGAATTCCTAATGGAAAAATCCACTGATAGATGTTCGGCATATTATAACTGTGATTTTATTATGAACTATTCCTATTTTTATTTCCCCAAGTGGATTTATATGTAGGGTTACTGGTAACTCGACGTACTAATTAAGCACCCGAAGAAGCCCAGGCAGAAACATGAGTATTGAGGATATCTAAATTTTAAATTTGCTGTTTCGAAAAAGTATGTTAATAACGAGAAAAAAATTAAACTTCTCGTTGGGTGCTAAATTGTCGCAAATAGGTCACACGATCACGTCCTGCCGGGAATACATCAAGTTGTGTACATAGCATTACACCGAGCCCGATCAAAATACCAGCGTTAAGGGATTTAGTTTTTAAATAGGCATCGACAATATGCTGAAATTATTTATTCACTTATATATATAAGTGAATAAATAATTTCAGCATATTGTATTAAAAGTAAAGTGTTAATGGATTTTGTCATTCAGAATTGTTCAGTAGTAGCCCAGAGTCTGGATTTGTGCCCGGTTGATGGCAAGTCGCGCCCCGAAATATGAGTGTAGTATGTACAAGGTGGAGATGACAATAAATGAAACTATGAGAGTATTATGTACAATGTGGAGATGACAATAAATGAAAATATGAGTGTAGTAAGTACGAGGTAGAGATGACAATAAATGAAACTATGAGAGTATTATGTACAATGTGGAGATGACAACAAATGAAAATATGAGTGTAGTAAGTACGAGGTAGAGATGACAATAAATGAAACTATGAGAGTATTATGTACAATGTGGAGATGACAACAAATGAAAATATGAATGTAATATGTAAAAGGTGGAGACAACAAAAAATTAAAACACGGGGCAATACACATCATTATTAACAAATTTTACTAAGGAATAAATCCTGAAATTGCGAGAAAAAAGATCAGCTGTTCAGTACATTATGTCGAGTTATGCAAACGAAAATGATTTAAAAATTTCTGGGTTGGTCCCATAGTAAAAGTTGTTCATAATTATGAGTATTGCCAGTGTGCAGTGTTGTCATTTATTGTCTTATTAGCTTCTGCTTGTGACTTCGCCCGCGTGGTATTAGCACTTCACCCCATTATAAATTATAGCCTATGTGTTATTCTGATGTATAAGCAATATTACTAAAAAGTTTCAACAAAATCCGTTCAGAAACTATCACATTTATAATATTACGTAGGATTATCGTGTCCACCTTGTGCATACTACACTCATATTTTCATTTATTGTCATAAATATTATATATATTTTCTTATTGGTATGATTTTTAACTTGAAACTTATACATGACAGGCAAAATGTGCGTGTACTAGGCAAAATTATTTTGGTTAAAAAAAGGACGATAGGCGCAAGTGAATTTAAAGTGATACTAGCTGCGCTCCGCAGTTTCACCCGCGTAGACCTGGATAAAAAGTAGCCAGATGTGTTAATCCAGGGTGAAAGCTTTCCACATACTAATTTTCATTCAAATCGGTCCAGCCGTTTGAGCGTGAAGAAGTAATAAACATACAAACACACGCACTCTTAAACTTTCGCCTTTTCACTATTAGTGTCGTAAGGCGTGATGTTATATTATTTATTCACGTTACTCGCGATGGGCTCGTGATTGCCAATACAGCGACGCGTTGACTGTGCTCGCTACAACGCCCAATGAAAATTCGATGAGCACTAATTCGCACATTGAGCGGCAAAATGTAAACATGACAGACGGAAATTCGTTTCGGCGGAGTTCACGTTTCCAGGGCTCCTAATTTTGCACGGATTGCTATTTGCTGCTGAACATAGAATTTACACTTTGCCAATTTGGTGTGGGTTTTTGACGTTTTGAATTAGTATGGCACAGGAGCGTGGTAATTCGCACAATAAAAGTTAGGCCTATGCCCAGCAGTGGGCGAAGTTGGGCGATGTGATGATGATGATCTGGGTTTCTGCCCAAGAGACTTATCCTAGTTATATTATAAACTAGCTTTTGCCAGCGGCTTCACCCGCGTTGAATTAGTGCTTCCCTCATTACAAATTATCTTCCATGATAACTATTCTGGATCAGCTCCTACCTGCAATTCACCCATATCATAAATGTTTCCTTTTCTCTGGAGTAATCCCATCCTTGTGGCGAAAAGCCTACGTTCGTCCACTACCCAAAGTTTCCAATCCCACTCTTCTAACTCACTTCCACTCAATTTCAATCCTTCCTTTCCTATTCAAAGTGCTTGAGGCCTGTGTCCACAAAAAATTGTCTAACTTCGTGCAGTGTAATTCACTGATTAGACATCTAAAATCTGGGTTTAGGCCTGGACACAGCACTGTTTCCGCCCTCCTTAAAGTGACTGCCGACATAAGGGCAGGACTTGAAGGCACCAAAGTCACTGTACTAGTGTTGGTCGATTTCTCTAACGCCTTCAATACCGTCAGTCACGACATCCTGTTAGCCATCCCGAGGCACTGGAATGGTTCACCTCCTACCTTCAGGAACCTCAGCAGTCGGTACACGTTGGGGATTCTTATTCTTGCTGGTGTGATTTGGAAACTGGCGTTTCTCAAGGCGGCATTCTTTCTCCTTTTCTATTTTCTATTTTTATTAACCTCATTACTTCCGAACTTTAATGTGCGTATCATCTGTATGCAGATGACCTACAGTTGTACTGTCAGAGTAAGGTCAATGAAATATCTGACGCTATCATAAAGAAATATCGGCAAATTAAATAGGGACCTGCCCTAAAAGCATTTAGTGTTGGCATTTGGTTGGGCCAACAATAAATGCTATTAGTAGCATTTATTGTTGGTGAAAGGTGAAAGCCAAACCCCAAAAAGTGTTAGGCGATCATCATTGGGAGTCGTCGAAGCATTTCCAAAGTGGATGGTGCAACTTGGCCATCATTTCTGTTCGACGGGCAATTGTTCCTTTTAGCACTAACGTAAAGGACCTAGGTTTCCACATTGACAGTACCCTGAACTGGCGTTCTCAAGTTGCTAGTGTCAGTCAGAAAGTTACGGGAACGCTGCGGGCTCTGTATCGTTTGAAAAACTTGTTGCCATCGAACACAAAGACAATGCTTGTGCAGACCCTAAATTTTCCTATCATCGATTATGGTGACGTGTGCTACTATGACCTGAATGCTCCTCAACAAACTTGACCGTCTTCTTAATTACTGCATTCGATTTGTTGTCAATCTGCGCAGTTAAGATCATGTCTCTGCGCATCGGTTGCTTCTTAATTGGTTACCCATACGCCAGCGCAGAGAGCAAAGGGCGCTAACCACCTTGTACTCATTTCTTTATTCTTCCAATTCTCCTAGTTATCTACCCCTCACTTTTTATACATTTGCGCCAACCACAACAAAAATCTACGGTCATCACATAACCGTCTTCTTTTATGTCCCACTCATCGTACTGACTTTCTTCACTGTTCTTTCTTCGTTCAGTCTATCTCTCTGTGAAATGGGGTAACCAACCAATTAACCTTCAAAATTAAAGTTCGCGAGCACATTTGTTAAAAGTTGGCAGTAGTATCCTCACAGCGCTAATTCTTTTTCCAATCATCTATTTGTACCTATGTTGTTGTTTATGTATATTTGTGTATTAAATTTATTCATATGAGTATATACCTATGTATATTTTATTTGTAGTTTATATACTCGTAATTATATATATCTTTGCATTAAAATAAATTATCGTCGCCCAGTTTTTTTTTTATATTGCACCTTCCACTGTTGTCTCTGCATCACCCAAAGGTTGACTGGTAGAAAATGCCTGAGGCATTAAGTCCGCCTCTGTACTTGTATGTGCATAAAGTGTTAAATAAATTATAGCCATAAGGCGCTCTTAACTGCCAACGACCTTGAGTGATTAGCTTGCGTGTTCTGTGCTGAGCTCACGTAACGCGTCGTACGTCCACCCAGTAATAGGACTCGCCCATCAAGGAGTGCTGTCCGCAATTGGACGCATTATACCTTTATTATACATAAAACAACAGATATTATAAGCACCCTGTTGCAAATAACAAACAACAGGTATTACAAGTATAATACTGTCACATTTTAGTATAGGTACGTGTTTAAGTAAACACGTATACTAAAATGGTGAACGTTCCATAAAAATACGCTTCATAGTTTTTGCGTGATTCTCATTTGTTTATCCGCGTTAGGCATAAATTTGCAAATTAAATAAACTATGTTATAAAAATATAACATCAAATATTCACATAACAAATTACGAAAAATTTTGTCTAGAGTATACATATATTTTCTTCAAAGAAAAATGACTAGTTGTTTATACGTGATGTTCAATTAAAAGTCGTATAACTGCACCTTAATGTAATTCAGTTAAGTATATAAGCTAATTACTGTAAGGTTTCATCAAAGTTCGTTCAGCAGTTTTTGCGTGAGTGAGTAACAGACATCTATCCCAAAAAACTTTCACATTAATTACTAGCTTCGGCCAGCAGCTTCACCCCCGTGAAATTAGTACTTCACCTCATTATAAATTATAGCCTATGTGTTATTCTGGTGTATAAGCAATATTACTGTAAAGTTTCATCAAAATACGTTCAATAGTTTTTTGCGTGAAAGAGTAACAAACATAAATTCTCACAAACTTTCACATTCATCTTTTATTTATAAAACAAAGTAGGATTAGTTACACCATTTATAACTCAAGAACGGCTCTACCGATTTTTATGATCTTTGATTTGTTGGATTTGTATCCGCCCCGAGTAGCAGAATAACTAATAAAACGTTGGAAAAAAATCACGAAACAAAAAAAAAAGAAGAAAAATATTTTTTTATACATTTTGTATAGAATGGCTTTTTTAATATCACAAGATCGGATTCATTTATTTATTCTTAGGCGGTACAAAGTTCGGGGCATTGGCAGTCAATAGCGCCTTAATTTTTGGAAAACAAGTTTATTTCTTTTGGAGTTTTTGGCGGGCTTTTTTCGAGTGACGTTCAGTGACTGTTTTAATTATTCGCAAAATGATTCGTAGTGGATATTGTGATGTAAAATTTGTTTCGTTTTGTGCCTCATGTGTTCACGCAACTGGACAATGTATGGAATCATTGAAACCAGCGCGATCTCTTATTGACTACTTCAGCGAAGATTGCCGAGAAGGCTGACTTGATACATATGCTGCCAAATACTGCAAAGGCATTAGAATGTAGGTATTCCATCTGAACTGTAGTCTAATGGAAAACAAAGTAACTGTATTCTGTATCAAAAAATTTTAATACCTGCTCTCTAAACTTGACAGTGGAGGAGTGCACAATACGAACGAAGCCAAAAGAAAAAAAAATCGCAACTTGCATATAAACGATTAGAGTATAACGCTACATATAAACGATTTTCAAAACAATTTTATGATATCTATTTAAATTACTTATCAAATCAGTTTAACCTAAGTGGGTACTCTATATAGAAATTTGCCACCGGCTGTCTCACTCTCATCTACACAACAATTGATTTGCCTTTCTATAAGTACACTAAAACCAAAAAAATAAAAGACCTTAACCAAACTACGTACATTGTCATCTTCCTAGCCTTTTTTCACCTATCTTGGGGTTGGCTTCCAGTCTAACTGGTTGCAGCCGAATACCAGTATTAATACCAAACTACGTACATGCAGGGTGTAAAAAGACACATCACAAAACCGTTAACTACGCATACTGTATGTATGCGCAAAAAATAATGCTGGGAAGACTTTTATTTTTAGGTATGAAAAAAAAACTATTTTTTAATGTGCGCAATGTAACGCGAACCCAGGCAAGTGAAGTTAAACCCTGCCCCTTCGCTCTAAGCCATGTAGGTACTTGTCGGATACGTTTGATATTTATTGCGTTTCTGTAACTGCAAATGCGTAATTTCGAAATTACGAAAAAAACATCGAAAATTCAGGTATTTATTTACACATTGTTTGGAAAAAAGTTTAATAATAACACTTGGCTTTAACAATAAAATTTTCCTAAAAAGTAAAAACCTTCAATATCTCCAGAACCAGTGGATTCCCAGGTATAGTCTAGTGGAAAAAAAAAACATCCAAATAATGGGTAGAATATGTGCCTTTCGGCTTCGGAAACTGTCTTTGTCCACCCGATAAATACAAAAACAAAATACAGGCGTCAAAGTACTCCTCCATAGCACTGTCATCCGGAAATGTGCCCAGAAGACTGGCAGCATTGCCACGTTGAATGGCAATGCTAATTTTTTGTGGGCAAGGAATGAGCCAGCACAAGTCACGCAAAGTGTCGATCAGTACTTCAACGCCTGGATGTATTTTGTTTTTATTTTGAGCTTTCAATTTCAGGCAACACATGGCCTAAGTCTCTTGGTATACAAAATTGAAATTTTGTATAAGTGTTCCGCGGGTAGCGAAAGTGAGCACTAAAAAGGTTTTATTGAAAATCCATCATCAAAAAGGGCTAAATAGGCTGTGAAGTTTTGATCGAAATATTTGCCAATGGAATCCAATCATCGGGTAAATAGCTTGTGACAAAGAAAGTGGTTTTCGTAGAAATTGGTACCTACTATTTGAGTGAAGTTATCAGAAAAACGTGCGAGTACTTCAACTCAATCAAATTACGAAATGGCGCAAAAGTAATCACTAAGTGCATTTGATAAATTTGGTTCAAAGCGAGTAAACCTGAATAAAAACGTTTTCAAAAACAGATATGCACACAGAAACGTCTATAAACCAGCCGGATTTGCAATATGATTTCCAAATGTCTTTGCTAAAACCCAGTGAGCGCTCAGCTCACATCAATGCAAGCGTGGTGGTATGGGCAAACAGAATTCAATTACTTTAATTAAATGCCAAACTGCAACGTACAGCATGCACTAGCAAATATTTGAAGAAATACATATTTCCGAGTATTTGTCCACAGCCGGTTTTTTAATACTTTTCTTTCAAAGGAATTCGGGCAAGAGCCCTTCTGTTGTATGCTTAAGGTTGTTTTGATTTTGAAATCATTTTTTTTAAAGTATCCTAATTTGTCTTTTGTGAGATTTTTCGAAACGTACAGAGGTCCGTATCCATTGTCATCACGTGTTGTCAACCGGGTTGATGTTCTTAATGTAATTGCGATTAGGCGATAGTGTTATTGAAAGACACATTAACACTAATTTAATCCTTATGTTATTTTGTTCTTTACTTATGTATGTGTGTGTGTTTTTTTTATATTGCTTACTCTTTCAGTTTTAAAATGAAATGAACAGTAGGTTTTGGTGATCCTATTTTCAATTCTCAAACAAGGTGGATTCGTTTTTATTTCAACATTTTCATTAAAAGCAGTTTGCACATTTTTTATTTGAGCGATGGACGCTTGAATTTCGTTTAGCTTTATCATAACAAGTATATGTGAAAATAACTAGTTTTTGAAAAACCACTCATATCACAAATATGCAACATACTACAGTAATGTCGTATTTTTGGAAGCCCAACTAAAAGTAAGAAAGTCAAGCTATATAAACCTAGGTACATGGAATTTGCAATGTATTTCTGTTGAAAAATGTTTCCAAATATACCAATTTGACTACTGAAATGTGAGATCTACTAACCTAAACTGGCCCCGAGTGGTGAATTTATGTGTAAAATACATTAAAATTAAACTTTTTTTTATTATTATTGTTGATAGGCACGCGTTTGATAACTTTCTCACCTAAGCGATGATGTGGTCGAAGATGGAGCACGCTTGCCTAGAAGTAACCTATTCACTCTTGACTTACAAATAACAAAGAAATCTCTGTTTTTTTTTCAGTCGTTAAAAACAGGTGCAGCCTTTTGCTGCGACGCACAAGCGTGCGTCGCTAGTTAGGTATATATATATTAATATTAATTGCAATGTCATGATCTCTGTCTGCCTCCTCGTTAGTGCGCTTAAATCTAACTCGAGGACTCATGCCAATTAAGCAAATTAGTTATGATCCTTGACTAGGTTTTAGTATTGATTATAGTATACGCGAGCGAAGTTGTTTTACACAGTTTGCACAGCTGATCTTTGAAAGATAGACATATTTAGGGTTAGTTATCTTATGCGCTAGGAATGACTTAGTATATATACAACATTTTGTTTGTAACTGAGTACTGAAGTTCTTAAATAGTAAATGTACAAATAATCGATTTACTATATTATTATTAATTCGCTTTCGATCAAATGTCGGTCTGGCTTTTTTTTATTCTTTATTTATAGAGATTTTTCGCTAATGCAAATACAAGTCGCTCTATATCACAAAAGGTTACATTTCATTTTAATTTGCTTAAAATATCTCTTAAATATTTTAAGCAAATTAAAATGAATCAAGCGAGAAAGTTGTTTATGTATTCAGCAAATCTACGTTGTCTACTATTTGGAAAGGAGTGTTATTCGTAATTATAACACACATTTTTAGACTGGCGACGTTTGATCGAACTTCACATATTGTTTTGTGGCTGAGTAGCAGTCTGTAGGTATCTGAAGTCTTTTTTTTTCGTAGCTAGCCGGTTCAAACAATCAACAACAGGCTCGCCCCATATTACGAACGACTCTGACTAAGTTATTGAGATATACAGGCCTTTTTTTAATGTTGTTATTCAAGCCCTTAATTTTTTTTTAGTGTTTACTTTTTAATTTTTTTTTTGTGTTAACTCTTTAGATCAATTAATTATTTTTTCTTATCTCTACCTATATATATTAATTTCTTTTCTTTAAATAATATGTTGAGGTTTCGTGTTGCTGCACTAGAATAATTTTAAATAATATACTAAAGTTAATGCTGTAATGTTGACGATCCCCATATAATAACAAAAATGTGTTTAAATATAAACAACTGTGCCAGCGGTTTCACCCGCGTTTATGTATCTTTCGTAATTATTTTTTTTCATAAACAGTATCTATCCTATGTTACAAGTACAAAGTTTCATAATGACCGGTTAAGTAGTTTTCGCGTGAAAGCGTAACAAACAAACTTACATTCACATTTATAATATTAGTATGATGCCAGTTTATTAAAGCACTGTGCACTTGACGTTTACTCAAACCTGTTTTATTGGTTTTGGCATTTTCCATAAGCGTTCTACAAAAGCGATTTAACGCGGCATGTTGTTTGAAGTTGTACACCAAATAGCGCGAACACGATAGGGATTATGTCAAAGGAATAAATGGAACGCGACTCCGATGGCTTTTGTGTGCCAGAACAATATCGATGCGTTTACCACAATTTTTGGCGATGTTAAGCTTTGAACGTTAACGTAAAAGTGCAATGTATTGAAAAAAAAATACACCGTAGTTATATTACAATCTCATTGTATGCTGTATCTATCTATGACATCTGCATGTCACCGACCGTCTTTCGCAGACGAATATGTTCGCTCTATTGCTCTCAATATAGCATACGTTTTCGCCGGCGAGAAAATTTTATTACCTACTGTGAACCTTTTTGAAGTGCTGCTCTGCATTTCACCTGTAAAATCAGTCATGCAAAAGTTTTACATGCAATCTCAAAGATTACAGCAAGGTTATTTCCAGCTAATATTCATTCAGTCGAAACTTTATGAAGTTTCATTTTATTCAGCCATGCAGAAACTTCTGAAAGGATTTGTACAAAAGGGTAGGTGGAGTGCCCGCACGATAAGTGTGCGCGCGGCTGGTGGCGCCGCTTCAAACGGCCAGTCTAACTAAATCTATTTTCCTTCATTTAATTATCAACGATGTTACATAACTCAAAAGAATTAACCAGGTAGGTATAATCAATGTAAGTACTAGGTTATTTTCATTAGCATAATTATAAAATTAAAACGGTTAGTTTCGATTTCGATCCAGTAGGTTTTTTTTTTTTGTGGGGTGGGAAATCATCCAATGACTTCTACCCGCTCACACGCACGCCCACGCCACGCACACGCCCTCACGCTCCACCCAGAGCGGTGGAGCGTGAGGGCGTGTCAGACTCTTACTGCCTAAAACCCACCCCTGTTCCTTCCCTGCCTGAGTGCCCAGGGGTGCGGTAACTCATTTTCTGAATTTATCCGCTACCCCTAGGCATGCAGGCACCGGCCACGATGGGCCCCGTTAGTGGTGGCTGACTACATCTCTTTGAGGCGCGCGTGGAACACAACGCGCCGCCGACTCACGGGCCTGGTGCTGATCGGACGGCGAGCTACTCACTGCTCACCGTCCGCAGGCCCGGGTCTACGGTGGCCAGAAATCGTCTCGCGACGTCCTACGCCCAGTACGCCCAGTACCTCTCCTGCGGTGGTAGCGGCCGGGGCCGTGAGGGCCACTCTGTTGAGCTTCCCTCACGTGTCCCGCCTCCGCCTTCACGAGCATTACTGCTTCGCAGAAGGCGGAGACTGCCTCCCATTCCCTCTCGCTCCGTACCATGGCCTGAACCAGGTCCGGGCGCGAGAGGTCGCCGCCACCTAGATCTAGTAGGTTACTTCTAGGCAAGTGTGCTCCGTCATTGACCACCACATCGCTTATGTTATTTTATTTGGCAAAACAAACAATCGTACATTGTATATTATGTCTAGATACATAGTATGCTATAAGTAAATGTACAATCCACTACCTTTCCACAAGTTAATAGCTTATATTATGTACAGTTTAGGTAAAATTAAATAAAATCAATAAAGGTCTAACAACAAAACAATAAAATAAAATCTCTCTTCAACACAGAATTTTAAAATCTAATATTTAATACATGCTTAACTAATACATAATATTTAAATTTGAGCAAGGCGCTTAATAATTTGTTTTTAAAATTTATGTTTAGATAGGGCAAATAAATCATTATTGTTAAAATTATTATTGTAAGCTTTTTTTTTCTGGAGCGGCGCTCTCTCTCCTGCATCGTCATACAACGACAGGGAGTTGTAGCAAACAGTGTTTAAGAGCGCGCTTCTTTTACACACTCTTCTTTTTCAAATGCCTTCATTTACACATTCCTACACCTACTTTTAATTTCAAGCGTCTTTTTTTTTTTGGGAAATCATCAAATATCATCTTCCGCTCTGGGTGGAGCGGGAAGTCAGACTATTACTAACTAAACCCCACCCGTGTCCCTTCAGTTGCCTGTGCCAGGGTCGCGGTGACTCTTTTGAACACACCCGCAACCCTGGCAGAGGTAAAAAAAAACAATACAAAAAAAATGCAACATCAAAAAGACAACTTTCTTCAACGAAGTCATGATGAATTCCCAAAAAAAAGTTACACCTGCCATACTAATTGTGATCAGCGGACTTTTTAAAATATGATCACATCACCGCTCTGTATAAATAACATTCCTGTCACCTTTCCTGTCACAAAAAACAAGGTCTGCTGGAACAAATTTATATTGAAATCAGGAGCACCTTTGTGCTCTTCTATCTATTCTGTTTCTGTTCTTTTCTCTTATTGCTTTGTGTGAACATAAATATATTTAATAATAATACTGCATTTACAATTCATTGAATATAATCAAAATTCCCTTTATTACTCCGCGCGTAATCCAACTTAACCAATTTAAACAACCACAACGGAAACTAAAATAATTATATTGTATAACATTGTTACTGAGAACATAATTGAATGCACTAATAGCAATTTGAGGTACGCCTGTTATTTTGTTCAATTGTGAATTTATGAAAGAGCTACCCGATAGATTGTTGTTTATATAGGTTTATATTTCGTTCGTATTTTTATTTATTTTCCATTAACTTTACGTAGAGGTTAAAGTAAACAAAATAAGATATTTTTTATCTAGCCTAGGCTGTCCCACTGCTTGGCAAACGCAAAGATATATGATTTATTAAATGAAAAACTAAAGATGATCGTCTGACATAACTGCTTTAAACTATTTAATTATTTATTAATAAGTAGGCATACCTACTGTTATGTCAAATCATAGGAATGTAAATACTTTTTTAATGTAATTTTAAAGTCCGTTTATCTTGGGTTCCCACCTATGAAATTGGCGTTTTTTTGAACCTCGTCACTTCTATGAATTCAAATATTCATCAATTGCTTGATATTCTATCGAATAATGACCGTCATAGACAAATATTTGTTCAAATTAAAATATTAATAGTAAAAAAAAACTTTATTACTTACAGTTTAATACAAAAAAAAACTCTTTTTGTTAGCAGAAATGAAACTTATTTTTGTTGCTTAATTTAAGTGGCATACGTTATCTTAGTTTTTAAAGATTATTGCATAACAGTTTTAAAGCATTAGTGTTCATAGTTGTTAAATAAATTAAGAGAATGTTGGTACGAGTATGAAAAATGCAACTACTTTAAAATTCTCCATACAAAACGCTGATGTCATAGGTACCATATCTATCTACCAGTTTTCTTTTGGAACGAAGTTCCTTATCGCGCGTTGTGAAAGGGGGCTAGACGGAAAAAATTCTTACGAAAAAGTTGTCACGACACTTTTTGCTATAGTAAAAAAAAAAAAAATTATTACAATTACTTTTGTTATAGTTGTTGTTATTGCTAAAGAGTCGAGTTGAGTTGAGCTGAGCTGAGCTGAGCTGAGCTGAGCTGAGCTGAGCTGTTTTAATCAGTATGGTAATTAAAATTTGTATTTTTGTTTATTTAAATATTTTTTCTGTAAAATGTTATATGAATTTTGAAAGAAATAAAAAGCTCTTTTTTCGGTTAGGTTTATAAATAAAATATTACGAGTACTACCAAAAATATCATTTTAATTGTTTTTTTTTATATTTAACAAGCCTTGTCAACAAGCCATCGGCACATGACCAATGGGCAACTTTCATCCCTAACCCCTTTAGAAAGTAAATTTTCAAAAAATTCTTTAGTTCTCACTTTCGTTATTTCGGGAACTCTTATGCAACAGGCTCTTTGATCCATTTACCGCTGGGTGCGTGCCGTGTGTTGTCTGACAGCAGTCTTCTTTTTAAACGACTTCAAAAAATGACGTTCTGAATTCGACCCATATGTACGATTCGATCCGATTTCGATGGAGATTCCGTTATTTAAATGCTTATATTTCAGGGAAGCTTTTAGTATAAAACGTATTAGGTTCTGATGATAATCTTCGGAGATAGACAACAGAACTTTTCAATAACTAAAACTAATTGCTGCGATTGTATTGTGTATGTTTTGTCTACACAATTTCATAACTTCACGCCTGGTACGCTCTAAAGGGAGGGAGGAAGTAGATTTGTGCAGATTTGTTTATCTGTGGTAACTGTGGTAAAGTCACGACTAAAAAGAGGAAAATAAAAAACGTTTTACAAAAAACAGAACCGACTTCGATTCGATTTTTTGTAAAAAAAGTTTTTTATTTTCTGCATCATCCAGACGACGAAATTGCATACTGGTTAAGAAGGTCCATATTTATTGAGTTTTCTCGTGCTAGCGGGCAATTAAATATTGAATTTTCCGTTTCCATAAATATTAGGGTGTTATTACGCCAAACGATCGATCGTTGATCGATGCCATCGATCGATACCATCGATCGACATTGATTGATTGGTGTAATAGCTTTGGTTGATCGACGGATACTGGTCGATAAATAATCGACCGGTCGACGTCGACTAATCCATTCTTCGATCGACGCTCGATCGATTGGTGTACCTAGTAGAAACTGTCAATTGACGTCGACTAATTTCATTCTACCATCGATTTGTAATAACACCCTTAAATACGATAACGGAATAAACATCAAGCACTCTCTTTGCTGCTTGGTTGCACGAAAAACTTGCTTACACGATTCGCAGCCGACTTCCGCTGCTTGTGCCGAGAAAACTTTATTCAAAGTTTATTCAAAGTTTTCTCGATGCGATATGCAGCACTTCAGGTAGCTCGCAAGTTTCCATTTCAGATATATCATCTACTCGATACGCTCCCCAACTCTTTATAACAACTTTGGAGACACAAACAGCTTATATTTTCTTTTTATTGTGCAGCTTCCACAGTTAACACGCCTACGAAGTGTAGTCACCTTAGGAACTTAGGTTCCAAGTTTTTATTGTGCACCTTCCACCGTTAACACGCCTACATACAAAGTGCAGTCACCTTAGGAACTTAGGTTCCAAGTTTTTTTCCTGCGATTTTGCACGTCTAATTTCATCAACAGGTATAATAGATTCTTATGCCATACGGTACTGGAGCATACATCAAGCTTGATATATTATTAAATACTAGCGACCTGCTTCAGCTTCGCATGGGAACTAATTATAAACCTAAACCTTCCTCATGAACAACTCTGTCTATTGGTGAAAATCCTGTTTTTTTAGAGTCTATCGTGAACACACAGACAGTCAGACGCGGCTTGACACTTCATTAGGCTAATCTAATAATGCTTTAGTGAATATAGCTTTACCAGTTTGTTTGGTTTTGCCTGATTTGAATACGCCAGTCAAACAACTGACGTGTTATGGAAGCATGAGGGCGAGTGTGGCAAATTATATATATGGATACCATATACCGATATTACCGCTAGTGATCTAGGTCTAGTTTAATTAAGCCAAATCATATATTGTTCTACTACGTTGTATGTCGTTAATTTGTGGCAAATAAATACTTTTTCTTCCTTTCTTTCTGATTTGGGGTTTATAGCAATTATGAGGGAGATTGTGAAAATGTATTGGTATTACGTTAGTCGATACAGAGTGTGGCTGAAATGGGTGGTCATATTTTTACCGACTTTCGAAAAAGGAGGAGGTTCTATGTTCGACGACTGTATGTTTTTTTTTATGTATGTCCGCCGATTTCTCCGTCAGTTGTGGACCGATTTTCAAAATTCTTTTTTTATCCGAAACAATATACTTCCGAGGTGGTCTCATATAAATTTTATCGAAATTGCTTCAGCGCTTTTTGAGAAACTGAAAAAAAACGAAAAATATGTATACCTCGATGACGTTTTGGTGTTCTCTAAATGTTTAAATTCCACGTTCCATGTTATTGGGGCTTTTAGTTCTGGGGTACAATAATTATATTGCTTCTGCTCATAGAAATTAACAACTTTTTTCAAAAATATCTTAGCCAATTCCGAAAATAAATTTAGACTACCCCATACTGATTTCAAAATTGGACTTTCCATACAAATATTCATCAGCTGATCGAAATTAGTATGGTAGACCATTTTCTTTTTGGGAATTGTTTATGACTTCGTTAAAGAACGTTGTTAATTCCGTAGGCATAAGTAGTATGCCTAGGGGTAGCGGATAAATTCTGAAAATGATTTACCGCACTCCTGGGCACTCAGGCAGGATAGGAACCAGGGTGGGTTTTAGTCAGTATGAGTCTGACACGCTCTCCCGCTCCACCCAGAGCGAGAGAAGTCATTGGATGATTTCCCACCCCCAAAAACAATAAATAAAAAAAGTAGTAAGTACCTGTCTAAAATTTGATCACCCTTTTCTGTTACATACCGTATATCCCACTGAATCAAATTTAAAAACCTTCCTTCCAAACCACTTATTTCTCTTTTGAAAGAAAAATATCTTGACAAAAATTTCGTCATTAGTTCATCAAAACAAGACAAAGCTATCTTCATTCGTCTTCGTCTAAAATTCGCGAACTTCGACGTTTTTCTTCATACTTGATTTTCTAGCGTCAATCAGTAATTATGACAAACTATCTTCGCCGGTTCTCCTGATAATTCTTTGTTTATTTTCGATATCGTAAAATAAAAATAACAATATGATTTTTTTTGGATAACTGGGATGGGAAAACTTGTTAGTGAAACCAGTTTTCAAAAACCTTTGAATGTGGAAAATAAACTGAAAATGAAATAAATAATAACTTCTTTTCCACCCTTTTTAACCGACTTCCAAAAGGAGCAGGTTCTCAATTCGTCTGTATGTTTTTTTTTGTATGTATGTATGTTCCGCGATTTCTCTGCCACTTGTGAATAGATTTTGATGATTCTTTTTTGTTTGGTAGGTCATACATCAGAGGTGGTCCCATATAAATTTTATCGAAATTAATTCAGCGCTTTTTGAGAAATTGAACAAAAACGAAAAATACGTATATCTCGATGACGTTTTGATGTTTTCCAAATGTTTAAATTTCACGTTCCATGTTATTGGGGTTTTTAGTTCTGGGGTATAACAACTAAAAAGAGAAAAATAAAAAACTTTTTTACAAAAAAAACAACCGACTTCCAAAAAAAATACAAAAAAATTTTAAAATAACTTTAATTTCGGAAGCCGGTGTCAAATAACGAAGAAGTAAAATACAAACACCGACTTCCGAAATTTAAGTTATTTTTTAATTTTTAGTGTATTTTTTTTTGGAATTCGGTTGTTTTTAAGTACTGAACACAACCAGATAACACAATTATCTATCATGAATTGAAAAAAAAACCTTGCATAAAAAACCCAGACAGTTTATCATTCAAGGGTAATGACTGAAGTTTCTACAGGACTCGTTCGCATTTAAAACAAACTTGTTGCTATGGATATACGTAGAGGTAGGTATGTGGGTACTTACGCAATTTATGATTCTCTTTGCTTATTTTTAATGGGTAACATTGATCACGGGACTTACTAAATTCCATATCTTCCCACTTCCATGCAATTCGGTTGTCAACTCGTTTTTCAAGTTGCTATGACGACACACGACAGCCAGAAAAATTTAAACCAACACAAAAATAAATTTTATTTTAATGAGGGAATGGATACCACCCCTCTTAGTAACACTCGGGAGGGTACAGACCACCTCCTCCATGCCAATGTATTCCAAGATTAAATTATATTGGCGAAAAATCTTACAAGTTTTTTTTTACTTTATTGACTATCACATTATTATGATGATGTTTAGGTATGATGATATGGATGGAACGGAAATTATGTTTATTTTTTACTCCTCTACTGTTCTTTTCTGATTAATTTCGTAGCGGAACCCAAGACAGTTTAATTGTTTTGCCGGGACTCGTCGAGTTTCATTGCCTCGGCGTTTTTCTTGTTGCCATTTTTGTATATTTTGCATTGCTTAAAAATTCCCGGATTCAATAACAAAATTCTAACTGTAGCATTCATTAAATATATTAAATTAAAATAATCCGCCTACGATATCGACACAATTATGTACCTGGTAATTAAATTGAACAATCCAGGTTGCATAGAGCGCTAATTACATAACATAACATAACATAATACATATTGTAATAATTAATTGCTGTTCCCACAACGAACAACGACGCTTGCAACCGACGCCACACAATGACGCTTTTAATGTAAGCTCATGCAAAGAATCCTCTTAGAAAACCGACATTTTGTACTGCAGGTAGCATCATTATGAGATAACCAACACCCGGATGCCGATTGAGCTGAAATTTTGCGTAAATGTTTAGTTTGGATGACAATGCATGGTTAGCTAAGTCCCAGTGATAACGGCTCCAACTTACGTTTCGTAAGTATTGGGTTCGACCCGGCCCTGTTCCAGGCCATGGTTCCGTACCATCTTCCCATTCCCGCGAGAGGGAATGGGAAGCAGTCTCCTCCTTCTGCGAAGCAATAATGCTCGCGAAGGAGGAGGCAGAACGGGTGAGGGAAGCTCAACGGAGTCACCCTCACGCCCCCAGCAGCAGCCGCCGCAGGAGACGCCCTGGGCGTCGGGGGTCGCGAAACGATCTCCGGCCACCGTAGACGCGGGCCTGCGGACGGCGAGTAGTGGGTAGATCGCCGTCCGATCAGCACCAGGCCCGAGAGTCGACGGCGCGTAGTGTTCCACGCGCGCCGAAAAAGAGATGTCAGCAACCACTGACGCGGCCCGTCATGGCCGATACCATTCTCCATGCCAAGGGGTAGCGGATAAATTCGAAACAGAGTTTGCCGCGCTCCTGGGCACTCAGGCAAGGAAGGAACAGGGGTGGGTTTTGGACTCTAAGAGTCCCCACCCAGAGCGGGAGAAGTCATAGGATGATTTTACACCACCGAAAAAATAAAAAAATTAAAATGGTATTGGGTTCGAACCCAGGCAGGAACTTTATTTTGTGTGAATTATTTCATAATCATTGCTCTCAAAGCGGTAAAGGGAAAAATCGTGAGGAAACCGGTATGTCCTAGAATCAAAAATCCAACCTGGATTAAGGCGCAACTAAATGCCAACGGCCTTGAGTGTTAGCTTGCGTGTTCTGTGACTGAGCTCACGCAACGCGTCATACGTCCACCCAGTAATAGGACTCGCCCATCAAGGAGCGCTGTCCCAAATTAGAGGCATTTAATTAATTAAAAATATTACATATTTTTTGAAAATTAACATAACCCAATTATTTTCCTTTGTATTACAAAGCAGTAGATATTTTTTTGAATACTCTTTTTATAAAAAAAAATTAAGGCGTGAAATGTTTTCATCTCAAAGATTTGGAGGTGAAGACCAAAGTGTTACCGATAGAAAAATTATAACAAAACCAAATTACGTGTCGACGAAAAGCTGTTTCATCTGCATGCTTTTTTCAAGCCTTTTTCGAGAGAGCACAGACTGCGATTCGACGACGAATGAAAATAGGTTTTCCTTTCTACACATCTCAGAGCTTTGAAAATAAACTGTCGACATAAGATATTTTAATATATCATTTCCTGCAGACAAATACTAGTATTATTTTTCTTTTTCCACCGTTTCCTTCCAATCAATTTCCTGTTCAAGCTATGTGGGCGCTATATTCTCAGACATAGAATTTATCTTGAAGAATATTAATAATGGCCTCGCAAATATAATGATTTCTATTACCTGCAGCGCCAGTGCTTCTACTGTATTTTATTTAAAAAAACAGCTAAGTGCGAGTCGGACGCGCGCATTAAGGGTTCCGTACCATCGTACAAGATTATACGCGTCTACTTGTTGCCATTATTAAGATCAAGTAAAAAAAGCCAAAAAGACACGTTTCTAGTAGGAGAGCCCCCATTAATTCTTAGCTTATTTTTATTCTTTTTTGTTTTAGTGGCAACAGAAATACACATTCTGTGAAAATTCCTATTGGGTCCGTTGGTCACTCTTCGGGTACGGAACCCTAAAAACAGTTTTCTGTCACGGCTGCTCTGCAGGTTACGTGGGCGATTTCAGATCCATGCAGTTTTATTGAAACGGAAATCCTACTCCTCTTCAATCATAAATTAAATGTACAAGTCCAAATTTATTGATATTTATTTTCACGCTTCAGTGTCTGTAAAGATTTGAATGAAATTGGAACTCGAGTAGAACATGGCCTGGGTTAAGACATAGGATGTTTTTACTGGTCAACAAAATTTTGTAACAAGGAAAGGCGTACCTACTCATTTTGAATTTTTTGCCATATTTTGAACCATATTTATTTCGTTTTGATCAGGTCTAGTCTTTTTCAGGTCTAGTCTATTTGTTATAGCTTTTTTTTCTACCGTTATTTTCCCCTAGCATTGTTGATTCAGCGTGTTTTGTGTTTGTACGTTAAGTACTTTATATTTGTACACATCAATCTCTCTCAACTTTGGTACCTAGGTACTTCTACGTTTGTTCCGAGCTTCATAAATGTGGCCAATGTTTAAAATGCAACAAAAAATATTCTTGGAAAATCAAAATAAGTGATTTAATGACGTCACACACAATTCATAATCTAACACGTAACAAAAAGTCTTCTGCTGATTGAGAGCCTGTTGCATAACATACTATAATTAATACATTTGTTAACCACAAAATTGTATGCAACACGCTCGGAAAACATGGATTTAGGGGTTTTTTTTTTAACATCGGCTACAGTATTGTGTTAGTCAAACGTGTTGAGAGAATAAAGTGTAATTGCGGGGTTGAGCTGTATGGTAATAAGTCGTGTTATGAATTTTAGTTTAGCTTTAAAGTTTATTGAATGTGTTGGTCTACCCTCACTGGTTACAAATATAATTTGCTCAGCAAAATTAATATTTGGTCATACCATACATGAAATATGAAAAGCAGAGTAGAATTGGTACCTACTTACTTAAATCTAGAACTTTCACTCGATTGAAACGAAAAGTCGGGTTCCTTTAAAACTAATATAATAATCTAGATTAGAAACTAGGCTTTTAAATACTTTAAATGTTCTCTGAAACTGAATCTATCACAGTCTTATCTACAAAATGTGGAAACTACTATATTGCACTTCAAAATTAATATGTGATGGCCAAGTGAGAACTCACCTGCGAGGATCGCCCAGAGGACACGGTGGAGCATACGGTGGAGGTTTGCCCCGCTTAGGCAGAGCCCCGCCGTGTCCTCGTGGATGCGATAGGCGGCAGCGACCTCTCGCGCCCTGGCCTGCTCCGTACCATGGCCTCAGGCCATGGTACGGAGCGTGAGTGGGAAGCCGTCTCCTACTTCTGCGAAGCAGTAATGCTCGCCAAGGCGGAGGCGGGACGCGTGAGGGAGCATCAACAACGGAGTCGCCCTCACGCTCTCAGCAGCAGCCGGCTCAGGAGACGCCTGGGACTTCCGGCGCCGCGAGACGATCTCCGGCCACCGAAGACCCGGGCCTGCGGACGGCGAGTAATGGGTAGCTCGCCGTCCGATCAGCACCAGGCCCGAGAGTCGACGGCGCGTAGTGTTCCACGCGCACCTCAAAGAGTTGTCAGCAAAAGAGACGGGGCCCGTCATGGTCGATGCCTGCCCAGGGCTTGAGGATAAATTCGAAACAGAGTTACCTCGCCCCTGGGCACTCGAGGCAGGAAGGAACAGGGGTGGGTTTTAGTCAGTAAGAGTCTGACACGTCCTCTTGCTCCACCCAGAGCGGGAGAAGTCATTGGACGATTTCCCACCCCACAAAAAAAAAAAAGTGAGAACTCACGAAAAAACATAAAAATTCCAAGGCTTGACAATAGTTATCTAGTTCCAATAATTGTTTTCACTGGAAATATAGTTGTCGTAAGGAATTTTACGCGCTATTCTCCAAGATTTCTTTTTTCCAGATCTCCAAACTCATTTAAATAATAAGGAATGCGATTAGTGGATGTCCTTATATTATAGTCAGATTTATTGATAACTAAGCTGCTTGTATGTGTGGCGACAGAATGAAAGGGAAATGTTTTTTTTTATCGATTCTAACATTATTGATAGATTGCCGGCCCCTAAACTAGGTACGCAGACCTGTAACTTAGGAGTCGGACATTTTTCAGCTTCCATTTTACATGATACAATACAACCGTGACATTTCAGTTACATAATTATACACATTACATATTAGTGAAGTCAGCAGCAAGTGAAGTGAGTGTTTGTGATTGGTTGTCTGGAAGGTGAAGTGAGGTGTGTGTGAGGAGTGTGCATGTGTGAGTAAGAGTGAGTGCTTAGCATTCATTCAAGGAGATGTTGATGTTGTTCGAATATCATGAAAATTACATTTACGCAAATAAACAAAGAAAAAATAGTACAATACCAAGTACATAAACGAATACATTCACGTGTTTGTGATGTTGCACGACGTACTAAAATTGTAATATTGAAATTATTTATTCTCGTAGTGAGAGCCCCACTCTGACCTTCAGATGTTTGTGTAAACAAACGAACTTCACAGCTTTACGTTGATAAATTAGTTAATTGTAACACTAAAGCATATTCTATTAATATTGACTATTTGACACAAGTTTGCAAACTTTGCAAGTGTTAAAGAAAAACTTTCTGTTGTAGCAACACGTCTGACAGGACACAGAGCGCTGGTGGAGCGATGTACTTCAATTATCTTAAACAGCGGATGTTATGAAAAATTTCAGAAAAAAGTTTTGTTTATGTTTTGTTTGGGGCGGAGTTTTATTAAATGCAATAGTTACGTGTTTGTGTAATAACCTGGTCACATACACAAGCGCGCGCAGGGGAGGCGGGGCCGCGCTGGGCGGCGGGCCGGTGGGCGCCCGGAGCCCGATACGGGAATTATTTCTCAGTTAACTATCAATCGTAATACACGTGCATGCGATATTACGTGCTGATACTTACCGTGATTTATAACTTTTATTCCGTTTTAACCGAACTTGTTCATCTGTTACCAGTCGATCTCCAGACTTTTGTGACATTGTTTAACAGTGTTTCATATACTTTTATTAGTTCAAAACAAAGTTTTTAGGAGAAGTTGAACTTTTCAGTGAGATGAATAATCTAATTATGAGTTATTATCTTTTTATATTTATTATTATTTAAGTCTGGTAGTAGTGGTCTAGTAGTGTACAGCGACTGTAACGTTCAGGGTTCAATTCCCAGGCTTGGTGAAGTGGTTTTAGATTTTTAGTGGTGGTTGTGGATAGTTTGTTGCTTTCATGTGATTTGGTTTCACCAATGTGGTTTTGCCAAATTATCTAGCATGTACGAGTAGTTTTAATTTAGTGACCAATAAGCAATTAAAAATAAATCTTTTCTCATGTCTTTCGTCACGTACTAACACGTAGTTTCCCGAATTAGTTTGGCGAATGAGGATTGGAATTGCAACATAATTTTCGTTCGCAGAACCCCGTAACACCGAATATGCGGAGCTGGGCGTGCCGCTGTCGGAGCGGTCGGCGGCCGACACCGAGGCGGCGCACGAGCTGCTGTCCCTCGCGCACAGCCTGCCGCCGCTGCCGCCCGCGCACGTGCTCACCGTGCTGGCGCCCGAGCCCGCGCCGCTGCAGTCCCAAGTGCCGCTGGCGCCGCTCGTGCCCGTCTACACGTACACGCTACAGCCCACCAACATCTATATCCTGGCCGAGGAGCCGCCCGAGCCCGTGTACCACACAGTGCAGACCGTCACGCCGCTGCAGCCCGTCGAGTTCGTGGACACGCAGATCAGCTACGTGGAGTACCAGCCGCCACCGCCACCGCCCGCGCCGCAGCCCACCGAGTACCACATAGAGTACAAAGAGGTGACCCCCGAACCAGAGCCCGAGCCGCCGATTGTGCCGCCGGCACCCGAGCCGCCGATGTGCGTGCCGCCGTCTGCCGCCAAAGATAAGCCGGCCAAGTACGACTGCGGCGAGTGCGGCAAGCGGTACGCCACATCGTCGAACCTGTCGCGTCACAAGCAGACGCACCGCAGCCTGGACTCGGTGTCGGCCAAGCGCTGCGGCGAGTGCGGCAAGGCGTACGTGTCCATGCCAGCGCTGGCCATGCACGTGCTGACGCACCGCATGGGACACGTGTGCGGCGTGTGCGGAAAGCAGTTCTCGCGGCCGTGGCTGCTGCGCGGCCACCTGCGCTCGCACACGGGCGAGAAGCCGTACAACTGCGCGTCGTGCGGCAAAGCGTTCGCCGACCGCTCCAACCTGCGCGCCCACCTGCAGACGCACACGGGTGACAAGAAGTACGAGTGCGTGCGCTGTGGGAAGTCGTTCGCGCTCAAGAGCTACCTCAACAAGCACCAGGAGGTGGCGTGCGCGCGCTCCGACACCGAGGACGACGAGGAAGAGTGACGTGCGGCCGCGCGCATCCTACAAACGTTGCAACGAACTATTTCTCTATGAACTTCTTTACACCTTTGTAATACTGAAAGGAACATATTTTATAGGGTAGATGCTCGTAGGTTCGACGGCGTCGAATGAATAATAAGCAATAATTATGTACCTAATCTCGTTATGGCTCTTTCCATAATTCTAAAAGAAGATAAAATTAATGCAAAGTGAAATTAAAATAAAACGTATTTTCTCAATTATTAGTCCGGCAATGACGGAAGCAATCGTGTCAATTTATGGCAAGAGCCTGTTATGTTACAGCGTAGGGTAATGTTTACATAGTATCGATAAGTAAGTAGGCGTCGCGTCGCGGGTCGGAGTGCGACTTAGGTGTAGTTACGTGATACGTAGAGACTTAATGAAACCGTCGAGCTGTGGTACAAAGAGAGCAATAAAGTAACGAGTGTAGAGTGGCAGTAGGCGCACGGCTAGCGTGCGACGGTAGCGTAGCATAGCGCAGCGTAGCGCAGCATAGCGCGCCCGGGAGGACCAAACTGTTGCTCGGGCTGTCGCCGCCAGCCCGCGGACCGGAACACTCGCTCGCTCGCACTTTACAATGAGTGCCACATGAAAACTGCCCCAGCTACCATTCTGAGTGACGCCGTCGATGTCCACAAGATTTAAGTGTTGTTACTACTCTATTGATGTAATTTCTAAGTCTATTCAAATAGTCAATCTCTTCGGATTCATTATAAATTATACTTAACTGTGAATATCGAATAAGAAAAATTATCTATATTACTAGGTACTTTGATGTTATTCTTCAAAGAAGCTGTGTTAATAAAAAAAAAAATGTATGATATCTTTGTAAATAAAATGTTTACCAGGTATTAGTTTTCATATGTCACTTGTTGGCATCCTTTGCAAAGTTTGGAGCATCGAGTATCCCCTCCGCGGCGATGGAGTCTGAGACTACGCCGTACGTACTACTGACCTGATAGCTGTTGCGGTCTTTTACAAGGAACTAACTGTTATAGCTAGTGTTAATTCATGACCAAGTGATATACCTAATTGGAAAGTAAGTGATCTCTCTAATACGTAATAATGTTACGTGAAATATAAAGCTCGTTCATTTTGCTCATGCGTAGGTATGTCTTTTGAACTGAAATAAACAATATTAGTATTTCCAATGGAAGTTGAGCAGACACACACAAATGTCGCTCGACTATGACGGTGAAGTTCAAAGGGATCCAATTAAAGGGTGACAAAGATCTTATAATACAGGTGACGCGTGATCTGTCTCGCTGTTCGCTTCGAATAGCCATCCGAGACGAGAACGAGACGGCGTGCTGTTAATCAAAGGGTTTATACATACACTACACTTTTTCACAATAACTTAATGATGAAAATATCAATTTAGAAAAAGCTAATTAGAGTATATCCGGCAAATGAACCTTAACCACTTGAACTACGCGGTAGTCATTGTAATGAACGTAACGTTTAGTTTTAGGTTCTTATTAGATTGTATAGATATACAGTTCGTAGGTTGAATGGACACGCCACAATACGGGAGCGGGCACCTCCACCACGCTCAAGGTTTACATAATATAATTATATACACAAACACTTTCACATCACATTCTATCAATGATACATCGCAACATTGTTTTAAATTGTAAGTAGCTTTTCCCAGAGCTCAGTAACGAAGATATTTCCATTTAACTAATTTCGAATAACAGATATTTTTGTTACGCTGGAAATATGACGATAATGTCTTTCTCTATAAAAATAAGAGATCCTGCTGAAAATAATTCGTGCCCGCCCGCATCGTGTTCCGATAATTTTATGATAAGTAATATTTTTAATTTGTGAAAAAGTAAGTGGATTCTCTAAATGCGATCTCAGCACGAGTTGATTAAAAAAGAAGCGGGCACAACTGGCTTAAAGTTTAAAAAATACCAAGACTCCGTTGGAACGAAGTTCCTTTCCCTAATGTTATCTATGTGTTAAATAGCAGACACAATGTTATAAAATGATGTGTTTTTTAACTTTCTTATTACGAACGACAATATCGTCCATTAGTCTGTCAAGGTCTTTTTAAAGCACACTGGCCACCCGAACAAAACTGCAGAAAATTTTCAAATAGCGAAGAAATACGAAAAAAGTGAAGTAACGATCGAAATCTTTCGAGTTTTTGCGGCCTTGCACTCATTCACCAAGTGAAGTGAAATTTCCCGTACAGGAATTTCGTTCCAAAAACAATAAAATAATACAAATCGTAACCAATACACATATCATAAAAAGTTTGCGTTCACTTGGAAAACTTAAGATCTTTTATGGTTCTGATTAAATATTTAAAAAATGTTAATTAAAAAAAAACTGTTTTTTTAGGCAATCTAGCAAACAACATACAACTTCACAAACTAAAAACCTAAAATTACAATTTTCTGTCTAGTACAATGGGTCATGACACGATATAAGATTTGAAATATCTATAAATTTAACTACGAATGTTAATAAAACAATCATCATCATCTCACTCATCGGCGCAACACGTTTTTTTCTTACATTCAGTCCTGTCAGTCGTCACACTATCAATAACTCCCTTTTCTTTCATATCACTCCTCACACAATCCATCCATCTTTTCTTTGGCCTCCTCTCTCTCTCTTTAATGTCAATATAATTATATTAAAAATAAATTAATGTGAAAAATATAAAATAGTAGGTAATAATAAATTAGAATGGCAATAAAATAAAAATGTCAATAAATTAAAACAAATTAAAAACTTATCAAATAAATATTAACATTAGACGAAGACAATTATAGAACTACAATAACATCTATAGAAATGTCACAACCTGCAATCCTCCAAATAATGCCAGATTGTTTAAATACGTACCATTTAAGCTGCAATATTAATATTATTTTGTACATTTAAATGAAATGAATTTATACAATTCTATAAAACAATGATAAAAATTAAAATGATGATTTACCTAAAATAAATGTATTTATTCATTTTTTAAAGTTACTTTTTTAACAAGCTAATGCAAAATAACTCCTCGTCTAGCTCAAACACATGCGGAAATCCTCCTCTAGGAAATTCTTGAGTGGTGGCTTCTCTGATCTCTGTGGTTATCATCAAAAAACCCGAATCGGTGTCTGTAACTTGTTCTAAGCGGTCTGACAATTCGTCGATAAAGACGGTTTCGTAGAAATTTGCCATCATGGAGCCTTGGTAAGGAATCAAAGGCGTTCCAGGTCATATCATTATTTCGCCCCAAAATGACCCTGATTATTCTTCTAGTGACAGTTATTTGTCTTTCCTAATATTATATTATAGTACTATGCATGCTCCACACACAAACACGGTGATTATCTGGATGAGTACTGATCAGATTTTCGTCAATGAAAAGACAAATTTCCCACATGCCTTCGTCTTCATCTTCTTTACTTTGACTCTCCCTCGCCCACTGCAATTCAAACTGCGTTGTAGCTTTGACTTGTGTTCAGTGGTGCTTGCCAGGACTTTTTTGCTACTAACCCAAAGTGGTGTAAGAATTCTTAATGGTTTGAGTGCTATTATCATGTCCGATGGCGACTGTAATCTGATTTGAGTGGCGTTGACTGTTGGATCAAGGGCAGTCAGCAGTCTGATTTTAGTGTTTTTAAACAGCAGGCCAATGCAAGGTCGATCAGCCAAGTTACCACTACTCTGGTACCTCTGCGACGTGGCTATGATACAGGTTTGAGAGACAGACTCAGAGCGTAGCGCACTTCTCACGTAGCTCAAAACTTCCAATATCCTCTTTGCATTTTTAAATTAAAACAATAATAATGTTTCAGTTACACACACCAACCAATATATCTTGCTGATAGAAACCAGAATAAGCGTCAAAATCACATTAATATCAACTATCATTGACTTCATGCGTAAATGATAAAACAAGAGAATTTTCACGACTGTTGGTTTTAATGAACAAAGGCTTAAAAATAAAGCGCAAGAATTTTGAGCAAAAAAATATAATACCTATTTTTCCAAGTGAACACAATTTTATTTATGATGTGTGTAGGTATTTACGAAAAAACAATTCGAAATGATGTTGTATTGCAGTACTAAATGGGTTTGTAACACGACCACCAGTTGAAAATCAATAAAAGATGATAAACACTCTACGGTCATTATTTCACAACTCATAACTCAGTTGCGAAGTGTCCTAAATCCCACTTACTCTTCTCACAATTTTCAAGTATCTTCTTAGCAGTAAGTGTTACTAATTTGAGGATCGATAGGTTCGTTAAGACTCAGAATGATAAAGCAATGGATGCGCGTATTTGAGAAAAGAGATGTATTTTTATAGAGTAACATTTTTATTGTGAATATTTGATATTTCACGACGTCTTGCGTTATAGGTAGTGTCTTTAGTATAAGCTCATGTGTAGGTTATTATAGATAAGTTATCACACTGCATCTGTTCTTAAAGATTTGTTATGACAAATATTTGTTTGGTCGTTTATGTTTGTGAAGTTTCCTACAGTTGTAGTTCACAAGTGAATTGTTGTGTTGATTATCTCTTAAAGTAATGTAAGTTTGTTGTAAGTCTTAATTTACTGCTCGCTGAGTGTCTTTTAACAAGCAATGAGTGAAAGCTGATACTGTGTTAAGTGTATAATATAAGATATAATAATAATATGTTGTATGTAATATGGAACATGAAGCAGTTTGATATTCACAAACATTAATAAAGTTATTGGAAAATCTTTCTGCTTCATGACCCAAATATCCCAGAAAATCAATTTACGATTATACGACAAGAGTACGATGATTCAACGAAAAACTTGAGTAATTCAAAAATATATCCACGTTAAGCATGTTTGATGGAAATTATACACAAAATTATTATGTTTGCTCAAAATGTATAAAATGTAGAATTCATTGATTCTATTTTTAGGCCTAAATACTGTCACGGAAAAATAATGATAAAAAAAAAACAAAAAATATTGATTGTGACAGTACCCTTAGCATTTAAACTTCTTTATGTCACATTACGTAGTGATTGCACGTATAAGATAGCATATTGTAACCACTCATCTTCAATCACAAGTTATGTCAATTTCGGTCATTTTCGTCAATTTGTAAAAAATTATATCATTAAAATGGTACGCTACACTCGTTCTTTCAGTAATAATCTGAACTTGGAAAGTATTTCGTTAGTTGAATTTTAAAAACTTTACAGTCCTGAAAATATAAATAAAAATACATAGATACATTTGAGAATAAATTGGTTTACTTAATCTATACCAAATCCAGAACCATGAATTAAAACAAAAAACGATTAATCGTTGGCAAGATTCGTGAAAAACATCGACAACGCTTGTCGTTAACTGACTGAAAATAACATTCCGCTCTACAATATAACGTGGCAGAATTACTGTAAGTATCATCAGTTTCAGAAGGAAACTGTTCAGAATAAGACTGATAGAAAGAGCGTGAGGTTATGTTGTTATAAGTAACTAATTATATTAAAATTGCAATTGATCTCAACGGGTCAGGTGATGTCTTCCAAAATATTTCTCACAGCGCTCAGGGCCCTGTGTACCAAACAATGCCAAAACATCGTAACTCATTTGACACATCACCGCTTTTAGCAGCACCAATGCAATATTAGCTGTAACGATACATATAAGATTGTAAGCGAGAGTTTGTAAATATTGTCGTTGGTGACTGCGAATGTAAATACAGTTAGCGCACTTGGCAATTAAGCTAGCCTGTTTTACAAATCCTTCACTCCGGACTGACGCGTCTATAAGGCGTAAATTACACGACCATGCAAGCGACAGTCAATTCGAAATTCATGACTGATGGTTGAAAACAAAAATCAAAGTATAGAAATTTCTTCATTCAACCATCAGCACTAGACGATCAGTTAACCGTCAGTCACAACTTTGATTGTGTAAAACTGACAAAAAAACTTGCCCTGTAATGGACGCCTAACGCAAGGCACGTCAAGTCGTCCCAGTTGGTCCCAAAAGCCTGTTTACCCCGTACGTTATCTATCAAATGAATCATGACGTGAGATGTTATCCGAAATTTGAAACTACGCTGAGCGAACCTCGAATAAAACACTTTATAAAAATTAAAAAGCATCACTGTACCACAAGTAATGAAAAAACGTAACTGTTACACTAAATAAAAGCTGTGTACCAAACATGTTCTAGTCATTAATTAAGAGACTATTTATTCGGTCAATTATTGTAAAGCTGGAAAAACTGAGAAATGTTATGAGCCGGCGAAGCTACAAGTGGGTTTATTTTATGGTGAAGGAGCCATGGCAATATGTCTAATATGGCGCCGTCATTTAAGATTTATGTTAGGTCTAAGCTGCAGTCGGCAAAAACCGCCGTTTAGGCTTTGAACGCCATTAATTATAGTTTACCATTTGTGCTTCAAATGTAGCTATACAATAATTTAAATATAAAGCAGAAAAATAACATTGTGTTCTTAGCCTTACGCAATTTGTACTTCATATCTATGTGTGTGCGGCAAATTGAACTACAAATGAACCTCTGGAATACTCTATTTAGAAGTTATTATAGTTAATAAGTTATTATAGTTAATAAGTTCAGAAATTTTACCTTTGTACCGGCTGCAGCAGATTTACTATAACTATTTAAGGCTCGTTTAATACTAGCATTAAGTAAACATATTGTAATAATTATAGATTACATATTTTCAAATAGCTTAGTAAAGCATTACAAATATAAAATCAGAAAAGCAATACGATTCGTACAATTCTTAGATTACATTGTAAGGCAAATTTTTTACAATAAACTTTTATCCAGTTATTGCGAGAAGTTTAGGAATATAATAAAAAAATGCATATTTACCTATAAACTACACGAGTCTAATTATATACCTAAAACTTGAATGACTATTAGCGTTATTTACATTGACACTAGTAAACTTCAGTAGTTTGTTTAGTTTATTGTTACGTTTCATCTCTAAACCTTATTAGATGTAAACAGGAATAAACGCCAAAACAATAGATATAATATTTAGCTGTACGTTGTTACGAACTAGGTAAATAATATTTTATTTTAGCCTGTTTAAAATATTTCGTCTCCCGATTCTTTCAGTGAGCTTCAAGCTAATCTAGACTGACATTCCAAAGAACCCTGAAGCTACAAAGCTCTTTTTTCTCTACCTGAAATAGCTTCGTCAACGATGTATATGTTAATAGTTTTCATCAAATTTTCATACGTCGCTTGAACACGATTAGAGAAATGGACTTCAAAATGAAATAAAATATAGTTAGTGGACAGTTTAATACTGTATTCCGTTTAATAGAATACCAATCATAATTATCATAAAAGACAGTAATCTCAACATATTTTAAAGTTTCTGATGATACTGCCTATGTGCTCCCAACTTCCATTCATATTTCGATGGCAGCAAAGTAGAAACGGACATCTACATTTTTGCGAAAATGCTTTTTTTTTTCAAATATGAGCTTATTTCAACCCTATCTACAAGACTGTATTAAAATTATTTCAAATTTCAAAATAATTAAGGAAATCTGGCACGTAAATAAGGACATCTACACTCGATTTTAGAAAGACATCAGATTTGAATTTGTCCGCCTTTACTTCGGAGGTTTGACAGATGATTGAAACGTAAAAAAAGTCATCTGTCACCTATCAATCGTGAATTTTTATTTTGTCCTAATAATAATCCTTGTATTTTTATTTAATTATATATTTCGCGTGGTTTGAGAACTAAATAAATGATTTAACTGACATAAATAACTGAAGTTTGATGTTAGATAACTCATTTAGTGAAATGTGTAAATTGATAAATTTAAAGTAAATGAAGATATCTACAAAATTTGGTTAAAAAAAGCGAAATATTGATTGCATGTTGCTTAGATTTTCTTTAAATATCTAGATATGTATTACTGGAGATTGTTATCTTAGTTATTCGATATTTCAAATAACGTAGAAACGGATATCAGGCACATCTCTCAATCTTCTTCTACGTAGAAGACTTTTCAAAGTAAAAAAGTACATTTACATTATTTCAGTAAAACAACGATATAGTGATTAATTCTTTTATAAAATCAATAAAGAAGGTTATTTTAATGCATCATAGAAAAAATCATGTTAATCAGCCCACAACTCTCAAAATAGTCACAATTTTTTACTAAATATGCTCTCCTGTAAAATTGCGATTTGTAGATGTCTTCTTCTACTTTGCTGCCTATCGATTTATAGCCAAAAATCTATAAAATTTACTTACCAAAAACTTTTCGTGTTCCTTGTCAATTTCGCCTGAAATTAAGCAGAAATTGGCTACATTTTTAAAGCTGCTCACAATATGTCAACACTAAACACTAATGAGGTAAACATTTGTACCATTTAAGTGTTGCCAATCAATCATTTAATCTAATGAAAAGCAAAGGTTGCAAAAATGAAAAAAAGTAGTACAAAAACTTAGAACTTTGAACTTAGTTTGCAAAATCAAAACATTTTATGAAATATCGGCAGCCATTCAATTGACAGGAGGAAAATAGTTAGCAGACGGGAATTGGCGCCGGAATCTGTTTTGTATAGGCGCGGAGGGTCGCGAGCAGTATTTTCAAATCAAATACAAACAGAATACGTGCGGCATCCGGCTTCCGGCGAACGCTGTCCCCTTCCGTTTGTGACTCAGATAAAAGGGGACTTACAATAAAACCCTTTAATTGGACGCTTTTTCAATTTTTTTACAAATACCGATTCGTTAGAGCTGCAACATTTTTCGCGCCATTATTGCGTTTTCAACAGAAGCATGATGCATTGTTCAATATGTGCTAAAAAAATGTTGAATGTTATTTTAATAAACAATGTTTTAGTAGTCAGTGAAAAGTATTAAACTTTTTATCACGGACCGGAGTTTGCCCGACGTATAATAAAATATTTGATAGAATGAATTCGAGAAAGCGGATTATATCGGAATAGATTCCGTGTTTTTACATTTTGTAGATTCCACAATATCGATATTCCTTTGTATGTTGTATGAGTAGGGCGCACGTTTGTGATATTGGGTTCACAGTTTGAAATCTGAGGATTAGATTGAGTGGTGCGCAGTAGCGAGGTCGTGGATAGCATGGTGTGCATGTATCGCAATTAATTTGTTCTGGCTAATTTGTGCGCTGTTCACTTATCGTTCGGAAATGCGATCTATTTCGGTGTAGGCAATACAAGCGACGTTTATTGGGAAAAGCTGTGAGCGAGAAGGCTCTATTTTCCTGTAATTGACGGAATTAATTCATGTTGCTCCATTTACAAATTACTTGTTTTCGGAATGGAAATATGGCATAGTATGGTTTCATTTTTTAACCGAATTCAAAAAAAGGAGGATGTTCTTAATTCGACTGTTTTAACTTTTAACTTTTTTGGGTGAACCGATTTTAATGATTCTTTTTATTTGAAAACTGGTGCTTCTCATGTGGTCCCATTTAAATTTGGTGAAGATTTGGCGAAGAACTTCGGCAATATACTATGGAGCTCTTCAATAAATCCTAAAAAACCTTTCGGAATTGCTGCAATCGCATGTCTGTTTATTGTTTACACCACTTTATAACATAAAAAAAATATACATACGGTCGAATTGAGAACCTCCTCCTTATTTTTCGTCGGTTAAAAATCATGCTGATACGCTGTGAAGGGGTACACTGATTTGTACAGTACAGCCTGATACACCATAATTTCACCAAATAAGTTCAAATTCCATATTTTTGGGGCTATAAATTCAGTCATAACTTTACTATTTAGTTTTAGTTATGGGGTACAACAACTTAAAAGTAAAAATAAAAACCTTTTTACAAAAAAATACAACCGTCTTTAAAAAAAAGACACAATAAAATGCAAAATAACTTTAATTTCGGCAGTCGGTGTCAAAAACACCGACTGCCAAAATTAAACTTATTTTGCATTTTTTAAGAAAGTAAATTGTATTTTTTTGTAAAACGGTTTTTTGAGTAGGTAGGTATTAATTACATTTTAGCTCATATCTAATATAAACTGTTCTTCTGTGATCTATTTTATTTTTTTATTGAATAGTTAAAGTTCAAACATACAAATGCAGATTAGTGTTTATATGAAGAAATAGAAAATATTATACATAAATATAAAGACTTTGCTTTTCAATTATAAAATAAAAGTATTCATTTTCCGCCTTATAACGTATTATGTACTAATTTCTAAATATATTTTTAGACTTTTCAGCCGTTTCAACATTTTGAATAATATTCTGTGAAACTTTTACATTTCCAATTCTTTGCTTCCAATAGTTAATTAATCTTCCAACAGTTTGTGCTCAACAAGTACTTCAATCACAGTCATTTTATAAAACTTATTTTAATATTTCTAGTTTAAAATTTATAAATTCATAAGCAATAACTTATAAATACGCAAAAAAATACTTAACAAATATTTGAAAACTTTAAACAAAAGCTGACCTATTTATTACGTAAAAAGTAAGTGTCTACAAAGAAAATGATAGACTTAGTATTTAAAAATATTCCCAAAATAACATTTTATTGAACAAAAATTATAAAAAACAATACCCCGCTAGTATTTCTTTTAAAATACAACGAATTAACAGTACCAATACATTTGATTACAAATATATCGTACTTATTCGTATATAAAATATACCAACACCGAATAATAACGGCGAATTTAGATTACAACGACTGTTTTACATAAAATGAATATAAATACATAAATGAAAAATTTAACCTATATAGAAACAAAAAGAAAGTATAACAAAAAATAAATATTTTTTTTTAGATTTCTGTAATATTGGACATTTTAATAAAAGTTATAATCATTTCAAAATGAAATCAATAAAAAGCTATTTACTAACTAACAGAACTTTTGATATGAATTAACAGCAGTCCATTTATATTTTATAATTAAGATATAATTGTACAACTATACAACTTGTTTCCAAATCATTGTCAAATTATAATTATTATATTTTCCCAATAATTTGGAAACAAGTTACTGTACGAGCATGTCATGTAATATAATTGAGTTCTTGCTATCGTTTGGTTATGATGTCCAGTGCGTAATAAAAAGCATTTAAACAATTATACTAGGTATGAATCAGCAATCAAAATAAATATTGTACTAAAGTAGTCATCTTTTGCATTGGCATTGATAAAAATAGAAACGGCCCTTATTAAAGTCAGAGGCCTATTTTAGAACGTTGTAAGTAGATTTAATGCCAAACGGCTTTTTACACATTTATGCAAGTTTGAAATGGTGAAAATATTAATATTTTTCAATTTTTATACAAAAGTAATCAGATAACAATAATATGTTTGCAATTTGCAATTAACATATTGAATCACACAAAAATATTTTACTGAAACATTTGACTTTTCTTGCTATGTCTACAATTCTATAAACGTATAGTATTCTTCAAACTTAATGGTGTGTGGGAATACCACCAACTTCCAAATTGACAAATAAGTAGGTACCATATACCCCTAAAAATATTCACACATCTTCCACATAGTTATAAAATTCATCAAATGGCCTAAATTATTGTCGACTTGACTGTACCTGCTTGCAGTTATTGCACTCGCAGCTAACTTCGCAGACGCCATTGAGTTTGACGAATACTGTACTTAAAATGATATATACCTCTAATATTGTTATTAATTCAGCATACAGTGGTCCACTACTGGGCATAGTTTAATTTGTTATACTAAGACTTGATTGTTTTATATTTTCCTGCTCACACGTTAAGTACTGCTGGTAAATGCTTGAGGACAATGTTCAAAATGGCTTATTTACTGACTTAAAATATATTAGAATAGAAGTTGGATTTATTCCTGTTGTGAGATATAATTCGATTTAGGGAAGGAGTTTTTTTTTTCAATGCACTACTTAATAATCGGTTTTAAATTGTTTTTTTAAATCATGAATCATTTTGTAATATTTATACATCCAAACGATTAATAATGCACCTTTTTTTTTTTTTGGGCGTGGGAAATCATCTTATGACTTCTTCCGCTCTAGGGTGGAGCGGAAAGGCGTGTCAGACTCTTACTGACTAAAACCCAGCCCTGTTCCTCCCTGCCCTACATGCCCAGGGGCGAGGTAACTCTTTCGAATTTAACCTCAACCCCCGGGCAGGCATTGGCCGTGGCAGGCCCCATCCTTTGCTGACAACTCTTTGAGGCGCGCGTGGATCTCGGGCCTGGTGCTGATCGGGCGGCGAGTTACCCACTACTCGCCGTCCGTAGGCCCGGGTATGATGCACCTGCCATGTAATCTTTTCACCACCCGTTTTTTTTTTGGGGATAAGGAATTCATCCAATAAAGCTTTGTTATTGTCAGGAGAAGGTTCTTATGAAAGATAAAATTAAGAAAGTTGAGAGGAAAATTTCAGAAAACTAACGACTTTTTTTCTTTTTTTTTTAAACTTCGCGTGTTTGACAGTTGACAGTTCATAGCTAAGACAGGACAACGTTTGTTGGGTCAGCTAGTACTTAATAAAAATCTTAAATTCATTCAATAAGAGATAATTTTCCACAAGAGTTACTTAAAAACCAAAGGATTTCCCAAAAATGTTATCCTAATTGGATGAGATATATTTAAAAGTTTTTTTGACAGTTCGTCATTTTATCCCGATTTAAAAGCCATACAAGGCTAGTTGACACTCAATTTTCCCAAAATCGAATTGCAAACTGTCCCAAGCATTTACAAGCCAAAACAACCACACTCCTCATAAGTAACTGTATAGCCACCTAAAACCGTTTGATTTAATCACTTTAACTACACACACTAGTACTCTTTGACTAAGGCCGCGTTTCCACCTGCAATCGAGTTCAATTCAAATTAAATTACAGCAATGTAATTCAACTTGAATTGAACTACCGAGATCACATTACACCTCGGTAGCCCGCAATGTAATGCAACTTGCACGCGATTTGCTTGCAAGTGGAAACGCGGCCTAAAAAGCACCTCAGCACAGCTGTATAACAATATTGTGACACTATACAAGGCAGCAATATGAATTCTGCTTCTAGCTATAGGTTTAAACTTAGCCTGTAATTCTCTTTAAATATACTTGTAGTACACAAAAACGGTGTTTTATTTCAAGAACTTATGTAGCTGATACCCTGACTTCATTTAAAATAATTTGCCTCAATTACAAAAAAAAATATCCAAGTAATTAGTTAGGCCCCGCGCGCCCCACATCGGGGACGCAACAATTGTGTCTGTTATTCCAGGGCCTGACGGATTAAATTACATGGGTGCACATTACCGGTTGATAGCGATGCGGAGCAATTTTTCGACGCGATATTTTATATTATTTTTAACACAAACCCTGTCCGATCCTGAATTTTTTAAATGAATTAATTAAAAAAAAAGAAAACTTATCAAAGGCAACACTGAGCGCTCTACAAAGTTCACCTACAGTTTCGTGTCTAAGACGCCGCGAGGCGGTCAAAGACTGCTATAGTATACTGGGTATAGACAGGCAACTCAACCTTTTTTTTAAGATTACGAAGTCGATGAACGCAGCGTCATCTATGATCTAGTTAGGGGAACTAATGTGTGTCTGTGCGTTATGTGTGTGTGTAGGCAAATCACTGTATACCTGTACGTACTTATATGTCAAGCAGCGTTTATGGGAAGAATTTTAAAGGAATTCGTTATAAAATAAACAACTACTTTGTATATTTAATTAAATGTATTATTAAAATAAATCACACATTCAATACATGATTTTGTGTTCTCCGTTTTCTCCCTTTACGATTCAGGTAGTGACGATTAGTCTTTTCTTTCATTGAATCATTGTTTTAATTTCACTATTCACTCTTCGCAATTACAGATCCAAACTCTAAAGACTACTCTAAAAACTAGTAGGCAAAAGTACCAAAAACGGCCGTTTCTGACACTTTTGCCTACTACTTTGGATACGAAATATTCTGAGACCTGTTTTAACAACGTAAAAATACTTTATCCTCCTCGTAACAAACGTGACGTAGGATTCTTTAATATTTACTTTCTATGCTTTTTTTATGCATACTACGATTTCTTATTCATTGAGGGCGCCACTTGGCCGGTAGTAGATCCTTAAGTCATTTATGTACATGTGAAAAAAAAAAGTAAAAAATCAAATAAAGTCATTTACTATGTATAACTTTTATAATACCCTAAAAGATTTATTATTAATATATTTAAATTTATAAAATACTTATCTAACTGTAATTAAAACAAAAACTCCGAACTAAATAAAACTTAAAATATGGCGTCAAATATTCCTCCGCATCGCTGTCGACTGGAAATGTGCTCAAAAGACCGGGTTGCCACCATAAATAACTTGTAGATAATTTAGCATTAATTATTAATCAATTAAAAACGCATTTCGCGATTCAAAAGGGTCCAGTTTTTTATTTTTATTTAAAGGATCCTGTTCTTTTTGCTTGGACGCCCACATCATACTAATATTATAAAATGTAAGTTTGTTTGTTACGCTTTCACGCGAAAACTATTTAACCGATCATCATGAAACTTTTATGAAAAAAAAAGTTATAATTAAACAACAAAAAAAGTTATAAACCGCGTGAAATTAGTATGTTTTATAATGTTATGTTTAGTTTTTCTATCTCACAAAGGCGGGTTGGTCTTGGATGTGAGTGTAGGTTCATGTTCACTTTCTTTCCTGTGTACGTAAGCTCAGAGCGCTCGCACAGAGACAATGTGCACGTAAATTTATACACACATCCAACACTAAGCCGCCTTCGTGAAATAGAACAACTATATCTATAGCTAATTAAATTCCGGTGGCGTGATAGAACATTAAACGACGACATGACGATTAAACAAATTAACGACACTAAAAGAGGATGATGACCGAAGTCACCTGAAGTTATTCGTTTGATCGTCATTCGATATCAATAACCATTACTTCAGCGAAATTTTGCTTCGACTTTCATTTGAAAATTTATACTTTACTACCAGAGCACCAGTGCATGGCCGGTATCTGACTAAATAAACTAAAATAAATTGTACGATCATTATCACCATCATTTCACCTGAAAGACGTCCACTGCTGGACATAGGCCTCCCCTAAGTGTCGCCACAACGACAGCTACAAAATAATACCTACCTAAACCACATATTTTATCAAATAACCTGGTTCACAGTAAATCAAACAAATGTTTTGAACAGATGTTTTGTAAAAGTTCTTAAGTGTTTAAAAATATTTTCCCAATTTGTATTTTTATGGCTTTACTCACGTGGCTGGCACTCGCTGTCTCTAAGGAAAATGTTGAAATTGTTTTATTATTTCAAATTTTCGAAAAGGGTCTTGCGACATCAACAAGTGGTAAGGTCACGTGCCGACTGTAACTTTGTAACGTGAGAAACTTGTAAACTCACGTTAATTGTAACAAAAATCTTGCGAAATAAGACTGGCCTACGGCGTAGCACGCACCGTAGGCAACTTGTTACGTAGCTGCGTTACTTCTAAAGCGTAGGCAACTGTGTAGATCAGCTTAGCGAACTATATTAGTGAGAACAACTGCGTAGCTCTGACTGATTTTGATGAACTAATTATAATTTTCGACTGCATTGACAACATCTGCGTAGCACTCAGCTTATGAATATTTGTAGTTCAAGTCGTAGACGTAGACAGCTCCGCAGCTCAAGTATAGGCAACTTAGCGTGGGAAACTATTATGGTGTGGGCCATCGGGTGACTCAGGCTGTAGATCACTAACAGTGCGCGTAGACATCTTCGTAGCACATACAACTTCGTAGCAACTTCGTAGCTGCCGTCGTAGCCGTAGACATCTACGCAGCTACGGCGTAGGCAGCTACGAAGTTCAAAACATTGACTACAGTATTACTCTCTCCCGTAGCTCACATTATTCCTTATATTATATTATGAGAAGTGGACACTTTGTACAATGGACACTCAATTATCAAATGTCGTAATCTATTTTGGTAGGTAAAAGTTAAATGCTGATCGTTGGTAGGTGAATCATTTGAAAACGGCTGGAAAGACTTACATTTTTTTTCAATTTTCGTGATAGTCCTAATAATGTTTTCAGGGCAAGAGTAATTTGAAGAGTTTCCTTAAAAATTCTGGGCAACTTCCAGATTTATTTTTAATTCAGTTTCGAGAGGATGACGTTTGTCAGGTAAGCAACGTTACAACTAAAAGTATTCTCGATATTAAATAAATATTTATTTCTTCTCTGCAGGACAAAAGCCTCGGCGCTTTCAGCGAACGTTTCAGTGAACTAATAATAATTTTCCACTGCATTGGAAACAGATAACACAGTGACTGCATTGCTCGCTAGCGCAAGTTCGGGCTGTTGCGCGCTCATTAATAACTTCCACTCTGTTTCAATTGCAACAACTAAATGGTTCGCGGAAAATCAATTCTTTTTCAACCACGGATATTGCAATTTTTAGCAAAGATTTTTCGATTTTTACAGTTCTACTTCTTTAGATAGTTTTAGTTTTTAAATATCGCATCTCCGGTGCAACACTGTCACTTAAGCAATGAAAATGAGTTAGAACAATACATTTGTATTTTTTAAATAATATTCAGGATTGTTTTTTGCTCATTATAAAGTTAACAATAATAATAGATCGGACTGTTAAGCACAGAATTAACACTGGATGGATGAAATGGCGGCAGGTCACTGGGGCTATTTGCGACTCCCGCATTCCCCTTAAACTCAAGGGGAAGATTTACAAAACAATGGTCAGACCTGCTGTCTTGTATGGTTCAGAATGTTGGGCCACAAAAGGGATGAATGAAAAGCAATTGCATGCGGCTGAGATGAGAATGCTAAGAGCGATGTGTGGTGTTACGCGCATGGATAGAATTAGGAATGAGTATATAAGAGGAAGTCTGAAAGTGGCACCGCTGACTGAAAAATTGTGTGGAAATCGGTTGTTGTGGTATGGGCATGTGATGCGGAGGAATGAAGAAAATGTCGTGAGGAAAGTCTTGTGTATGGATGTGGATGGCTATAAGAGTAGGGGAAGGCCAAAGAAACGATGGTTGGACTGTGTGAAAGAGGATATGGGTAAAAGTAAAAAGGGGGTGACTACAGAGATGACGACTAATAGAGGAGTATGGAAGAAAAAGACATGTTGCGCCGACCCCAAATAAATTGGGATAAGGGCAGGAGAATGGTGATAATGTTAACAATAATCGTATAAACTATTCTACTAACTAGCTTTATTATTTTATACAACAATTAATTATCAAATTTAATACTCCTGAAAAATGGCATTTTTGCCTAAGTGTCAGTGTTGCACCGGGTGGGCTGCAAATAATGTTTGGCCTCGTTTTCGCTGACGAAGCTATAAGATCGTCACGTGTAGAGGTGACAGGGCATGCGGCGCCAGATGAGAGGTGGCCAAGGGTCTGTACTGTGGGCCATGGTCATTTTGCAGTTTTCACGATAGCTTAAGGTCGGTATAGAGTATTTTACTCTATATGAGAACAAAAAATATTATTGAGATAGCTTAGGCAAAAAGCAGTCGGAAAATGTTAGTTTTAGTTCATAAAATAAAAAAATAAATTTTAAAATTCAATTCAAAGTTTTCAGTTTTTTTTATCTGTTTTTTAACATCAATAGTAGGCGCCAGGAAGTACGTCATACGGCTGTGTAAACTATAAAATGTCAACTGTCAACTGATCAGCGTATTTATGCTTTGTACTTTTATTTACACAGCCAACTGGCGCGTCACGACCACAAAGCAATATGGCGTCCACTGCGTCCAGCGTTTTCGTAAAAATACGCGCGATATTTGAAAATATAAAATTGAAATGCATTTTTATGGCATTATTGATTGAATAAAAATGTTGTGTTTTTTATTGGTTTATTAGCACTATAGAATCTAATTGAACACTTTTCAAAAATGGGTGTATACCCTATTGAATATTATTACAAGTTTTTATTTAACTTTCTATGTTTGTTTGTTCGGGTCTAGTCTTGCAACCTGAATAAGAACCACTTCCTCTTATCCTACAAGAATTTTACATGCTGATTCAGTTCCGCTTTTGTATTATTATTTTTTTTTTGTGGGGTGGGAAATCATCCAATGACATCTCCCGCTCTTCTGGGTGGAGCGGGAGGGCGTGTCAGACTCTTACTGACTAAAACCCACCCCTGTTCCTTCCCTGCCCTGAGTGTCCAGGGGCGAGGTAACTCTGTTTAGAATTTATCCTCAAACTCTGGGCAGGCATCGACCATGACGGGCCCTGTCTTTATTGCTGACAACTCTTTGAGGCGCGCGTGGGACCGTCGACCATCGGGCCTGGTGCTGATCGGATGGCGAGCTACCAATTACTCGCCGTCCGCAGGTCCGGGTTGATTTAGTTCCGCTGACAATGCATTTTTATGGTAAGCATAACCTGAATCGATATTCACAATTAGTTTCAGATAAAGGAACTTTTCAACGTGTATTTAAATATGATAGCTGAAATAAAAAAAAACTTTAAAAAAAAAAAACAAAAAAATGTTTTGAAGACATAATTTTTTGAAGTTTAGAACTTGTCAAAACCTACTTTAATGCTCAAGTATGACGGGTCTCAAGGCTAAAAAAAAAAGGCTAAAGTTTAGTATCCAAGTATGACAAATACTCAATTTCAAATTTCTTAATTCAAATATCGGGGATTAGTCTTGTCTTAGCCATTTACATCAGTAAGAAATTTTCATTATGAATGTCGATACCTAAAAGAGGAAGCGGAAGGTCAAAAAAAAACTGACTTGGCCAGACATTTTCACTAAATTTCAAGTCCAATGGGAAGTTAAAAAAATATTCGTAACAAAATTTTGTGACAGACGACGGACGGACAGACAGACAGACGGACACGTGACTGACAATAATAGGGCTCCTTTTGCACACTTCGGGTATGCAACCATAAAATATTGTATGGAGGGACTGTCTGAAATAGGAGATGGTAAGAATTACTAACTTATTAAAGTGAAGTCTGTAAGAAAAATGTAAGTTACGCCAACCTCAAATAAAGTTATTCTTCAGGGGGTTATGAGTATGTAGATGATGATTTTAGTTTCAATAAAACATACATACTGTGTTATTTTTGTAGAAAATTGTTAAAAACACATGAAGCTAATAAAATCGAGATAATAATTTGTTAAAAAAATCTTAAAACTTAAATTTGACCCACTTCCCGGTTTTAGATTGAGCTGAAATTTTGCATATATGTCTAATTTGGATGCAAATGCATGGTTAGCTAAGTGATGTTATTCTAAATCTTATACGACGGGCTCCCAGACATGACGGACTAGTTATTTGTATGTATTCCCATCATATGGGTGTCAAATGACAGGGTTTGCTGAGAAGAACACGAAAATAAAATAATGTCACTCTAAATTTAATATAGTGGACACCCAAAATTTAATATAGTGGACTCCCAATATTTAATATAGTGGACTCCCAAAATTTAATATAGTGGACTCCCAAAATTTAATATAGTGGACTCCCAAAATTTAATATAGTGGACTCCCAAAATTTAATATAGTGGACACCCAAAATTTAATATAGTGGACACCCAAAATTTAATATAGTGGACACCCAAAATTTAATATAGTGGACACCCAAAATTTAATATAGTGGACTCCCAAAATTTAATATAGTGGACTCCCAATATTTAATATAGTGGACTCCCAAAATTTAATATAGTGGACTCCCAAAATTTAATATAGTGGACTCCCAAAATTTAATATAGTGGACTCCCAAAATTTATTATAGTGGACTCCCAAAATTTAATATAGTGGACTCCCAAAATTTAATATAGTGGACTCCCAAAATTTAATATAGTGGACACCCAAAATTTAATATAGTGGACTCCCGACATGCGTGTTTTTGATTTCTTTTAGGGTTCCGTACCCGAAGGGTCAAAACGGATCCATATTGTTGTCATTCACGTGTCCGTCTGTCTGACCGTCCGTCGTCTGTCAAAAAAAAATTGTTACGAAGAATTTTTTAACTTCCATTGACATTTGAACATGAAATTTAGTGATAATGTTTATAATTACGTATACTTTACTAACAAATAGCAATATTTGGTACGGAACCCTTAATGTGCGAAATACGACACGCACTTGGCCAGTTTTCTAACTATAAATATTACGAATCGTAAATGAGTTTCATAAGCAGATACAAGAGAGCAGCACCATCGCTAAATAAGGCAGGCGATTACTGTGGCCAGAATCAGCTAGATGGCATTAATATCATTTTCATGGATTTCATGGAGAATGTTTTTCAATAGTAGAATTAATCAACAGTGACTATTTTTTTTTTTAATTTGCTTGTATTTAGGAGTAAATTTCTGAAATACTGTTCCGATTTCGAAAAATCTTTCAATGATTGCGAGCAATGAGAGAGATAAAAAGCCTATGTGCTATTCCCGACAATAATCTATCTCTCTGTCAAATTTAATCGGGGTCCTTTCATCCGTTCCGGCATGATTGTTTAACAAACATCTATCCATCCGTCCAAAGTTTCATATTTACAATACGTGAGAAGTAAGATAAAACTCGATATTTTGTAGGCTATGACTAAAATACAGTGAACACGTAGAAAACTTTATTGAAAAACAGTTATAAAGCCTGCTCATCCGACAGCCAATATTCCCGAATAAACCTGCGGAAAATTCGTATAGGACGAGTAGTGTTAATATTTTTATTAAGACCCGACAATGCAACGCGGACGTGCGAACAAAAGCTGAATGAATAACATAAAACTGGAATTCTTCTGTAAACATCAGCTGCCAGTCACAGGCAGTCACAGCACCATTGTTTTATTCATAACAAAAAAAATATTATCAAACAACAATAATTCTATTTTTTGTTTGTCCGTTCGAAAGTTGTATGTAGTTTATAGGTCAGCATTTTGCTGTTTTCAAATTGCTGAGTTGAGATACGAAATAGGTTTGTTTGAAAGGATTCAACAAGATGGTAAAATCGTTTTCTATTTCGATTTTCCGATTCCTAGAGTTGGTTACTCGCAAGCCTTTTGTGGCAAAGCAATCTGATAGATGATAGGTATGAATTGAATGGGAGCGTTTCCTAGCAATGTTAGGAATGAATTCACTGGTAGTAACAGTTTCTGGGAATCCTGAGGCACCTGCCTCTCAAGATCTGTTTATCATAATTTACGATGTATTTAAATTAATCAGAATTACAGATACAACACTATTTTTTCTTATAGCTTGGATTTCATAATTGACAGAATACAGGAATGGTAGCACGAAATTGTAATGAAATAGCAGACAAAGGACTTCTGATAAATTCAGCAATAAAATACAAAATCGTATTTCGATTGCTCGGTTGAGTCCACAGTTTACCAATTTCCACAGAATCAGAATGAATAAATATTTAAATACTGATAAATCGTTGTAATCCTGTTTTGTATTTTAAAATATATGAGATATCAGAAGTGAGTGAGGTTATTAATTGATGCTTTAGGTGTATGTTCATAAAGTACGTAACAACGATTCTTGGTGGAATTCTGAAATTGAAATTGACCGGGATTTCAAGTGTGAAATAGATATAGTGATATTATGAGTCTTCTTCCTAGAACGTTCAAATCTACATAAGTATTAACAGTACCTTAAATATCAATTAATATTATTGTTAGTGACAAGGATATATTTTTGACGTTGCTAAACAGATCAAACAGTCAAGCAAAAAAAAAAGGAATATGTGGGCCACAAAAACATGTTCCATACAAGAAACGAACGCCAACTTAGACAGAAACCCATAACTAAGCTACTTACGTTTAAAGTCCAATTTTGCATCTCATAAATTATTACTCGAGTGTCAAATACATTTCATAAATTCATCTATCCGGGTTGCCGTCTTCATGTCTCGATTCGTGGAATCCACTCAAATGGTTGGTTAGGTCAGCGTGTGGTTTCCCGATCATTTGACGGTAAGGTTTGCTGTTCCATACTCGGTTGGTATGATCTTGCGGCTTGCGTGGGTGAATCTCAAGACATTTCAAATGTGTCAGAGGTTGAGTTTGGTTTGTGATTGTTAATTATTACGGTATGATTTGAATCCTATTCATATTATTTTTTTGTTTGCATGTATGCATTTCAGTTTCGCCTCAATGTCTGAATGAATTTAGTACGCGGTAAGACCATACCCTTTTGTTTTATTTTTTCTTTTGGTGGGAAATCATCTACTGCCCTCCCGCTCTGGGTGGAGCGGGAGGGCGTATCAGACTTTTACTGACTAAAATCCACCCTTGTTCCTTGAGTTGCCTGTGCCAAGGGCCGCGGTAACTCTATTTCAAATTGCAGGCATCGACAGTAACGGGCCCCGTCAGGTACTGCTGACATATCTTTGAGGCGCCGCGCCGTCGACTCTGGCCTGGTCCTTATCGGACGTCGAGCTACCCACTACTCGCCTTCTGCAAGCCCGCGCTATCGGTGGCCAGAGATCAACTTACGACCCGCGACGCCCAAGGCGTCTCCTGCGGCGGCTGCTGGGGGCGCGTCTCTGTTGAGTCTCCCTCACGTGTTCCACCTCCTCCTTCGCGAGCATTACTGCTTCGCAGAAGGAGGTGACAGCTTCCGATTCCCTCTCGCTCCGTACCATGGCCTGGACCAGGGCCGGGCGCGAGAGGTCACTGCCACCGATTGCCTCCACAAGGACACGGCGGTGCTCCACCCAAGCGGGGCAGAACTCCACCGTATGCTCCACCGTGTCCTCTGGGCGATCCACACAGTGGTGACACCCGGTCGTTTCCTCCCGCTTTATCCAACACAGGAACCTCCCGAAACTGCCGTGTCCGGTGTGGACCTGCGTCAGGTGGAATGTGAGGACGCCGTGGCGCCTCTCCAGCCACTCCTTAAAGAGGGGTCTTACCACCGCTGTATTGCTAATTGTGGAGTGGCCAGCGCTGGGTTGCGATAGTTACTCTCTCCATGTTGCCATGAGATCCTGCCGGGGCATCGCCCACCGAGCCGCAAGGTGTCGCGGCAGCGAGCTGGATTAAAACATAGGATACTTACATATCATCCCGATACAACGATCCCTTACAATATTTTTCGACTTTCACTGCACCTAAAAAAGTGTGCTGTTGGTGCCCTGTTTCATATTAAAAAATCTGCGTTAGTTGGTTTTATTTTTACGACGCTGACACATTGTTGCAGCGAACAGTATTTTTTATGGCTAGTCACATATAAGTTTTCTTGCATTTTTTGCAGCACGCTGTGTCGTTGTACCAACGTTATTGATTTTTGAAGTAAATGTTTACTTTCAGCTTAGTTATTACTATCGCTTATCCAATTTAACCCACGGTTTCGTGGAACTAGAACCACTGTTGAACTGTTTCAATTTTAGATCAACGTTGTCCAGATACTTAATGAAATTCTCAGAACTATTCCAATCTCTGCAAATCCCACGTACATTTCAGTAGCAGCTATCATTCTGTAGCCGCTACAGGTTCATTATTACATTCTGCATTATGCACTCCCTTTGGACTCGTAAAGTACAATTCAATATCAGGACCAAGCTTCAATAAAAGGTAATAAACGGAGAATTAAGGTGCTATTAACTGCCAATGACCTTGAGAGGTTAGCTTGCGCTTTCTGTGCTGAGCTCACGGAACGCGTCGTACGTTCACCCAGTAATAGGACTCGCCGATCAAGGAGCGCTGTCCGAAATTAGACGCATTATTAATTTATTACACATAAAACATCAGTTATTAAACAAAACACTGAGACTAAATTATAAATAATTAAATGATCTTTAAAATGGTGGTTTCATAAAAATACGCTTTATAGTTTTTGCGTGATTCTCAATTTTTTGTCCGCGTTAGACATTACTTTACAAATTAATTACACTATGTTGTAAAAATATAATATCAAATATTCTCAGATCAAATTACGACGGAAATTGTCTAGAGTAACATATATTTTTCTCAAAGAAATTAGACTAGTCGTTTAGACGTGATGTTTAATTTAAAATAATTAAAAGTCGTATAACTGCGCCTTAAGCGCAGAATTAGGTCCTACTAGAGAACAAGTGAAGCATTGTGTGCTTGAAACAGTAAAATATTTTGTCAATTTTTAGCACAACGTCAAAACAGTTTTTTGTTCCAAACTAACATCCTCATTGCGGCAGGCGGTAGGTGTGATTCGGGAGAAAATACAACGTCATGTAGGATAAGAGAACGCAAAAGCGTTTGGAGAGGGTGTCCCCTCCATACGCCTTTGTCTTTCTCTCACTGTATCTATCTATGAGCATACACGCACACCGCACGCTCTCTTATTCTTTCTCTTTTTAGTGTGGCTTTGTGTGCGTGCAAGTATTAAAACTCAAGCAGAATATCAGACCAGCAGACTAGTGCGTGGCCGGTTGTTTGAAAAATGCGAGAGGTCTTTTTTATTTGTTTGGTTTTATTTGTTTATTTGTAAAAGTATATCGCCAAAAATGCTCATGCACTCAGGAGCCTAAGAGATATTAGGGGTAATAGGGGTTTAAAAAAATTAAAGGCTATAATATTATTCGCTGGTAGAATCTAGATTAAAATACAGTATCATGCTTTGGGGTAACAGCTACAGTTATAACTGTCAGAAGGCGTTTATCTTAGTATATTCATCAGTATGAATCACACAGGAACGTAAGATAAGAGAAAGTACAAGAAGGAAGGAGTTTAAACCCAAGATGGTACCAAATTTTAATATAGTTAAGCTTTGCTGCGGGTACCAAGCGGTGGAATTGTTTAATAGGTTATATTTTAAATTAGTTATTTAAAATTATTAATTTATAGCCCTCACTTATTTGAAAACTAATTAAAAGCCTTCTTGTTGGAAAAATGATTATACTCAGTATCAGACTTTTAATTCAAATGATAAAAAGTTATTTATTATAATAATAGCATTGAACAAGCTTTTATTGAATTGATATTTGACTTAGAGTCTATGCTTTGACTTTGGTTATTCATCTGCCAGAACGTACTTTTGACACTCTTTTGACCTTAGATTATTTACGGAAAACTTTTTAATTGTTTGACTTTATATTTTACTTTATTCTAAAGCTTTTAATTTTACAATTGTTTTGTATGTGCCAATTTTATTCTTATATTACTATGTACCTAGAGTTCAACACAATGTTAATTGTTTGAGAATAAAAAACAAATGAATTTTTATTTTTTATTTTTTTAAAAACGTTGCCCCACACTAGGAATTACTCCTGTATCGTGGGTGCGTTTACAAACATTTAAATTCACATACACAAGACACCCAGACCCGGAACAACTATCTGTAGGTCATACAAATATTTGTTCCGTGCGGGGATCGAACCCGCGACACGCAGCGCAGCAGCCGAACGCTTAACCACTGCGCCAACCGTGCCGTCAAAAAAAAAATGAAACTTAACAAAGTCCCGTGTTTTTACAAACAAGAATAAACCTTTTTTTCTTTTATTTACCTATTGAATTTTAGTCGCTATGATGTGGTGTGGCGTCGTACGGATTAATGTGAGAAAAATTGTTTAATTAAGCTGAAGTGCTTAACTACAAGGCTTTATGAAAAATGCTTTGCAAAAAAAATATTTTATCTAACTTGAGCCAGAAACACGGTAATCATCATCTGCCTAGCCTTTTCCCAACTATATTGGGGTCGGCTTCCAATCTAACCGGATGCAGCTGAATACCAGTATTTTACATGGAGCGACTGCCTATCTGACCTCCACAACCCAGTTACTGGGTAATACGATACCCCTTGGTAAGACTGGAAAAAGCCAGAAACACGGTAATGTCCGTGTAAAATAACATAATCCCTCTTTGTAGTTGGGTCAAAGGAGGTTTGTGTGCTGTAAGAGGAGAATCAAAGGAGTGCATGTTAAACATGTCTTTCAGCCACTTAAAGTTTTATGGATGGATTAAAAATAACTCTTTGTAATTATTTGTTTACAGGCGTTTCATAACCTTGCAGTTTCGAGTTACAAATGTTTTGTTTTTGTTTGGGATATAGATTTTATTTTTGTTTTGTTTTTTTTAGGCAATTAGTTTAGTTTTATTTTATTTTTTGTTTGGATACTAGGCTCTTGTAAATTAATGTGCGTTTGTAATCTGTGCTAAATATTTTTTTTTTCTTTTACTTTTTTTTAGAAGAAATTAACTTCTTTTTTGGCTGTACATATTTTATGGTTTAACTTTACTATAAGTGAAAACTGAATAATCAAAATATAATAAAAATTAAAAAAATAGGAAAAAAATAACATAGAAAAAAAAGAAATGAATAAAAAACAAGATAAAGATGCAAGATAAACAAGACAAGCTTAAATAAAGATAAGCATGTATTAGCTGTAAGTTTTACAATTAAAATAAAATTGAACACTGCCAGTTACCGGAGAATCAGACAAAAGAAAATCGATTGAGTCTCGTCTCCCGCATACCGTGTGACGTTGAAGGATTCAATGAAACTATTGTTTTTTTTTAATGGGCAATACGTACTCTACTTAGTGTGATCTTTCTTAAATTTTGCAAAACTGTTTGTGTGTGTTCATTAGTGTTTCTATAAATCGAAATCTACTCACCTATGTTTTTTTTTTAATCTGTGACCTGGCTTACGTGTTTTTTGTGCTTTAAGTTTATATTAGGCAAAGCAAGTAGGGCCTGCCTCAGCAAAATCCTAAGCTTTTTATGCCCGGTTTCTGAATTTCTAATTAAAAGTTGAGAGAGCCAAACTCTATTTTAGGGTTATACACGCTATTAACCCCATTCTAATAATGAGGTTTTCCCGTAGTTAGCAATTTTATTTTATTACAATTTGAAGTTTGAGTGTGAATGAAGGTACTCTGGCAGAAATTATAACATAATAAATTATACACTATAATGTAAGTTGAAAAGATATGTACTCGTAGATGTGCTTAATTCCGCTTCTAGGTCAACCGACCTGCAGCCACCAAAATACATGCATATCAATGTTCGAGGTTAGATTAATTAGGGCAATTTTAAAATAAGGCAGTCTGGTGGCCCCAATACATCAACTGAAATAAACTATACATATTAACGACCTATTTCAGTTACTATTAGGTCTTTACCTGTGAAATTGCCGTTTTATAATAATAATAATAAACCATTTAGTTCAGGCGACACAGGCCCATATAAAAATGTACGTATAACGCTACGGCCGCAAATCATATTTTGACCAACATACAATCTGATACTGACCTGCAAATTGCAAAAAACGTAAGAAAATTTGAATTTCGCAGGCTACCCTGGCGCTTCCACCTTAACCTAAACTAATACATATTTTAATATAAACAAACCTCGTGTTAAATAAATAAGACTATGTTAGTAGCACTTCACTTTGCACTAGTCTGACTTTGTGCTGTCCTGTGGTACACGCTTTTCCGGAAGGGACGGAACACCACGTCCAGCGACCAAAAGTCTTCTTCCAGGACGAAGGATAGTAAACAATTCGGTACACGCACCCAACGCCTAAGTTGACGTTGCGGCGGGATTCCGGTAACTGCACCCTCGGCGTGTACCGCGTCTTTTGGCGCACGTATTCCACGATATCCTCCGCCTTAGTGGTGTAGTGCAGGCGGGAGATGTACACTAATGTGTTCGGCTTAGCGGCACGCAGGCTCACTTCGGGGTCCTTAGCAGCTTTGCCGCAGCGGTTCTTGGTAGGTCACAATCGGTGCTTCCTCCTTTGCACCGCCACAACACCCTCATCATTGTCAGCCCTGTTTGGCACCCTTTCAGGTATAGGCTTGTTAATAGGGGCAGTCGGGTTTGGACCGTACTGGGGAAGTCGGGTTTGGACCCTATTGGGCAGTCAGCTTTGGACCCTACTGGGGCAGTCAGGTTTAGACCCTACTGGGGAGTCGGGTTTGGACCCTACTGCTTTGAAAAGCACCCAAGTGCTTTTTGAGAATTTAAATGTATGTATGTTTGTATGTCTATTTTTCATGATATTAAACATTTTTCACTGAGTTACGAGTATCTGTATTATCCTTTACAAAGTTCTTCAATTCTTCAGGCTTCATTTTTTTGGGCTCCGTACCCAAAGGGTCCAAACGCAGCCCTATTGCTGCTACTCACGTGTCTGTCTGTCTATCGTCTGTCACAAAATTTTGTTCCGAAGAATTATGTAACTTCCCATTGACCTCTGAAATTGAAATTTGGTGATAATGTTTATTATTACGTATATTTTACTAACATAATTATACTAATATATCGATAAATCATATTCTTTCTTTGATAATTCCCTCATTTGGTACGGAACCCTTAATGTGCGAAGTACGACACGCACTTGGCCGGTTTTTACGAGTATAATTACTATTTCGAAGGATTTGGGATAATGCCCAATGTTTTGAAGTGCTTTATTTCGAGACCTATAAACCTACAGACCTGCAAATTCGCTCAAATTGTACCAAATTGTGTCTACTTTAATACGTCAGGCCCACGCGTCTTCGATCGGAGACGCGACGCCTGACAGCGGGAGTCTAATTAACTTTTTTCCATTGGAGACACCGTTTAAAAGTTAAAAACCCTAAACCTGTAAATTAATGAAACTTCAAGGTTGTCCGAGGATTACGCTGTTAGCTCAAGTCTTTCGAAGCTGCAAACTTGGTTTTACTCTATTGGTATCTATCCGAACAACATCCCAAAAAATTTACAGCTAAGTGTAATTTATAGCGACCCGAATTATTTTAAATGACTGACCTCTATGTGACTGGATTCAAATTAAAGTCTGAAAATGCTTTTCTTTGTTGTTGACAAATCCATTTTTACTGGCGTGGTGTTTGTGAATTTATAATGGTTCTTTTTAAGCTTTACTAAGAGCTTAAACCATTCTCTTTTTATTTTTAAATGTTGTGCATATTTCCATGATTTATAAAAATATATTTCCAATGTGTATTATTTACAATTTCGACACTGTATTTGTATAATAAACAGAATATCTGAGCTTATTGGTAGATATATTTTTTTATTTTTGATGTATTCCGATATTTTATAGTCTGGTGAACCAGCCTCAAAAATTGGTAAGTTCTAAAGTAAAGTTCCCAACTTTTTTGGGGTCGGCTTTCAGTCTAACCGGCTGCAACTGAGTACCAGTATTTCAAATAGAGTGACTGCCTAACTGAGCTCCACAGCCCAGTAACTGTGTAACACGATATACCTTGGCAAGATTGTTCTCAGATCTGACTATCCGTAACAACTGTCAAACATATTCAAATGACAGTGGGACCAACGGCTTAACGTGCTTTCGGAGGCACGGAGGAGACTCGGTATGAAATGGATGATCCCCCATCTACGGACCGACCGCGGCAACGGTTGCTATACCTTAAAGTTGTTGCTATACCTCGCTCATCAAGGAGCGCAAAATCCGATGAATGACCGAAATTAGACGCATTATTAATTTATTACACATAAAATAACAGTATTAAAAACTAAAACACTTAGACTAAATTATAAATAATTATATGATCTTTAAAATGATGGAGATTTCATAAAAATACGCTTTATAGTTTTTGCGTGATTCTCAATTTTTTATCCGCGATAGACATAACTTTAAAAATTAATTACACTATGTTATAAAAATATAATTTCAAATATTCACACATCAAATTACGAAGAAAATTGTCTAGAGTAACTTATATTTCTTTCAAAGAAATAAGACTACTCGTTTAGACGTGATATTCAGTTAAAAACCAAAAGTCGTATAACTGCGCCTTAAGTAAAACTACATAAACATATTAGGTCGGTACCTACTTATTTAATCCAGAAAGATAACCCGGTAGTTACCGTAGTCAACGTTGATAATTTTTATGCAGTGAGAAGAATTTTAATGCAGTATGTGTCGGACTGGTTGAGAGCTGCATTTTATGGCCTCTTCGAACCATTGGTATCGTCCATCGTATACCGACTATAGAACCTGAATTATCGAAATGACGGTCCATTAAATTCGCATTTTCGGAATGACCACAAATAAATCAAGGGCCCAAAAATTAATTCAAAATCATTCAATGAAATACTCACAAAATGATTTTCGATGCATATTCTGTTCTGTGAAAGCAATCATTGCTTTATTCGTCCCACCAAAGTACAATGAATATCAATTCAATGCAAAGTTCAATTTGTATGACATATCAGCAGAAAAGCTGGGTTTACCAGCTTTGTGGCAATCAAAAATATCTGTGTGAGAAAAGAGAAATGTGAAATGGAATTTCAGTGAAATTATTTGTGAATGAGTTCAAAGCGACGGCGACGTTACATTAATATTTAACACAACATTACATTACATGCATTCATTTTTAGTGGAACTGACATGGTTGCTTTTATTTATACTCCAGAGCTTCAGAAGGATGGTAATTATTATTATTATATATTTATTTAATTTGACAAATGTCCACTAGTTAGTATAAAAAACAAAGCTTATCAACTAAGGGTTAGTATTTATTAATTAAGTACACATACGTATTTTTTTTTTATAGTTTGTAAATAATTATGTAGGTATGCCTAAAAGGATTAATGGATTTAAAATTTGTTTGTGTTTGTTAAAAGATTAGTCTAGTTGTTTTTCCACTATCACCAATTTTTTTGTTTCGTTTTGATGGTCTGTTTGTTGTCATTTGCCAGTGTCGCAGTACAGATTACATAGTATTACGCAATGTGTATTGTCTTTGGTTGTTGGCGGACCCTAACATTAGGCAATGAACAGAAGACTTACATTGATTGAATACGAGGCTTTTAGCATTCTTGTATGTTTATGTTATTTAATTCATTTTTCTGTAATGTGCGTTATATCTGTGCAGAATATTTTTTTTTCTTTCTTCTTCTTTGTTATCATTAGATTGGTCTTGACCGCCGGAGTGATACAGGGACAGCAATTAGTGTATCTAGTCATATTTTTTGTGTCATATCGTATCAAAATAAAGAGCTCGAGGAGGCGATTCCAAAAAAAATGTCACAAAAAAAACGACCGCACTTACTAAATGGTTCTGCCCGGGGGTTGAGGCTGCCCGGGGGTTGAGGATAAATTCGAATCGAGTTACCTCGCTCCTGGGCACTCAAAGGCAGGAAGGAACAGGGGTGGGTTTTAGTCAGTAAGAGTCTGACACGCCCTCCCGCTCCGCCCAGAGCGGGAGAAGTCATAGGATGATTTCCCAGCCCAAAAAAAAAAAAAAAAAAACTTACTAAATGGTGGGTGCCATTTTGTTTTTAGGATTCCGTAACCGAAGGGCCCAAACGAAGCCCTATTGCTATCACGTGTCCATCTGCCTGTCTGTCACACAGGTTTTACAGCCAAACGGTTGGAGCTACAGTATAGTCAAAAATACATTTGGTACGGAACCCTAAATGTGCGACGTCCGACACGCACTTGGCCGGTTATTTTTCTATATTAGTAGCCTCTGTCACTAAGGATTTTTTTTTGTGGGTTGGGAAATCATCCAATGACATCTCCCATCCGTGTCAGACTCTTACTGGCTAAAACCCACCCCTGTTCCTTCCCTGCCCTTAATGCCCAGGGGCGCGGTAACTCACTTTCGAATTTATCCACAACCCCTGGGCAGGCATTGGCCATAACGGGCCCCGTCAAGTTTTGCTGACAACTCCTTGAGGCGCGCGTGGAACACTACGCGCCGTCGACTCTCGGGCCTGGTGCTGATCCGACGGCGAGTTACCCACTACTCGCTGTCCGCAGGCCCGGGTCTACGGTGGCCGGAGATCGTCTCGCGACGTCCTACGCCCAGTACCTCTCCTCTCGCGGTGGTAGCGGCCGGGCCGTGAGGGCCACTCCGTTGAGCTTCCCTCACGATGTCAATTTGGCAGTCAAGATCAATCTAATGAAACCTCATTTATTTAAATCAATCTAGCCGTTTAAACTACAGGCCGTACCAAAGAAATAGACATACAAACATACTGTATTTACTTACATATAAAGACCAAAATACACTAGGGTTGCTAAGACATTCTTATGTTTCAAGCATAGTTAGAATATAACAACTACGGTAAAGTTACGAACTAGTAGACACCCAAATGAAATGCCTAAATATTTTTTTACTGTTACACAGCGCTAGAATGGTTAGCTTGTAGACAATATAATTAAGTGGTAGTAGTCTAGTGTTAGTGAAAGTGCGCATAAAAAAAAACGAACGAACCTTACAGTAGTCGCATATGATGCTCATTTGACATCTCACCTTGTAAATAAACAACATTATCATTCTATCCTGAAAAATAAAATTAAAACGTTTAGTTCTGATTTCGACCGCGCGCAGACTTATCGTACGCGTGTTCTACCATCTGCCACCTTTACCACCGCACGAGCTAATTGGTCAAATCAAATAGCGCTCGCTTCCCCAGCTTCCTGTTACACACTTCCGTCCAATTACACGAAATCACTCCCACAGATTGCATTTCCTGCAATAGTTTTTGCATTTAACCAGTGTCAAGTTTAGATAGTACTTAGTTTTTTTATATAAAATACAGTCACTTTGTTTTCCATTAGAATGCGTATGTAATACATTCTAACGCCTTTGCATTATTTGACAAAATGTATCGAGTCAGCCTTCCCGGCAAGCTTCGCTGAGGTAGTCAATACTACAATAAAATTCTCAGCTTAATTTTACCGAGATCGCCCGACCGAATAGAATAGAATAGAATAGAATACTCTTTGTCTTGTCTCTTTGTTGTTGTTGTTGATTTTTTGTTGTTGTTTTTTTGTTGTTTTTGATGTTGTTGTTTGTTGTTGTTGTTGTTGCAGTTGTTTTTTTTTTGTTGTTTTTTTGTGTGTTTTGTTGTTGTGTCTCTTCTTTTTTTATTGTCCAATTGCATAGACACTTGAGACCAAAACACAAAACCAATTTTACATCACGATATTCATTAGGAATAATTTACGAATAATAAATAAAAAAACAGTCACTCGAAAAAATCCTGACCCCCATTTTCATTCTTATAAATCACCCAAGCAAAAGTCTGTAAGTTTCAAAGTTACAAGCAATCTAATTTCGTTGATTAAGCACTGGAGATAAGTCGGCACTGTTGTGAGGTGACGTTACTTAGTACTTAGATTGTACTTAAAAACTGCTATTAGCCAAAGAACAGTTTGACTTTTAAGTACAAACTAGGTAATATTAAGTAACTACTCTATAGTGAGATATTTTGTCAGGGAGTTTAACAACAAGTGGGTACTTTCTGTACAGACCCATAAGTAGCACCTGAAGTTTTGTTTTGAAAGCACGTAGGATACAGAAAATTACGTAAGTATTAGGGATAACGCAGGAAAAAAGCTTAATAAATAAACCTTCAAACAATCAATTAAAATGAAAATTTAGGCTAATGTATATAGATACGAAATTGCCAATTTAAAACTGTAAGAAAAACTCACAAGATTTGTACAGTATTTTTCTTCAGTTTGAACCATATTTTGTTCTCAAAATACTTAAAGCATAAGGGCTAAAACACATAAACGCGACACGACATCGTGCCCTGCATTTTGAAACGTTGCGACGTTGTCGTGTGGAAATCGAGCATCGTAAGGCGTCCATTACACGCTCATGTAAGCGTCAGTCAATTCCAAAAGTCGTAACTGATGGTTGAATGGTGCAAAAATCATAGTATGGAGATTACTTCATTCAACTATCAGTCAGCGTACTAGACGATCAGTTATCGGTCAGTCACTGTCAGTCCTTCAGTCACAACTTACCTTAACTTGAGATCATCGGAGAATTTGATACTTTTGATGCCCACGAATTCCACCAAATTTTATGACAAATCATTTGCAGTTCAGGCTGTGCATTTATGCGTTGCCGATGCCAGTTAAACAAGCCTCGTTTCTTTTAAAAATAATCTAGTAAAAGACCATTTCCTTTCTCTCTAATACCTTTGTTTCTACATATTCTGATCTTTTCCTTAATTAGACCTCCTTTTATTATTTTTTCATCTTTTTTTTCTCACCCCCTACGAAATTATGTAACATAAATAATATGTATGTATATAAATGTATGTATTTGTAATGTAAAATTCTGACGTCCTTTTATTTTATTAGTAGTACACCGCAGACTACCCCCTTTTAGATTGTTCTTTTAGTCCATCCCAAGGTTGTCTGGTAGAAATCGCTGTCAGCGATAAGACCGCCATTGTACCCAAAGATTTAAGCTCGTGTATAACAATTGTGTGACTGTTTTTGTGTACAATAATGTTTTATTCTGTTCTAACTTACCGTGTAATAGACGCTTAAGAAATGACGGCATGACGTCACACCGTGTCACGACCCACGGCATGACGTCGTGTCGTAAAGACTCACGATGTACACCTGCGGTGTTGCCGCATTTGTAATTCAATTTTCAAAGATGACGGATGATAATGAAGTTTATTACTAATCGAGGAGCGTCAAATCAAATCAAAAGTCATTTATTCAAACCAGGCTGAGAGACAGCACTTTTGAACGTCAAAGTTCTAATAAAGACAGTCCCACAAAAAGGCCCACCCGTCACCTCTTCATAGTGTTTTAGCTGGGAAGAAGAAATGGCACAACAAACTCTACAGCAAAAACGTCGTAATAGAGGAGCGGAGAAACCATAATGTGGTACGTCATCTCGAAGCTCGTCGTAGATTTCCACAATAAAACGTCGCCACGATTCACGATACACAGCACGACGTCGTGTCGACTTAATGTGTTTTAGCCCAAACTGTCAATTATAACAGCTAACTGGGAACTCCAGTCGATGTACATTCCTTCCGTTAAGGAATGCACAAAGTCACTTCACTACTCGCGACTCATTCACATTTCATTTCCGCTCGGCTCCGCCAGCACTTCGAGTGGCGCTGGCCAGTTTACAAATTTGCAACAATTTTCTATTTTCACCGTCCGTCGTTTAAAACGTTATAGTGAGTGGTGAAGGGCTTTAATACAGGTTTGGAAGCTGGCAAGTATCTAAATACTTTACCATCGGATCGAAAAGAAGAAGTACAACTACGACTTTATCATCTTTTGTACTTTTAAATTGTCTTTCAATGTGACTTTTCAATATAATTTTCTAGAAGGTATTTTAGACAGAAAGAAAACAAGTTTATTTGTGACTTGCACAGCAAAAACACTCACTTCGCAATTAATTGACTAATAATAAAAAATAAGAACATAATCTTTTTATACATAAAAAAAATCTCGTGTCACGGTGTTTGTGGTTGCTCCTCCGAAACGGCTAGACCGATTTTAATGATTTTTTTTGTATGTTTGGTAGGTATGAGGACAGATTGTCAAGTATTTTTCACCCTTCTACTCCCACCCTAAATTTTTAACCACAGAACAACGTTTGCTGAGTCAGCTAGTAACAATATACGTATCAAAGACCTGTGTGAGTTCAAAAAGGCAGATTATATCTATCTCAGCATATGCTGCGATATTTTTTTAAAATAACGCAGCGCTGGTATTCTGATAGGGCCTGTTATACCACGGACACGCTCACGGAACACCATGTAAAAAGTAAAACTAATCAAGTTTATCTTTCTTTTTTGTGAGAAATCATCAAAAGACCTCGCTCTGGGTGGAGCGAGATGGTGTGTCAGACTCTAACTGACTAAAACCCAACGTATTCCTTCAGTTGCCTGTGCCAGGCGCCGCGGTGACCCTTTCAAACACACCCACGGCCCTGGCAGAATCAATCAGATCAAGTTAATCTTGGAACTCAATGACTCACGGTGAAGGATAGCGTCGTTTTAAACGAACTTCTTAACTCACTGAATTATGATTGTACTGAATTAATTTTAAAAGTAAATACTTAATTAAATTACCTAAAAAGACGTAAAATGTAAGCACTTCACTTATTTTAAGTAAATTCACACACAAACACAATCACACACACACACACCAACACAATCACACACACACACCAACACAGTCACACACACAATTTCAGTTTAAATGCTCTGATAGGCGTTATAATTATGACCTAAACCCCCTTTTACTTTTACTTTAACATTACATTACTTTTAAATTGCAAATTATGTATAAAGTTCAACCAACCATACCTTAAGCAAAGTAAGCATCGAATAATTTAAAGTATACTATGTCAGTTTTTAGAACTACCTACAAATACAGATAATGAATTGTACTATTTTATATTTTACCTACACTAAGTATGTCTGTATCTGTGTAGTCTGCTGTGCTTTGTTTGGTTAAGAACGTTGTACTCGCATTACTATTTATGCTAAATAATTATATTGTCACAAGTGTAATACTTATAGACCTGTGCGGAGTTTTTGGGGAAAACTGTTCCACCGTAATATAGTTGATACTAGTACGGGGAACGGAGTGAATCAGGTCCGTGAAGGCAACCTTCTCAAGGTTAAGTATACCATAAATGCAGTTTGAAGTGTAACAGAATTGTGCAAGGTTGCTTTATTATTGTTTTACGAATAAAGGTGTTTTTTTTTTTTTTTTTGTTTATGTGGGTTGTTTGAAAAGTATTCGGCCTGATCAAGAAAACAAAAGCCGTATAAAATTAATTTTATTTTTATTTTCGCCTACAAAGCTGACGGTCTGAACCGTTGACAAAAAAAGAGCGGCACTCCGGGAGTGCCAACAGAAGTGAAAACTTTAATAAAAATACCCAACGCGCCTAAAGAAGTTTTCACCTTAATCAGCTACGCGATCCACTACGAGTGCTACGACGCACGTAGCACTTGTAACGGTGTCGGTGGCGCGCGAATTCAATAGTTTTTTCTCATCTCCAAAATGGCCAACGCGCCTAAAGAAGTTTTTACATCAAAATTATTCCTTAGAGTTTGATACATTTCAATGCTCAATTTGCTCTATTTGATTTTTTCTATATTTCGTCGGGTTGCATGACAAATATTTTTTTTATAATCACAACTTATTATCGCACACGTTTCAAACTTTGCACAGTTAACGAGTATGAACTGAACTAAATAATTTAAGTAGTTTCGGTTTTAAGAATCGACTAGATCTGTGTCAGTCCGAGTATTTTTAATAAACCACCTAAGTAAGTACCTACTTATAAAAATTGTTATAAGCAGGTATATCCCCCATTTCGGTAGAGGAAACCACTAAAATCAATCTAACAGTTTATAAACTGTGTAACTGTGTTTAAAAACTTAACTCATAAAGTTTGTTTTCAAAGATATCCATTAATAAGTTAATATTTTTTTAACAAGCAAAACTTCGTGTCTGTTCTGTTGACCGGTGAAGAGTTCATCTATCGGAAGCTAATCCTAAATGTTGTTACAGTTCATACTTACCATAAAAATACATGTAAAACTGAAGCAACATGTAAAAAACAAAAACTCGACTGTCAATAAAAAACCTCTAAAAAGTTCCAACCAGTCACTTTTCAAGCAGTCTGATGCAGTTGGTGGAATTAATTTAAGTTCAATCACAGATTTGAGGCCTACCTATTACGAATCATGAGATACAGCCCGCTGACAGACAGACGGACGGGCAGCGGAGCCTTAGTAATAGGGTTCCGTTGGTTACCCTTCGGGTACGGAACCCTTAAAATTTAACTCTGTAGGATAAGAGGAAAAAAATCTACCTAGCCTTTTCCCAACTAAGATAGTTGGGAAAAGGCTAGGTAGATGATGATGTTTTTTAGAAAAACATAATCATCTGCCTAGCCTTTTTTTTTTTTTTGTAGATGACGATGTTTTTTAGAAAAACATAATCATCTGCCTAGCCTTTTCCCCTTTTTTTTTGTCGGCACGGTTGGCGTAGTGGTTGAGGGTTCGGCTACTGCGCTGCGTGTCGCGGGTTCGATCCCCGCACGGAACAAATATTTGTATGGCCTACAGATAGTTGTTCCGGGTCTGGGTGTCTTGTGTATGTGAGTTTAAATATTTGTAAACGCACCCACGATACAGGAGTAATTCCTAGTGTGGGGCAACGTTTTAAAAAAAAAAAAAAAACTATCTTGGGGTCGGCTTCTAGTCTATCCGGATGCAGCTGAATACCAGTATTTTACATGGAGCGACTGCCTATCTGACCTCCACAACCCAGTTACTGGGTAATACGATACCCCTTGGAAAGACTGGTTGTCATATTTTCAGGCTTATGACGACCCGTAACGTCTGTCAAAGATCCACGATTGACAGCCGAGACCAACGGCTTAACGTGCTTTCCGAGTCACGGAGTCTCGGTATGTAAAAATTGTCACCCATCCATAGACCAACCCCGGCAAGCGTAGCTTAACCTGATGGATCGAACCGTGCAGCTGTTATTACATTAGCCACGAGCTCCTTGAGGATAAGAGGCAGTAGTTCTAATTCATCTTGCAAATTTGGCCCGAACAAACAAACAGAAAGTTAAATAAAAGCCTGTAAAAAGTTTATGCTCTCATCAGTCCACAGAAGAACTATTTCTATAAAATAAACCGAACTAAAATACCAAGTATTTACTTGCTAAATACCAAGAATTTACTTGGGAATTCCCTTTGCCGAGAGCATTTGAACTTCACTGAAAATAGACTGACACTGAACTAGAAATCAAGTCTTTACTGAATGAAACCCCGATTGGTTTCGCTGAACTAGATGAATGAGTGAATGACATTCATAGTACGTGCGGTAGTAAGTTAATTCTACTATAGTTACTACTCGTAGCTGGGAGTTAGGGGAGAGTGGGGTAAGTGTGAACAGCGGGTATTAGGAACTGTGAATTTTTCGGGTTTATATCGCGAAATTATTTCAAAAAACCCTTTAATCATTGTCTTTGCTATAAAACATAAATTTCAGGTTTTTTATACTAAAAGTTAACCCACTTTTCTAAAAATTCTTAATACATGATTTTGAGCCCATTCATACAATAATCCGATGAATTATTAAATCGATATTTACTTTTTTTTTTAAATAATTATTTCTCTTTACAGAATTTGTTATTAACAGTATTTTGCTAGACCAAATATGTAGGTAACCTGGGAATAGCATAATTGTAATGGATTTTTTTCTTAAATCTTGGCGCTTATGTGTTATCAGATGATCAGATGAAATCGAGAAAATGGCTGGGGGTAACTGGATGACATTGGCTCAGGAAAGGGAAAACTGGAAAAAATTGGAGGAGGCCTATACTCGTCGAGAGGTCCCTAATAATTGAAAATATAATAATGATGATGAAAAATATATACCAATGAACTCATTCCCAATTAATTATAACTGCAATTCTTTTTATTTATTATTTTAATGTTTAATTGAACAATTATTATTGAATGTATTATTAATGTATTTTTAAATTATTATGGAGTTAAATGGCAAAATTAGTGTTTTCAGGTAATTAGGAACGCTACATTTCTCATACGAATAATAAGGGTAATTAGGAACACAACTATAGTTTTTTCATCTATTTTCAAACAGGTTTTTTTTTTTTTTTATATACTTAGCTATATTTTAGTAATCTATATAATAATGTAATTAATCGGAATTTAACCATCTGTTTTAATTAATTAATTACTCCAGTTAGTGCAGGGTAAATATGAACGGCAAGGGTTTTGTTTTCCCTTATAATTTTAATTTCATGTGATTTTGTTATTTGTTAGGGTTAATTTCTCGACAAAAGGTCAAGGTCAAGTTTAGTTTTGAATAAAAAATTATAACAATTAACATGGCTTTGCTCATATTATTCTTCATTTCCTTTAGGTGTTCCCAATTACCCCACTTTCCCCTACAGTTGCGGACGGGGCAGTTGAAATTGAAAGTTGATCAGATTATAATTTGAGTTGGTTGCAAGATCAACTTGAATGAAAGTTAGTATTAACTTTATGTTCAACATTTGCGTTTGTAAGAGCGTTAGTTTTAATTACGTTAGTGCAGAGATGCATTATCTGAATGTGATCTTGCATTCATTTTTAAAGTATTGGCTTTTTGCCAGGGTCTATTTTTGTCTATGTTGGTTTCTGTGAGAAATGATGTTTCGTTCAAGTGTAAAATGTTTCAAAGAAACGAGTGATCATGTTTACAAAGCTTCTGTAATAAAAAAACTAAGTTATAAAAAAAGTTCCAGAAAGTTATTAGTTCACTATTAAAGTTTTTTTTTTTTAATTCGATCAATTGTTACATTCTACTTGTTGTTATTTAAGACTATTACGAAAAAAAATGCTATATAAAAAAAAATCTTGCTTGTAACGCTTCATGTCTGGTGGCGCAGTTGTCAATAAATATCTAATGTTATAGTCGATGAAGAATAACTGTATTATAGGGGTTCCCTATCTGAGTCCCGGGGGACGGAGGAACCTGCGCGGCTCACCATTCATCTTAGCTCTCCCGCCTTTATCTCTAATACACGTCATACTTTATTAACTTGACCTTGTTTCTCTACCTACCCTGTATATATAGTCTAGCACTGTCAGTGAGATAATAACTCAAAAAAAGTTTTCGTTTAACTTCCATCTTAAGACCACCGATCAAACTTTTTTAAACTTGTAAATTAGTCTTTCAAAGACCTAAACTTTAAAAACCGTTTGAATATACAATATACAATCAATAACATCCTCCTGCCATAGTTTGGCAAGAAGCATTTTCCGAGTTCCACATTGTTTTACTTATTCAAACAAACTGTTTGTAAGTAAATAAAAGAATTCATTGGCCGGCGAAGTCGAGCGCTGCGATTTTGTTTGCGCTCGGATATAATCATATAAGCTTATCTGTAGCGCATAATCGAGGCTAGTCGCGTGTGCACGGAGCGCGGAGTCCACTGGTTGATCGTGTGGGGTTCGGTGCTCGCGCCGTCAAGTGTCGCCCAAGTTGGCGAGCAAAGTTTGTGCGGCGTTGTACGACCACCCCTCCGCTCGCAGCGATCGAAGTGGCGGCGCGCGCAACACCCCGCGCTCTATATAAAGCGCTACCCTCACACCAATTCCCCACAACCGCAAGAGGACGCGCGCGATCGCCCGCTAAGCCGCTCGCCCGGGGCGCCGCTCTTTCTCTTTTCTCTCTTTTTCTCTGTTCGTCTGTCTCTCGCTGATGCGGCCGCGCTGAGGCCGATGCGGGCGCCGCCATGCCGCGCTGCCTCATGGCTAAGAAGTGGAAGGTGGCCCCGGCGTCGGAGCTGGCCGAGGAGTCCGACGAGGAGATCGACGTGGTCGGCGAGGGGCGCGGCCGCAGCCCCGCGCCCGCCGCCACCGCCCCGGGGCCTTCGCCCAGAGACCCTGAGCCGACGCTCCTCTACAACGGTAAGTGCCCGCAACCCCCAGGTGTCAGCGCTGGTCGCTGGTCGCGCGGTGTCAAGGCCCGCGCGCCCGCAACTAGTGCCAAGGTCTCGCGACGCCGCACTCCAGCACGCGACGCGCCGCCGACGGTCAACAACTCCACATGACAGGCACAGATTCATTTTTTATCACTTACGAACTTACTCCATGCTTGTGCTTTCTGCGACTGTCCCTTTGCGAATTCATTATAATCGACTAAGCTACGCGAGCGATTTCTGTTATTACCTTTTATTTACGCCATTGGCTTTATCATGTAAACATTGTTAATTTGTGTTCTTATTAGTTGATTTTCTGAGTCACAGTAAAGCATAAGCATAGGATAAAGTTCGGAAGCACGCAACAGTCTTGTGTTAGCACGTAGGCACAAGCAGTAGCAACAGTTGCGGAGCGATGTCACGAGCTCGGGGGTCTTGGCACGGCGCCACGGCGGAGGCGCCTCCAGCGCGCCAAACAGCACTAAGTATGACCAACGCACTCCAACTGCCTTTTTATATTTCAAAGTCGCCAAAACTCAACCCCATTCCAAATATGTATAATGTATTTTATCCACCAACAGTTGCAGATACTCTGCTGAACACCGCCGAGTACTTTAACGTCTACGTGTTAAATACTTCCACTCAAACAGAAAACTTCCCAAACGTTTACTACAACATTTTCAAAACTCAAAACCCATACAACGATTGCTGTTATTTGATTTGCAAATAATGTAAGTCACGCGGCTAGCCACCAAACCGCCAACATTTACGAAATATTCCGATATTTTCACTCGATTTTGTTCAATAACATTTTTGTTCGTCCCTCCTGCGGTAGATTACTCTATCAATTTGCGTTAGTTATTTTTACACCATACTGTTTGTTTTTATTTTTGCATTCCATATTGTGGCTCGATGCTTGACCCTTTGAAAAGTTTAAATGTTTTTAAAGCGACAATTAGAACCTTTGCGTTAATTAGCTACGAACTTTACAACTTTAAAACACACGTGCACATTAAAGTTAAAATGAAGAATACTAAATACATTTTAAAACGCATACTAAATATTCTTAAATTTAATACATTTTATAAATTTCGAAGCAAATGAGATGGAATTGACGGCACATCCCGAGCCAAGCCGCATTTACTGAAACGTACCATTGGCCTTTTATTTCACAAAGAAAAAAACATCTTATTCTTTTCCTTGATTTATCATTCGATCGGGTGCTTCGTCAGGGGTTCGATTTGTACCGCTTTTCGTAAAATGCTATTGAGAAAGCAATTGGGCAAATCAAGTTTTTGGATTATGAACTTAATTCAAAGCTTTAACAGTTCTAGCTCTTAGGTACACATTTTAAGTTATATATGAGAAAAAATATATTAAAAATAATTAGACAATGGTGCCGATTCTGTTGTGCATAAACCAAACTTAATTTAGGCTAATGCTATATTTTTCTCTCTAATAAAACAAGAAAGAGACGGACGTAAATTAGAGTTGTCAAATTAAGTTGAACTAATATTTACATACAAATTAAGGGTACATGTAAAAACATGTAGCCTAAAAACACGGTAAAAGCAAGGCGTTAACTAGTTTGACATCTCTAACTTAGTTCATAGTTATAGCCATCCTTTTCACGCACTGCCTTTTAGTAAAAGATAGCGATTCTCTCCTTTTAGTTTACTTATTGAACAAGAGAATCGGAACCAACATCTCTTTGGTATTCTTTATATATCTCTATGAATTCCCTTCACTTTAGTACCTACCTGCATTTTGTAATTTTCAGCTCACACAATTTTTCCTTCAATCACTGAGTTCAGGTTTTCAATGTCAAGCCTATCTAGGCTACAATCACAAATCCATGAACAAAACATTTGTTACCGTGGTTTAAGTCATTAATAAAGACCCGTGTTCGTGCTAGTTTCGCGAGGAAATTGAAATAAATTTGTAATGGACGGACTCTCCTAACATGTTAGTCAAAACCTTAATTGCAGCTGCCAATCTATGAAATTTTAAATTCAATTCAGAAATACCTGCAGTATTTTTCTTAAAAAAAACTACGTATTTAATTAAGTTTGTGGAAACGACTTTTCAGCCTCTTAAATTTATTACTTAACTTGCTACAATTCAAAGCAGAACGACAGATTTTACTATCAAATATGCCACGTTTCTGATAAGTAACATTAAAAAAAAGAATTCATTATTTCAAATCAATGAAATACAACGTTTGTTAAGAAGCAAAGCTTGAACGATAGAACTAAAAACACAAATTGGTTTAATTTAACACATCAATATACAGATCTCCACCTTTAAAACCCAAAGGAAACCCAATACTCTTTTCGGTACTAAACAGCATTCACAGCTGCAAAATAGAAAAGGTTTCAATGTAAGCGGTAAACGCCAGAGAGACACAAAACGGGAATGAAACCGTATTTCGATCATTTAAACCATCTAATAGAATGCTGCCTGCGACATTTCCCCAAAGCCCACAATTTGCGCCGTTCCAATACTGAATGACATAACATGCGTTCGATTAATTAATCATTAGCACTGTGAGGCCCAATTTTCCGATACACGGACGGAATTTTACCAATTATGGCTGACACATGCTCTCGAAATGAGGAATTTAACCGTGAAAACATTTCCCAGAACGCAGTTTAGGTTTGCGTTATGCTGCTGACATGTTTTGGTGTGTAACTCTTAACTTCTAAAATGATAAAGAAGTAAAATTATTCGTTTCCTTTCAAAATGTAAAAGATGATCTGAGAGTACTAATCTGATTCCGTAAATTCTGCTGCGTTGTTTAATTCCCTATCGATTGACATACGTAACGTCAAAATCAATCTGCCTAGCCTTTTCCCAACTATCTTGGGGTCGGCTTCCAGTCTAACCGGATGCAGCTGAATACCAGTATTTTACATGAAGCGACTGCCTATCTGACCTCCACAACCCAGTTACTGGGTAATACGATACCCCTTGGTAAGACTGGTTGCCATACGTAACGTATTTCGTCAAAAAAATTACTTACTTGGTGTTAGAACTAAAGCAATGATAAAAAAAAGAAAGGCTACTTTCTTACCCGAAAATGCACGATCCATTGGTTATGGGGGCTAAGCCGGGGGATAATCTAGTTTAATAGTTTAGTAGTTAGTTTAATAAATTAGTAGACAGAAAAATAATGTAAGTAAACAAGTCTCTTGTCTCATCGACTTTTCTTGGCACTATGAGATATTTTGTAACTTGACAGAAAATAGTAGTGAGTAGGTACTTTCCGACACTCGATGAGGTTCTACAGGGTGTAACGAAAATGGGTGCTCATATTTAAGGTACTGCATCTGCCCATGGAAATGAATAAATTTCTTCAAGAAATTCATAGAAAATTCCCAAAAAAATTGGACTTCCAAATACAAGTTATCATCAGCTGATCGAATAAGTATGGTAGGTCCTATTTGTCGGAATTACTATGATTGTCATGAAGATAGTGTTCATTTCCACGGCCAGAAGCCATATTTATAATAATACCTCCCCATTTCCTTTGTACCCTGTACCAGTCACTGTATTGATGATGTTAATGAATTAATTACATTTTAATGAAGTTCGTGAATCATTATTTTCCTGACAGTATATTAATTACTGCCATTTCCAACAGTCGTGTGGGTTTACGAACGACGTGAAGCGTATTTTGAAAGGTTATAATATTGTTCTACAGTTCATTGCCCTTATTTAAATAAATAAACGCATCTTTTAAGACCTAGCCCCAATTTCTGAATTAAGAGTTGGAAATTCAGTATTATTCAAACTCTAGACTGAAAACGAACTTAGGTAATGAAGTAGGGCTTTATAGTTTCTGAAACAAGTAAGTGGTGGATACCATCCTGTTAACCATAAGTTTTGAATTCAGACCCCGGGCTTTTATTTTCTCTAAGAATAGCTGACTGTACGATGTAAACTCACAGTCAGTCAGACAAATAAGATGTTATTTCAAGGTATTTTAAATAGGCACACCATGAACCATAACACGTATAAAGGGACGCTGTATGTATCCCTGTACGTTCGCATCTTATTATAAATGCGAAAGTAAATGAGTCTGTTTGTTACCTCTTCGCTTCTCTAGACATATATGTTTAAACAAACAATGTTACGCCCTAACTAACAAAGTCAATCATTCCGTCTACACAATGAATTACTATTTTCGTCCCCGTGCGCAAGTACAAACGACAAAGTAACAAGCTTACTACCTAGACAAATTGGCGTGAACATTGAACCGATTCGCAGTTAATGGGCTGCTGACAACAATTGCTCAGCGCCGGCTCCCAATCAGTGGCCAGCCTAATATAAGAGATCAGTGAGCCTTAGGCGAGGCTGCTGTCTGCGACCGACCCCTTTTGGGATTGATCCGGTATATTAGGAGTTTCGGTCTAACTGTTTTATAGATAAAAAAACTTTTTTACAAAAAATACAATCGACTTGTAAAAATTACAAAATAACTTTATTTGCGGAAGTCGGTGTTTATATTTTGTTTCTTAGTTATTTGACACCGACTTCCGAAAATAACGTTATTTCGCAACTTTTACAAGTCGGTTGTATTTTTTGTAAAACAGTTTTTTATTTTTCACTTTTTAGTTGTTGTACCACAGAAGTAAAACTAAGTATTAAAGTTTTGCCCGAATGGATAACGCTACGAGTGCTACGACGTTAGGTACTTTTTATGGCAATGCAAATTTAGAATTAGTTTAAAAGTCAAATAGAAAATTCTGTTTTGTTTTGTGGCAAGCTCGCTTGTTTCAATACAAGCGATTTACTACTTCGGAGGTTACCGCAGTACGAAATACTGAATATGCTATAATATATTGTCGTTTAAAAATATAGCATATTCAGTATTGCGTTCCGGTGTTAATCCCTCTTATTCAATCGACAACACACCTCTAATTTATGACAATCAATAATATTTTGAGCTCGAATTTGTGTTTATTTCATTTTTTCTTAATGTGTCAATTTGACATCTAAGCTCATGTTAAGAAGTACCTACTGATGAAGAAGTCTCACTCAAACAATATCTAGCGACGTAGTCTCAGAGTGTGCACTTCTAGTGTGTATAAAAAGAAACACTGAACCGCAATATCTTGTATTTATTGATAGTCATCTTTTTTATCTATAAAATATTAATACCTGAAGCGTAAACTTTCCATCCCTTTTTACGAAAATCACACGGACAGAGGAGTATGAAATTTGGCACAGTTATAGTTTATAAGGAGAAGGAGTGCAGAAACCTAATATTTTTTTTTACTTTGTCTCTGTCACCTCTGACATAGACTAGATTCAAGACCAAACCAATCTATAGTGCTATTCTATAAAATCTCACCGTGAAAACTTAGGTGAAGTGAGCTGTGAATCCAATCTAGGTAGGTAGGTACCTAAGTTTTCGCGGTGAGCTGTTAACAGAATCGACCAGCTGTAAAGGTTTATGTCTGTCTGTATTTGACAATAGAACCACAACGTTCAAACTTAGAATTTAAATGAGGTCGACTTTCGACATAAGGGCGACCACTAGTGACTATAAAATTCACTCGCGCCTATCGGCCTCAGACAGCCTACCTCCATTTATCTGTTTTCTCATTTTATTTATTTTAAAACTTGAATTAGTGTTTATTTCTTTTATCATAACTAGCTTCTGCCAGCGGCTTCACCCGTATGGTAAAAAGTAGCCTATGTTTTAATCCAGGTTATAAACTATCTGTGTGCAAAATTTCAATCAAATCCCTTCAGCCGTTTTTGCATGATTGATACACAAACATACAAACTTTCGCATTTATAATACTCGTATTAGTAGGACTAGCTAGCCCCGTGAACTTCATACCGCATCAATAAATGAATCCGTTCTCGAGATACGAATAGGTATCATCAAATAACCTGTTCCATACAAACGAGGTTTTTTTCGTAATTTTTCCGATGTTTTAATACTTATTCTGCTATTTGGGGTGAAGAAAAATCCTACAAATCAAAGATCATAAAAATCGGTGCAAAGTTCTACATAAAGACAGCTAACTAACCCGACTTCGTTTTATAATTATTTTATTTATAACTAGCGACCTGCACCAGCTTCGCATGGGTAAAACTTATACACCTAAACCTCCTTCTTCTCATGAATCACTGTCTATTGGTGAAAACCGCATGAAAATTCGTTCAGTTGTTTTTGAGTTTATCGCGTACAAACACGGCGGAGGACTTTGTTTTATAATATTTAGTGATGTGTCATGGATTCTAAACTCTCTAAAGAATCTCTATAGTAGGTAGATACCTACGTTACTTCAGATACAATATGAATTTATTAATATTAAACGCCTGGGTGAAAGAAGATAAATAAATCCATAGGAAAACTGTCAGGGTCAAAAGTAACCTTGTCCTAATCTAGACCCAGGGCTTCCTTTTAACCCAAATTAGCCGTTAAGGCGAGACTAAGTAACACATTATAAAATCTAAACTTCCCAACATTCAAACTATTATTAACCGACTTCGAAAATAGAGGAGGTTCTATGTTCGACTGTATGTTTTTTTTTTGTCCACCGATTTCTCCGTCAGTTGTAGACCGATTTATTAAATTCTTTTTTTATCCGAAAGAATATACTTCCGAGGTGGTCCCTTATAAATCTTATCGAAATTGCTTTAGCGCTTTTTGAAAAACTGAACAAAACCGTTTTTTTTTTAGTTTTAGTTCTGGGGTATAGCAACTAAAACGTGAAGAATAAAAAACTTTTTTACAAAAAATACAACCGACTTATTGTTTACAGACGACGATTTTTGTTTATGTAGAAGACGTTTTTTGTTTATATAGCTATTACAGGTATAGTTGCTATATCACACGAAGGCGTCGCGGTGTTGAATGTGAAAGCCCAGAGCGAAAAATTGTACGTGAACCTACGTTCATGACTACGCTCTGAGCTCTCGGAGTCATAGAAAATAACTTACGGACACAGAAACAATGTGCCCGTGAAACTACATACACATCCGGGTACAACCCGTCTTCGTGAAAGAGAATATCTATTCTAGCCTTTTCTGCAAATAAAAGGCTGTTTATACATCTAAGAAGAAAATGCTATAAACTCACTTTCCGAAAAATACTATTAAAGATTTTTAGGATTTTTTTTTAGAACTACATTTTCAAAAAAAAAAAAACAAACTAGTATTAGAACCCACCCTACCTTTTCCTTTAATTTGAAGATGCATTAACTCAACATCTGACGATTCCTTTGACGAGACAACAATTAACAAGACATATACCTATACGTACACTTTAGCATTCCACCCTTACGAGTATAATAACGTGGGGCTACAGCGGGTATAGCAAGCCCCTGTAACAGAACCCTCTCTGCCGGCGATCGATAGCTTTCCACTAATGGACTGGCCACTGTATCTCCCAGTCCTGCATTAACCTTAAGAGGGTCACATTTTTGTTTCAAATTAACCTAAAATTGGAAATAAAACGAGAACTTACTTGAGGTAAATACCTATTTATCTCAATCACTAAATTATATACTTACTACTTTTTCAGTGGTTTTTCTATTCTACAGTACCTACCACACATTTTTGGGAATATTAAGTTAATAGTTTAAAAAAACCTGGCACTCCGGGAATACCGTCAGAAGTGAAAACAAAAAATTTGAACAAAAATGCCCAACGCGCCTCACGATCCGCTATGAGTGCTCGTAGCGAATCGCGTAGCGGTGTCGGTGGCTTGCGAGTTCAATTGAAGCCTAATTTATTTGATCGCCTAAAGAAGTTTTCACTTCAAAAACATTTTTATTAAACACGCTTTTATACCGGCTATCACAATTAAATGTGTACACACAATTTCGTGTCCATGCTGTTGAGCAATGAAGAGTTCCTTCATCCGGAGCTAATCTTTGATGTCAATTCTGGTCATGCTTACCTTAAAAATGCATTGTCATTGAAACTAAACCACGACATAAAAATTCAACTCCGTAAGCTAAGAGGAAGTGGTTATAATTCGACTTGCAAGAACAGAACAGAACAGAATACTCTTTACATGATGTACATAATCATACAAATTACGAAAAAATTATGAAGAAAACATTACCCGAACATACAAGGTGGCGCAAAATTAATCACCCTATCGGAAGATGCTATAATTTTTGCAAATGGCGTCGTACGTCAATCATATTTGACATTTGTAAACGAGACAGCTGAAGAATACATACAGACAAGCAATGGAGCGTTAGACTCCGCAGGAGCGTAATTGTGTCGATTTTTTTTATCAATAATCTGTCGGTGGCATGATACTTTGAATTTTTTTTTTTTTATCCCAGACTTTTTTCTTTGGAGCTACTTGAAGTCCCGGGTTTATGCAAACAAGCCTCAGACAATCGCAGCCGTTAAGGAGAATATTCGCCAGTAATGCGAACAGTTATCACCAGAAATTCTTGCGGAAAGTCATACAAAATGCGATAAAACGGGAACAAATGTGTATTAACACTGGCGGCAGCCACTTGACATATCACCACATAACAGAAAAAAATGTAACGGTCCAAATAAAGATTTCCATCACTCAAAATATATTTTTTAATGTATTACAACAATTATACAAAAACAAAATTGGATAATTAATTTTGCGACACCTTGTACATACAAACATTGCAAGTTAATAAAAAGCTATAGTTAGTAAAATATACCTATGGCTCTACTCAGTGGTTGTATAGCTGTGTATAAGTGAAAGAATTTTACAAGCATATAAACACACAAACAGCTTTATCTCTTCACTATACTATAAAAATCAAAGTCGCTTTCCGCGTCTGTCTGGTCTCGACTAATTCTTCCTAAACCACGCAATGGGTTTTAATGCGGTTTACACTAATAGAAAGAGCTATTAAACGAGCAAGGTTTGTGTGTTGGTATAATTTGTACCCGTCCAGAGCCAGGCAGGTCGCTTGTCTCATATAAGTTTAAATTAATATTGTTCGGGCCCCGTCTCATAAGAACCCATTCTCATGTCTTTACAGCGTGTAACATCAAACTCATCTTTAATAACTTTATCCTATTTTATAGGTCATTGGCATTTCCGGCATTAGTCATAAACACCTACAAGCGTCTAACTTTATTCTGTAGTAGTACTAAAGTCATAAAGCTCGTAATCTTGTACCATGAAACAATATTCTCCTTCTATACGTAGTCCAATTTATATTTTATAGCACGGAATTATGGTGCTTATTGTTCCTAGTTTATACATTTACTAATAAACTTAAAACAGATTAAAGTTGAGTTTTGCACGTATACGTTAGTAATAAGTATATAAGAAAAAATATTATCTACTAGCACTTTGCCCGCGACATCGTCCCCGTGGATTTCAAAATTTTATTGCCTATGACACTCACAAATAACGTGGCTTTCTATTGGTAAAAGATTTTTAAAATCAGTTCAGTGATCCAGAGATTACCCCCTACAAGCTCACAAACTTTACCTCTTTATAATATTAGTATAAATTAGCGCCAATAAGTTATGACTACTTTCCAATTTTCATAAAAAGGCGCTTTTCTCGCATACGCATCGTTTATTTTTTAGGAAAGAATAATAACGAAATAAATTTAAAAGTTTTCGAAAGAGTAAATAGAAAAATAAACAGAATAGAAAGTTTGATAAAGAAATAATGTAAAGAGACAGTGTTATTCGCTATTTCGAACAAAGCTAACAGGGATCGCTGCGAAAAGTCACCGAAAGACCTATTGGAATATGGTCTTAGAACTACTGACTTAATTGCTTGAATGAGTCAAAATGTTAAACAATAAACAGCATAATTTGCAGGATAATAAGAAACTTAATAAGTGTCTGAAAATAACAAAACAGATTAGGGAGTGATTACGCCAAATATGTTTAAGTCTCATATAACAAGAGGCGAGCCTATAGTAGTCGATCTGGCATAAATCCTGACTCCGGCCCACTAATTAGTAACCCATCTGGGAAAAACCCAATAAAACTTTGCTCGACCGGGGACTCAAAATCGGACTACAAGCTACATGGAGGACCACATGCTCCGCAGTAACATTTCTGACCAATAAAGCAGTCCCAGTAACTGAAAATATTTTGCTACGTTCTGTTTCTGCACCACCCTTGGGTCGACTGGTAGAAAATGCCTAAAGCACCTTTGAACGATGTCTCTTACTAGTGCATGTAGTTTTAATAAATATAATATTTTCACGATAATTAGATCTCACACAGTTACTGCATGCATTATTAACAGATATTTACTTATACTAAAAGGTGTAACCCCCTAAAGCAGGTCACCTCATTCGCGCTACAGCATTAGACCAAATGTAGTGGCAGACATGTTGCTAGCCCTTGTTTGTCTTTCGTGGAAAAAGCTTGCTCATTAAATGTACAAAGAAGTTACAAATTTATCGTAGGTTTCACTCCATGAAAGGTAAAAAGTGAACACATAACATATGTAATTATGTATTCCGTGTCAGTAAAAACAGTTAGGTGTAAGGAAAATACATATTTCGCCAGTTTTGTGTAGTACCCACGAGGCGAGCTTATAGCCAGAAATCCGGTGTAGGAGAGAGAAGGAGCTACACAGGCTGTATAGCACTATCCCTTTCTTATACTGAATTCATTACGATTTTAAGACGTCATGTTAGAGCCCCAGGTTGTTACTGAGAAAACTGTATTGGAAAAACCGAATAATACTAAACGAATGACCGTAATAATATGTCTTACAGATGCTTTATTACGGGTAGAAATTAATCTAAATCACGAGCACACCCGTAACTAAAATTACCCAATAAAAACGGATGTATGGTCTGACATCCTACAAGTAGTTACTTTGTCAAAGTACTTTCACAGAACAAGCGCACAATACTTAGCTTGCTACACGTGCTAGGTCACCTGACCGCCAGCCTGTGGGGGCCAGTACACACGCTATGCTTTCCTGTTGGCGGTTTCCTTTGACTCCGATCGTAAACCAACAAAGTAGTTCATACTTGTTATATATATACACTTGTTGACGAAATTTATGTTGCTAGGTGACCGTGTACCAAAGTTAAGGGTTATAAAGTTTAGGTGACTTGGAGTTTGGAGCTGTTGCGCGTAGCCAGAGACCTAGTACCCCCGTTAGAAGGCTTTTGAAAGTTTTAAAGTTTATCTGTTTATGAAATATTCTAGAAAGTGAATGCAGGAAATATAGGAGCAAGGTTCAACGTGCATTGTAAATAATGAATACCAAAAAACATCATCATTTGCCTAGCCTTTGCCCAACTATCTTGGGGTCGGTTTCCAATCTAAGCTCGTTCGTTGCAAGTTAACACTATGGTGGACAGTAAACGGCTTTAGGCGTCATAACAATAAAATTTGTATTGTATCTCGTTCAAGTGTTAATTAAAAGCTTGTATTAATAAAAAATAGGGATATTTTCGCCTCACTATTACGTTACACGTCATAGATTAACAGGACAGGGTGTCGCATAGCGACATGACGACAAACGTGCCACATTGCGACCATCTACCTGCCTTTTAGGTGCCTATAGTGCCGATTCTGTTGTGCACAAACTAAACTTAATTTAGGCTATTGCTATCTTTTTCTCTCTAATAAAACAAGAAAGAGACTGACGTAAATTAGAGCTGTCAAATTTAGTTGACCTAATATTTCCATATAAATTAAGGGTACGCTTAAAAACATGTCGATTAAAAACACGGTAAACGCAAGGCGTAAACTATTTTGACATCTCTAACTTAGTTCATAGCAATAGCCGTCCTTTTCAAGCACTGCCTTTTAGTAAAAGATAGCGAATCTCTATTTTTAGTTTAGTTAATGAATACGAGAATCGGCAATCGGAATCGGTATCTTTGAGTAACCAAACGTCTTCACTACCTTTAACGAGAAGTAAAGTACGGAGTATTTCTCAAAGATAATCAAATCATCTCCAAAAAGAGAGGTATATAGTTATATACAAAGATTAGCAACCACTAGCAAAGTCTTGAATAATCATTTCAGCCGAAAAACATTAAATACTGATTAGCCCCTCTCCCTTCTGTCCCTCCGAACGTCTCGTCACATCGACCGGTCCTGTACTTCTTGAATCTACCGAATACTAATTGCCTGACTAAACTGATAATAGGGCAATTGGTTTCAAGACCCACCATCAATTGTAGTGTCAATTATAAATGACTCAGGTGCTTTTGTGCCGCGTCTACATAATCAATGTTTTTAATTGACCTTGACCTAGAAAGTCAGCTCTTATCCAAATGTTCGGCGAGAGACCTAATTTACATTAATCCTCGGCTTGGTTTAAAAATGTTTCATTGGACTGCTATAATTTTACATTAAGGCTTAAGTTACCGTAATTTTACATAAGGGTTTATAAACGTCATAATGGCGGGACTAATTCTTATAAATTGAAAGATTCTACCACGTATATTTAGTACCCATTTAGTACTGTTTTGTATCTATCCTTTCAGTCAATCTTTAAAAGATTTGGCTTCAAAGTTTAGGTTAGAAATTCTTCGAGAAGAGTTATGCAAACGACTTCATTTTAATTCAAATTCAATTCAAATAGCCTTTAAGTTACAAACTTACAACTATTTCACAGTAAAAATGTTGTAGACATCGGTAGCAAGTTAGTTTTGCTTACCAGTACAGGCCTCGTCATTTTTTTTTCTCAATTTTGCTTCAGGCCCCTCATTTTAATAAGACGAGCTAAATGCTACTTCTCACTGTAAACTTCCAAACATTTTTTAGATATCTAAAGAAACGTTTTTCAATAGGAAAGGGGATGAATACAGAAAGGGATAACAGCTGTGTCAATACTTGAGCAGCTTCGTTCATTTCGTTTTCTGCAATCGCAAGTTACGAGTAGGTACTTGTACCAAACCTCGGGTGAAAGTTCATGAAAAGGTCTCAATAGAGAACCAACCTTTTAACATTTCATTCAATGCCTTTTTCCAATTTAAGTTTTTGAAACTTTGCTATGATAACTATCGGAGGGTAAAAATCCTCCAAGTCATCTTGGAGGACTTTTATAACTGATTTTTGCCTGAGCTCGCCCGAACATATTTTAATAGTGTTCAACAAGGTTAAATGTGGGTGTACCAGGACCTACACTTCTACCTTCCTTTGCATGATGCTGTACAAGCACAAGAACCATGTCTTAAGCAATTTACGGAAAAAATCTAACTTGTAAAACCTTCTTACTGTTATTATTCTGTGCATTCTACACAGAAGGTTTTACAAAATAACACCTAAATGATAACATGTAATCTTCGTTAAAAGAAAAAAAAACTGGTTAGTGCGTGTCGGGCTTCGTACGAGTACATTTACGGTTCATTTGTATGGCTTTGAGTCAACAAGATGCTCTGTAAAAATTTGAAGACTGTAGCCCCAACCATTTGGCTGTAAAACCTGTGTGACATACAACAGACAGACCGACAGACAGACACGTGAGTGACAGCAATAGGGCTCCGTATGGACCCTTCGGGTACTCAATCCTTTTTTGTTTAACTCTAAAAACATGTCTAGAGAAAAACACAAAGAGTTTCCCTGCCGTCTATGTCAGCTCTACACACTATTAAAACGTTTAGGAAAAATAATGGGTAGAATAAGTGGATTTCAGCTTCGGAAACTGTCTTTTTACACCGATATATTGAGAACCTCCTTTTTGAGATCGGTTAAAAAGAAACGACAACGAAAGATGGAATAAAAAGTAAACAAAAATCGATTTCAAGCAGAAGAATATAATTATCTGATTGCTGAATATTTTCGGGAACAACTCATATTCAATTTTCTCACCGACAAAATAACGAACGAGAAAAACTTTTGACTAGACTTGCAAATGATTCGGGCGCTCAGGTTTGTTTAACGAAGCATTTGACTTAATTCGCTCAAACTATCGTGTCTGTCTCTCGAGAGCACTAACCAACGATCAATGCATATTCTGAGAAACAAATATCATTGACTGCGGGATAAACGATTAATTAAAACGTAACCGCGACTGTCGGGGCTCGTCGACTTTTTGTTTTTGGGTTGACACTTAGCATAGATTTATCTATTCATTTTATAAAACAAGCTTCTGAGACATACGAGTATAAGTACTTTTACTTGTTAGAAGGTTTTGAGTGAGTTGCAATGATATTGTGCACAAGATATATTACGTTCATAGTTACCGACGTTTAAAATCTGGTCGCGTTGGTATATCTATACCTATACTGATATAGAGCATACATGTTGACAAGATCTACTAATGAATAGTAGCTACAAAAAATAGGATAAGCACGTAAGTCAAAGAGATACCTATCATTTGAACAATTAAGCTTCAAATGTTCAGTCGAAGCATACACAAAATGTCCCAGTTAGGACAGTTTCGAGTTTTCACAATGCGCGCACTAGAAACATACGTGCTTCATTTTATATATAATACTAGCTGACCCGGCAAACGTTGTTCTACGATTAAAAAATTGGGGGGTGAAAAATACTTCACGACCTATTATCATACCTACCAATACACAAAAAAAAACATTAAAATCGGTCAAGCCGCTTCGGAGAAGTGCAACCACAAACACCGTGACACGAGATTTTTATATAATAGATTATTGGTAGGTTATAAGTAAACGATTCATTCCGGTTGAACATATTAAAAATTGCACTAAAGTACCTAAACCTTACTTTGCTAAACATCACTGTAAGTAAGTATTCCTTCCAACATTACATAAATTTTTTACATTTTTTATCATCGTGTGGATTCGCGAACGCCATTTTGACAGCTATCGAAGCTGTGAATAGCAATTCATCGCTTGACAAGTGCCAGACGCGAATATACCATTTATCACAGAAAACTTTTTAAAGCCCATTCGGCTGATTGATATGACGATGCCCCGAGAGGAATATCCGTTATTTTTATTATTCAATAAATTTGAAAGGCCTTACCTTCATATTTCGTTCGAGAAATACGTTTAAAATTCGAACAGCAAAACTTTTTAATACCAAACGTGAAACAAATTCTAAAACTGCCAGTTACTTATTCGTTCGATCTCAAACTTTGAACTTTGCGTTTTCTTTCAAAGCAATGAGATAAGATCATTCAAAATATTTATTTATGAATAACTAGCTTCTATCAGCGACTTCTCTTTCGTGGAATAAGTACTGCCACCTTCATAAATTATATCATAAATGTGCTATTCCAGACTACATTTTATTTCTGTGCCAAATTTTATCCAGATCCGTTCAGCTTTTAACTTTTAAATGACTTTGAAAAAGGAGGAGGTTCTATGTTCGACTGTATGTATGTTTTTTTTTAAATGTCCACCGATTTCTCTGTTAGTTATGGACCGATTTTCTATTTTTTTTTTATCCGAAAGAGTATTCTCCCGACGAGGTCCTATATAAATTTTATCGAAATTGCTTCAGCGCTTTTTGAAAAACTGAACAAAATCGAAAAATACGTATACATAGATGACGTTTTGGTTTCCTCCAATTACGAGTATGTTTAAATTTCACGTTCCATGTTATTGGGGTTTTTAGTTCTGGGGTATAACAACTAAAAAATTAAAAATTAAAAACTTTTTTTTCAAAAAAAACAACCGATTTCCGAAAAAGAAAATCAAAATTTTTAAAATAACTTTAATTTCGGCAGTCGGTGTTTGTATTTTATTTCTTCGTTATATGAATAACGAAGAAATAAAATACAAACACCGACTTCCGAAATAATTTTTTTTGTGTGTTTTCTTTTGTAATAGTAGGTACCTGTCGCAAGGCGCGCAACCAACTAAATGAAGGATCAAGTCACTCAGTTCCTAATACGCTGCTGCAGTACTAAAAGGTGTTTTATAGAGGTGTAGAATTTTAAATTGAAATAGAAATATAAATTAATTTCTATGAATAACCGTTAACCGTTGGATTGTATGGAAAACTTTGACAATATCACGTGTAACAATGGTCGCCAAAGTGTCTCAGTGTTCTGTACGATAGATAGAATGCAAATGTTAGTAACGGGTGTATTGTTTAGAGATGGAGAACTTTAAATTAAAATAGGTAAATGTTTTTAATATCTATGAAATTGACTTTATTTGAGGGATAATTTTATGGCATTTGTGTTTTATTTCGGGCATGTTGTGATAATGACGACTCTAATGCGATACAATCCAACGGTTATTCATCGATCCCATACTCATGACAGCCGATACTTGTGCTCAGTGCAATTGCATGGCCACGAATATCTCTAGCCGCTGCCAGCACGGGCATTCCATGCTCTATGGTCTATCGTAACACAATGCCCACATAATTTCCTCTGACATTCACGCATTTGTAGCTGATTGCAACACCTCGTATGAGGGTGGGTTTATGGTCATTATATGACCAACGAGCCGTGCTCACTTCGCCTCGAAAATGTCCGCTCAAATCTAACGAACCGGCTCGCTCAACCGAAAACCTTTTGGACCTATTATATCCGTCTGAAATCTGTAAGGTTTAGTAACAATACATTTTGTCGAGCTCTCTATAACGTCCAATATATTAGACGGTCAGTCGGGTGTGCGACATCGTGGCTTAACGTATGTTATTAAGGTCTAAATTGTATTAGCACTAAAGTGTGTATTTCCTACTCGTGCTTTTCTGGGATATCGCTTTGCATCACATTTGCATCGAGTTGTACAATAAAATGTAGCAATAGTGAAAGTTATTTTTAAATAGTCTTCTTTCTCTACTTTACTTTAAATACAATGTGCACGGAGAAGAATTCAGAAGTTGAATTTAGTTACATAACTATAGGTCATCAAGGAACTGGATGTCTATTTCATAATTTCCATAGGCTCCTTCATAGGAATCTTGCATTTTTCAGGATATGGCACTCGGCGATAGTGTATATTTTTAACACTGAAAGAATTTTTGGGATGAAAACTTTACAAAGATAAAAAAGAAATCCCAGATAATACTTTGTTTATCGGATAAATTGTAGACTATTGAATTTAGATGACATTTATTGTGTTTGAAATTATCTGTCTACAATAAAACGACGGCTTATTATCGAATAAAGAACTAAGCCAATTTTATGGTTTTTGTAATATACCTAGATCGATTCTTCTATTTTTTTCGAGGTATTGCTATAACTGGGGACGTGTATAGCTCAGTGGTGGGTACTTCTTGAGATTGGTCTTATGTTCAGGAGTATAATAAAGGAAACACAGGAACGCAATATTTGATAAGTTATCCTATAGATACCTATTTTAAATATCTTTTATATAATTACTAATGACCCACCCCAGCTTTGCAATGGTACAAATTATACATTTAAACCTTTCTCATGAATCACTCAGTCTACTGGTGAAAACCGGATGAAAATCCGTGCAATAGTTTTTGAGTTTATCGCGAACAGACATACAGACAGACGCGGCGGGGGACTTTGTTTCATATTATGTAGTGATAGTGATAATTCGGCCTGACAGCCGTCCTCAATCTATTTGTATCACCATCTTTTATATGTTAAAACTCGAATTAGTGTTTATTTCTTTTATTCATAATGTGCCAAGATTTCTGAACCCTCTAAGGAGGTCCTGATGAACGAGTCTCTACGGTATTATGCTTGTAGGCCCGGCCACATAGTTTTTATTTCGGCGCACGTTTCCAGGGCCACGTGAAGCGCGTATCGATTCCCGACCCCAACCGGATAAGACCAATTAAGTAACGCGTTTCGCTTGCCATATGGTATTACAGCTATATATATATATGCGTATCTTTTGTTGTTAAATGAATATAGAACACCTGTCATGCTTTATTGTACAAACTACCATAGATAATACGCAACAGTACATTTTCAATTGTATAATTAATCAATCATTGTAAAATTAATATTAATCTGACAGTCCGAATGAAAAAACGGAACCCTTATAGGATCACTCGTGTGTCTGTCTGTCTGCCCGTCTGTCACAGCCGATTTGCTTCGAATCTGCTGGACCGATAGAGTTGAAATTTGGTACACATATGAATATCTGTGACCCAAACACGGACGTATACCCTAAATAAATTAATTTGGAATGTGGGCGTCAATATTGGGGTGAAAATCGGAAAATTAAAAATCAAAGTTTTTCAAACTGTGTCGTGCGACATATCAAATGAAAGGGCAGATTGTGAGGGTCCTGAATATATTATTTTCATAATTTTAAAATATATAACTTTGAAGTTATTTAGGGAAATAGATGAAAAATGAACATTCCACCTCCTTTTCTCTGAAACCACTGGGCCTTTAATTTTGAAAAAAATACAGAAAGTGGTTCTTTACTTATAGATTACAGGCAAACCTGTAAAGTGGGGGCAGTTTAAAAAAAACCTGAAAATAATATGATTTGTTCGGAACCCTTTGCGCGCGACTCTGACTCGCTCTTGGCTGGTTTTTTACTGTGGATTCAACAACAACATCATCATCAACCATTTTGGCGCAGGCGTAAGGTACTCGCTATTCAATTTTTATTTCTGTGTATTTGGTGATTGTCGCGAACTAAATATGTTTTCTGTTCTTTTATTTCTAACATACAACCAATGCATGGACTGGAAATACGTTACATTAGGGTTAGTTCGTAGTGTGCTGTTTCAAAAGGTTAAACAAGGGTCTCTATCAACACTGTTAAGATTTACAAAAGCATGACTTAGATAGAATGCTCCATAAATGTAGTCAACTAAATTATATGTTACCGATACAATATTGTAGAAATCATTTCGTAGGATGGAAGTCGTTTCGTTGAAAGCGATAATTTAAAGGCAACACTTATTTGAACAAAACAATAATTTGAACGGATTTAATTGAAAATATCTAAATATTTTCGTCTAAAAAAAAGTTTAAAATCCGTCAAATTAGAAGAAATCAGTAAATATTTATGCTACTACTTTTTCCACACGATTTTATTTCAATGCTTGCCTCCAGCAACTGTTATACGATAGTGTGATTAAATTTTTTACGTCCCAGACCCTTGCAAACATAGCATCTTTCCGCAAACATGTACCTGCAGTAAGCCGAGTGTTTGTCCCGAGGGATCGAAGAGAACTCACTCTTGAGCACACAGGACTCGGCAATTCACCACGGAGCTACTCTCTCCCGTGACCCTTGTAATGTGTTGATGAAGACTAGTCGAGGGTAACGTTTGCAATGTGGCGATTGACAGACGTCATGTTATAGTGTCTTGATTTGATATGATTTTTTCTTTCCATTTTTAATTCGGTCTTAACCAATACTAAGTATATTAAACTGTAACTTTAACGAACACAGTTCTTAGCATATCTATATATGGGCAGTTAGTATAATGATGGTACCCACACTCTGACGTGAAATGATACAAGTAAATGTATCTCAAACACTAAATAACCGAGATAGCTTTTCTAAGAATCAGTGTAACTATGTATGATCCTTTATGGTGTTTTCTATTTAAGATTCATCCAATTCCCATCGTATGCAACTAGTTTCATGTACTCGAATCACCTACCGCGCTCACAAATTCTTCAACGAAAAAAACACACACTACAAACATCTATCACCCTTCTTTTTTAGTCGGTAGTTAAATTCTTTCACTGGCTGAACTTCGCCTCTAATACATCTCAATTTACCTCCTTTGTATAAAGTATCTTTACTGAGTTGTGGAGGTGTCTGACCTCCACAACTGTCAATCGCTCCATGTAAAATATTAGTATTCAGCTGCATCCAGTTAGACTGGAACCCGACCCCAAGATAGTTGGGAAAAAGCTAGGCAGATTGAATTTTGTATAAAGTAATCTTTCAACAAAATATGCAAAACCATTTACTGAACCTAATCACGACAAATTACACGCTACAAACTATTCATACCTACCGTTGTAAGTAGAAAAGCAATCGCTGGGACGTACTGGGCCAATCGACAGTTTAATGGAGTTCCATTAAACTGTTGATTGGCCCAGCACGCCCCAGCATGGCGCAGGCATACTGGGCATCTAATAGACATAGCGATTCACATAGTAATGACATGTCAATAACAAATATTCGATGTTTTGAGAGATGTGTTGCATTGTAACTGTTTAATGGTTACTTTGGCTTGCAGACCTTGCAATATTGGAGGCGTAATACTATGCGTTATATTAAACAAGTTTTCATATAAACCCTGTAACAAAACAGTTGAAAAGCTAGATTATATGGATGACGTATGGAAAATCTTTCATAATAAAAGTTGTTCAGTATGCCACGGAGTAAAAAATGGTGGGACTTCAATAATTCTTTCAACTTGTAAGCCGTCGCTGCTAATACCAACTAACGAAGTATGCGGCTCGGGCCTGAAAGGTATCCTGCTTTTTTTTCCTGCCGAAACTTACTAGTTAGTGAGAATATCTGTACTCTAGTATTATATTATCTATGGCGAGTGGAAAGGTTACTCCTCTGTCATGCCCAACAAGATGACGATTTCCAACCAGAGGAACTAAATCATCAGCTTGTATTATAAACATACTAGTCAGTCTACTAAGGATGATTATTACTATTTGTGATTTAAAGATGATACAGTCTCAAATTATGACTGATTGATATTTTGGTCAATAAATCTCAAGTGGTCGATTTAAATTTATTAACGATCGTCTGCGAATTTAGATTTTAATTTTAATATTTTTATACAAAATGTAACGGAAATGGGTGGTCATTGTTGTCCCTATACAGGGCGTAACGGAAAGGTATGGTCATATTTTAAGAACCGGTTCTGTCCATGGAAATGAACGACTTTCTCTCAGAAAAAAAAGAAAATTCCCAAAAAAATATTGGACTTTAATTAAAAAGTTATCATCAGCTGATCAATATTATTTTTTGGGAATTTCATAATCTTTTCTTGAATAAAGTTGTTCATATCTATGGGCAGATACAGTTCTTGAAATATGACCACACCTTTCCGTTACACCCTGTATACACGAAAGTATTCCCTAAATTAAAATATGAACGGAATATGATGCTGAAGAAAGTTACTCATCGCAAAAACATAGCCAACGCGAGCCAACAAAATTAAAAAAAAATTGAACATATCCAACAAAATGCTCACGTCAGTGTACAGCAAATTGAACCTTAATATAAAGCCAACTGTCTCGACTTTAGACCTTGTTTATTGTCGATATCCTTCACAACAAAATTTCTTACATTTATGACGTTGCTAAAAGCTGGCATGACTTTACAATATCTTCTACAATATCTTATCGTTACGAGATATTTATTAACTCTAGAGTCAACTTTGCCCTTTGCTCAATCATCAATCATTCGCTAACAATAAGGGAATAGAATAGAAAGTCGATATACGTAATTACGATCAATACACCGGTACAGAATGTCTTGTTGCATTAAGTCCGCCTATGTACCACTATTGTACATGAAGTTTAAATAAATTGTTGATAATGCTGACAAAATTTTTAAAAGGTAGGTAATTTTTTTTCTTAATTCCTAACATAAAAAATCATGGAACAGGTTTTTCCTTCTGCATAATAAATGCAGTTTATACACCTGTCATAAAACTACGTTTCTCTTCTGACATCTTTTTTTTACTATTATGCTCACGTTTGTCCACTACCTCATCTAATGATAAGCAACGATGTGGTCGACGTTCGAGCACGCTTGCTTAGAAGTAACTTATTCACTCTTGCTTAAAGACCTCCAGGTTGTAGCTATTAGGAAACACTGACACCGGCAGGGAATTCCACTCCTTAGCTGCATGTGGGTGGGATATCCACCACGTGCCTACCGGTGGCGATACACCATTTACTTTGACAGTCAAAAGAGAACGTCGTCCGCCATCTAAACATGGTTCTGTAATTCAAATACCGGCCAAGAGCGCAAAGGGTTCCGAAAAAATCATATTTTTTCAGGTTTAAACTACATATAGGTACTTCTTATAGGTTTGCCTGTAATCTATGAGTAAAGGGAATGGTCATTTTTCATCTATTTTCTCAAATAACTTAAAAACTATACATTTTAACAATATTACTTCCTTAGCTCCTCTTTGTATAATCGAGTAAATAAACAGCTGAATATATATCCACTGACCTTGCGTGAATGTCGAAGGATCACGGATAAATGGCTTCATACACTCACTTATGAAGAATTAGAAACATATGTGGAAACTCACTTTCCAATTACCCTATAAATGTATAACATGCGCAAACACGCACCTCCAACAAAACCGGACACACACACTTACACATACACAAACACCCATATACACAATTACCATTTCATACACACACCATCACACACATATACATTCCACGCACAAAATATACACAATCCTTACCTACAAACAAACACACTATCTCACAAATTACACAGTTTAAATATTGTCAATTTTTTTAATTTTTATTTATTTTTAGCATTAGTTTTTACTTTTTTGCCACGACTTTCTGGAAGTGGGCGTTAATGACTGCGACACAGTATTTTACTAATGCAGTTGTTATCGGTCACAGAGTTTCTGTAAACTGAGATTTTTGTTTTAATAAAAATTATTATTATTATTATTTTAGAATTATGAAAAATATATATCTGAAAACCTTACAATAAGCCCTTTCATATGATATGTAGCATTACGGTTTAAAAAACTTTTTATTTTAATTTTCTGATTTGCACCTCCAAAGTGATAGCGTGTAACGTAAATAAATGAATTTGGGATAAGGGGGATATTCCAAATTCATTTCAATTCACACACATGAATATCTGTAACCCAAACAGTTACAGATATTCATGTGTGTACCAAATTTCAACTCAATCGTTCGAGTAGATTCGGAGTAAATTGGCTGTGACAGACGGACGGACAGGCAGACAGACAGACGCACGAGTAATCCTAGAAGGGTTCCGTTTTTTTACATTCGGATGTTCGGAACCCTAACAAGCAGTGCAATATTGCAAAACTCATTCGGAATTCGTTTTAGCAAACAAAACAAGAAACAACCGTCGCAGTCCCTACATCAAAGTGCCCCAGCAAACAAGTCTGTTTGCCCAAAAACGCATCTAACTTGGATTTCCGACGATTTTCCGGGGGATGATACATACATTTTATTTGTTAAAAGAAACACAAAAGTTTTGAGTGCCTCGGTTTTTGCAAGTATTGCAGGCAACTTTCAACTAGGACATCTGTGTAGTGTTTTTGTCAACAAGATACAGGCTGCGCCTCGTTACGAGTAGGTTTAATTAATTTCCAAGTAAATGCGAAATAATGTATAAAACTGTGTATGATAAAAATAAAATAAATTAATTCTACTCGTACGTATGCCTTTTCGAGCACGTATTCTGCGATTTTGCTTGTTTGCTGTCCTGTAACCATACGATGAACTTTGCTAAGTTTTACTGAGTAAAGAACGATTGAGAGAATTAAAAAATAAATGTATTTAATTACAAACAAAAAGTGTACGATTGTTTAATTATTTACATGCCCATACCAGTTTAATGCTATGTTCAAACTCTGTTTATGTTCATACTACAAATTCATTCGAACGACCAACTTTATTTTGGTAGACATTTTGAGTGTGTGACAAAATAAACGCTTATATTAAATCATCGGAACAACCCAGCATAACCCTTTCAAATATGAAGTTAAACTACGTGCAACATTTCGCTTCAAGCCGACTACTCAATTACACTTCAACAGTTTAGCAAAGGTCTAACAATTAGTTGATCAATTAACATGTTTGACCAGCACGTCGTTCGGCACTTGCAATAAATTTGATAACTTTAAACAGGCCATAAGTTTGATAGTACATTACGTTTCCTGCACACACGCACATACTGTACGGGCCGTAAGTTCACAGAGTGTGGTTCCTATAAGCTACGGGGCGTAGTAGTGCCCTTGCATACTCTATTATGTATGAGATAGTTACGCGCGACTATCGGTCGTTGAACGCTCATTAAACAGCTGTTGTTTGCACGGGGCTCGGCATGAATGGCCGTCTATTTGAAACGGAAAGTGCTTGACATTATTTGCTAAGAATACAGCAGTAGTACAAATCGTTTTGACGTCGCATATCGTACAAATACGAAGGAAAAGTTGTATTTCTTTTTCTCCACACTTAGTAAAACTCTGTTGAGTTTCTTCAAAAATTTGATTAGAATAAGAAACCGGCCGAGTGCGTGTTGAGCCATGTGCAGTGTAGGGTTCCGTAGTCACCCCTTATACACATGCGGACTTAGAAGGGGCTTTATGTTTGTTACTATGATAAAAAAAGGTTTAATTTTTCCATAATTTTACATATTTACTACCCGTTTTAAACATTTAAAAGTTACAACTTCACCTAAGTATTTTTTTCTAAGAACTTTATGTTTTGTACAAAATTTTCCAAGTAGTTACTACTATTACTCTTAAACTAACAGAGCTAACTTAGGCGTGATAGTTTTAATTTTCCTTCAACAGTTTAGCTTTGTGGGGGGACGCTCATCTCGAACAAAAAGTACTAAGTATTATAAAATGTGAAAATATGTATGGATATAATCTAGCACACGGGAATTCGAACATAAGATACTTTCATCGCAGTTGTACATTCGTTTATTTTAAAAAAAAACAACTCACGAAGGCAAAGCCGGGGACAGAGGCAAGTTATTAATAAAATACTCAATAACCCGTACAGCAAGTCAGCAATACCAAAAGAACTCATACTTAAAGACGGCCACGTGTTGGTACACACGTCCTGACAAGTTTGCCCTTGTCACTTCGACAGGTGCATATATTTGTATTGGTACGATACATGTGTGTTTTCCCAGTCATTATACCTGCTTTCTGAATTAAAGGAATGACACTCACTGTAATTGATAGCCACTCGTGTCATGTGTCAAGCTAATTTGTAGTTTGGCTTCGTATTTCTAGGTAGGGTTTTTTTTTATTGTGGGGATTAATTTGTCAATAAGTATAGGTTTCATTGCGTCGTTTGGATGAATGAAATAAAATATGATGACCTACATTTTCATTGATAATTTCTATAGTTTTATTTTCCTATTATCTCTTCGTAAGAAATAGAATAAACATTAGTGCCGATTCTCTTGTTCAATAACTAAACTAAAATTAGAGAATCGCTACCTTTTACTAAAAGGCAATGCGACAAAAGGACGGCTATAGCTCTAAACTACGAGTAAGTTAGAGATGTCAAAGTAGTTTACGCCTTGCGCTTTACCGTGTTTTTAATCGACATGTTTTTGTATACCCTTTATTTGTATGGGATATTAGTTCAACTAAATTTGACAGCTCTAATTTTCATCCGTCTCTTTCTTGTTTTATTAGAGAGAAAAAGATAGCAATAGCCTAAATTAAGTTTAGTTTGTGCACAACAGAAAACGCACCAATGTATAATTTTTAGTTAAGTTGCCGACATAGCCCGAAGAATCGGCAAACTGAAGTGACAGTGGGCAGGAGACATTACTCGCAGAACAGATGGTGGATGGGGCCGAAGAGTTCTGGAGTCTCCCCACAAGGTGGACCGATGACCTGGTGAGGGTCGTGGATAGCCGATGTAAAATTATCCTTATACGAGAACGTACTGTCGTGGCCGGAATAAAAGTATCCTGTCTTAATCCAGGTGATGATCAACCTGTGTTCCCCATATCCGTTCAATAACATTGAATAACAAATACATAAGCAAACATCTAAACATCCACTCTTTCACATTTATATAGGTATTAGTAGGATGTCCACTTATAAAGTTAATTAAACAGACAATTGTAGCAGTGATTGCTCTGAAAAGTTAGTCAGGAAGCAGTTTTTTGGAAAACAAAACAATATTCGTACAGACTCCGCCCCCGGCCCGCCTACGCTCCGCCTCCTCCGATGATACCAGCAAGATAAATTAAATTAACCTTTATAGAACTTAAATGAAATATCAAATCTGCAATTAATCTCACCATGAAGTGACAACTTGACTGAGTGTTGGTAGAAGATAAAAAACTAACTTGACACTTTTTCGAAGATAATTATAAGTGTTCGAAAAAGTGCAAAAAGAAATGTGAAAGGTGGTATTCATGGCAGTTGTAGGATGCCCTTAAAACACCTCTGTGTACTTTTTTTACAAGCATCTATTTAACTTGCAAAGTTTGTTTGTTCGAGACAAATCTTGCAAGATGAATTAGAACCAACTTCCTCTTTTCCTATGAAGTTGGGATTTATGGTAAGTATGAATTTTTTTTTTTTGTTTTTTTTTTTACTTGAGTCGACATTCAGGATTGAATTTAAACATTCTTCCATAGAGGAACTCTATACCGGTTTTAATTTCTTTTTAAGTGAAAACTTCTTTAGGCGCGTTCGGCATTTTTGAGATGGGAAAAAAACTATTGAAATCGCGCGCCACCGACACCGCTGCGAGTACTACGACGCGTAGTGTTATAGCACTCGTAGCGGATTGAAGTGAAATTTACTTTAGGCGCGTTGGGCATTTTTGAGATGGGAATAAACATTTGAACTCGCCACCGACACCGACACCGCTACTTGAATTGAAGTGAAAATTTCTTTAGGCACGTTGGGCATTTTTGAGATGGGAATAAACATTTGAACTCGCCACCGACACCGACACCGCTACTTGGATTGAAGTGAAAATTACTTTAGGCGCGTTGGGCATTTTTGATCAAGTTTTCACTTCTGTCGGCACTTTTTTTTTGATATTTTTACTTCTATTGCGAAGAATACAAACGATCTGTCTCGTTGGTTTAGTGGTCGCAAGCGCTACTTCTGAGTGTGAGGTTTTGGGTTCGATTCCCGGGTATTGTGTTAGGTTTTTCCAACTAGTAATTTCTGGATTCATGCCCGATTGATGGCAATAGGCTCACCCAACTTAACTGTCCAGAGACTTTTGAAAAATAACTGGCAAAATCCACGAATATAGTTGCCTCACCTGAAGATTGGAATCGTTATATTAGATGATACGAGTATGTAAGAATACGAACGCTTCATGAGATAGCTACTGCGTACCACGTTTTGTTGGATGTGGGTTAATAAGAAAGCTATCAATATAACACAACGTCTGTGCACTACGGGACTTCATCATCTGCCTAGCCTTTTCCCAACTATCTTGGGGTCGGCTTCCAGTCTAACCGGATCCACCTGAATACCAGTATTTTACATGGAACGACTGCCTATCTGATCTCCACAACCCAGTTACTGGGTAATACGATACCCGGTAAGATTAACGACTGTCAAAGATCCACGATTGACAGCCGGGACCAACGGCTTAACCTCATTTCCGAGGTATGGAGGAGTCTCGGTATGTAAAGATGGTCACCCATCCATGGACCAACCCCGGCAAGCGTAGCTTAACCTGATCGATCGACCCGTGCGGCTGTTATTACTTTAGCCACGAGTACTACGGGACTTATTTATAAAAAAAAAAAAAACATTATTCGTTTAAGTGCTGATTAAATATTTTCTACGCTGAACAAGGATAGATTTGGGTGGTAATGTACCGTGACTAATCATTTAAATTTGATGTATGAGACGTATGCTATCTTGAATTTAAAATCTGCTAATCAGTATTTAAACGATACTTCGCTATAAGCTTGTAGTTAGCAAGGTTTATAAATAAGGTTGGCGCGAGTCGGCGTAGGACTGCTACGAGCCGCGTAGCTTCGTAGACGTCTCGTAGAACGTTTCGTAGTACGTTCACGTATAGCATAATCAGCCTACCATGTTCCCTGTCTGGGTCGCGGATAAATTCTAAACAGAGTTACCGCGACCCTGGCACAAGCAACTGAAGGAACAGGGGTGGGTTTTAGCCAGTAAAAGTCTGAAACGCCCTCCTGCTCCACCCAGAGCGGGAGCTGTCAATGGATAATTTAGTCCAAAAAAAATAAAAAAAACATGTTCGAACTGCTAGGATACAGGCTTCCTCTTGATTAGAGGGGTGAGCCGTACTCCACCACGAGGTCCCAGTGTGGGTTGGTAGATGTCATATGTCTTCGAATATTTAACTCTAGGTGTCAGCTTTCACACGATGTTTTCCTTTGTCGGCTTCCACACCATTTTGAAAGCAATGGAAATGAAATAATTTATACAAAGTAAAGCTTGTTGCGTTTCGAACTTACGACCTATACTTAACTTGTAAGTCGCGGCCGTGACCACTGGGCGAACACTGGTCGCGGCCAAACTTTAATACTAACTTTAATACTAACTTTAAAAAAGCTGGCCAAGTAGGGTTCCGTAGTCGCCGTTATAACATGCGGACTTAGAATGAGGCTTTATGTTTATTACTATAAACATATTAAAAAAAAAAAAAAAATTAAATTAAAAACGAAAAAAAGGATATAATTATATAATTTTTCCAAGTGCCTACCTACCGAACCTACACTTTATATGTTGCGACTATTACTCTTAAACTAAGAGAGTTAACTTAGCCGTGATAGTTTTCCTTTAAAATTCGTTATATATACTCGTACTACCATCACGATTTTTTTCAGATTTTTCAAGCCAATACTTTCGACGCAAACAAAAAATATCACTTTAAAGTTTAATATTTCGCAAACGAAACTCTGAATCGAAAATACCCCACAGTGATTTTGAAAAACGTCTCCAACGAAACCCCACACAATAGGATAGGCGAAAAAAAAGTCATTTTAGCCAGCCACTTTACATGTACGGGAGCTACCATCAAAAAAAAAAATTTTCAAAATTTTATTGTTTTGTTTTTTAATGTGATTAATTTAAATACCCATGCAAGATTGCAGCTTTACTAACAGTCTCAAAGCTATGCCTCGGACGGACAGGTGTTATTAGAACTCCTTATTTTCCTTATTAGAACTACGGAACTCTAAAAAGTGATGCCGAAAAAAAACATTTAACCAATTCAATTATATGGTACGGTCGATCCGATTTCAATTTCAGAGTAACGTCAGAATAGTTAAAAATTGTTCATATTTCGGCGAACATTTGATTTCAGGTGAGCCAGTTACACGACTGGTTTGCAAAATCATTTAGTATATTTTTTGTGTTCTCAACTAAATTTTAGGGAACAGAAACCTGGGAATCGCATTTCCGAAAGTTTGGTTATTTTATGTTCATTTTTTTTTTGAGTGCACACACAGTTCATTTGTAAAGGGGCGCGTTTTAATTTTCGTGGAAATTGGATGGCAAACGCTACTTTTATGTGCCGGAAATTTTGCTATTTCATCAATAGTTAGATATTGTACATAATAAAAACACATAGTCAGATAAAGTCACAACATTGTATTGTCAACAAGACATTTACAACTCGTCTAATAAATAGACTCTCACACTAAAATAAGATCATCTTCACGCCGGAACAGCTGCTCAAACTTTATCAAGCGCAAGTTCGATCCGTCTTTGGGACGGATCTGCCAGATACCAGCTTGATGCCCTTGAGACAATAGAAAAACGAGCCAAGATCATCGGCAATGGTAGGCTCGTCAAGTCGAAGCTTGAGCATAGACGCCGAGTTGCTAGCATGTCGGTTTTCTGTCGGTTGCATTTTGGGGAGTGTGCGACGGAATTGCAGTGCGGTACAAGGTGAAAATGCCATCCACACGTACAAAACGTTTTCAGAACACATTCATTGTGCGTACAGCTAGGGAATGGAATTCCCTGCCGGTGTCTGGGTTTAATGATAGTTACAACCTGGGAGTCGTTAAGTCAAGAGTGAATAGGTTACTTCTAGGCAAGCGCGTTCCATCTTCGACCACATGATCGCTTACCATCAGGTGAGATAGTGGTCAAACGTATGCCTATCAAGAATAAAAAAATTAAAAAAAAAAGATCAACCACCAGAAAATTTGACATTGATAACTTGTCGAACTCTTCATCAATGCCAAATCTCAAAAGTTTTCTTGCTAAAGCAGTTTGAAACGTTCTCAAATTGTAACTCATAATAACAAACACACACAACAAAACCCTACTTTAAAATAACATTTCTAAGCTGCAGATCTCACGTGGAAACCAAACTGTAACTAATCTACATAAATTAGTTACAGTTTAGAAATACCTATTTCTAAACAAACAAATAAGTACTTTTGACGAGTTTATACTTAGGGTTCCGTCCACGAGACACTAATACTATGTTAAGCTGCTTTCAGGATTATTTGCGCTCACAAACGTATTACACCAGCCTTCTGTATTTTAATCCCTCTATAATAGTTTCTAGCGCAGACAAATGCATTCAACAAATGAAAAGCAATTAACGCTGGGGTACAAAGCGTAGTTACGTGAATTAGAGGCGTCGGCGTTAGCGGCGGCACTCTGTGTTCATCTTCGGCACCATTGTGTGCACCGTCAGCGTTTAGAATCCATAGAACTTGTTCAACTCGATGCCGATAGTTACGCTGTTTAAATTCTCACCTTTGATGAAAACGATAGGTGAATCAATTATGATTCACTTATCGTTTATAACACGTAACATTTTACAAACAATATAATCAGATCAGGGCATCGTTTGTTCAAGACATACCTACCGTAACACCAAATATTTAAAAAATACTTTATAAGCGTATATTTCTTTGTTCAGTGTTAACACTTAATAATGTCTTGATCCGTGTGTCAAACAACCAACTTATTTCTTAAACAGAACTGCACTAATAGTTTCCATGCTAAACAAATCGACAGTCAAAAAAAAGTTTCACGCCCAAACCTTAAACCCGTTAGTTGTAAACCAGAAAGCAAAAGCCTTACTTTCGTAATACGAATGGCAACTCTCACCTAACAATTCAAAAACAGCAGACAATTCCAATTATGAAGTATGAAGGTGCTCAACGTTTCAAAACTTCAGCCCAGTATTTTGTGTGCGGTGAAAAGTTTGGTCGGTCAAAGCCCCCCGGGTAGTGACGGGCACTGCCGGAATGGATTCCGCCGGTGGTGACCGCGGTGCATAGCCGCCGCCCAACGGCTCGATGGATTATAAAATGTCATTCACTCTCAAATTCACTCCACAAAGGACTAAATCGAGAACAGAAATTTTAATGGCGGCACGTTGTTCCTATTTGTGTTTGTGCTCGTTTTAACAGTTACTTCAAAGGGATCGTTTCTGCTTTATTTGCTTTTTGTTTAACGTGTGTGCAAAATTTTCGATATTCCTCTGTTTTCTGTTTTTCCTGAAGTTATTATAGAGTGGTATATTATTTACTCACACTTTTCTCGTTTGAATCCGTTTTACACAGCGCTGATTTAAATAACTTTTTAACGTAAAATTACACCAAGGTAAAAAGAAAATACAGCGGCTCCTGAAAACCTGTTCACTGGAGTACAAAAGCTCTTTTTTATACGAAACCTGCTGGCTTACAATCTTTTTAAATGAGCTTTTACTGCACATTAAATCTTTTATACTAAAAAGCTCCTCAAACTAAACGTGAAAAACAACGTTGGTAGTAGGGCTATTAGCCGCTGTATCCGCATCCGGCCAGTACGTAGTAAACTCCTTTAGTTTAATGTTACCCATTTAACCCTCAGTGGGGTAAAAAGCACTTTTAAACGAGTTGTTAACCTGTATACGTGATACAGGTGCCTCACCACAAATATCTGGCATTCTTGACTTTAGTCTAATAAGAAAAGCAAGACTACGCTTTTGGTAAATATTTTATTTCACTTTTCACATGAACCTCACATTCAGTCTTAAGTTTCTTCAAAATATTTTCTCGGTTTATACTTTTCGTGATAAAGATTTATATTTTACTTTACGCCCGTCACGTGGGAGTAACAAGTTACAAGAACAAGCTGTAAAAGGCAGCTTAACGTATTAGTGCACGGAAAATGCCAATTTTATCTTTTTAATTTCCTCAGTTTCGATGGCAGGTAATCTCACAAAATGGAGCACCTCCACGTCATTTTTGACGCAGCTCTTTAACAGCTTAGTAATCATATTATAATGTCCGTGCCTAACGGGCTTATATCGTGTGATCTATATAAGTCTTCTCCTGTCGAACGTAGGTACTATAGAACGAAGCCCAGTCGTTGAGCGTGGAGTCTTTTTATCTTTTGTCCGGTGAGCGTGACTTCGGATTAGCGAACCCACACTCAGACGTACGAATAATTAGCGTTCTTTGTTCAGGTTTCATTCAACGAAAATATTCTGCAAAACCCGTGTTTGTACCCATTTCACCTAAAAACATCAGCGCTAAAAGTACGTCATAAAACATTAAGTTTATTCTCATAATCTGAATTTTCCATCAACGTTAGAGCCTTGCGAGTGTCATATTTAATTACGAAAGCTATTCCGAGTCAGGCGGTAATTTCTAAAGAACAATAGCCAACTAATATCTTAAAAGGTTTTGCCGACAAGCGCCGCCAACTCGATTGAATCAGGCCTTCAGAAATATGTAATTTTGCCGTCGCAGCGCAGCTCCCGACAACGTTTAAAACCAATTTGTTCCGTGATAAACTGTCTCTTGTTAACTTTTTAGCTGTTATTAATTTTGTAATTTTTCTTTTAAATAGTTATTTAAAAACTTAAAGGCAGAATTGAGTTATTGTAACGCTTCATTCAGTTATGGGAATAAGAGCTTCTGCCTACGGCTTCGCCCGCGTGGTAAGTACTATAAAAAATAGCCTATGTGTTATTCTGATATTTAAGCAATATTACTGTAAAGTTTCATCAAAATCCGTTCAGTAGTTTTTACGTGAAAGAGTAATAAACATACAACCTCACAAACTTTCACATTTATTTAGTAGGATATCGCTGAGCAGATAAGCGTTCGATGTCAAACAGGAGGTACCAAAGCATAAGAGCCTTATAATGTCCCCACTGCTGGGGCACAGGCCTCTTCTCTATGAGAGGGAGTGGGCCAGACCCACGCGGGCCCTGTACAGAATAGTACTCCTACTTCTAGCTAATTAGGATAAACACTCTACATCATTATAATGTTGGTCACAAAAAACGATACGTCACAACCCAATAATTAAAAAAAAAAAACGTTTGTATAACGATTTGGCAGTAGTGGTTGAGAAGTGTAAACTATGCTGGATCTAGTGGCTCATTACTCTTTTATCCAACTCCTCGCGAGCTACAATTTGCTGGAAAATTGTTTGCAAAACACGCCGTGGTTACAAGAGCCACGGGAAACGAAAGCAGACCACAATGAGCATTTTATTTTACTTTATAAGTTAAAAAGGGGTGCCACGAGTTTCTTTTTAAGGTTCCGTACCCGAAGGGTCCAAACGGAGCCCTATTCACGTGTCCATCTGTCTGTCTGTCCGGTTTTACAGCCAAACGGTTGGAGCAACAGTCTTCAAATTTTCACAGTATAAGCATCTTGTTGACCCAAAGCCATAGAAATAGACAAAAATACATTAAGTACTGCCTTCTCCAAGTAACATGGGATAAGGCGGTAAAATGATAGTATAAAAACAACGACTTTTATTTTAAGGTATCATCATCTGCCTAGCCTTTTCCCAACTATCTTGGGGTCGGCTTCCAGTCAGTTACATGGAGCGACTGCCTATCTGACCTCCACAACCCAGTTACTGGGTAATACGATACCCCTTGGTAAGACTGGATGTCAGACTTTCGGGCTTCTGACGACCCGTAACGACTGTCAAAGATCCACGATAAAAGCCGGGATAAACGGCTTAACGTGCTTTCCGAGTCACGGAGAAGTCTCGGTATGTAAAGATGGTCACCCATCCACGGACCAACCCCAGCAAGCGTTGCTTAACCTGATAGATTGACCCGTGCGGCTGTTATGTTTTATTTTAAGGTATACTAGCATCAAAAAAGCCGTTCCACAATTTTTTTTTGGTAAATTTTCCGATGTTTTAATAGTTATTCTGGTATTCGGGGCCGAGTCAAATCCAACAAAACAAAGTTCATAAAAATCGGTCCCGCCGTTCTTAAGTTATAAGTGGTGTAACTAACCCGACTTTGTTTTATTTTAAGGTATTAGCAGGTTAACTGATTAGCAGGTTCTAAATTCAACAATTTCTACTCGGAAGAAGGATAGGTGTGGTAGTAAATTAGGTACCGGTAAAACGTGGTGAATAGGGATGCAGGAGTGAATTGGGACGAAACTTTGAAAGGGATTTTAACGTTGAAGTAATTTAGTTTGTTGCTAATATAGACACTAAATTATAAAATATGATTCAGTTAAAATATTCACGTCCTTGTTGGCAATAAAATATATAATTGCAGCGATAAAATCCCTTTTAAAACTTCGTCCCGATTCACCCCTTTTTTTTGCGTGCCTATTCACCACGTTTTACGGTACTGACTAATTATTTGAAGGAGGTTTGGAAGGCGCTGAATTTGATGGATGATACGTATGTCATCTTGAATTTAGAATGCGCTCATCACTATTTAAATTAAGAATATGGTTATATAAATAAGGCTGGTAATTTACATAACACCCAAACTCTTATCATTTAAATATCCTCGGACAGTTGGAATTACCGTACCATACTGGCTGTGACTACTCAGAAATCAAGCACTCTTGGTCGGATTTCGCTTCAAACACAAACGGCACCCCGTCGAGCGCTTTCAAAAGCTTCCAGCGCTTGCGAAAGCTACTAGATCTGCTTGATTTAAATTACATCGAACAGCACTTGCAATTCAATACGCTTCCACGATTTAAATAAAGTTCTTTGAAAACTTAACTTTCTTTTTCCAAGGATTGAAATACACGAATGTATTGTAACTATAATTTGATTCGTCTAAAGCCGGAACGAGCTGAGTTTTTTAAACAGTTTTTTAAAGGGAAAATTGAATCGCATTTGTAAACTACTTGTTGAGTTATGCTTCTGGCTTTCGTGTTGAACTGGTTTTTCTGTTGAATAAACTGTTGACAAACAGAGGGTCGGGAAAAATAATTACGTCGTCTCATTAAAAAATCTAACAATGGGTAACCCGACTTTTCAAAGTTAGTCTACTAACTAAATAAAGCATCATGTTTTTCCACGTAATAATATAATGTCCTGGTAAACCTAAGCTAGACTGAAACATGGAACTAACTAACCGACCCGCGACCGTATCTAATTAAAGCCTTTATTCAGCCAGACACAATTAAGGATCTGTCCAGTCATCCGTGAACATCCAGCAGACTGTGAACGTATATTGAAATATGTATAAGCAGACGGCTTCGATGAAGAGCACCCCTTCACCGAAACGGTATGAGAACAACGAGTGCACACACATTGTTCTCATGATTCAGAACAGTTAGTACCTAATATAATTAGGGACTTTAAATACGATGTTAGTACGAGTAAATGAAATATTATTTTTTAGTACCTACGGCTTAGATATGATATTTGAAAAAAAAACTGGCAAAGTTAAATAGAATTTAGTTCTGTGCCCGCGCTGCAAATAAAACGATTACATAGAGGATATTATTAAAATATTTATTTTTAAATTACGATATTTTTTTTTTTTTACTACAATATCGCATTGTTAAGAGGCCGTACACGAAATTTTGGCCGATTTCGCCGATCTACGTGTTTTACAGTTAAAATAATGCATTTCTATAAGTTTTAATGTACAACATGAAAGATCATTTCAATTATGATCTAATGAATGAGCTAGATTCGAAGCTTGCGTTGCGTATTATAAGTCGAGATTTGGGTTGTTTTAAAATAATTTTTATTGCCAAATTTTCGTAATTTTTACATTTTTTTCTCAAGAAATGGATTGACGGTGAACTGAAGTTAATTTTTTGCTGTTTTGCTTTTATGAACTAGGGTTCTAAATAGTCAAAATTAAAAGCAATTCTTTGCCCATTTTCTCTAAAATTTGACTAAGTTAAATATTTTTTTACTCAACATTTTTAGTTTATATTAGTTATTTCAAATCAAAGTGTGACACACTTTGATTTTCAGCATAATGTTTTTTATTGAAAGCCAGCGAGGCTCGCATAACGTGACAGTTTAACCCGACTGCCCTGGAGAGATGGTAATGTTTTCATGTTAAGTAGAAGCAACTAGTAGCTTCATCCGATATTCCCAGTGCGAGGGGAAACGATGAAGACTTACAGGGTCAGTGGAACATGAAGGTATTAATAAGAATCAATAATGTATGTCGCATTCTCTGAATAGCCTCGTATACACCACGTACGTCACAATCGGAAACTTTTCTAGAGAGCATGTTTAAAACCACGTAACTCAGTTTTTTGAAAGAACTGAGTTACGCGTTGTTGCTATGGCAAAACAACTGAGTAAGTGCCTTTTCACACATGGTTGCCAGGTAGCCGGTGCCGACTGTCCGGTAAAAATTACAAGTAAATTACGCCGATACGTGTAAAGGCAAGCGCATGCAAGGTACATGGCTATACACTTCGGCGCCGGGTACCCGGCACCGGCTACCCAGACACCGGAGCGTGTGAAAAGGCACTTACGCGGTTTTGCTGAAGCTTTTGTGTACAACAATGACCTACGTCATGTTTTTGTCATTAAATTACGCGTCAACATTAATTCAAATCGTAATGTTTGATTAGTTGCATCGTTCGATTCCCCATCGAATGATGATATACGAAAAGCATTTCGTCAAAAAACTGACACGTGGTGTTAGAACTTATCAAGCGACGATATATTGTAAATGTGAAAGTCAATAAGAACGTTTATGTTTGCTCAATGGTTGAAAAAATTTGGAAAGCGGTTACTCCATAGCCTGCAGCATCCTATGTCCAGGATGCTTTTTACGACGTACCTACGTTTCCGTGGAATAATTTACAACTTTAACGCAGACAAAGCCACTGGCTAAAGATAGTCTTAAATAACTATCGGATTTAAATTTTCGAGTATTTTTCAGATTGTTTAATAGTTGTTGGAAATTGGAATTAACTCAAAATAAATAAGTATATCGGATTAAAATATATATACAAACTAACTTCTGGTGGTATCAGTACTTCCCCCAATATAAATTATAGCTTATGTGTTATTCTGATGTACCTATAAGCAATATTACTGTAAAGTTTCACCGTCACAACACAAATCTGTTCAGTAGTTTTTGTGTGAAAGACTATCAAACTTTTACCTATGAGTTTGTTTCGGTGTTTCTTCTCAGGGTAGTCAGCCTAAAAACACCGGCCTCAACTAGCTAAAACTGACAAAAAAAATGTTGCCATGTAAAAGTGTTGTTAAAACCTATTTACAAAAATAAAATCATTTATCATTTAATATCCATACATCCTCACAAACTTCCACATTTATAATATAAGTAGGATTAATATTAAATCCAATGCTAACAAAAAATCCAATTTTGAGTGCGCCCATTTCATCGAAGGCTGCATTCATTTCCATCTGACGAGATAAATTTCGCAAGTGAAATTGAGTGATATTAAATTCTTAACTTGAAATTTTATCGAATATCTGTTTTCGTAAATAGCAAGGTACTTTAACATTTTTGCGAATCATTTATTTGAAAGGTAGCCACTAGTATAATAAGAAGAACACTATTATTGCATAAAGTTCATTTGTCACACTATTTTTCAGAAAACTATTTAATTATGATCTTGAGACCCCATTAAGTTACATTGAACTTCTAACCCTAAATAATTGATGAATCTGATTGGTCGGATAAATTCGGCCCTAACCAATAAATTCGAGCACATCACCTACAATGTAATCAGTATTTCAGCTTTCTGCCAGTACTACAATGTCAGAGGTTCAACAATTCTAAAATTGGGATTGTATTGTAGTTTGTATTTTCGTCGACAAATTGTATTGTAGTTTGTCTTTGCATAGGTATGTTATAGTGAGGCTTAAGTATAAGGCTATACCTCAACTAAGGATATCCCTATCTATTTAATGTGCATTATGTAGGTATAATATTTCACACCGTATTAGAATTAGGTGAACATTCTGTTATGGCCATACATTTATTAAACACTAAAGCAAATCGATAACCAGACTTTTAAATCTTCACGTTTTGTCATTTCATCAATATAGAAGCGCACCTTCTATGCATTACTCACCTCATTCAATCCTGAATAATACCCCTACCTCTCGCTATTATCTGCTTATCTTATCACCAACTCTATTACCTATACAATGCATTCTAATTACCTATCTTGTCTCTAATGAGATAACGGCGAGGTAATGCTATCATAACGTCGAACTAACTACCTGCACCAAGCCGGAGGCTGCAAAACGGATGCGAACGGCCGCAAAATTGCAATTTGCGATAGGTAACCAAGTTCCTATTGAATCTATTAATATCCGAACCAGCGAAGCCTTACTAAAGGCACGCTGATTGAGCACTTTTCAACAAAATTTCAGATATTGTAATTGGGTGAGTTTATTTAATGATTTTACGTTATAACAATAGTTAAAACTAATTTTGTCGGCAGTCTTTCTAGCGTGAAAGTCGAAAATTATGAAAAGTAACCTTTGTCCTTTTCCAGGTCATGGTCTACCCGTTTGTCTAATGGCATGCAAATCCGTTAAGCTATTGAGGCGTGATTCATTACCAAACATCCAAACATACATTCAATACTTTAAGAAACAAAATCGAACATCCTGTATGTACTCGGGCAATTTCTGAGAATAGGCTTCGTACACAGTGCGCCAACAATACGTATGGCGAACGAACTACCAATTATATTATTTATATTATATATATTTTATATTTATTCTATTCATATTATACCAAGACTTTTTAATAGTCTACCCTCAGAAATAAAAAAAACGTATGACACATAAAAATATCAAATGTAAACTTAAGCAATATTACTTAATATTATTTAGGAATGATTGTAACTATTTAAATACCTAAAGATCGATAATAACGTACACATATAAAATGCATTATTGTATAGTTCGTGAGATAGACTAATGATAGCACAAGTTTAAACCTTAGTGGCTTTTTGGTTGCTATTTAATATGAATAATCCTATATTTTTTGTGTTTATGATAAATAAATAAATAAATAATTAAGTAATAATATACTTATACTTATTCACTGAAAAAAATCCTGACTATTGAAAAATCAGCCCTAAGCAGGATAGTATGATGCCAACTCTTCGGAAATAATTATAAACAAAGCAAAATTTTGTCAAACTCTATCATCCACAATCAATGTTAGCATCAACGATATCTTGTTCCAAAGCGTATGCAAGCATGAATGGTATTTACCTATCAAAGTAACCGAGGCTAATCCGACAAACAGGAATGCAAGGGGTAGACTGACGTCCGAGGCTGGCTACTGCAGGGCATAGTACACCTACCTACGCATTTATATATATGAATAAAGTACTGGTACTCGTACACATACATAAACAGGCTGACTTGTAAAACATTAGATACACATGTTGAAGAACGGTCACCAATTTCTAAAATGTTTACAAATTACCTAATTTTTGAAGTTATACTTTTTTTTTTTTTTATTTATTTATAAGTACAGGAGATTTACAGTTTAACTTGTTTTTGTACCATTAAACCAGAACTGGTTTGTATTGGTACTCACAAACGCCATTACACTGCTTAATCACTATGACTTAACTACGAATGACAACTAAATAATATGCCTAAAATAACATGTGGGTAATAACTTTTCACAAAAAAACGTAAACATCTATAATCACCAAGACTGAACTACCAATTACAACTAAATAGTTTTCGTAAAATAACATGTGGGTAATAACTTTTCGCAAAAAACGTAAACATCTATAGTAATGTGGGTACGAGAATAATTTGCGCGCTACGCACAAGTGTACAAGTTATACGCACATACGAGTATCTGCTCAGTGACGCACTTATTGGGCCGCTCATTAGAAACAAGTTCATATAAACTTATACAGGTTGATCACTTATTGAATGTTGATGTATTGGTAAATTGAGATTGTATTTTAATGTTTTTATATAATTTTAATGAATTTTCCTGTGCTAGTTTTTCAGGTAGTCCAATGTAAATGTGTAATTTATAAATTGAGTCCTGCTGCCTGAATAAATAAATGTTATTGTTATTTATTATTAAAAATAATATCTAATTATGGTAGGTTATCTATGGATTCGTAATAGTATTTTTTGTATTTTTGTTTATAATTATTATTATTAATTTCGTTTTTTATGTTTGCCGGTATTTCATTCATTAAGGTGGGAATCAAATATTTCATCATTCGCCTACCGTAATAGTTTCTAGTCCGAGGTACAATTAATTTATTGTTGGTGATACTTCTGGTGGTTATTTTATGAGCTATGGGTCTTTGAGTGCTTTTATCATTAAATTGTTCAATAACTATGGCCAAGTTAAGTCTAGTTTGTACTGGCAAAATTTTGCAATATTTAAAGAGTTTAATAACGTTTTCTTTACATTGGTGTTTTATTTTTCCGGGTACTATGAGCTTTAAAAGTCTAACCTGGAGTTTGGAAATTCTTTCCATATACGATTTAAATGTTCGCCCGTAACTCGTGATTCCATATGCAATAATTGACTCCGCCAAAGCAATGTACATGTTAAGAAGGACTTTGAATGGAACTTTAGGTTTTAGAATGTAGAATTTTGCCAGTATGGCTCGCATCTTTTCACAGACTGAGTCTACGTGAAAACCCCAGTTGAATCGGTTGTCTACGACTAAACCCAGGTAGGTGTTACTTGCGTGTTACTTGCTCGATTGCCTCACATTGACATGTACCTGAGGGAGAGGAGTGGAGACAGCTATGACTATGGGCGATTATCTTAACAGGAGTAAATTGTTTTAGATGGCTAGAGTGAACATGAATGATTTTGGTTTTATTTGCATTAAGAACCAGTCCAACATCGTGCGCCCATTTGGAAACTTGAGTGAAATCATCCTGCAGCCATTTAGCAGCTACATTTACATCTTTATGGGTGGCCACCAGGCATGTGTCATCTGCATATTGATAAATAGAACAGTGATTGACCACATGTTCCATGTCGTTGACATATGTTAGGTAGTGTAACGGTCCAAGTACTGAACCTTGGGCCGTTCCTTCAGTGACTTCAATGGCATCACTGGTTTCATTATTGATTCTAACATTGTATTTACGGTTGTGGAGATAGTCCTTGCACCATTCAAGTATAGGTCCTCGAACTCCAGAGTTATCTAATTTTGTCAACAACGTGTCATGTCTAAGCGTGTCGAAAGCCTTGCTGAAGTCAATGAAAAGGAAAATTACATGATGTTTATCATTAAGAGATTCATTGACCTCATCCGTGAATTTCGACAACAGCTGTGAGGTTGATTTACTGGGTTGAAAACCGTATTGTGTGCTCGACAACACCTCATTTTTCAAATAAAAGTCTTGAATTTGGTTACAAACAAATTTTTCTATTATTTTATCAATAACTGGTAGAATAGTGATTGGCCTGTAGTTAGCATAATCGCAGAAACTGCCTTTTTTATGTATTGGCCGCAATATACCTGTCTTGAGTACTTCCGGGTATTTGCCTTGTTTTATACTTGTATTGATTAATTTAACAATGACGCCTGTCATCTGGTCGCATATGGATTTTATGTCAACGCACCTAATATTATCTACCCCTGGAGCTTTATTAGTATTAAGGTTTTTAATTAATTTATTCACACTGGTTTTTGTCGCTTTCTTGAAGTACATTGATATGTTATTAGGAAATACATATTCTGACTCGTTTAACAGACGTTGGTTACATTTGGGTAAAATCTTTATAACACTGTTTCTGAATTCTATGGCAAAGTTGTCAGCTATTGATTTTATTTTTATATTATTCTTTTTGAAGGCTCTTAAAATGGTTTCGTCAACCGAATTTTTGTTGCGACCAGATAAATTATTTAAAATTTGCCATAGTATTCTAGGGTTCTTTTTATTATTATTTATCTGTTCCATATAATATTTATTCCGACATTTTTCGATTGTTTTATGTGTCCTGTTTCTTATTTTATTATATTCTAATCTGAGTATTTTATTAGTTGAATCGGTTCTTATTTTGGCGCGTTAGGGAAAAATGATGAGAGTATATTTTTACGATATGCGCGCACACCGTCACAAAAAACCGACACTCTAAAGTTAGCTATAGTCTGTGGTTCATGAAGAATGATTGTTTTCCTTTTGTAAACTTTGTGACTGTTTGGTTTTTTATCTTGTTACGCCAAAGAAGTACCTATAACTTTTTACGTGCGCACATAAGTACAAATACACTTTTTTTTTGGCTCACTGCAATGCAAAATCCAATGAGCAATGGAGAGGGTTATACTCGGATTTTCCTTGCGTGATCGAATTAGGAATGAAGATATCCGCAGGAGCACCATGGTTGCCGACATAGCCCGAAGAAACGCCATATTGAAGTGGCAGTGGGCAGGGCACATTGCTCGCAGAACAAATGGTTGATGGGGTTGAAAGCTTCTGGAGTGGCAACATCGTACCGGAAGACACAGCGTTGGAAGGCCTCTCACAAGGTGGACCAATGAACTGGTAAGGGTCGCGGGAATTCGATGGATGCGAGACGACTCTTAGAGGAGGCCTATGCCCAGCAGTGGACGTCTTTCGGCTGTAATTATAATGCTGATCATTCACATCCACATCCACAAAATTTATTAGCAACAGTATTTTAACTTTTATAATATTTTTCTGTGCCTTGTCAAAGTCTATTCCCACTTATTCTAGAATTTTCAGTAGGTACCCAATGTAACTGCTGTAACACTTTGAATTTGTAAGTAAAAATAATACTAAACTGATTTTCGCTGTGTTTGCATCAGACAGGGAAATGTGGACTGGGAAGGGAGACCCTTACACTGCAATGGAAAAACATAGGCATACTAATTCTTTGCTTTGCCACGTGAGCATTAAATAATTATGTTCACTAATCAACTAATCATGTTTCCTTCCATGTGTGTACACTCACACCTGGTGGGTGTGTGCGAGACCTTTCCCCTTTCCGTAGTTCGATGTATCCAATGAGTGTTCGGTAATCCATTTGTGCTTATTTCGATCTTAACGAAGCTCCTAGCTACAATTATTGACTTTGGGGGTTCTCGCCTGTATGTATTCTAGCTTCCAGTTTATTATTTTATAAACTTGCTTCCAGTTTATTAATTTACAAAGTTGTCGTCCCGGATACTTTTTTTTTCAATCTTGTTAGCCGATTCTTTTTTGAAACGGCCAAGCCGATTAAAGCTTGGTAGATACTCTTTTGAATCGAATGATTCGGTCTCGACACAGATACGGATGTTTCAAGTCAAAGTGGAGTGCTCCTAAAAGGGCTCCGTTTATTCATTCGGACTTTCAGATCTCTAACAAAAGAAAACAAAAAAAAGTGCTAAATAACTTTAATTTCGGAAGTCGGTATTTCTGGTTTTGTTTCCTCGTTTTATCAGACCGACTTCCGACATTAAAGTTATTTTGCACTTTTTTTGTCTTTTTTATGGAACTCGGTTCTGTTTTTTTGTAAAAAAGTTTTTTGTTTTTCACTTTTTAGTTGTGGTTTCCCATTAAATTGTGGATTCAGGCCTCGTCGCCTGAGTCCCAGCAGTGGGAACAATATAATTGCTGATTCTGTTTATGTACAATAATAAAGAATATATTATAAAAATCAAAAGTCATATATTCAAACTAGGCGGAGAACCAGCACCTTTTGAACGTCAAAGTTCTTCTTTCTACATAAAAACACTTCCTAGTGTTTTAGCTGTAAAGAAGTGACTAACAAACTCCCTAGTAAGATCTATCCCTATCTATAGTCAAGTCTAGACGATGCACTGTGAACCGTATGTTAAAAGCTTTTACCTTCGTCCTATAGCTCCTAACTATTATCCAGAACACTAACTCTGCTGGCTTAATTAAACTTGAACTTCATGTTTTGAAGTTAAAGTTTTCAAGTTGTTCTTAAGCGTCTCAACAACTTTCGCGCTCCAAAAATGAAGTCTTAAGTCTGAGATGTTCCTGAAATTAGGTCGCTGAAACTGAAGCTAGAGGCAGCTCTCTAGAATGATGAAGTGTCTCGTAATTTACACAGCGCGTTTACCTATATTTGTTTGTTGTCCGTGGTACTACAAGTGTTACTACCAGTAGTACGAGTATCACGGGTAGAAAACCCGTAGAACTACCAAGCGATCCAGTAGTACCACGGGAAGTATTTTTTTACTCAAGTTACTCTCTTCTTCGACATTTCATTTTCATTAATGCGTCTACTGAATGTGTTGAAAAACGTATCTAACAAAAGCTTAATTTATAAATCGAGCGTAAAAAAAACAAAAGACAAAAAATAGTGCATTAACCTGTTTTATGTCCATTTCAGTTACTGGGAATTTTAGAGCTCTATAAGTAAACTAAAAGTTATGGTCATAAACATGACTTGATGAGAACAGAAATGTGTCAAATTGGCTTAACTTATTGCTATGCAACTTTGTTTAAACTTATTATCGATTAAATTTAAAAAAAACTTACTTACAAACAACTTTCAATTATAATGTTACTAGCTTCTGATAGTGGCTTCGCCCGCGTGGAATTAGTACTTCCCCATTAATAAATTATAACATACGTGCTATTCCAGACTATAATCTATCTCTTCACCAAATTTCATCCAGATCCGTTCAGCCGTCCTGGCGTGATCGTGTAACAAACATCTATTCATCCATCCATCCATCCAAACAATCGCATTTATAACATCAGCAGGAACTAGGGTAAAGGTAACTGGCGAGATGGGGACAATAGTTAGGTACTGTACTATCCAACAACTTATGTTGGCTGTTGTCATCACACATATATTTGTGATTGTGTATGTTTGTTACTTCTTCACGCTCAAACGGCTGGACCGCTTTGAATGAAATTTGGTAAGTAGATAGCTTACACCCTAAATTAACACATAGGCTATGCTTTTTATCCCGTTCTACGCGGGTGAAACCCCGGGGCGCAGCTAGTTGAAAAAAAACATACATACGTCATAATTACATTCATAGCCTCGAAAAACAATATCCACCTTCTGGGACAGTCGGTCAAAAGTCAAAATAACCATTCTACGATATATGTATATAGTAAAAAGAAATCCAATACCATTAATGAACTTCAACATTTCGATCACATCAGTCCAATCCGCATCGGAAATAGAAAAGCTCATTTTAACGAAATGATGAAGTTTTGAATGAAACCATCTGAAAACCTGATTCATCTCGATGATTGACAACCATTTTTAATAGCTACAAAATCAGTTTTATCTACATAAACTGGTTGGTATTTGGGTGTATTCCTTGAAACGATAGGTTGTTTTGGCGATTTCAAAATTTTCTCTCCAACAAACACTGTTTATTGTAAGTAGGGTTGCCATCCGTCCGGGTTTGCCCGGATTTATCCTAGTTTAGAGGGTGTACGGGGAGCGTCCGGGCGGGGTTTCACTTGTAGCCCGGGTTTAAAAGTTTTTGAGTTACCGGCCGGTCGCGCGACATTTTCATAATCGGCGACCCCGAAAATATTTAAATAAAAAACTCTACACGTCTGGGTTCTAAGCTTCAAAATCCGGGGCTTACATGCTTCTTATCCTGGTTGCCAGATTTTCAAGATGGCAACCCTAATTGTAAGACACCTCCGATTTGGGCGATTAAGTGATACTTTGCTTTCATTGCACGACTCATTATTATTATATCTAGCCAGTACTGTCCCACTGCTGGGCAAAGGCCTGCCTCCATTCCTTCTACTGTTCTCAGTTCTGTGTTCACGTCTTTCCTATTCTCATCTAAGTCATCGCGCCATCTCCTTTGTGGTCTACAGCGGACTGTTCCTGACTCATGAACAAATGAATTCTTCGAAGACCAAAAGAATGCACTCAATTCTGATATGGAATTGGCCACTATCTTAATTTGCTATCTAAAAACATAAAAATATCTAAAAATTATCAATATCGTTGAAATAACTTCTAAATTTACCTAAACATCAATGATATTGATTTGGTTCGAAAACTGACTATTTCTCGTCATTGAAACGTCAACATCGCATCAGGTGTCGAACTTCACGCGGCGGGCAGTAGGTAAGGGTCGTTTATAGATAAAAAGTGTGTCAACTATTTTTTTCTAATAACAAATTACTCGTATATATAGATTTATTGGTTCACCGGTGAAGAGCTCGTGGCTTGAGTCCCGTATTACTCGTAGCTAAAGTAATAACAGCCGCACGGGTCGATCGATCAGGTTATGTGTGACCATCTTTACATACCGAGACTCCTCCGTGCCTCGGAAAGTACGTTAAGCCGTTGGTCCCGGCTGTCAATCGTGGATCTTTGACAGTCGTTACGAGTCGTCAGAAGCCCGAAAGTCTGACAACCAGTCTTAGCAAGGGGAATCATATTCCCCGGTAACTGGGTTGTGGAGGTCAGATAGTAAGTCTGGTTAGACTGGAAGCCGACCCAAATATAGTTGGGCAAAGGCTAGGCAGATTGATTGATTTATTGGTTCACCATTAACACTGCCCCACGTGATATCTTCTTCTTTCAATAGCACACGAATTAAGTCTAACGAAAGCGACGAATAACAGCTAATCTTTAAAAATCTTAAATTCATTCACTGGTAGACAGCGCACAGTCAATAAAAATATTTTTTTCACTAGAGTTTCCACTAAGAAAGGGTTCTTTTTTAAAGTGAACCCCTAAAAAAGGGGTAAAAGTTTATACGCAAGATCGTAATTTTTATTGGCCATATTGGCTGGTGTCTAAAAACTCTAAAGCATGCTGGGTATTGGTCGATGCAAGCTGTTTGAGGCTTGTTCTTTGTGGCTTGGCAATATCCTTAGGTTTTTTTGGTTTCTGGAACCTTCGTTATTGCAAATTTGAAAACCCATACAGGTAGACCTACCTGTATTTTTTTTTTATATATATAATTATCATTCACCATGTGGCGTCGATTTTGTAAACTTGTTTTTATGTGAATTATGTTAATAAGTTGCATACATACAAGTAATAAAATAACAATATAAATCTGTATGAGCGCACGGACAAGCGAACCAGAGCCTTGAGACAAAATAATTTTCCTTTAACGTTAACGCTAACGCTTCGTGTAAAATGTATGGCAAAGACATTACTGGGCGTGAGTCACGTGACAGTTCTCTGTCTAACGCTTCGTGCAAAACGTCGTTGCCATACATTTTGCACGAAGCGTTAGCGTTAACGTTAACAGAAAAGTATTTTGTCTAACCCCCACGTGTTATTAGTTACCGGACGGGTCGGCCGCCCGGGCGCGGCTCTCCATTGTTTATCGCGCGAAGTGGGGCTCGCTTCCTTGAGCAGCGCGCGCGCTGGCCAGCCGACCAGTCGCTTTACTTCTACGCACGCATTCGCTGTGTTTTCGAGCTTGCCGACGCGCTAACGCTTTCGCTTCTTTATTACGCTACCTGCTTATGTACTATTGTTGAAGTATCCTATCTTCACTCTGTGCTTTTATCTGTATCTGTGTACTCCTTCTCCATATTTCGTGCTCTTGACTCTTGTTAGTGTTTTGGACTTATTTTCTACCATGTTAATATACTTTGGACCTCTGTGTAAGTGTAACAACTCTTTTGATTTATCATCTCACACACTACCCGACATTACGAAACGTAGCTACTTACGCTAAAACCACTTCAGCCGAAAGACGTCCACTGCTGTACATAGGCCTCCCCCAAGTGTCGCCACTACGGCAGGTCCTGTGCGTCTCGCATCCATCGGATTCCCTCGATCCTCACCAGGTCATCGGTCCACCTTGTGGGTGGCCTACCTTTCGGCCTCATCGACCATCTTTTCTGCGGGTAAAGTGCCCATTGCCACACTGTATTCCTACAAAATTAATAACAAAAACATCGACCATTCCCTACATTGCCACACAAAGGTTATTTCAGTTCTAAAAATAAAGTGCACTTGAAACCCTAACCTGTTTAAGTTCACTGTTTAACTTTCAAAGTTTCAAATAAGCCTTCGTTTGTTTGAAACTTAATACATTATGAAAGGAGTAACCTCACCCCACATCGCAGACACGTGAACAAGCTGTTGTTGGGAACTTATTAAGTATTGACAGCTTATCAGTTTCATTTCTAAAGAAATCGTTTGTGGTTTAAGTTTTCATAGGTTGCACGAAACAGTTTAATCATTTATTTATAGCCGCACCCTAGTTTCGTGCTTTAGATGAAAACAGTACGAATTTGACTACTTCTTTATACAAGAAGATTAAGACATATTTTAAACACATATGTCCATTTTTAAAATGACACTTAACATTTACTACATTTATTAAAAGATGAACTAGAATTTAAGTAATTATCTTCCACCACCTAAACAAATCACAAGTTGGTAAATAATAATTTACATTAAGGTGAAAGCGCCAGGGTAGCCCGCTAAATTCAAATTTTATTACGTTTTTTGCAATTTGCAGGTCAGTGTCAGCTTGTATCTTGTTTAAAATATGATTAGCCCGCGTACCCTAGCGCTTTCACCTTAATTAAACTAAGTTCTTTGCTGACAATCATGTAGCTGATAAAGGATCTCATTATTTCTACTTGGCAGCAGGAGCTTGTATAGACTACATCTATCTATCTATGTATACAGGGTGTAACGGAAAGGTGTGGTCATATTTTAAGAACTGCATCTTCCCATCGAACAACTTTATTCAAGAAAATATGAGGAAATTCTCAAAAAAAAAATTTACCCCCCAAGTAAAATATTGATCAGCTGATGGTAACTTTGTGTGGGACGTACATTTTTTTTTTTTAATAGAATAGAATAAACATTTATTCGACACAGACACAACACAACAGCAACAAGCAAAAGTTAAAGAAGATAACAGTAGGTACTCAAAGATACAATAAAATTGTGCTGAGCGTGCCCATACCAAAAGGGTTAACATCTCAGCATTTGCTGGGCGTTGGACACCCAGCGCTGGTTTTCAGTTGGCACCCCGCAGTGACGCACGGACGAGGGTAAATAAAATAATAACTGAATTAAGTATCAATTTTTATGTAATAGGTAATATTGTAATTAAAATACGTAAATAAATAGTGTAAAGTAATAAGAAAATATTAAATAATATATATGTGCCACGCTGGTTACAAATTATAATTTTCTACTCTATCCACAATAATAAAATAAAATAACGCGAAAACATTGGGCATCAAACAACGCGACGTTCGATGCAAATGACGCATAATCGCATCAGATACCGCCTTTGCAATCAGCCGTCAGCCGTCACTAGGAGATATAAGTAAATACAACAATACACAATAAAGCCAGTGCATAAAAAAGAAATTTGGGAATTTTCAATTTTTTCTTAGAGAAACTTGTTCATTTCCATGGGCAGAACCGGTTCTTAAAATATGACCACATCTTTCCGCTACATCCTGTATAAAAGCGAAAGGTCACTCACTCACTGATTTATCACGAAATCTCAAAAACTACCAATAGTTTTTGAGATTTCGAACCTAACTACGAAGTTGAAATTTAGCGCAGAGGTAGATTATGAGAAGGAGACGTCAGCTAAGAAAGGATTTTAGACGTCAGCTAAGAAAGGATTTTAGACGTCAGCTAAGAAAGGATTTTAGACGTCAGCTAAGAAAGGATTTTAGACGTCAGCTAAGAAACTTTCCCCGTAAAGGGGTGAAATAGGGGGTGGAAATTAGTATCAAAAATTTCAAGATTTTCGCGGGCGGAGTCACGGGCAGCAGATTACAGTTCTTAATGTATATAAATAAAAATGAATGGCTAAATGTGTTGCTGAGAGCAAAACTCGAGACTATTTTTTTTAAACTATTCGTTAAAGTCTCAGGAGGGTACTTATAAAGAGAGTTTTATACGAAGGTGAAATTAGCGGGGTACCGCTAGTAGATAATAATTATCACTAAACAGTGAAAATAAACATCTACCAAAAACCAGAGGACTCCGTTCAAGCGTTCTCATTAAAGCAAATGAAGATAATGAGATAAAGCGAAAGAGACAATAAAATCAGGGACCCTTGCCGAATGGCGTAAACCCATCGTTTTAATCCCGCTCCTCGCTCGTTCCGCATCTCAGCTTACGAACGTATTCCGTTCATCGCTGTTATCTCATTCAAGAGGAAATTAATTAAATTAGATTCCGCGTAATTGCGTATAATAGAGGAATGAGCTTTTCGGGAGAAGAGTAGTCTCCGTGCCATGACGTTATACGATGCAGCGTATTAGTTAAATTATGGATAACATTAGAGCCGATTCATAGATACATGATTTCACGGCATAGCATAATCAATCTTATAATGTTCCCACTGCTGGGACTCAGGCCTCGTCTCTAGGAGACGGAATGGACCGTAATCCACCACGCGGACCCAGTGTGGGTTGGTCGATGTCACATGTCTTCGAATTTTTGGTTCTAAGACATGTCGGTTTCCACACAATGTTTACCTTCACAGTTTTGAGAGCAGTGGTGACGAAACAAGTTACCTACACAAAGTAAAGCGCCTGTCTGGGCTTGAACCCAACACGTACAACTCTATTTAATAGTTATTGTATTTTAATACTAGAATTATGTGTAAATTTTGCATGCCCATGTGACGGCAGAGCGTGGAGAACATTAAAAAAACTTGTATAACATTTATACCCCTACCCATGTTTGCCCGGGGGTTGAGGATAAATTCGAAAGAGTTACCTCGCCCCTGGGCACGTAAGGCAGGGAGGAACAGGGGTGGGTTTTAGTCAGTAAGAGTCTGACACGTCCTTCCGCTCCACCCTAGAGCGGAAGAAGTCATAAGATGATTTCCCAACCCCCAAAAAAAAAAAAAACCCCCTACCCATGTTGGCAAAGAAATAAATAATTTGAATATGAATTTGAATTTGAACTCGTAAGTAAAGTCCACTGCCCTCACACATTGATTGTATTTTGTTTCTAACTTCACAGCAATGATAAACAAAATACAACTTCAAGTTACACCCTCATAATAAACATTCATCCAAATTCCAGTAACGTTCGAATTTTCATTGCCATAATAAAACATGTAACCATTCGTACGAAAAATATATCTAGTCGAAATAGTCAAGTACTTTCATATCCGTATATTTGAGAGGGCACAATATTTGGTACGGATACCCGTTTGTAACAAGGCTCCAGGGTATTGAAAAATAGTAAAGTCGAATGAAGGTTTAACGAGAAATTCTTGCTTCATTCCAGCAGCCCGAAAAACTAAATCTAGACCGTGGAAAACTTCAATCTATTTTTATTTTGGATGTTTAAATGACTGACAGGTATTTCGATACGTTGTCGGGACGTTAAAATTTAAACACGTTGCCAAAACAAGTACAAACAATTTTTATGAGACTTTTTTGTGGAGTCTTTTACCGGCACGAGTTAACACGTTTTGTTTTTGAAAAATTTAATAAAATCGCGGCGAGGTTGTGCTATTGCAACGATTTGCTTTATTGCATTCAAATGAAAACTATTTATTCTTTTTGTAACGGTTTCAAGTGTATCCAAGTTCCGTACACAGGTTTTTAAACCGGTTCAAAAAAACAAGAAGTGGAGTGTAAAGTTTTTAATAGTTGCAATTAACCTTAAATATTAAAAAGATTAATAAAATGCGCACAAAGCCGAGGAGAAACCATGATTAAATTAACCAAACCTGTAAAAATGAGGTCATAACAGAAAACAAATATTTTCTCTGTTACGTCGGCTGCAAGGCTCCTTCGACAAAGGCTTAGCAATATGAAGTAAAACTTCACAGAGATTAACGATCCGCCAAGCCTATTAGCTCTATCTCGGATTAATGAATTAACTAAGTTTAATGCGCTTGAACTTTAATTAACATTATCTTGTTACATTGAAGTTGATGTTCGCCGCCGCATTTTCTAACCGGGCTTTAAAAGTATTAAGTGTATCTTTTTATGTACATTACATAGGCATTTGATATTTTTGTATATGCTTTTAACGACTCGGACATGATCAAGTATTCAACTGAAGCAAATCATGATACGAAAAAAGATCTCTAAATAGGTACAAAGAAATTTGCAAAGTTTGATCCATTTTTAGAGTTCCGTAGTCTGTTCGTCCAACCAAGGCATTGCTTAGAGACTGTTAGTAAATTAACAAGAAAGCTGCAATTTTGCATGGTTTCATTTTTGTCCATATTAATCACGCCAAGAAAACCAAACCAGATTTTTTTTTTTAATTTTTTTTATGGTAGCTCCGGTACATGTAAAGTTGGTTTGATTTTTTTTTCTCGCCTTTTCTATAGTGTGGAGTATAGTCGGATAGGTATTTCAAAATCATTGCGGGGTTGTGAAGACCATTTTGCGATTCAGTTATTCGTTTGCGAAGTATTAAACTTTAAAAGCGGCAATGGTATCGTAATGGTAAATTAAAACGAGCTTTGAAGGAAAACCATCACGGCTAAGTTAGCTCTATTAGTTTAATAGTCGACCAACTTATAAAATGTACCTACTTGGAAAATTTCGTAAAATTTCAAAACACAAAATCCTAAGAAAAAAATACTTAGGTGAAGTTGTTACTTATTTAATATTTAAAACGGGTACTATACATACAAAATTTTGGAAGAATAAAACCTCTTTCCGTTGTAGTTTAATCGTTACTGTCCGTAAAACTTTGAAATCAATATGTTCATAGTCATAAATATAAAGCCCCCTTCTAAATCCGTATGTTATAAAGGGTGACTACGGAACTCCAAGTGCGTGTTCCGACACACACTTGTCCAGTTTTGAAAGACCTATCTAATGGTACCCTACACTATAGGACAGGCGAGAGAAAAAAGTCATCCCCACTTTACATGTACGAGAGCCACAATCCTTCAAACGCATCCTGGGTCTACCTCTGGGTGTCTTTTCTGTTGCGAAGTCCCCTCGGACATGATTTTAACAGCTTTAGTGGTCCTTTTCATTCTTTCATCGGTTTTACGTTTACTAAGACCGGTTCATTGCCACTTCAACTTCCTTATTCTATAAGTTATGTCAAAAGTGTTTTTTAGGACTTATATGGTTTTGACTATAAATATATATGTATAAACACGTCAGCGCACCAGTAATTATTAATGTCACCTAGCACATGGTTAATTCTCATTACGATTTTGCCTCGCTCACTTAGTTCAGTCATCCACGAAACGCTTTGATGTGGTTTGCAGATAATTATGAACGTTTCCGAATATCATGAAGGCCATATTCGTCAATATTACCTGACACGCTAGATATTGTCTAGATAGTGTTGACAATATGGAGAGAAGCAGTTTTAAATTTTTTAATTGTATATTTTGATGGCCGATTTTCATCGCAGCTTGTCATTCTTGGCTGGCCTGTTGGTCTAGTGGTTAGTGACCCTGACTGCTATGCCGGAGGTCGTGGGTTCGATTCCCACCCAGGACAAATGTTTGTGTGATGAGCACGATCATTTGTTCTGTGTCTGGGTGTAATTTATCTATAATATGTATGTATTTAGAAATATATAAGTATGTTTATCAGTTGTCTAGTACCCATAACACAAGCTCTGCTTAGCTTGGGACTAGATGGCGTTGTGTGATAGTTGTGGAATATTTATTTATTTTATTTATTTATTCTAGTTAGCCTTCAGCTCCATTGACCTTCTGTGAGCAATATGCTTGGCCTATTGCAACTTTAATTCGACGATTACTCTGGCTCTGTCACCCTTCTACCCCCATCGGCCAAATCCGGGTTTCAAATTGAACCCCGACGACAACCCGGGTTGACAGCCGATTTTTTTTTTTTTTCACTTAAATATTTTTTTTTTGTCGCACTCATCAGTGAGTGCCAGGGTTTTGCGAGATTATTTCATCACTCTCCTGCCCTTATTCCAATTTAGTTTGGGTCGGCGCAACATGTCTTTTTCTTCCATACTCCTCTATTTGCGAGATTATTTATTTGGTAGAAATGATCGTCTTGGCAGTAACTCAAAGATGTTTATCACGCACATTGAATGTTTTCACAAGTTTTTTAAGCCATAGAGAGGCAAATAGACAGGTGGCCCACATTTTTAATTGTTTACGGCCCATGCGCTGTCCGCCAGACACGTAAGAGGTTAATTCGTGCGAAGTTCCTGTTATAGTATCAATTTTAGACCACATTAAGAAGGAAACCGTTATGAAAAGCGTCAGACCACCGCGGCTACTTACGTAATTGGGGTCGATGTATATACGGCCACTCCAGCTTGTGCTGAGTCACCGGCCTCACTCAAGAAGTGGCTGACGCCGTAGAATTTTCCCCCATTACATGTCTGCCTTATTCCGTCACTTATAATTTGAATATTAGAATTATTATAGCGTTTAATCCCTATGGAATTGTGTGAGCGGATTCAGATATGTATGTCTTTGTATGTACACGTAAAGTACCAATAGGGTAATATATATATTTTTTTTCTTTTATAAAACGTTGCCCCACACTAGGAATTACTCCTGTATCGTGGGTGCGTTCACAAACATGTATACTCACAAACACAATACACGCAGACCCGGAACAACTATCTGCAGGTCATACAAATATTTGTTCCGTGCGGGGATCGAACCCGCAACACGCAGCGCAGCAGCCGAACGCTCAACCACTGCGCCAACCGTGTCGTCATATGTATATAATTATAGTAGTATTATAATAAAAAAATCTGTTTGTTACGTCAGTTAGATTACAAAACTATATTCAAAAAATATATAAAAAAAATGAGGACGCTACAGTGCGTTGAAATTACGCGTGACGTCACACCTACGTCAAAAATGTACCACTTTTTAACAGACTTCAAAAAAGGAGATTCTGTATTCGACCCGTACATACCTATATATCTTGTTTTGTCCGCGATTTTCTCGAAAACTACTGATTCGATTTCGATGGGGTTTACGTTATTCAAATGCATATTTTTCAAGGAAACTTTAAACAGGATCTGATGCAGATCTTCGAAGGTAGATAGTGGAACTCTTCAATATCTAACAGCAAATGAGGTGCGATGGCTGCGATAGTATGTCTATGTATTGTTAATACTCGTACAATTTAATGACGATCCACCACTAAAAAGCAAAAAATTAAAAAAATTAAAACCAGAAACGCCGACTTCCGAAATTAAAGTTATTTCGCACTTTTTTGTTTGTTTCTTTTTATTGGAATTTGGTTCTAGTTTTTATAAAAAAGTTTTATTACCTAGAAGTGATTTAAGAAGTCCCCACTGCTGCACTTTGCTGCGTTATATCTTACTGGTTTGATAAAACAAAAAAAACGTGTGCAATATTTTTTGATAATCTAACTTTCGGAATATTTAGTCCGAAAAATAATAATAAGTTCCTGTTTCTACTTAGAATTATTATTTCGTACCCAGGTGTCATCTCTATATTCAGTTTAAGTCCTTGCCTGGTGTTCAGAACACACACTTATAAACATACACTTTTTATGATAGTGAACGCTGCTACCAAATCACCGACTAGTCTCAAATTATCTAAATACTAGCTGACCCAACAGACGGTGGAGGTCTGCCCCGCTTGGGCGGAGCACCGCCGTGTCCTCGTGGATGCGATAGGTGGCGGCGACCTCTCGCGCCCGGCCCTGGTTCAGGCCATGGTACGGAGCGAGAGGGAATGGGAAGTAGTCTCCGCCTTCTGCGAAGCAGTAATGTTCGCGAAGGCGGAAGCGGGACGCGTGAGGGAAGCTCAACGGAGTGCCCCTCACGGCCCCGGCCGCTACCACCGCAGGAGAGGTACTGGGCGTACTGGGCGTAGGACGTCGCGAGACGATCTCCGGCTATCGTAGACCCGGGCCTGCGGACAGCGAGCAGTGGGTAGCTCGCCGTCCGATCAGCACCAGGCCCGTGAGCCGACGGCGCGTAGTGCTCCACGCGCGCCTCAAAGAGATTCAGTCAAAAACTCAAAGAAGTCAGCCAACACTGACGGGGCCCATCGTGGCCGGTGCCTGCATGCCTAGAGGTAGCGGATAAATTCTGAAAATCAGTTACCGCACCCCTGGGCACTCAGGCAGGGAAGGAACAGGGGTGGGTTTTAGTCAGTAAGAGTCTGACACGCTCTCCCGCTCCACCCAGAGCGGGAGAAGTCATTGGATGGTTTCTCAAGCCCCAAAAAAAAAAAAAAACGATCGGTTTTCTGAAATTTTCCAATTTTCTACGCAACTTTCCTATTTTTTAATTCATAAGAACCTTCTCCTGACAATAACAAAAAAGAATTAGCGAAATCAGTAAAGCCGTTCTCAAGTTATAGCGTGACCACGAGAAATATGGGTTCATTTTTATATATACAGATTTAACGGTTAACTCAAAGTGAAGGCCTACATGTGGTAGTTCCCTTTAGTTGCAAGTAAAACTGATTTCAAAAGCGAGTATCCTCTTATACTTTGTTACTACTCGTACCATCCACCCGTATTCCCAAGTCACCCCGCAAACCGCACAAATGGCGCCTGTTTTAGCGTTGACACAATATCGGTCGGTATAAAGATAGAACAGTAGCCCGATACAATGTAACTGAGTGAAATAACTAATGTGTTCTTCAATCGACAGCCTAATTACAGCCCGTATCGTCAGGTATCTCGATTTAGAACGAGCGGTTTGCGAATATATTAAGCTAGCATTAATCGATTTCGTGCCACACAATAATTCAGCGGTGGACCTCGACTAATTGGCTACATTGACATAATCGAACGTGAACTCACGGTTACATGATTGCTCGAGTGAATTAATAGCTATTATTGCACATAGTGCCATAGTTAACAGTAGGGATAATAGTGCCGATTCTCTTGTTCAATAACTAAACTAAAATTAGAGAATCGCTATCTTTTACTAAAAGGCAGTGCGAGAAAAGGACGGCTTTAGCTATGAACTAAGTTATAGATGTCAAACTAGTTTACGTCTTGCGCTTCATCGTGTTTTTAATCGGCATGTTTTTAATTTGTATGGAAATATTGGTTCAACTAAATTTGACAGCTCTAACTAACGGTCGTCTTTTTTGTTCTTTTATTAGGGAGAAAAAGATAGGAATAGCCTAAATTAAGTTTAGGTTGTGCACAACAGAATCCGCACCATTGTCACTTGAAATTAGGTGGAGAACTTTCTTTTGTGGCTAAAGTTTAAGCTGTTGTGTAAAGTTAAAAAGTTTCTCATTAGGAGAGTTTATTAAACTTAGAAGTTCTTATTGAAAAATTTTAATTAATAATGATAATAATTGTAAGCATTTGTAAATTTCTCTGAGGAAAACCCATCCCAATAGCTCATCAATACTCAATTCATTTAACAGGTAACTAAAAGACCAACACGCAAGCGAACTTGAAATGGAGCTCGCGAAAATGTGTTGGAAAAACAACAAAAGAAAATACATCGCCTTTCTTAAAATAGAACCGCAGTAAAACAAAAGGTCTCGCAAGAAATTCGGAAGTAGACCCCACGAAGAATCGCGGGGACAGTAATGTATCTCTTCTAGGTCAGATAGGGGGATGTAGGCCACAAACACTCCCCCACTTACACCCTCATCACACCCCCCACATTTGAACAGCTACACAGACAAATGGAAGCGACAGTGTTCAATGAAGACGGTCTTCCGCATAACATAATTTATTGCCGAAAACATCTGATGGTGTTGTTTTGTCGACTGAAAGCGTTGTGTAGATGAATACGTTTTCGTGTGATATTTTTTTGTTCAGGCTTGTCGTCCAACAGTTTTAGTATGAATAGGGTATATAACTAAAAAATGTATTAGGTCTGTCAGTTAGATTAGACCAAAAACTATTGGACACGTATTTTCTCTTTTGTTACGTAGACAAAAAATTAGGACGATATAGTGCGTTGAAAATTCGCGTGACGTCACACTTACTTAAAAAATGTACCACTTTTTATCTACAAGTGACGTAACAGGCTCCCACTTCACACTTAGATGCGTTTTATCTTTGTAATTTTTTATTATGATTTTATTAACTAAATAAAGACGCGGCCTTTTGATAATATTGTGTCCCCACCTATGAAATTGGCATTATTTTCTCACAAATAGAGAACCTTGTCACTTCTATGTATTAAAATATTCATCAATTGCTTGATGTTATGTCGAATAATGAACGTCATAGACAACTACCTACCAATAGTAAAAAAAAACCTTATTACTTATAGATTTATAAAAAACCTTAAAAATGACTCCTCTTTTTGTTAGCAGAAAAGACCATATTTGTTTTAACTTAGCCAAAACTTTTTATTGTTGCTTAATCTACGTGGCATAAGTTATCTTAGTTTTTAAACATTATTGCACAAAAGTTTTAAAACATTAGTGTTCATAGTTGTTAAATAAATTAAGAAAATGTTAGTATGAAAAATGCAACTTCTTTAAAATTCACCATACAAAACGCTGATTACATAGGTGGGGACCTAATATATCTTACAGACTAAATAGAATAATTATTTTTGTACCCAGAAATCATTCCCATTGTACGGTTAGATAACTCAAATCTTTATTTAACATGTTTCATTTACCAGCAGACATTAATCCCCTGAAATTAATAGTTTCAATATTACCTACATAATTTATCTTTAGTATCATAAGGAACTTAACTAAATGAGTGTCGAACAACCACTCGACCGAAACATTAGCGAACAAATTAATCGCGTAATGCTAACAGCTCATACGGGCAAATTAAACTCATTATCATATAAAATGTTGGACGATTGAACGGTGCTATTAAAGTAACAAATGTTTTGCGTTCGTAAATTATTATTTCATGCCAGAAATCCGACATTTCGTTATGAAACGTAGGCAGTAGCTATTTGAACTGCTCATTAAAATTCGTCGTGTTATGAATTAATGTTACATTCGCAATTAGTGCATTTAAATTTACTGATGTATTTTATATTTGACCAATAAATGAGGAATTTAATCTGTGATTTTATACCCTTGTCCGGCTGACACGTGAATGGAAAATATTTTAAACATCGAATTTTCAGCAATTAAAGAAAACTGCAGGCTTATTTCAGTCAAACGAAATTGTTTCGTTGGGGGCAATTTATTTTTTGAATTTGCCATTTTCCTTTTGCTATTGTGCTATCAGAAAAATCTGCGGGCATTTTAGACGTGCTTTTAACATTTGTATCTGATCCCGTTAGTGGGAACATAGAGGTACGCGCACAGCTGCGTCAGCTTTGTGCAGGAACACGGGAACGAACTCACAATACGCAACCAATAATACCGTCGAGCGAATTCATCCGAAATTTTGAAAGTCTTTGCTCTTTTCGACCGTACTGTGATTGGAAAGGAAACTAAACTCGATAAACGAAATTGTAAACATTAGAAACAGTCTTGTTTAGTGATAAAATAAGAAACATCGTTGTCCAATGTTACCTTTGGACATTGAATCAGCACTCGGCTCAGCTGACGCGCGGCCCAGTTATAATAATGATTTGGTTGAATCTTACACGCATAGGACACAAAGAATTTTGTATAATTGTGTGTGTTAAGAAAAAGTAGTTTAAAAGCTGTAACATATTGTAAATAAATCAGATTTGAATTTTATATTCTTAGCTTATTACCCCTCACGGTGGCCAAGACACATTTAGCCATCTCTGATCGACCTCGTGAGTCTGCGGGACTGGCAGTGAGTGTAACCTTCCCGAACCTGGAATTCCTGTCCACTATCCGTCTGTAACCTTAAGTCGCATGGTGCAGACTTCCTGAACTTATATATATATTTCATTATCACATACTAGGTAAATAGGGGCTGATAGGTCTTAGGGTCCTAGGGACTTTTAGGCTGGCAGGTCTGCGAGTAGGTCCTTTAACTAGTCGTATATTTTCATGTACAGTCACACAATTAACACTTGCTACAAACATGTTAGAAAAGATTTCCTAAGTACAATAATTATGTTGTTGGCATTTTCAAAGTAAACAATCAAATTGTATTATGCTTCCATTGTGATAAATCGATCAACGTTGACACTTCGCCATTAGCAAAGTGCCATATAGCCGTGTTCGTCTCGACGGCCGGCTATGACAATGTCTGAGATGACAATGGAGTCTCTTCATGTGAGTTACGTGATTGCTTACAGCTTGTGTTTGGGGAGAGTGGCAGTGACGTGGCCGGCGATCAAACTGGGCACGGACACAATGGCCAATCTCAAACACACTATACTGATAATGCTATCATCGCTTGCCACTTACTCAATCAACTACTGATCACTAAGGGCCGATTTCACCAATTCTAATTGCCCAGTTTTCGACGTTTAAGCTCGCTTTAACGGTTTAGCCGCTGTTATAAAGCTGAAGAGTTTGTTTGTTAGTTTGGTTGAACGCGCTAATCTCAGGAATCGAATCGAATTGAAAAATTATTTTTTGTGTTGAATAGTCCATTTATCGAGGAAGGCTATAGGCATATAACATCACGCTGCAACCAACAGGAGCGAAGCATCAATGAAAAATGTGGCAAAAACGGGAAAAAAAAACCTTTTGAGAGCTGCAGTGCGCTGCGTAAACGGTTAAAGTTACACAAAAATTATGTATGACGGAATTGTTCTCCTTTTAAAGTTCTAAAAAAATGACCGCGACAGCATATGTCTATCTTTTAAGGATAACTCACTATAATCTTTTTTATGGTTTTTATTTTTTACGCGAAGCTTAGTTCATTAAAACATAGTTTATAGAGCGAATGGTGAAATCAGCCCTAAATGAGCTTCAATGCAAAATGGTTAATGAGCTCAGTAGATAATTATGTTAGTATACATTGGTCCTAATACAATGTCTGCTGCTAGTTTTCATGAATCTAGTTTATCTTCTAGAGAGAACTCTGGTGCTCCACTCTTGAGCGTTGAAGCTATAAATTGACTTACGGATCAATTCACACAGAATCAATCTCGAAGGCAAACTCTATGAATAATGCCAAAATGTGTGTTTTAATGTGTTTTTTTTTCCGAAATTGTATTTTAAACTTACTCTTTTCTATTTTGCCTGTCTTGATTAACTGAACAAAAAAAACCAATTCGTTGCGATAATACTACGAAAATATTCTACAAAATTATGTCAACGACCTCCATAAAAGTTTACTCACAAGAACGCCGCGTTTTAAATTCAAAACTAATCAGAACAAAAAGTTGTCGAAGCAGCGAGCACTATAATAGAGACTAGAGATTCATCTCAGAAAGGCTGACTTCGCCAAAAATCAATTGGTTTCGCAGTTCACATCCCCAACGTCAACAAGTACCCTAAAGAACCACTCGCGGGGGTCGGGGGGGGACTTGGTCGGGATAGCCCCCTCTGGAGGGGTGAGATTCAACTGGTGCAATGCGGTGTACCCTACCTCCCTGCGTTGTTTTTGCCATTGTCCGCGGAGCATTTGGCGCGCCTTGCGATAATTTTGTTACGTTTGTTTTGCTGCATCGTCTTTAATTACTTTCTGTAACAATAGTTATTTTTTGCGCTGTTTTTGTGGCTCCAGACCGTTGGTAAAGTTTCCAGGTACGTGCGTCAACATTTTCTTACTACTCTGTGAACCTAAAATTGACACTGTCAAACACAGGTCATTGACTTGTACAGTATAGTTCGCGCAAATAAATGGGGTCAAAACCATTCTTTGCCAAGCATACTACGAAAATCATCTAAATGTGGTCAAAGTTTTATGTGTTTGATTTAAATCAAAAGGTTTGTTAGAAAAAAAAATGATTAGATCGACTGGTTTAATTTCCGTTCTGCCGCCACAAAATGTCACGGTCAAACGTTCTGGCCGCAATGAGATTAGCTCGTTAAGCTTGACGTCAACTAAATCTTGCACGATTCCTCTAATGTGGCAGGTTTCCGGCCATATATTAAATAACTTACCCACAAAAAACTGACGGTTTAATTTTATTTTTGTCGTAAATGTTTAAAATCGTCTGGATTTCCAAGTCTTTGGCGGTTTCTAGAAAGGCAAATGGAGAGTTAAATTGTGGATTGAACTCAGTGGACACTATTGGACTTTTTTTTATTGAAGCAGACGTTCAATCTTACTAATCATCATACTAATATTATAAATGTGAATGTAAGTTTCTTTGTTACGCTTTCACGCGAAAACTACTTAACCGATCATCATGAAACATTGTACACATATTCTTGGAAGTATTAGAAGAAACATAGGACACTTTCTATGACAAAAAAAAATACGACAGATATATAAACGAGGGTGAAACCGCGGGCACAGCTAGTATTATAAATGCGAAAATGTTTGTTACTCAATCACGCCAGAACGGATGAACGGATCTGGATGAAATTTAGGTACAGAGATAGATTATACTCTGGAATAGTACAAAGGCTATAATTTATTCAAAGCGGACAAAGCCGCTGGTTGTTTTTAAACCAACTCTTCTATTTTTAACCGACTTCAAAAAGATGGATTATCAATTTGGATGTTAGTATTTTTTTTTTATGTATGTTCAATGTAATTTTATTTAATTTTAAGTATTGCAATGTTGCTATGGGTTAATACCTGAAAGTAAAATATAAATAAATAAATAACTTGGTCATATGTAGACGGATTTGCAAATTTTTTTTTGTTCGGAATGGGTTTGTTCCGAAATGGTCCCATTTAAATTTCATAAAGATCTGATGATGGGTTTCGGAGACAGACAACGGAAAAAATTGACGGCAAATCAACCGCGATTGTTACTATCGTATGTCTATGAATTGTTAACACAGTTTAATGGGGAACCACAACTAAAAAGTCAAAAATAAAAAACTTTTTTACAAAAAAATAGAACCGACTTCAAAAAAAGTGCAAAATAACTTTAATTTCGGAAGTCGGTGACAAAAAACAGAGACACAAACCAGGAACACCGACTGCCGAAATTTAAGTTATTTTGCACTTTTTTTGGAAGTCGGTTCTATTTTTTTGTAAAAAAGTTTTTTAGTTTACAAAAATTAATCCCAGACTATTTTATTCATACTTGAACCAGTAGATTGTTTTATTATAAACTAAGCCCCATAAAACCGTAGTAATGGTTTGACTGTGGGGTCGGCGAGTCTCTAAAATAAAGTAATTCGTTAATTTGTACTTATAACTAATTATACACTGTAGCACTTTAACATGTTTATAAATAATATTATCTTATTAATTAAATTGAATGGTCTATCAGCCAGCTCTTATTTTTCACCTTTCCACCATCATCGGAGTCCCAACTGAGCTAACGTTAATACCTCATGTGTCCCGACCAAGCTAACATACCTACCTAGCTTAAACCGGCGACGCTTATAAGCTCCAACGTAAGGCCGCGGGCTCGAAGTCAGTGGCCGGCAGGGCGGCGGCGACGGCGGCGCGGGGAGCGGCGTGGCAACACAGACCGGTCTCGAAGTCAGCGGGCAGATCGGCGGCGTAGTGTTGTGTTATGAGAAATAAGTGTCTTTGTTCGCGAAAAAGAATAATTGAAATAATTTGTTACACCACTTCGGCGGGCATTTTGATACATCGGTCGTTAAAAAGCCAAAAAATAAAATACGCGGGCACCGCTAGACTGGCGCGCATCGCTCGTACGCCGCTGCCTTCAAGACCCACTGGTCACCCCACTGGGTGCTATACATTTTGTACTAAGCGTTAGCGTGAACGCTAACAGAAAAGTAATTTTTCTCAAGACACAGTTCTATATAAATCTATGCATTAAAACGCGCCGCTTCCACGCCACCGCCACCTCCCCGCCGCCCGCTGTCTTCGTGTCCGCGGCCTAAAAGCTCCCTCGTCCGATTGCAGAGTGCGAACTACGGCGGGGAAAATATCCGATAAAACGATAGTAGGTATTTAAATCAAATTGGTGAGCAAATTCAGCTCGAACCGCCAATAAGCCTCACAAAGCTATTTTCGGGTAAACAGGGAGGACTATTGTTTTCGTCGGCGTCGGTCAATCTGGATGGATATTACGCAGTGGTAATTGAGTTTCGTTCGAGTGAGCGCTTGTATTTCGTTGTAGGTTTTTATTGAGTATCCGTTATATCGTATTGACCAATATACTTTTGCTTCTTTTCACTTTTTTTTTTTCAAGTTCAAAGTTCTTTCTCTTGGTCTTGAATGAGACAATATAAAGACACTTGCAGGAAAAACTGCAAGCTAAGTGTATTATTTAAAGTGTATTATTATTTATTAGGTATTTCGAACAATGTCATGCGTTTAAAAGAATATACGCTTACCTAACCTACCTAATTAAATAAAAAAATAAGTAGGTACAGCTTTATTGGTCCAAGTTTTCTTACAATAATCTTCACTACATAGTATAAAACAAAGTCGCTTTCTCTGTCCCTATATCCCTATGTATGCTTAAATCTTTAAAACTACGCAACGGATTTTGATGCGGTTTTTTTTAATAGATAGAGTGATTGAAGAGGAAGGTTTATATGTATAATTTGTACCCGAGCGAAGCTGGGGCGGGTCGCTAGTACTTTTATAAAAGTAACATGATATTTACCTACTTACGTACTAACTTCAATTTTATTCACCAGTATAATTAGCACCAGGACGAGAGTTGTTACCAAGCGACTTGTTTGGCTCGAGCCGAGCCGAGCTACCCTTATTTTCGATGCCCCGTTGCGCCGTTGCTGAATCCACGCAAAAATAGGGGAAAAATGGTTCAATGAGAAATAACAAACGCGTTATAAATGAGGATCGGAACGTGAATAATTAACCGACTTCAAGAAAAGGACGAGGTTCTCAATTCATCGGATTTTTTTTTTTTGTGTATGTTCCTCGATCACTCGAAGCGATATTTTGAAAGGGTATATATAACGGGTGGCGCAAAAGTAGTGGCACTAAAGAAAATACCTTTTTTTTTTTTATATGACATTTTCTGTCATTCTGTTGTTGAAAATTGTGTAGTGAACAAATGTAAAATACACTGAAAATAAACATGGACCGTTTTACTCCCCAAGAACGTGGAATAATTGTGTCAATGTTCTTACGGAATAATTCATCAGTGATAAGAACACAACGTGAATTTCGTCGACGATTTCCCCACCGTCCGGCACCGATTGGTCGCACAATTCGACGCTTTGCCACACGCCCACACACACACACACACACACACACACACACACACACACAGCACACACACACACACACACACACACAGTGCACAGTATTTTTTCGAAGACGCTGGAGGCAATGCGATTACTGTCACTGGAGAACGCTACAGAACCATGTTACGTGAGTTTTTGATACCCAGTTTGGACGAATTGGGGCTGGAGCACATCTGGTTTCAACAAGACGGCGCTACGGCACACACAGCGCGCGACACTATGGACTTAGTGAGGGACGCTTTTCCAGGCCGAGTTATCTCTCGTTTTGGCGATTTGCCTTGGCCTGCAAGATCACCCGATCTGACCAGTCCAGACTTCTTTCTTTGGGGTTTTTTGAAATCTCGGGTGTATGTGAACAAGCCACAGACTCTCGCAGCTCTAAAAGAAAACATTCGTCAAGAAATAACGAACATATCGCAGGAAGTGTTACGGCAAGTTATGCAAAATGTCATAAATAGGGCTCAAATGTGTATCAACTCTGGAGGTCACCATTTAAAAGACATCATCTTTAAATCCTAATGGTACGAAATTTAATGGCACAAATATACATTTAAAAAAATCTAAATCTAGTTTTCTAATTTAGAAAAAATGTTATAGCTGAACCAAATAGGGTCTTTACTTTTGCGCCACCCAGTACTTCCCAGGTGGAAACATGTAAACAAAATATATTGGTGGTTCCATTTAAATATGGTGAAGATCTGATGAAGAACTTCGGAGATACACAATGGAACTCTTCAATAAATTATAACAAACCTTCCAAAATAGGGTTGACGAGTAAAAAAATCTAAGTAGTCCGTCAGTTATTTTACCAAAAAATTAGTGTCCGACCGAAAGTTCGGTTTCGGTTTCGGTTTCTTGAAAATTGGCCGAAACTTTTGCCGAAACCGAAACTGATTTCGGAAGTTGTCGTACACTCTCGTCTAACTTCGTTTCTCGCGGCAACGCTTTGGCGGACGCTGGCGGCCCTGTTCGGGAATTGTCGTGCGCAAAAAAAAAAAATACTGTGTTTCCATTTCATGTCCTAATTAATGCAGAATAATGGGTAAAATGCAACAAATTTCAGTATTTTAAGGAATTTTATACTTGACCACGTGAGTTTCGGTTTCGGTTTCGGCCGAAACTGAAGCCACGGCCGAATATTCGGTTTCGTATTTTTTTTTATTGTCACTTTAACTAAAAATGAAGACGATACAGTGGGTTGAAATTTCGGATGTCGTCACACTTAAGTTTAAAATGTACCACTTCTTTTACTGAAAAGTGACGTAACAAGCCCCTACTCCTGAACTTTGATGTGTCGTATCTTTGTAATTTTTCATTTATTTGATTAAGCAAAAAATACGTGTCCCATATTTTTTGATAATCTAGCTTACGAACTAAATAAATTTATAATTTTTTTACCATGTCGTTATCCCTATTGCTGCAATCGCATGTCTGTTTATTGTTTACACTACTTCATAACATAACATTACGCTGATACGCTATGAAGGAGTACACATCAGGTCACCCTAATACACCCTAATTTCACCAATTATGTTCAAATCCCATATTTTTGGGGCTATCAATTCGGGCATAACTTTACTATTTAGTTTTAGTTAAGGGGTACACCAACTAAAAAGTGAAAAATAAAATATTTTTTACAATAAAATACAACCGACTTCCAAGAAAAAACATTAAAAATTGCAAAATAACTTTAATTTCGGAAGTCGGTGTCAAATAAAGAAGAAACATAACTAGAAGCCTGGTAAAAATATTCATCTTTTCACAACACTGACAACTAGTGGCATTTTAAGGAGACTGATGTAAACGAACTGGTGGATGGATTGTGTGAGGAACACGATAAAAATTATATCGTGATTTTTGGCAGGGTAGAATGGAAGAAAGGCGGGAAGATGATGTACAACATAGTTTAAGGCCGAGATATCACCTAAAGCGCGGTCACTCTCAGACTGCATAGAAAATAAAGAGATGCGCTACGACAAATGCTCGCAATTTATTGCAAAATATGAAACATTGTATTGATTTACTTAGGGATTTGCTAATAAATTTATAAAAAATAATCCATCACTGGATGCAGTTTAGCATTTAATATTTTATGGTGTATTTTTTATTATGATTATAATTATTAATGAAGGGATAAACTGACATTAAAGATAATTAAGAGGTATGTTAGAACATTTTTTTGTTGCATTATAGCATGTTAAATTATATTTTGCGTTCTATCACTGTATGCAAATAGGACTTGAAAATAGCATTTTTTATTATTTGTCAAAATTATTTACGGTTTAAGAGATACACTGCCCCCTACCTACTACCCTACCTACCTCCACCTTAAAAGGAGTAACAACTTTGCTGCCTGTATACTAAATAGCATCTTCGAGTGCACCTAGTTCATAGATTCAACAAGGTAAGATAACAAATTGAAAAATAAAAAACATTTTTACAAAAAAAACAACCGACTTCCTAAAGTGTTCCAAGCGTTTGTATTTTATTTCTTCGTTATTTGACACCGACTTCCGAAATATAAGTTGTTTTTTAATTTTTAGTGTATTTTTTTTTTGGAAGTTGGTTGTTTTTTTTTTGTGAAAATGTTTTTTTTATTTTTCAATTTTTAGTTGTTATACCCCAGAACTAAAAACTCCAATAACATGGAACGTAGAATTTAAACATACTCGTAATTGGAGAAAACAAAAACGGCATCTAGGTATACGTATTTTTCGTTTTTGTTCAGTTTCTCAAAAAGCGCTGAAGCAATTTCGATAAAATTTATATGGAACCACCTCGGGAGTATATGCTTTCGGATAAAAAAAGAATTCTGAAAATCGGTCCACAACTGACGGAGAAATCGGCGGACATACATAATAATAAAAAAATAAAAAACGTACAGTCGAACACAGAACCTTCTCCTTTTTCGAAAGTCGGTTAATAACTGCTTACATCCTCGCTTAGCATTGGAAATGGGACTTTTGCAGCGACTTTCTTGTTCAGTTTCATTTTGTTGAGTGCCTAAGCTGCAGAGCGGCTTACGAGCGGAATCTCTCAAATGTTCATTTATTATTTCGGAGGGATTAATACTAGAAGATTACTCGTGTGTGTTTTTTTGCGTTTATGCTTTTGTTATCAAGAATATGTATACGAGTATGTTTTGTTCTGCACATAGCTTACACAGTCATAATTAGCCAGGCAACCAGTCGGTAGCAGGGAACAATTAAAATGCACCCGATTATACCAGCATACGTGTAAAGCATAACTTACATCAATTCGATACTTTCCTAGGTGTAAAATCGCCAACAGATATATAAGTTAAATAGGACGAAAACCAATCGACATTTATCGGACCGTCCTAACCCGTATAACTAAGTTTTTCCTAACGGGAAAATCATATCTGTGCGATCGGAAATTCGCTTCATTTCCGAATTATTGTTGCTGCTGGGGTAGGAAAATAGGATATTTAGTCTTTTTAGATTTTAATAGATTAAATGAATCAGTGTGTGTGGAATGTAATAGTTGTGTGGAAAACGGTTATCATGGTATAGGCACGTGATGCGGAAGACTGAGAAATAAGTCATGAGGTTTAGAGTATGTATTTTTTTTTATTGGTGATAGGCACGCGTTTGACCACTATCTCACCTGATGGTTAGTGATAAGCGTGCCTAGAAGTAACCTATTCACTCATGTATGACATATATGTGGATGCATCAAAGAAACTATGGATGGACTGTGTGAAAGATGTCTAAAAAGGGTATGACCTGGCAGTGCACTGTTATCAGACATTTGTATTTTGTAATGAGAAATACACAGAAGCTTGAACTTATATATGATAGAGCGAGAGGTAAGGTTTATATAATATATATATATATTAAAGTAATACATATAAGTTTTATCAGTTGATGATAGCGTTGTACGGGAAAGTCTAATATTTTTTTGGGAACTGGTTAGGTATGACTTGCCTAAAAAGTAGTTCAGTTCCATAGGCAGAAGTTTGGTATCTAAAATATGACCACCCTTATCCGTTACACTATGTATAAAGAATCTCTGTTTAGTCAAGTCGTAAACCGAGCGAAGCAGGGCCGGGTCGCTAGGTTACTGGAGTTTAACTTCGTGAATTGTGGTTATAATAAGGTACGATATCGTTTGAAACAGTTGCTTAAAATATAAACTTTTGAAAGGAGTAGCTTTAATCTTTCCTACAGTAAGCAAGCAGTGAAAACAAAATAAGTTTCTAAGTTAGTTGGTAAGTAACTTTAAGCTTCGTCACCACCAACCCCTATTGTTGTTTGTATATAGGCATTGTGATGACGGGGGCGAGTGTAAAGTAGCTCAGCGGGATGTAGCCTTGCCTTGGTACTTCCCTACGTGACGAGTGTGAGAATATGCTATATTGTTGTTACAAACATCAAAAACAACTTTGAAGTCTTTCGAGGTCGCCCAGCGTGCAATACTGGTCGCGACGTTCAAGCCTATCCAATTCTCTACAACTTCAACTTCTCTACAACTATACGAAAAATGAAAAGTAATGACCGTGAGACAATTATACATACTAAGCGTTGTCCTCCTTCAACACAGTAAACTAAACTACAACCCACTACTCCTCCAAAAACGACGAAAAGATTTAGTATGCGAAAGAACCAAGCTGCTTAAATCTAAATTTAGTCAACGCTTTGCGCACTCCATAAACTCCATTGGTCCACTAATTTACAATAGGCACAGTATCCTTGATATAATACCCGTAACAAAAATGCAATGCAAGAAGAAACTTACCGAATACCTGAAAAGTCTTAACTATGAACAAACTGAACTTCTTCTGTTAATAGCATCCTAATTTAAAAAAAACTATGTAATACACTAGAACATACACTTCTCATAACATACACACCAATGCGCGCACGCTCACTCACATCACAACACACAGCAGAACACTAGACAACACCACACATCCTCTTACACAACAGTACATTCCCATCTCACACAAACGAAAGGACCTGCATGCAAACACTACACAAACTTTTCCCATTTTGTTTTACTTTTTTCGTACAAGATACCTACAAATGTAAACATAATAATGGCTATTATATATGCATAATACTCGAGGGGTTTGGCGCTGATAGCTGGAATACAGGTTCTGCCTAGTTCGGCTACAGATGACTACACCACTTAATTTGACCTAAATTAGCGTGCCAAAATATTTTGTAATTTATGTCTAAATTTCTATAAATAAACATTATTATTATTATTAAACGAGTGACTGCTTCGAAGATGCCTTTCAAATACACCATAATATCTGTTCTTACTTTTAAACTGATCTAACTTTGCATTATCCTTTGAATGTATGTTACATTGACCAGCCAGTCCCCTGACAAGATTGCTATTCTGCTTTACGCCCTCACAGCCATTTAATGTCCCCACTGCTGGGGCACAGGCCTCCTCTCTGTGAGAGGGTGTGGGCCGTAATCCACCAAGCGGGCCCAATGGGGGTTGATAGATATCACATGTCTTCGAAATTTTAGTTCTAAGACATGCCGGTTTCCTCACGATGTTTTACTTCACCGTTTTGAGAGCAGTGGTGATAAAATAATTTACACAAAGTAAAACGCTTGCCTGGATTTGAACTTACGAGCTACAAACTTGTAAGTCGCGACCGTTACCACTAGGCCACCACTGCTCCAGTATGTACGTAGCTTTGTGAACTAGGTAGGTATGAGTAGGTATCATTCCTGTTCACCACAATCTGCCTTTCCTATTCCCAACTATGTAGGGTCGGCTTCCAGTCCGACCGAGTGAAGCTAAGTATCAGTATTTTATGTGGAGCGACTGCCTATCTGACCTCACAACCCAGTAACTGGGTAACACTATATCATGGCAAGACTCGTGTCAGATTTCCTGGCTTGTGACTACGCGTTACGACAGTCGAGGTCAACGGCTCATTGTGCTTTCCGAGGCACGGAGAAGTCTCGGTAGTTATGCAATGGATGGTTCCATCCACAGAGCCACCTCGGCTGTTTTTTTTTTTAATTTTAATAGAATCGCGCTTGACCACTACCTCACCTGATGGTACGTGATGATGTGGTCGACGATGGAGCACGCTTACCCAGAAGTAACCTATTCACTCCTGACTTAAAGAACCCCAGGCCGTACCTATCAGCTAACACAGAAGGCAGGGAATTTTACTCCTTAGCTGTACGCACAAAGAACTGTTATTATTTAGCCACGCGAGCTCGTTTAATTTAACAAAAGCGTTGATATTTGATAAATGTTTTGATAGGGCTTCTTTTAACGCATCCAATTTCGGTTGCGGTTGAGTAGGTACACCTACCTTTCATTATAGGTTTTGTTTGCTAGGTAACGTACGAGTCATGTGTTTATTAAACAATTAACTGATCTAATGTATTGTTAATAATATACATAAAAATCATATTTTTTATACGGGCACGGTTTTTACTCAAAACAAACTGTGAAAACACTTTTGTATGGTATTGTTTAGTTGTCCAATGTAATTTTTAAGTACAAGCAGAAAAATAGTAAAATAATATGGAGACTCACCGTCACACGATGGTTTTTCAGCCCCAAAGTCGCTGCCTTTTTGATTCTGACGTCACTGCCTTGTTGACTGCTAAGTTACTGCCACAAGGACTCTGCGATGACTGCAACAGCACTACCATCGCGAAGATCTAAAACAAAAGAAATATGGAACGTGTCACTATCGCATTATTCTCCCTTCATGTAGGTAAAGACAGTCCGGTCAAAATATACATTTAGGTTACAATGATTCGCATAGAGCTGAGTTTTTAATACTGAATTTGTACGAATGTTCAAAACACCATTTTAAATGAAATATGAAAAGTCCTCATCGATACCATATCTACAAAAAAACGGCCATGTGCGTGTCGGACTTCGCAAATTTAGGGTTCCGTACCAAATGAGGGAATTATGAAAGAAAAAATCTGATTTATCAATATATTGGTATTTATTCGTAAAATATACGTAATAATAAACATTATCGTAATACATAAAACTTATAATTGAGCTAACTTGAACGGACTAAGAGTATGTTACAATAGGAGTAAAAAACCGGCCATGTGCGATTGGGACTCGCGCACGAAGGGTTCCGTACAATTATCTATTAAAAGTGCAAAAAAATCACGTTTGTTGTATGGAAGCCCCCTTAAATATTTATTTTATTCTTATTTTTAGTATTTGATGATATAGCAGCAAAAGATATACATCATCTGTCAAAATTTCGACTGTCTAACTATCACGGTTCATTAGATACAGCCTGGTGACAGACGGACAGACAGACGGACGGACAGCGGAGTCTTAGTAATAGGGTCCCGTTTTATCCTTTGAGTACGGAACGATAAAAATGTTGTAGGTACACCTACAAAATCAAAAATACATTTGCGTACGTTTTTCATTTAATTGTTTTAATCTTTATTGTACACGTCATAATGAGCACAGGACCAACATTTACAACACAACTGTACAATATGCGGTGTTATCGCACAGGGCAATCTTTTACAGACAACTTTTGGATGGACTGATAAAAAACTTTTTTACAAAAAAATAGAACTGACTTCCAAAAAAAGTGCAAAATAACTTTAATTTCGGAAGTCGGTGTTCCTGTTTTGTGTCTTCGTTTTTTGACACCGACTTCCGAAGTTAAAGTTATTTTGCACTTTTTTGGAAGTCGGTTCTATTTTTTTGTAAAAAGTTTTTTTTATTTTTCACTTTTTAGTTGTGGTTCCCCATTAAACTGTGTTAACAATTCATAGACATACGATAGCAGCAATCGCGGTTGATTTGCTGTCAATTTTTGAAGAGTTGCGTTGTCTGTCTCCGAAACCCATCATCCGATCTTTTTGAAATTTAAATGGGACCATTTCGGAATAAACCCCTTTCGAACAAAAAAAGAATTTTGCAAATCCGTCAATATATGACGGAGTTATGCCCGAACATACATAAAAAAAAAAAAAAATACAAACATCCGAATTAATAACCTCCTCCTTTTTCGAAGTCGGTTAAAAAGAAAAGAAATAGATTTATGCCTACGTTACTAACCAATATTCCTGATTAGTAACGTGCAGGACTAGGACCCACTCGGTGTGAAATAAGTGCAACAGTCAATCGCTGAACCACTGCGCCAACCGAGACAAATATATATGCAAATATAACCAAACATATTCACATTTCTAAAACGCGGCCATAGTTCCGCCGATCCAGAATAACGTCGCTGCATAAACTCCCACATAAATCAGTTCATATGACAGACTCCAGCGGATCGACGCCGTTCTTTCCAAAAATATTTGCGCACAACCTCGACATTTTGCATTTATTAAAATAAACCCCACCGTTTTGTTTGAACGCGTTGATTCGACGATCGAATGTTTATCGTGTTCACAATGAGGTAAGTAAACACTGTTTTGTCATATTAAAGTGGTAGGAAATTAAATTCCTTGTTTATCTCGATATACGAGTAAATTAAACAAGCAATTGTTACTGCAGTATTGGTTTTAGATAATTTGATGACAAGCTTACATTGTTTTACATAGACCTATGGATTTCTGTTGTTACTGGGTTATTGACTATGTGTTTATATCTACGCGCAGTCCAAGTTATGTCTACGGGCAGTCTACGTTGCCCGGGGGTGGAGGATAAATTCGAAAGAGTTACCTCGCCCCCGGGCGCGTAGGGCAGGGAGGAACAGGGGTGGGTTTTAGTCAGTAAGAGTCTGACACGCCCTTCCGCTCCACCCCAGAGCGGAAAGAGTCATTAGATGATTTCCCACCCCCCAAAAAAAAAAAAAAAAAAAAAAAAAAAAAAAAAAAAAAAAAAAAAAAAAAAAAAAAAAAAAAAAAAAAAAAAAAAACGGGCAGTCTACGTAACGTAGTGCCTGCACTGGACAACGCCCAGAGCGCGATCACTCTAAGCCCATCGTAATGGGGCTTCATCTTGTAAATTCAGCTTAGCAATTACGGCGCACTTGAGGAGGGAAAACCTGTTGGTATGTATGTACTATAAAGACTGGGGGCGTGTGGAGCGGCATTTAGTTAGAACGTGTGTAGTGTAATAAACCAGACTTCAGTACTTGATGAATTATGTTGATGCAAGCACGTGACTACATCGGAGGTTTCCTACTGAATGCCCTCCAAACAAACGCAATATATGTTTCTTATTTCAAAAGTTTCTCATTTTGAATTTAAAAGTTTGCTCAGCCAGTCTGTCTGCTAATAAGGTTTGGATCTCATGCAACCTCCCTTGGACGGCACAGTAACTAGGTACATGCCAACAGGGTTGTAGTATCTAGATACTAGGACATTTCAATCAAATAATTTAGATTTAAACTAAACTTCAATACGCATATATATGGAAGAACACCGCCATTTGTTGAACACAACGTGCATAATAATATGAATATCGTCTACAACAAGTCTAGTCTCCTAAAAGTTAACAGCACGACGAAAACTTCTCCAGACTGATTCAACAGCCAATGTATCGCAATCCTAGAACAACTTACGCTTAACGAGCCCAAAACTTGGATATTAAACTAGTTGGTAGAGCGCAGACGACCGGCTCGCAAATATTTATTATTCAACGGCTTGTGAAGATTAGGTACCCTCGGAGGCGAAGGCTCTGCAGGAATGCAAGTCGTGACTGGTGCCACAGGTTGCTACGCCACAGGTTGCCTTTTGCCAGTTATTAACGAACCCAAATAACTCTTAGCAACCCCCCTTTCTCCCTCAAACTGGGGTGATGTACGACCTCTTGCGTATTACGGCTTAAGGGGGAGCTTTGAATTACTGGTTTTCGGATGGTACCTACAAATGGCGGGTCTCGTTCGAGCAGAAAATATTAAGTAGGTAGGTATTGGAAAGGGCTTTATTTTTTGCTTTGCCCTTAGCCAATTTAGCTTGACTCTTGGGTGAGGGCGGCTTTTATTGCGTTTACAACTCGTTTTTAGGGTTGTAACCTAACAAGGACAAGGAACCCTTATGTTTTTTTTTATTGTTTATAGGCACGCGTTTGACCACTATCTCACCTGATGGTAAGCGATGATGTGGTAGATTTGCTAGTGCGAAGATGTCTGTCCGATGCATAGCGTAGAGACTGTTAGTACTCGAAACGAAACAATAAAAGATTGAAAATATTTAATTTTTATGGTAGCTCCCGTACATGTAGGTATGTTAGGGATGACTTTTTTTTGGCGCCTATCCTATAGTATGCGGTATCATTGGATAGGTCTGTCAAAATCATTGCGGGGTTGTCACGACTATTTTTCGATTTAGTTATTCGTTTGCGAAATATTAAACTTTAAAGTTAAACTTTTTGTTCGAGTAGAACGCCCCCGGGGGTGGCTCACTAAAACCTAAACTGTTGGCTTGAAAAATCTGAAAAACATCGTGATATTACTATATCTAACAAAATTTAAAGGAAAACTATCACGGCTAAGTTAGTTTTTTTAGTTTAAGAGTAAATTCAACCAACTTATAAAATGTAGGTACCTACTTGGAAAATTTCGTACATAACACAAAATTCTTAGAAAAAAATACTTAAGTGAAGATTTAATATATAAAACGGGTAGTAAAAATGTGAAATTTTGGAAAAATAAATCTCTTTTTTTCGTTAATAATTTAAACGTTAGTTTCCGTAAAACCGTGAACTCAATTAATATGTTATAACGGGCGACTACGGAACCGTATACTACGCGTGGCCCAACATTCGTGCTCGAATCTGAAAGAACAGGAAACAAATACCAACCTGAAATTTCTAGGTTTCGTACCTGAAATAAACAATCAACAATAGTGCTTACGACCTACAGGTTTATAGCATAGAATAAGTATAAAAAGAACGATTGCCGGATCAAAGCACCAATAAGCTCGGAATACGCAAGCGTGCAATGTTAATATGAAGTTCGCGTGCGGGTGAAATTCTCCTCATTCTAGAAAAAAGTTCTTACTTAGTTTTTTTTTTTTTAATTATCCCCTTAATAAACCAATTTAATTTTTCACGCCTATGAAGTTTTCGAATGTCCTTCGTTTCATCGTTCTTCACGTTATCTAATCCAAAGATAGTATTTTTTTTACATGGTTTTTCTTAAACATTATTTTTTAAAGTGAATTACTTACTACGTGACGGCAAACATTTCCTTTTCGCGAATCAAATGTTTGATCAATAAAACAAGGACTAGAATTTACCACAAGACTTTATTTTACCATGAGTTCAAAAAGCCATTTAATTTAATGGAGAATATTATATCGAAAGCTTTTAAAAGAGTTTGAATAAAAATATCGTTATTCAATTTTATTTTGCAGGAGCAATAAAGTGCTATCTACTTAATCCCCCTTTTGGCTAGCAGACGCTACTCGATGGAGCGCCGTAAAGAATTCTTGGCACTGGAAATGCCCGCATAGTGGCATTCAGTTCCGACTTCGACGTCACAACTATCTTTCTACACGATGATGCAATTTCTTTACTCGAATCCTCCCTCCAGAGACGATAAACTGGTGGATCGATAGGTCTAGCAAGTCTTCAATAGGCTACGAGTGTCAAATGAAGCAATGTTTATGGTTGGTAGCTATAATATAATGGGTTTTGTCATTACTATTAAGAAGAACAAAAATATTATTGTATGATTTTAATCTCGGAAGCCCCGGACGCGTCATCTCTCTCTCATCGGATCTGTCAGTCCCCGTTGACAGGCGGCCATCGTGTAACCACAGAGTTTGTCAGGTTCCGGGTGTATGAACCTTGTTACAGGTCTAAAGACCTTGGCTAATAGTGATAATAGCGGTTTAAAACGCGTGAATCGGGTTTTTGGCAATTTTTTTGGCAAGGCAAACTAGCGGCAAACTAGTGGCACACATGAGCGCCGCCGAGGGGGCGCATGAGGGTTATAAATGAAGCAGTTATAATCCCTTCATCAACAATTATAATCATAATAAAATTAAGATTGAGTTGGGATATAGGTATCAAACTGTTTGCAACAAATGTTGGCAGCTGAAATACGCTGTAAAGTTATACACATTTTATTTTTTGTGAAGAGCAAAGCGCTGCCAAAAATCGTAGAACCAACAAGTTCAACTTATGATTTTGCTTAGACTTTTGCATAAAGAACGATTGGTTCTCTGTCATTCATCAAATCAATCCCATAAGCTCCAGCCGCGAAAGTTTTTCCTTATAAGAGATCAGCTTGATCATGTGCGTTTCCCTTCCGCAGGTTACACCGAGGAGCAGCCTTCCACGCAGTTCACCGCGCAGCTGCCGCGCGAGCTGAGCCCGGCCCCCGCCGGCCCCGCCGCCGCCCCTCAGCCGGCGCTTCAGCCTCTATCCTATGCCCTTCTGCAACTCTCCGCCTCCGACTCGACAGACCCACCCTTCCTCCAGGTTCAGCTCCAGTCTTCGCCTGTCTCCCCTCCCCCGCCACCGGCGAGCGGCAAGTCCATCTCTATGTGCTACACCAGCACCGGCGCCATCCTCTCTTTGCCACCCAAGAAGAAAGACATCTACCGCCCGTACTGCCTCGTAGACCGCGCGGCGCACCTCAATCGCCCCGAGGAGGACCTCAATGCGGCGCATGCCATCCTCGACCTCAGCCAGCACGTATTCCTCTCACCGCGAGTGGAGCCTCCTCCCCCGGAGCAGCCACCCCCGCCGCCACCCCCGCCCTCGCCACCACCGCCGCCACCACCGCCACCGCCACCTGAACAGCCTGCACAAGAGCCCACCACCGAACGGCCGCGAGAGACTATAGCATATACATATGACGCGTTCTTCGTAAGCGATGGCCGATCTAAACGTAGAAATTATGCTAATGCGCCGGTCGAAGCAGTTCCACCGCCGGAACCTAAATCGAAGTATACGTGCAGCGAGTGCGGCAAGCGGTACGCCACGTCGTCTAACCTGTCGCGTCACAAGCAGACGCACCGCAGCCTGGACTCGGTGTCGGCCAAGCGCTGCGGCGAGTGCGGCAAGGCGTACGTGTCCATGCCGGCGCTGGCCATGCACGTGCTTACACATCAACTGTCGCACGTGTGCGGGGTGTGCGGGAAACTGTTCTCAAGACCGTGGCTGCTGCAGGGCCACCTGCGCTCTCACACGGGAGAAAAGCCTTACGGCTGCGCGCACTGCGGGAAAGCCTTCGCGGATCGATCGAACCTGCGCGCACACATGCAGACGCACTCATCGGACAAGAACTTCGAGTGCACGCGATGTCACAAGACGTTCGCTCTCAAGAGCTACCTCAACAAGCACCAGGAGTCGGCGTGCGTGCGGGACGAGGACGACGACGGGGCCGAGCCCGAGCCGGCCGCGCCCGTCTCCGCGTCCGGCTAGGGCATCCCACCGCCCCGCTGCCCCGGCCAGAGTCGACGCAACTAGGGACCGTAACCACCACCGAATGGTTTACACGTAAACGTAAAGTATTAATATGAATTTAGCTTGTTAACGTAATATGTAAATTTACAATATGAAACAGGAGCGAGCGCGTCGGGCGGGCGCCAGTCGCACGCCGGACGCGCCGCGACACCCAAGCAACGTTTCGCATACAACGAATCACGTACGACCCCGTAGAGCCCGGCGCGAGCCGCAGGCCATAGCGTCACACGTCCCGATAGCGGTAACTTAATATTAAATATGTACATAGTCGTCGATAAAATATACCCTTATATACATAGATGTATTGAAATGTGAATGAAAACTAATATCTTTTGTAGGTGATTTTTACAACCGCAAAGTAGGTTAGAGAGTATTAGGGAGTAAGTTTAGCGTCGAGATGCGAGAGCCGAGCGCCGAGGTCGTGGGCGAGGGCGCCTCCTCCGCCTCGGTGAGGAACTTGCCAAAACTTTCCGTCCTACGCTCCGCAGCACGCGCCGCAGCGCTCCGCGGGCCCGCGACAGTGCCTTACCTCTCGCCCGCCGCACACCAACCCGCTCCCCCGCACCCCCGCACCCCAAGCCATCGCACGCACCCTCGTTTCTTTACACATTCATAAAAATTACAAAAATATTCAGTAAAACTACACGCAGTTAAAAAAAAAATACTATAACAATCTGTTTCTTTATCTATGCCTCATCTACTACAGCAATCTGTGTATTTGTCTGCAAGCTTTAGGTAACTACAACTTTTCGTCCAGTCGACTTTAATACCTCTTAAAGAAGTTTAAAATGGTACAGTGAAAGAGAAATTAGAACTTAAGCTTGTACCACGCGATGTGTGTCGGGGGCGCACGTCGAAGCGGGCGGGGGGCGGTCGCCCTGTGGCGCGACAGGGCAGGGCCGCGCACAGCCTGCAAGCCTTCAGACGAGCGTGTGTCTTTAGCTGACAAGTCAAACGTAACTGGCAATAAACTAACTTAGCATAAGGTAGAATAACTTAGGTTAACGAGGCGAGCACGAGGTGCTCGGTCAGAAATGGGTATTCGAAAAGCAATAATAATGTAGACATAAAGTCGCGCACCGCTGTCAAATAGACGCAGCAGACTCTATTAACCCTATAGCGCTCCGTAGTTGTTAGCTATCCACAGCCGGCCCCGCGGGCGCTACTCCGACGCGAAAGTAATGCGCTATGAAACGCGTTGTAGGATCGTAGCAGCTAGTGTGTAGTGAGTTCATTCGGCAGGTCCAGTGCCGCCCGCGGGCCCGGTGCCCTACTCTATTAGTTAGTGCCTCGAGTCAATTCGTCGTTGGTGTTTCTTTGAACTCAGTCAATTAGAATATCTTTCCAGAGTGTTATAAAAACAATTTTGGGAATCCCATTATGAAAACGTTCGAATAACTTTTAGAATAATTTTAGTTGTGTGCAAATCCGTTACGGTTACAACTTTTCTGTGGCGACTTGTGTGTTTGTGAAAAGCAATGGTTGCGTTTAAACAACGTACTTAAATGAATTTAAAAAAAATTAAAAGTGCGTATAATATATTTTGAAGTCACAATTTCCAACCGTAATTTAAAACATGTGGCGTTTGAAATATTTAAATCTGTTTTTGATTTATATCAGTGTTGTCAAGTTGATTGAAAATGATGTTTGATTATTTTGACTACCGGTTTCATTATACACGACAGGACCGCCCCTAGAGGCACTAAACTGAACACTAGGCATTATATTCCTTCTCCAAATACATACTCCCTACTATTAGCTGTAGTGCCACATTATATCTACTTTCTTAGATACTATAGTTCTCTTCCCTTCGTAATAAATTAACCCTTTGATCGCCGACTGATTAGTCTCTGTAAGACATTTAGTAATTAATATATTGAAGAATAATACTGATACCTAACGATAATATATTTATTTTAGTATAAACGGTGTGCACACGGCTACATTGTACCATCGCGGCGATCATGCGGTTACCAACAATATAGTTTTATAAAAATAGGGTACGCCAGACAAAGGTGACGCGTAAAAAGCAATATTAATGTAAATCATAAGCAATATTACTGTAGAAATTATCGGTTATTCATAAAAATTAGATTACTAGATATTTTGGTGCTTTGGAGTTATATTGAACTAAATTGAAACGAAATTAACATCGAATATTGAGTAATTTATAAGTGCAATCATCCTTCAGTTCAAAAAATATTGAACAGACTCGATCATCTCTGTTTTCTACGAACCTACTGATTTCCATTACCTTTCAACTTCTTCCTAGTGTCTAGCCTTACTCTTAGTCTAGTTCATCTATGTATTCCCTTTAATACTCCCTTCTTCGAGGAATTCTTTCATATTATTCTTCTTAGCTCTCCCTACTGGTATTTAGTAGAAAAAAATGCAAATTAATTGCTTTTGATGATTGATAAAAAATTAAAACGAAGATATTTTATTCAAATATTTATACTAACGTTATTGTAATTGTAGCGGTTATACAGATAAGTAACTAACGATTAATATTAACGAAACCAACTTATATTATACAAAAATATATAATATACATTGTAATGTAAATATGTCCCTGTGTACCAAATTTCCCTTCTTTACAATTTTTGTAGATGTAGTAATAATAAATTAACTTTATAATAAAGTATTATACATATAGTATAGTGACGTCACGGGGCAACTCGTACGGTAGCTAGTAAGTCCACCTTTAGACTTATAGTGTACACTCCAATGTTATCGACCTGTTAAATTGCGCACCTACGAAACGTTTCTTTTTCGTAAAAAAAAAAACCTTTGCAACAACAAATCGTGTTCTATCCAAACGCTCCATTTTCCTTAGTCGAGTAGACAGAAATTATACAAATAAAATAATATGTAAAAACTATTTTAACTAATGCAAGGTACACACGAAATGTCTGCAAAATTAATTCAAAGAATATAAGTCGACAACTTAGAATTGATCACTCAGTTCTATAGCTAAATAAACAGTGATAAAACCAAAAAAAAAATGTCCAAATTAGCAATATGATAAGCAATATTAATTAGGCTAATCTCGAGACTGTAAACGAAGTTAGGCTTCTCATATAATTTAGAGACGAAAACAAACTATTTCTAAGCTACACAGAGCACGTATGCCATATATTTTTTAAAAAATTTGCAAAAAATGTGTACGCGTTGTTAATTAAAATAATAAAAAAGCAAATACATTAAGGTCACGTAAAAATGGCTTTGCCATTTAAAAATCATTAGTGTTTCGCTGGTATAGAAACACGTTCGCCGTCAATTCCAATAATTATTTAGCAAAGCCAGCAGCGCGGCACAGTTTTTAGGCCACACCAACATATAAAATTAACACATCAATTTATTACCGTGAGAGTGAATAGGAATCTTTCACGCCGCGATAGTTTGCCGTTAAATTAGAGACGACTGACGGTGAAACATACTGAAACGAGAGAGCATACAACGTGGCTGCGTGTTGTATCCTCGAAACAGGATTTTAGCCCATGAGCACGTATCTTTGAGTCAATCACATGGTCGGTGTACTTCCATCAACAACTCTCTTTCTTACGATCTGCCGGGCGCTACAAATCTTGTTTAAGCTTCAGTTCCCTCTGATCGCAGAACGCACGATGCACAGTGCACTCACAATAAGTCCTAACATCGTTTACAGAAGGTATACATAATAATAGAAAATTACTAGAATAGTACATGGCAATAATGTGACTACTATTAAGAAAAGCAATAATAAAGCAATATCATTTTTAACATTTAGTTGTGGGATGCGGAAACTCAACTAAACGGCTAAATAAGTAGACTGGAAACAAAAGTGATATAATGTTTTATAAAATTACATTGTTTCTATTGTTTAGGATAAAAATACGAAAAATATTTAGTTTCATTTACAAAAAATAAAGCAATTACTATTTTTAGAATTTCATTGTATTAAATGAAATCGATTCAAAAGAATATTCAATTAAATGTGGACTATGACCGAATATGTTATATCGGACACTCGAATAAATGTTGTCTCGCTACTCAGCAAAACGTTATGAGCTACGAGCGAGCTACGAACGTGCTACGCCGTAGCAAATCGCTACGAATGCTCTGTTTTATAGTTTGTTGCATTTTGCGCTGACGTGACGTAGAAAAATGCTGCAGTCAGTATTATGGAAAATAGTTATGTATTTATTGAACGAATAAGAACCTGTTTAGAAACGAACTGATTCTGAAATATAATAGATATTTATATACCAACTTTAAAAAATACATGATACTATAAATCGGTTTTGTCAATATATTTACAAGGATTTAATTGCAAAAATGGCAAAAGCGACAGTTTTATGAACTTGACTATTGGAAATGTGATAGAAACTATTATTGCGCACGAAATGAAAAGTACATCAGCATTGTTGCGATGTGGAAAAAAATAAATTCAGCTCGAAATAGTATTTTGAGCGCCAATAAAGATTATCGTGCATATTAATTAAGACTGATTTAAAAAACTTACTAACAACGTGTTGATATACCAATAGCACACAAAAAAAAATAAGTGTCTATTTCACTACTAAAACTTTTATCGAGTGAAGAGCATGAACAAGAAATGACCAAACAGAGCCTATCTCAGTTGTGTGATTTGATGAAAAGGTCATTATGTAAAACTCTGTCGCTTGTACTCTTTTTGCACTCAAATACTTCCTCAAGGACTTTGAATTATACACTTTAAACTATCTGACTATTAATACTTGAATAGTCTTATAGAACGAAAATAGCGTTTTTGAACATCTTTATAAATCACGAAAGAAATATTATAGCGATAAACGCAAGTGACGTACTCATAAACAACTAATTACGAAGCTCAGCTAATCAAATGAAATACTTTTTTGTCTGATATGAGCCTGAGTCTAATCTAAATATTGAAAAAAAAAACTTGAGAGGTGTCAAGGGACACCCGGATGGAACGAAGTTCCTTTCGATTAATTGGTGAAGTAATTGTAATATTTTTTTTTTAAGTTATAATAATATTTTTTTTTATTATTAACAAATATTTGGTTAGATAATGCTTGATCTGCTTGCAAACTTTGTACCTACCCACCAAAAATACAAGAAGTTTTTATTAGATTGTTTTTCCAACACAATCTTTTTGGATGGACAGCCTCATTAGTGTCGTGACAACTTTTCGTAAGAATTTTTTCCGTCTAGCCCCCTTTCACAACGCGCGATAAGGAACTTCGTTCCAAAATTATGGAAACAGAAGCATGGTAACAGCTCGATAAATGAATTACCTATAGTAAATACTCGGGCAGGACTCGACTTAATATCGTACAAAATATGACCGCTTCAAAAATTTTATGAGAAGAGAAATACAGAAAAATATTTACTGAAATATTCTAATCAGTCCGTCGGTTCGTAAATATCGAAATTTAATGTTACTCGTATGTACTAAATATTGGCGAAGAACGTAATAAAAATGATGGTAAACGAATGTTAAGTCCGTTCCACACGGCTTTTGAAAGTATTGCGTAACTTTATGGCATTATAAACTTTATTAAATGGATGAATATATGAAGCATGTACTAAACAAGTTTATGAAAAAATGTTGACGAGTATTGAATTTAGAATATACACTAAGATATTGAAGACGCCATTTTGTAAATTGTGTGGTACAAAATAATTCTTAAAATATTTGGAAAACATGTTGATATTATACAGAAGAAAGGTCGTGAAATGTGATTAGATTCTCTACTTCCAATTTACTTTTTACTTTTCTCTTTATCTACCTCTTTGAATCTAGACATTGACTGGACTCTACTCATTAAGTCTAGATATTTTTTATAGATCCACTCCCCTTCCATCTGTCTATCGTAATCAATTTACGTATAGATTCAGCTTTAACACATACTTCCACTACTTCTTTTACAAGGTTTAGAACCCCTCAAAATGACTAATATTAAAAATTATAAATGGAATAAACAACGATGACTGTTGCGTCTGTTGTAGGTCCAAAAATACAATTTAGGCCCTATACGTATGTGAATAAGGTTTAGGAACGAAAAGCAATATAAAAATTAAAGTGATTATTATCAGCAATATTAATGTTTAAGAGAAAAACAATTATTGAGACAACGATAATTATTAAAAATCGAAAATCGACAACGAATCGTTTTCATTCGTAATTTATTTGCACAACGAAATTAGAGTCGAAATTATTTACTATCGCTAGCTATTTAGAATATTTAAATTATTCATGTTTTTTATGAAAGTTAATCACTTTTGAAGTCGTTTTAGTCTAATTATGTCAGATTTGAAAATAATGATGGAGGTTGTTTAAAAGTTATAAACGAGCCATAGAAACAGTACTTTTTGAGAGCATGAAGAAACAGTAAGCCTAATTTAGCTCGGAATAGTTTAGTTATAGTGTAGACTATAGTATTCTAGCTAGTCATATTAATGTAAATGATATAATAACCTTAGCAGTAGAAAGAAAGGTGATTACATAATGTGATGCATCGTAGCGAGTGAAAGAGTAGATAGTACGTTAGAGTGAGAAAGTATAGTGAGTATCACTGAAGTGATTCATGATTATTACTCAGTTTGCCTTATGAATTTTTGTATAAGTGAACATGACGGCAACGTTACTGGTATATTTTGACAAATTACCACTTATAAGGCACCTAATATGACGTTTAAAAATCTGAAATTTAAGGTTTTAGTAATTATTCCAGCAAAGAGATGATGATTGAATTTATGTAGCAAAGATTGTAGCTCATATTTTGTGTTTCTTAACATCAACTAACGACCCGCCCATGTCTGCACGGGCACAATTTTTACACACATGGCTTCCTCGTTTATCGCTCTTTCTATTAGTGAAAACCGCATTAAATTCCGTCGCGTGGTTTAGGAGAAGTTAGTAAAAACAGACATACGCGAAAAACGACTATTATTTATTCTATGTAGAAATTCATCATGCTCACTTATACAAAAACTTGAATAAATATTAAATAAGATCACGACTATACCAAGTTTGAACGTTTCTATGTAATGACGTATTATTTCATAGAATATTGACTCCAACAATTTCATAATTAATAATAACGACCAAAGTATTGAATGTCACTTTTGTATTTCTGCGTAGTTTTCTCACTAAGGTTCACTGTTCACGCGAGTTCATCGCCCTTACACCCAAGTGCTAGCCTGTTATTGTATAATGTGTGTTCTGAAACATGCCTTGCTTTGCTAAAGAGATCGAGACACCCCAGTGAACAGTGATCCTTAGACTTGACCAATAACTATGCATATTTAAGGCTTAATCTCTCGTTTTGCTCTAGAATTAAAATGATAACTCAATAATATACGCATGCCATGTAGTTATTATTTTATGACCTTAAAATTTAATATAAATTACAGTAAGTGTAGTATGTCAATTTTTTAATTCACGTATTCCTTCCTATTATGCAATTAATATATACCAAAAAGTACCTACAGAGTTAGTTGAAAACATTGCATGAAAAATATTAATATACCTAATAGTATAGTGTAATAATAATAAGTAAGCGAATGATGAATTATCCCAAGTGTTGTATTTGGTGAGAAACGACGAATTTAATTTATATTTCGATTGTTTGTAATGTTGTAATGTCGGATGCAGTGAAAATACCTCTTCCAAGTAAATTCCAATTTTATAGGTTCAGGATTATCGAAAAGCTTCCCCCTGTCCTCACTTATTAAAATATGCAATTACATGTACTTTGAGCAATTAAAAGACAATTATTGTAAATAAAATAAATATATTATCATGTATAGTCTAGTCATACCTTAACAATAAATGACTTTGTTTTTAGGAATATCCCCTTTTTTACCGACATTATGACATTCGCCTAAAATTATTGTTCCTAATTTTCAAAAATGAGTATTATTGTGTGATTTACAGCTTAGTTAATTTCAGTTCTATGTATAACGCATTTAATGTAATCTAAGTACCTAGGGTCCACTGCGTTACGTCATAATGTAGATGTTGCCTAGTTAAAATTAAAAGTATTGTGACTTGCTTTGGGGATAAAATAACTTATCAGCATCGATCTGTATTCAATCAACATTTAACAAATTGATACTTACCTGCTTTTTGACGTTATATTGAACTTTCAACATGCCTACACAATAGTAGTTTAAATCAAGCCAGTTTAATTCTGATAAGTTTTTTATTCTTCATTTTGTTTTCATTTCGAAGGCCATACCGTGAAGATCAAAGGCGCTCGAATAAGAACCAAAATACAAAACACGAACCATATGTACCTATGTTTGAAGTGTTCTTTAGGTTTAGAAGATAGTAATGAGTATTTTTTTTTTGTTACTTCTTTTTCTAAAACAATTGTTTTTGGTTAAGTTTTTCTAGAGTTATTGTTATGTTAAAATTCTGTTGGTTTTTTTTTTATAATTTGAAATAAAGGGTAGGTACGTTTGTCGCTATCGCTGCACAAATGTAAGGGTGTAGTTACACAAGAAATGACGAACGCAAAAATCGATACGTTTTTTAAATAATGTGAACCCGCTTTACATATTTGTTTGTGTTGCATCGTGTGATTTTGTGTACAGATTTATTTTGACTATACATAAAAATTAATTGTATCCAAGTTGTTTTATTTTACCTTTTCCATTAACATCCTTCAAAAGATAGGCAAAACAATCAGTCTGGTCGCACTGATGGTGATGACTAAATTATCACTAATGGTGCATCTATGATCATGTTATCTTGGACTATTAGGTATGTTATGGTACTCACTATAACATACCTAATAGTTCAAGATACCAAGGCCACCAGATATTACTTATTTTCTGATAAACAAAAAGTATCGGATTGATTAGTTAGTATGTACTTTGTATTAGGTTAGGGCTTTATTTAAATCAAACTGAGTAATATTAACTAACTTTTAATTACTTTTCACGGTAATTTTAACAAGCTACAATGATTATGGATCGATCAAAGAGAAAGAATAAAAAGTTAGCACACACTAGCTCCTTAAAAAGAAACCATAACACCTCAAGGCCCTGCGTCGACGAGAGGCGACAGTAATCAACACCGTCATCAAACCGCCGTCGCCGTAAGGCGACGGCAGTTTCGCGCGCTTTCAAACTCTATTATTACTAATAAGGAACGGTTTTACTCCGGGCGGCCCCGCCGTCGCCTTATGGCGTGACGACAGTGTTGACTGCTGTCGCCTCTCGTCGACGCAGGGCCTTGAGGTGTTAAATCAAAGCCTAAAACACACTATCTACACATGTGATAGTGTAGTGCACAAATAGATCACCTTAAAAATTATTAACACTTTGAATATTATTATAATAGAATAGTTTTCTTAAAGTCTGAGTGCCAGTTTGTGTGTCTCTTCACAGAATCCTCATGCCCGCACATTTTGTTAATCAGAATATTAGTAATGTCTGGCGGATCATCATATTACTCTACAGTTATGTCCACACTATGCCCTTCCATCTTCAACTTTGACGTCATCTTTCTATTCAACTCTAGTTTGGCGCATTCAATAATTGATTGCGTCAACGAACGCGACGCCAACGTAGTCATTTGAGTTTCTGTCAGCTTGTAGAAACATGTGCGACGAGGACATTTTACTTGGTGGAATATGTGTGGCTTACTTGGTCATAAGAAATTCCTGAAAAAAAAGAACCAAGCGAAAGTTTTGGATACGAGACGCATGTCCGGCAGATTTTTCGATCGACTTCTGAAATTGGTTGAACCAATTACAAACCAGTCAACCCAGGAGGTCTACTCCGAAGTGTTTTTACGAAGTATCGGCCGAATGTTCGGACATATTTGAGTGAAGTGTTAAAGTGAATGTGCCATACCTAAAATTGTAGCGAAATGGCATTACGTATATTTTTGGTGGCAGAAGCTCTCAGAAAAGAGCTACAATTTTAGGTATGGCACGTTCACTTTAACACTTCACACAAATATGTCAGAACATTCGGCCGATACTTCGTAAAAACACTTCGGAGTAGACCCCCAGTTACGTGAAGCAATACCTAGTGAAGTAAAGTTAGCAATAACGCTTAGGTTTTTAGCCACTGGTGACAATTTAATGTCTCTTTCGTAGTTATATATTCAAACTATCTAAACAATTCATATCAGCAATATGCTACCAGGTGTATTAAAAACCATAATAAAAGTACTAAAGGATTTTAAGCAGATCCAGTGATACAGAAATCCACCCGACGCGGGAAGACGCTACGTTTTCAACTGTCATAGCGCATGCGTCAAGGGCATGCCTCAAGTGCGCTGTCGACTGCGCTGTAACGTATGCCTTTGATAAACAAAAAAGGGCACAGTGTGGACATAGCTTATAAGCTCTACTCAAAATAAAACCGCAAAGTTATTACTTCGCCAGTTAGAACACTCCGTAAAAACAAATGACAAAGGTACACTTTGGAAACTCAAAAGTCCTATCCTGCATAATCAGCTTTAAGCTCTAAGAGCGCTATAGTACTTACAACAGTTCCATGTTCACAACTGATCAAAGTGAAGCAATAATGTAATAAAATAAAAAAAATATAGATAGGTACAATAGGCCTAGGGTTGCCTACTTTTTTTTTAAGATAAATAGAGTATATCTGATTTCAGACAGGGTAAATACTCGTAGTTTCTTAAAAAAAGAGTACATTTTTTATGCCTTTTTCGGCACATAACAATTTTTCATAATTTTTAAAAGAATTGTATGACTCCAAACATTCCTATTTTTTTAGCTTATTTTTTATTAATTTCAATGGACATATTAACAGAAAACGTTACATTTTTGGGTTATGACCACGGGTATACATGACTGGTATTAGTATAGTAAACATTATGAAAAAAAAGAGTATTTTAGCGTACTCGATATTAGTATTACAGATTATAGAGTACAATAATCTATTTTAGAGTACGGTTGGCAACCCTAAACAGGCCGCACGTTAGTGGTAACATGATTTAACCTTCGGTGGAGCATACGGTGGAGGTTTGCCCCGCCTGGGCAGAACACCGCCGTGTCCTCGTGGATGCGATAGGCGGCAGTGACCTCTCGCGCCGTGCCCTGGTTCAGGCCATGGTACGGAGCGAGAGGGAATGGGGGGCCGTCTCCTCCTTCTGCGAAGCAGTAATGCTCGCGAAGAGGGAGGCGGCACACGTTAGGGAGACTCAACAGAGACCGAGTCGCCCTAGCGCCCCCAGCAGCAGCCGTCGCAGGAGACGCCAGGGGCTGCGAGACGATCTCCGGCCACCGTAGACCCGGGCCTGCGGACGGCGAGTAGCGGGTAACTCGCCGTCCGATCAGCACCAGGCCCGAGAGTCGACGGCGCGTAGTGTTCCACGCGCGCCTCAAAGAGTTGTCAGCAAAGGACGGGGCCTGCCACGGCCAGTGCCTGCCCGGGGGTGGAGGATAAATTCGAAAGAGTTACCTCGCCCCCGGGCACTCGAGGCAGGGAGGAACAGGGGTGGGTTTTAGTCAGTAAGAGTCTGACACACCCTTCCGCTCCACCCTAGAGCCATAGGATGATTTCCCACCCCCCAAAAAAAAAAAAAAAAACACGATTTAACCTTGAGGACACGAAGTTTCAATAGTATTTGAGGCGAGCTTACATTTGTTTCCACTGACGTGCAGTCTTTTTTTTATGAGGATGAGAAATCATCAAATGACTTCTTCCGCTCTGGGTGGAGCGGGAGGCAGTGTCAGACTCTTACTGACTAAAACCCACCCGTTTTCCTTCGATTGCCCTTTGCGTTCTAGGGCCGCGGTAACTCTTTCGAACAATCCCGCGACCCTGGACTAACGTGCAGCCAATCCCGCGACCCTGGACGTTAGTGCCTACTGTACCTACCTTTATCATGTCAGTGCTGCATAAAATGATGATTTAGGTAAGTAGATACTGTAGGACACCAGGACTCCAGTAAGGCCTGCAGGGCTCTATGGGTGCTCTATAGCTTGGGGAGCTGTCTCACTCGCTGGCTACGCGAGAGTGTGGTGTGTAAGAGTGACTGACTTATGTGTGGAGTGTGAGGAAATCAAGAGGATGAGGCACTCTGAACTTTGTATTCAATAATGTTATACATGTGCTTCTTACTACTACTTTCTACTACTCTACTTCCAACGGGCGAGCAGAACTGTCATAAAAAAACTACTCTCTTTCACATTCGAACGACTCTCCAATATTCTCAACTGCCAAATAAAGGCCGGTGCAGACCCGATGAGTTTAGGCTGTGTCTACAATCGCCACAATACCTACCAATGGTTCTGCGATACTTAGGTTTGCCATACGTCCCGTATATACAGGGTGTAACGGAAAGTTGTGGTCATATTTTAAGAACCGGCTCTTCCCACGGAAATGAAAAACTTTCTCAAAGAAAAAATAGTAAACTCCCAAAAAAAAAATAGATTTTCCAAAGTTATCATCAGCTGGTCAATATTTGTATGAGAGGCAAAAAAAATATTGACAATTTCCTCAGGTTTTCTTGAAGAACGTTGTTCATATAGATGGGCAGATGCAGTTCTTAAAATATGACACTACCTTTTCGTTACACTCTGTATACGGGACTGTCACCGTGTATATTACTTGTTCTATGTTACTTGTCCGGTTTATCAATATACACGTTCAGGTTCATGTTTATTACTATGAACGTAAATAGAGGGCAGTAGCGGTTGTTTTGGTGTTGTTTTTTTATTATAATAAACCGTATTGCTAACCAAATTTTCAGAATTTATTTATTTGGCACTAATAAGTCCCGTATCAGTTTCCAACAATTATGGCAACCCTAACGATACTGGCTCATGACATTATTTTCGTATGAATCGACCCACATTCAGTATATATATCTAATAAAAAATAGTTTAGTAGGTAAATGAGTTGTTTTATCGTTACCATCCTAACTAGACCTTGAGAGGTAATTTCAAACAATATATGGGTCAACTTTGCGTAAGATTATTAAAATAGCTAGGGGGGTGGCCCTAAAGGGTTGACACTCGCAAAAATCGTTTTGGGAACACATTCATTGTGCGTACTGCTAAGGAGTGGATTTCCCAACCGGAGTCTGAGTTTCCCGATAGCTACAACCAAGAGTGAATAGGTTACTTCCAGCAAAGCGTGCGCCATCGCCGACCACATCATTGCTTACCATCAGGTACGTCAGGAGATATTGGTCAAACGCGAGTCATCAATTAATAAAAAAATAAAAACAAATTGATTACTTAATTATAGTTAAAATCAAACACAAATTATCACAATGATTTTCAACGATAAATTACCTTTTGAAACCATTTTAACCTACCTATTACTACTGATTAGTTATTTATAGTGTCCGACCGAAGGTGCAATTCTGGCCGAAGCCGAAGCCGAAGCCGATTAATCGGTATTCACCAAAACCTTCGGCCGAAGCCGAAGCCGAAGCCGAAGGTGTCATTGACCTTGAGAAATACGATAGTTACTTTGATCTCAGAATATACGAGATACATATTGTGAGAGCTTTAGAGATTTAGCCCAATAACGAGCCGAGTGACCAACATATACAAGTAGGTAATAAAATATTGTCTAAAATAAAAGTTTCAAATATACAATGTTAATTAAATATTTATTTACTTAAAGTAATTTTAACAAAAATAATCAAATAATCAGTCACATTTTTTTAATTATCAGACGAACACAAAATATTTCTATAAAATAATTGAGCAAAGTTTAACACTTTTTCAATATCTATTTTTTACATATAATTTTTTGGAATTTTTGAGAAAATTAAATACTTATGCTCTGCACACTCTCCGTCTCGCTCTAGCATCGTTCAGTAAATTTCAAATTTTGACAACTAGCAAACCTTGGCCTTCGGCCAAACCTTCGGCAAATTTTTGGCCGAAGCCGAAGATTTGGCCGAAGGTGCTTTTTTGGCCGAAGGTGGCCGAAGCCGAAGCCAAAGCCGAAGCTTCGGTCGGACACTACCTAGTTATTTAGTTACAATCTATCAACTGAGCTAATTTATGAGTACCTTTAGATCCACAGACGCAAGCTAGAATATAACTACAAAATATCAGTTAGTTCTAAATCAACAGCCACATTGACCCTTAGGCCACGAGGACCATGGCTAGATACAAGCTCTACGATCCTGCCGCCCCGTAACATCTATTAATACTTTAAAAAAAAAAAACAAACCCATCCGCGGTGGGGTATTAAAATTTTAGAGCTAGCAAGCAAGCTCGAAAATATCGAGTCGACAATTATACTTCTTACCAATAAGAATGGTCAACAGAAATATTTATCTGAGGCAAATTAATCCTATTTCTGTACTAATGGTTAAAACCTCAGCTGTGATATAATTTTTTCGCTTCGTTTGCTTTGCATACTTAGTACTATTATTCCTTTTGTAATCACATAGGGGGGAATAAAGCTGTATCATGGCACATAAATTTATAATAGGTAGGTACTGAGTGCTCAAATTTTCGAGCTCATTTCTATTTCACTTTCCCTCTTAGTCGTCAAAAAAACTGTCAAATTCGAGTTAAATGTCAGAAATCGTAATGGTTTTTTTAAACCCCCTCAAATATTTGCCGCCTTGAGTGAAAACCTGGATCAGCGCCTTACTACAATTTTGCTTTTACTTTACCAGTTTTCATTCTTGAGGTGACACCACAGTAGAGCACCAAGTGCTAGGTACCCATGCTAGCTACGCCACTGTTGGTATGACAAAAAATCCTCAAAAAAAAGTTTGGAATTAATAAATTATCTTGTGTAATAAATTAAAGAGCCCGGTGTTTGAATGAATCATTGTTTATCTCTAAACCTCATGTCGCGTTTATAAAACCAACTCTCTAGTATAATAAAATAGTCTATGAAACGAACTCTGATATTTAGAGTAGGTAGGTATTAATCATTACTCTTTCTATCCGCAAGGTTCACTGGCGACATCTAGTAGCCGGTATTCGCAACCCTAATTGCGCACCGGCTCGTGCGGTATTTGAACATTTTTCTAAATCTTTTTCATAGAAATACTTATATAAAGTACCTATTTAATAAAATAGATTACGCTTAATGTGTCAAAAAAACAGTTTTACACTAGTACGGTTTATTTATAAGTAATGGTAAGTGTTTGTTTACTCTCGTAAAATCAGCTGTCGGTTAGCGTCCCTTCTCGATTGGAAATGCCCGCAGATGGCAGAGCAGTCGCATCGCAGCTGACTGGGGTTTGAAACAACGCCGTTGCTAGGCAACCCTCCCCACCCTACACTGCCTCCTACTATTTAAGGTTATTGCCTCCCCATCCCTTGTAGAATTTACCTCCACGCCACGCGGTCTGACCACGTGGTGAAACTTTTGAACGGAACAAGATCATAAGAGCATTTGTGAGTTTATGCAGGTAGAGAAATGGAATAAAACTTTTATATCTGCACGTTATAACTTGTATAGATTCGGAATTTAGACGGTAGCTAGGTATTTTGTCAGTGCAAACCAGTTGATAAAAACAAGAAACCCACCAAAAAAGAAATAGGTAAGTTTCTAGTCACTGCCTAGCAAGCAACCATACCTTCATGGTGACTTGTCGTAGCAAGCAAAGGTGGTTTTTAGCAATCACACCAATTCAGTTTTCTATATTAAGGGTCTTCATTCAGGCTAATTCGTTCAAATTCTGTAGTATAGTTTTGTTTGACGTATATTTTCTGTGTCGTTTTTTCCTACTATTTCTAGGCTATGCTACGATTTTTTATTCAATGAGGGCGCCACTTGGCCGGTAGTACGGCCATAAGAAATAGTAGGAAAAAACGACACAGAAAATATACGTCAAACAAAACTATACTACAGAATTTGAATGAATTAGCTAGGTTCCAAATTTAATTTTGGAACGAAAAGAAAATTGATACTTTTTAAAGTCAGGCCGACCAAATGGTCACAATAAAAACTTTAAAAAAAAAATGGTATCTCAGCTACACTAACTGGGGAAGAATTTTCATTTCCAGTCTATGCTATCGTCATGGGGTATCGTTGGATAGGTATTTCAAAAACATGAGGCCTGGGGTAATGAGGACTATTTTTCGATTTAGTGATCCGTATGCGAAATAAGAAACTGTAATTAGCACGAAACAGCGACTTAATATGTTTGGAAAACCCATTCACAAGGCCGACCACAACAGCGCACTCCTTACACGAACTCCTTCGATGGCTTTTACAAAAACATTACCTCTGACGTTCTTATTTTAAACTGCTAAGTATTGACAACAGACTGTTCACTGTTATTTGCCTTCAGAAAAAATATTTTGCAAATAGCAAAGAAGTTTCAGTAGATATGGCAAAAAAATGTTTAAAAGCCAGCCTTCTTTTCACCTTCACGACATATTATAAAACAGAAACTGTATGTCTGTCTGTACCTACGCGATAAACTCAAAAAAGGAATTTTTATACGGTTTTCACCATTAGACAGAGTGATTCATGAGGAAGGTAAGTGTATAATTTGTACCCGTGTGTAGCTGGGGCGGTTCACTAGTAAGGCGGTATGCCTTACCACAGATAATATAATACTAGCGTACAGATGCCTCATCCCATACAAAGAAATGGTACCGCCGTAACTACGGGTTTTCGTCAAGCACAAGTAACTTTTGTTCTTTGTTCGGGCCCGTCCTCTACATCTCGCTAGATGGTGTTAGCAGCGACGGCTTGCAAGCTGAATGAATTGACTTAAAGTCTTACCTATATTTTGTCACACATTGGGGAATTTTTTTATAGTATTTTTGGCACTTTATAGCAGTTTTACTGTATCAAAATGTGTCACTATTCAAATTTTAAAGAGGTGAATGGATAAACTCTAAAACTTCAAACAGCGCCATCTATTGGTACAAGAAATATAGATGTCTAAGGATTCGTTCCAATAATCGTCTTAATTTGAATTACAAGCCAATTATTCCACAATTTTATGCATGGCAGTTTATTAAATAATAAAACACAGTTTTAGGACGATACAATGCGTTGAATTTTTTCGTGACGTCACACCTCGATATACTTTATAACGTTTAGTGACGTAACAAGCCGTCTGCTGAACTTTGATGCGTTTTATCTCTGTCATATTTTATTGGTCTGTTAGAGCAAAAGATACGTGTACCAATATTTTTTGATAATCTTACTTAGGTACGGACTAAATAGGATTATTATTTTTATACCCATATAACATCCCTATTATAGGAGAAAGCTTGACACGCGCATGCAAATCAAAGCAGCTCAAGTGACGTTCTATGAAATGGTTCCAAATCATTTAATAAGTAATAGTTCGCTATTTTCTCAAGGGTATGAAATGCTTAGACACCCTTAAAGTTCGCTAGTTTCTCAAGGGTATGAAATAACGCTTTGATTTTCCTATGTAAAGCGTATAGGACGGTTAGCACTGAAGCCTTACCGGTACTTGCAAGTGCACTTCCAGTCGATCTTGAGGTGCAGCGACGTGCTGCAATGTACTATTCCGCACGAAAGACTATGGACCCAGACTTTTTACCTCAACGCGATCGTGCCAAGATTTCCAGATTACTTAAACCTCAAACTGACGTTTGGGAGGACTTTTTATCCGAATGGCAATGTAGGTGAGAAAGTTCCATCAAAGGCCGACACCTCCACCAGTTCTTCCCATCGGTTCGCGAGTGGCTGGATAGGACATGGCTGGAGGTGGATCACTGTGCTGCCCAATTTCTCACAGGTCATGGCAACTTTAAGAGTAAATTATTTTTCATTTCTCACACTCGGAAAGCGGTGTTTGTTTGATCTGAATAGCGGATGGAAAACGCTGTTTCCCTCCCCAGGGCGGGAAAAACTCATAGTAATTACTTACCGGGGATGGAATGAATTTTAAAAATAGAACTAAACTTGTGAGTGCTTAAACAGCCAGTGTGAATTTAAAAAAAATACTTAAGCGAGACGGCCCACGGCAGTGACGCGGTGTTCCATATTTAATTTTTTTTTTAAACTATAGTTTGGCGGGATACTAACTACACTTGGGTAACTTGGTGACTTGATACTTAACAAGATATATGTTATTCCTGTTACTGTTACGCAATAATAACTGATGTCATTGTCTGTTATTAAACAACAGCCTGTTATTTTCTAAGCACGGTCTGTCAGTAAATAAATCACGTACCTACCTACAGTACTGATTTTAGATCCCTGATTTAAATCTTAGATAGTTATATGCATGTCATAGATATTTGACTTTTTTATATTACATACCTACCTATTATAGGAAGTAATAATTCAAGATTGTAAAATAATATAAGTAACTAGCGACCCGCCCCAGCTTCGCTCGGGTAGAAATTATACATATAAACCTTCCTCTTCAATCACTCTATCTATTAAAAAAAACCGCATCAAAATCCGTTGCGTAGTTTTAAAGATTTAAGCATACATAGGGATATAGGGACAGAGAAAGCGACTTTGTTTTATACTATGTAGTGATAAGTAATGTTAGCATTATTCTTGCAGTGTTTCCGAACTGAGAGTTCTACTTAACAAGATATATGTTATTCCTGTTACTGTTACGCAACAATAACTGATGTCATATTCGTTGCGGGACCCAAGACAGTAACACAAACGCCAATTTAATACACAGTTACACTTGTATTTCATGTCGGATACGACAAACAGGAAACAGTTACAGTGCAAGCGCCAGGGTAGCCCGCGAAATTCAATTTTTCTTACGTTATTTGCAATTTGCAGGTCAGTTTCAGGTTCTATCTTGGTCAAAATATGATTCGCTGCCGTAGCAAGTATGTATTTATAGAATTATAATCATTAAAATCATCAATACAACTCTTTCAGTTAGAATTGATGTCAAATGTACCTAGTATTTCATGAATCATGACATTTGGCATTGGCATCAATTGGACAGAATGGAGGCCAGTCTTCGGTTTAGTTTGGGTCAATCTAGCTCGGGTCGTTAGCTAGACACTCGTGTACATAAAGAAGAATGGCAAAATTTCTATAGGAGCTGGACTCGACTTTTATTTTTCATGTCCCAAAATAAACTATAGCTAGATTGGTTTGTTTTTATGTCGTAAACACTATCCCGTTTGAAAATTATTTCTAAATAGCCACGATTTTTTTATAATAACGTCAACAATACTTTTGAGGTTAGAATCTACAACTACCAAACTACCCGACTGCGGCGTAGCTTATGAGTCTAGTTAGCGATAAGCGAGAAGGGTAATTAGCGATCTCGTTTCTATTTATTTCGATTTCTCTCAGATAATTACCCAAAAATAGGACTTGTAGCAAAGCGCACCAACTCTTTGTTTGTCCATCGATCATTCAATGAAAACTACACCTATATTGCTCTAACTTGCACAACGTATAGTGTAGACAACAAAGCTGGTATAACATTACACGTGAAGTGGTTCTTGAAAGACTTCAAAGCCTTTTTTGTGGTTTGACCACTTCAATTCTGGCTGAAGAGTTAGTCACTAGATACCTACTGCCTTTCAGTCTTCAATGCTCAAGTTGCATAGATATTGACAAATTGAGTAATGGTTGTTAACAGGAGTAAATGAAGTATAATTGGTAAAGTACTTAAATGAAAGAAATAGGCTTGACAAAAATACTTTTTATTCATCATCCTCTCTTATCACTACACCATCGAGGAAGGTGGCTCTGATATTGTCGTAGTATATTGTCCATACTTGAGAAATCCAGAAATGTATTAAAAGCGTTAATTATTATTATTATTCGTTGATTTGATGCCTTTAAACTAATTGAATAGAATAACAGTTAAAACTTTTCAGAAAAACGTGAATAACTAGAGTCTTTGAATACCAAGTCATTTCAAACGCGAAATGAATCGTCAAGAGGTGCGTTCTGAAACTATTATTCTAAATAATTTAGAAAAAGTTACAAAAACAAAAAAATTGGATAACTTTTTTTTGTGGCTACTTATTGAGATATTTCTTGTGTTTTCTATGACCATAAAAAATAAGGGTATTTTTCATAAATATGGCGTATTGGGAGGCCATCGTTTCGTTGTCGGGTACGATTTGGCCATCCTTATGTCGGAATTGTAACAAACAGTTCAATATATATATTTCTGTTCAATCATCTACTAAACAGTTCAAAACTATTGACAACTTAATTTGGTCGGGTTATACGCGAAGATGTATGGAAAGTAATGAAAGCAAATTTCTTTTAAAATACAACACTTAGTAATCAGAATTTTCGGCCACTATAACTTCTTTATGGGTACTAATTTTTGTATAAATTTGGGAAAAAATCACGAAGTTAGGGAAATCTTGAAATGAAAATTTAACACTGACTACCGCCACCCCACCAATGGCATGGTATATCTCGTAAACTACTGGAGTACTAATTTTGAATTTTATGTTGCAGGGTACTAATTTTCTATGTAGGTTTGAGGAAACCGACGAGCTCCTCAAACTTTTAATCAACATTGAAAGTCGTGGTCCTGCAGGACGAGCGCGCGCAAGTTAACATCGTTGATTTCTCGCTAAATACAAATATTTCAGTTCTGATTTTTTTTTACTTTAAAGAGCATCAACTTCCACTCCGTTACCAAAGAGTTAGAATTTTTATAAAGGATACAACGGGCACATAATAATAGCGATTAAAACAGTAAAATAATTTCCAGCGTCTTTAATTGCAATTAAAACAGAAAAAATATCAGTAATCAATATAGTATTATTACATGACATTTTACGTTTAATATGACTCAAATATATAAAAACTGATCATTTTACCTCCCAAATAATACAATATAAAAAATATAAATAAAATAGGTAAACAAAACATACTTTTTTTGCAAAATATACGAAATTATTTCATTTATTTTTATAATACAAACACATTATTGCTAGTTTGGTATTAGTACTCTGTATATTGTAAACTCACGAGACATTATCACTTCTAATGATTCAATAAACAAAAGTTACTATTACATGTTTGTAACATAGGTGACCTGTTTGTACATTTTCTAGCCAATCTACAGATCGTGTATAATAGTGTTCATGAAAACCGATCTTTCTCGTGAGAGATACATGAGAATTCTTAATTGAAATGAAAGCTGTTTTACTCATTAACCATTCTTTTTTTTCTCGCACTTCTAGTCCTATAAAATCTATCATCATATTTCGCCAGTCAAAAGAACTTATTGCCACCACTATTTATCGATTTTATTCACAAAAACCGCTTTCATTTCAACAGGCACATTACAACAACATGCTTTTCATAATTTACATAAATAAGACATTTGTTTCGGAGTTCATTGACACACTGAAAAGTGTAGTAACATAAAATACCAATGTCAAAGTAAGTACAAAACACAAATAATAATAAATATCAACCAATTTACAGTATAAATATCAAATACCTAAAACGTATTATGCTTTTCAGTCATATTATACGTTAAGTTCCAAGCACACGCGGTAACTCTTGCATCTATGAGCGTTGGAGAGAGACCACCCTACTACACCGGTAGTAAACGGTCACGGCCACTAAGAAACCTTATCAGTTGACTATTCAACTTCATCAGTGTTTAGAAAAGTCCTGTCTAAACAGGAGCCTGGAATTTTCTAAACACTGATACTATCAAATCTGCGTGGTATAGCTTTCCTATCTAGAGTTAAAATGGCAGTAGTCTCTCGTCATATCTGAATAGCTCTTTTGTAGCGAGTGAGCGCACGATTAGTTTCAAATTCAAGCATAGCTCAACCTGGCAATAGCCTAGAAAAACGCTAAGATGAATACAAACTGACAGATAGTATGTCTTCGCACCGGCCCGATAAGTGAATGGTGTGGTGGCATTGCGATCATTCTAGAATTAATCGTGTTACTATTGAATTTATCAATCGAAGTCAAACCGAACACATGAGCATACGAGTTAACAAGATTAGGCACTTTTCCTACCGCCAACGATGAGCGAGAAGCGAGTAGAACTAGAAATTAAAAACGAGTAGTGAGTAACGAGTGAGTAGTTTAGATAGTTTAGTCACTGGGCTATAAGCAAGTGTGCGAGTGCGACGGGCAACTACTCGCACCCCTCGCTCGGGGCGTTAAGTCCTCTCGACTTGAGTTCTAACCGCCAAGCGAGCATCGCTGAGCAAGTATGGCTAAGCGAGAACAATCTTTGATAACTGTTGTCACTCAGCGACAAACTTGCAGCGATCAACTATTAATATATGCATTTCTTTTGTTTACACGGAATGTATATTTACAGCGAGAAAATAGCCGATAGTTAGTCGCGCGCCGGCGGTGGAACAACTGCCTTATTCAAACCTCGATTTGACACCGTCTTTTGTTTGACGCATACTTAAGCAACATGATGCGTAGTAGAAAGAGCACCGCGCGCAAATTTAACGGTCAAATAAACACCATAAAGGCGACCTTTACGAAAACCTTATCACAACTGTACCGATGCAAACTTTACCGCGTATTACCGGGACTGACAAGCCGCAAGAGCGTCTACGCGGCAAACAGCAAGGACTGCGTGAATGTCAACCTCAATTACAGCTACGTTAGCAAAACAATGTAAGCCTATCTAAATTTACATCACTATGTCGTTATTTTGACTAGCACTTACAGTCGACGATGGTTCAGGATTAAAACTGGCCAATGGAAACGAAACACGCACTTAAATGTTTACCTAATAATTCGTGATCTACACTTAAAATACTAAGTTTGCTTGACAATTTTTATTTCATTAAAATGTATCTAGTATTTTTTTAAATATGAATCCTATTAAGAATGAATTATCGTTAAACTTGCAGTTATTATTATGTATGACCTATTTATTTCAAATTCCATCCTAGGCACACCCACAAGAACCTAGCACTACAGTTTTATACTGACTTAATCTTTATAAGATTGTTTAATGTAAAAACCCGGATAAAGATATTTGTCTATGTGTTAGCACAACTGTTTTTCTACTGACTATCATAGTGTAGATACGATTAATTACTAATACGTGATTAAAAAAGAAATCGCAATACTTTAAAATAATAATAAATAATTACAAAATCTTGTAAAGTAGAATGTATGTCAATATATTTAGTATGTAGAAATGTGTGCGAAAGCAGGCATTCACGACTAAACAAATAGGAACTATACATATAGGGTGTAACGGAGAGGTGTGGTCATATTTTAAGAGCCGGTTCTGCCCATGGAAATGAACAACTTTCTCTAAGAAAAAATTTAAAATTCCCAAAAAAAAAGTTGTACTTTCCATACAAAGTTATCATCAACTGATCAATATTTGTACGGGAGGTAAAATTTTTTTTTTAATTTCTTCGGATTTTCTTGAAGAAAGTTGTTCATATCGATGGGCAGATGCAGTTCCTAAAATATGACCACACCTTTCCGTTACACCCTGTATACAGGGGCATATTTATAAAATAAAACCAAGATTAGCAGGTTCTTAATTCAAAATTTTCTATGGAGAATTTGAATTTGGAATCCGCTAATTAAGGCTGTTAGTGTGATACAGGGATTAAAAGAGGACAAACCTACCAGCAAAATACCACATACAAATGCACACAAGTCATAGCCTACTGCTCTTTCAAAAGTACACAAATACTTGAAGCAGTTTTCATATGAATATGTCACCCTCAACCAGCGTTCGCTGTAATCTTTTTGTTTAATAACTTAATATATTAATTTTATGATTTCATATAGCACTAATTAAAACTCTATGATGATTTCCAATAAAATATGAGTACACATCGAGCGAAAAATGTGTGATAAAGTATATACAAAAATAACTGTCACTCTAGATGACTATATGGAATACTATAAGGCTTACGTTACACGAAACATGTTGCTTTCGGACTAACAACTGTATTATCTTGTTACAAAATTGTAACAATAATTTTAGTTACATTATTGTAACCATTATTTTAACTACACTATTGTAACAAGACAATTACAACGATATCGAGGTTACTTTCTGACAAATCGTTCCACTTGTAAAGCTAGGTTCACATTACTGTGTCGGGGAGTGTCGTGGAGCGGGATACACCAATCAAACGAATCTATTCAAACCTACGTCATATCACAACGAGTTTTTAGCCAACTATGACATAAGGCGCTACGACACGACACAACACAAGTGGGTCCGCCACCGGTTCGTGTAGCGATTGCTTTAAGTGAATATTGCATTTGAAGATCGGTGGAGGCTACATTCACATGTGACATAGTGAATACAATAGAACAATATAATATACCTAATCTATTTATGCACCATTAGTAATTTGATAAAAATAACACCAGCATCTACTGAAATGAAAAATAATTCCACAACATAATTAATAATTCAGTCAAAATAAAATTTTCACTTACCTTGCGTACCGGTACTCTTGCGTAGGAGTTCATTATACATTTCATAACATACAAGCTGTACTGTGTTATCAATAAGACGTAAAAATCCATTTATAAATCAATTTCGAACGAAAGAGTCCCCGCAACGCGTCTAAAATAATAATTTCAACTCATTACATAAACATCTAAAAATAAATTAAAGTTATAAAATTGTGATGCAGATGACAACCACAGCCCAAATGGTCACATTCCTTGAGAAGATTCATAATAACTATTGTGTATCTATAATTATAAAAATGTTTAATATATTCTTTTAATCTAACTAACACTACTAAAACGTATTATTTGGTGGTTACATCTTGTACATAATTTTTAATGAGATTAAGCTTGGAACGAGGTGGACATTACTTAAAGAAAACGTGTCGCCCTCGGCCAAACGATTCTTGACATGAGCAATATTAAAGACTATAGCGCCAAGAAAAAATATTGCCATATATTAAGCACACATAGTAACTATATTTTATGATGAATGATGAATACAATGTAGTAGTGTATATAACAGAGTTATAATTATAATGCCGTGTGAAACATCGATTGGAGTGTGATGTGTGTGGTGACATGATCAACACAGTGAGTTACACATTGCTCATCAATTTAGGATATGTATGAAGTACATTATTACAGGGTGCATTAACCACTACTTGATTTAGTCATAGTACAGGAGTCGAACACATCAAGGTCTAAAATTTAATGATATAGTAATTCATTGAACTCTTCGTAAAGACACTTCATAAGATCAATCCTGAACATTTTTTTCTTCAGTTCTTCAAACACGCATATCCTATATTAATAAGTAATGCTAATAGGATAAAAATGGATACGAAGGACCAACACATAAATCAATTCCTAATTGCGTTTGCAACCGAACTCGTAAGATATAAAACGTTACCGAAAATACTGATCCACCAACTCTTCGCTTATCCGTTTGATTCGACGGTTTGGAGATGTGACAAAGAATGAAACAAAATACAACATTAAGCAGAGGAAATAAGGTACAAATTACAATACAAGGTCGAAGGTTGACATTAGGCTATTAGATATTTCATGATATTGACTTGTGGTAACTTTTCTTCGAAATCATTCTACAATAACAATTTTGTGACTTCTCCGATCTTTGTATACGTAATAGCCTTATGTCATAATAACATACAGGATCATAAGAAAACAATCTCATACATTCACTTAAATAATAAAGGTAACTGACAAAACTAATATAAACACAAAATCTAAGTCAATAACGAATCTACTCTACAATAGAGGACTTCATGAACATAACGGCTTACTCAACTGTCAAAAAGAGAAGTCTACTCCATTCATCTCCAGAACCGTCGTCCTATTCACATCCACGTGGTAACTTACGCGTTGATGAGCGTCGCTGGCTTAGCGGACGTACACACATACACATAGTCCGAATCGGAGTCAAGTCGCACACGGCTGGCCTTGCGTTAGGCGGTCGCGACTTGCCACACTATCAAATGGCTCTTGGAAGCCCGGTCGGCCAAGGAACTGTGTCCGCTTGACGACCCGTCCTCCGCAACTACTACACTGTCCTCCATTTCCGAGTCGGCTGCAAATGAAATGTTACATTCATTATTTTTAATTGCTAAAATTTATTTACAGCTTAATCCGCCACAAGTCCCATTTTGTTTTGCAGTACCTGCAAAACTAAGCAATTAGAACACGAAAAATATAATTTTAGGTATTGTAGTCCAAAATAAATGTGACCAGAAAAGAAGTGGACAGACAACATACAAAAATAGAATAATAAACGACGATGGGGAATGAGTTTAAATGATGACGTATATGGGGTGCTGTTGCCATGATCACATAGAAATGTTCACAATAAAAGACGTTACAGATATCTCTTCAGTGGCTGCTAGAACACGGATCCCAGTGCGTGCTATTCACACTCTAATCAACACACGTGAAGAAGCTATCTAATTATCAGCACTTTGAAACAATAAACTAACAGTATACTTCTTACAACAGCTCCGTTCCTGCGGCGGTTCTTCGAAATTTTAGCTAAAACATTGCAAAAATATAACAGTCATAGTGCATATGTGTTTCAACGCACAGTTTTGTATGTTTTAGCGACGTAAAAGCGAAGAAATATAACACTGAGAATTGTTATTGAGTATCTTACAACTAAACTGTCGTACATGGAACACAGAGACGGTCTGTTAATATTTACATGTCTACTTAGTGGTATTAGCAATATACACGTTAGCAATTTATTAGGAACATAATTAGTTACTCATGTAACGTCGTGCTCACCTGCTGACGAATGTGTTACACCGACAACCAATGTGTTAGTAATGAGTTTAGTGGTATGTTAGAATGAGTCTAAATATGCGTGAACTGATGGTATGAATGTTGAGGTTCTGACAGAAAATTGACATGAGAAGGTTGTTTTTCAATAAACCAACTCGTGTCCGATTTATTTCAGAGTAAAATTATATCTTTTCAAAAGAATCAATACCTAACGTAACACTACATCGATTTCATAAAGAAGGTTCAATGAGAGGATCAATATGTTATCTACCTTGCGTAAACAAAGATGTAACACACAAGAGCTGTCAAAACCTCATGAAAGACCCATTGTTTGTCAACATTTACCCGTGAACTACATGCTCTGTTAGCTCGTGTTATGTGTCAGCAAGCGCACATGCTGGTTTTATTCTAAAATTCAACGTACCAGTAATAAATATAAATTAATTATGCTACGTTCAGGTACGTTCAGGAATCTCTTAAGACCTGCCATACAATGACGTGGGAGGCTGTGTCACGTATGTCATCAGCATGCTCTTCTATATCGGCAAAAGAAAAAAACCGGGGAAATTAAAATCATTAACTACATTATGCCTATTCAGTGCGTATTTTCCACTAAAATTATGAGCGGGAGCATTTTATGTTGTTTTACGGAATACATTCAAAGTGCTACTAAGGAAATATCTTGAAATGGAGTTATTTAAAAAGTGCAAGGCTTATCGAACTTCATAAACATATCCTTTTATACTTCTCTCGAAGATCATCAAAGTACGAAGCCCTCACAAAGCAAGGAGAGTTTGATTTCATGGGAAATTTCAGTTCCGAAAAGCCTATGACATAATTGATTTAACAAAAGGTATATTTTATTGTTAAAAAACAGTGAACGAAAAACCTCCACTCCAAGTGTTAGAAAAAATTATGATACAACAAAAAATCAACACATTTTAGTAGAAAACACCTGATATTCAAATCAAACAATAGGCACAAATCCTTATCATAATGTTCCTACTTCAAATAAAAACGAGTTCTTAATTCTATGCGTAGAAGCGTAAAAGCGTCATACTATAGTCTACTATTATTAAGCAAAGCTTACTAAACGCAATGGGGATGAGTTTTAGACTAAACTAACGTGCATATTGCTTGTTTTGAGTTTTTATTTAATATAGAGTAGCTATGATTGAGTTTCATGGATGTCGTTTGTCTGTGCGCGATTAGGATTAAGGACCTTATTAAAACCTCATCTGTCACGTAGGTCATATGTGACCACGAACAATAGATTTCCTTTTGTGTCTGTTGTCTGACAGATCAGCCATTTATAAAAAAAAATAAGCATATGATGAGTTTACAACACTGATTAGCAGGTCTTAATTTAAAATTTTCTGTGGAGAATTTGAATTTAGAATCCGCTCTTTCTGAATCTGAATTCTAGAATCGCTATTAAGGCTGAAAGAGAGTAAAATTGTGGCCAGTTTCAAAAACTTTACCAGATTTCTATACTTTTGCTTTTATTAAAACGGCACAATAGCTAGGTGTGCACTTGATATGAAACTTCAAAAAATATTGTGTATATTTATTTTATCTAATTATTCTACTATCGTACTAATATTATAAATGCGAAAGTTTGGATGGATGCTCGTTACTCTATCACGCTGCTACTACTCAAACGGCTCATCGAATCTAGATGGGCACAGAGACAGATCATAGTCTAGAGTAGCACAAAGGCTTTTTTTGTTGTGTGGGTAATCATCCAATGACATCTCCCGCTCTGGGTGGAGCCGGAGGGCGTGTCAGACTCTTCCTGACTAAACCCCATCCCTGTTCCCTCCCTGCCTGAGTGCCCAGGGGTGCGATAACTCATGTTAAGAATTTATCCGCTACCCCTTGGCATGCAGGCACGGCCACGATGGGCCCCGTCAGTCAGTGGTGGCTGACACTCATCTCTTTGAGGCGCGCGTGGAACACTACGCGCCGTCGACTCACTGTATTATATTTATCTTTGTCAAATGTGAGTTTGATCAAAGAAGTAGGACGACTTAATCAAATGTGTCATCAACACCGACATTTGATCAAAGATTTTTGACATTTCAATCAAAATGGCTGCAACTAAGATTTTGTCTTTCTATTATTATACTGTGATATTTTCATAACAATTTAGTTGAATGTTGAGTCATTTATACGTAAAAAACGCTTTTAGGAATGTTTGTTCGACTTGTAATTATTTAATTCATCTTGAATGCTTTTTTCTCTTCGCCTTTCGATCCATTGCTTCACCGCTTTTTCTTGTTTTATTTTTCTATTTTAATAATAATCTAATGATAATAGCAGCACATAAAGTTGCTCCACGTTCCTCCATTTTCTCAGAGTACGTAAAATCTTGGACAAAGATATTGGACAAGTGTAATGGGCATCCGTCAAAGAAATTTGATCAAATATAGGACATAGATATTTATATTATCGGGCATGTGATGCGGAGGAATGAAGAAAATGTCGTGAGGAAAGTCTTGTGTATGGATGTGGATGGCTTTAAGAGTAGGGGAAGGCCAAAGAAACGATGGTTGGACTGTGTGAAAGAGGATATGGGTAAAAAGGGGGTGACTACAGAGATGACGACTAATAGAGGAGTATGGAAGAAAAAGACATGTTGCGCCGACCCCAAATAAATTGGGATAAGGCCAGGAGAATGATGATAGGACATAGATATTGGACAAAGATATAGGATAAATGTAATACCACCCTTATTTATAACGGGGGAAGTACTAATTCCACGCGGGCGAAGCCGATGGCAGAAGTTGGTTTGCAATATTACTAAAATGGTCACAATTTTACACTATTCATAAATACAGAAGAAAGGTCTTTGTTTCATCTTGCCACAAACTAACAATATTATAAGATCACGGGCCAGTATCCATGAAACTCTTGTCTGAATTAATTTATTATTTGTAAATGTATGGCTGGTGGACTAAATTTTGTTTAATGTTTTCATAATCATGTCAAACTCTTTAGGATAATGAATGTAGGATGAATAACCTAATACTGATGTATGTAATGTAACAAAATGCATATACTCTTCTAAAATATCGTGTACCTTCTGATAGAAATATGTTTATTTAAAGCTTCTAAGACCAAATAAATAATGTAGGCAATGTCCTACAACATCTATTACTTTTCTAGCAATACATAATTTATTCATAACATTTGCTTACTTTTCGTAAATTAAATAAACGATTTATTCTCTCGTTTTCTAGTACATTGAGGCATCTAATGGGAAATACTGCTAGCACCTGTAAATGTATCGTCTGATAAAGAGGCTATGGTCTCAATTTGAAGTGCTCATCAAGATTAAACATTCTTATTGAACAATGTTGGTGAAAACATTTATTATTTAATGAATATTTAGTTTAATTAAACATTATTATCAGAAGGATCTAGGTACAAACAAAATTAGTGACACAATAAAGTTAGTCAATAATTTTTACAAATGTATAAATTGTCCAAGAAAACTGTTTTATTTTGAAGAATACGAATATCCAGTCGCTACTCAAACCACAGCTCGCATCTCGAATCTCATCACATAATATAATACACACATCCAATCGGCCGAATTATCTCCTAACAGTGGTATAATTTAGTGACCTACAAATTTTTATTACGCTGACGCCAGACATAGCTTCAAATGCAAAAAAAAATAGCTTCAAAAACGGAAATGCCTAAAACAAGTTATGAAAGTTTTCAAAAACATTCGGGACACCATTCCACCTTACAAAGTCTTCAAATGTTTGAAGCTATATCTGTCACTGGCTTTATATAATTTTCGATGAAAAATCATTTGTCAAGAATCAAAAATGGAACATACCTATTCTGAAGTCAATATATCCTTCGCCACCCGAAATAACCAACATAGGTGGCATAGTAGGCGAGTGTCGCCTCGGAGACTCCGGAGTACGTGCGGGAGAACCAGCGACGCCGGGCACGGCCACGAAGAAGGTCACGGCATCGCGGTGGCCGTGGAAACTTAGCTGGGCATGGGCCATCGAGCACCATGGTATGTTACCGGTGGGATACGCGGCTATGGCGGCTGGAAAGGGTTAATTTGGTAATGTGAGTACTAAAAAAGAGAGCCAAAAGCTTTAAAAATTCGACGCAAAGTTCTACTAAGACGAAATTGAAGCTATGTTTGATTTTTTATATTTTTAGGCCTATGTTTGTTGGGCTCATATACCAGTGTAGCGACATACTCGTACCTCCAAAGCATTACTATTTCTATCTTCTTCGAACTATAGAGAACGTGCACGAACTATGGCAGCACAAATCGACACGAGCGCCACAGCGTGTTAAAAAAATTAACTATTCAGACCTGTCATCGTGTTGCCGTCTATGTTATTTAAACCGTTTTTGTTATGATTAAAATTATAAAATATGGGTATACGCCGATTAATAATGATCGTCAGCGTGGTCTATTCTATTATATTCTACATTTTCACTTAGCTAAATGTTATTTTTCACTTCGTTAGTGCGATTATTTTAAAACGAAGTATAAATGATTCGCGCCACCAGGTGGCAGAGCCTTCTTCGTGCACGTTCCCTATTGCCAACATATTAGACTTTTATGCAAACCCTGTGGCAGCACTGAAAACGAAGCATGTCCCTGCGCAGTAACAAAGGGGAATGCACAAAAACTGTCTGAAATAGATAGAAACGACTAATAGTCCTTAATTCTACTTCTGTTTAGTTATAATCTAATCTAGCTAAATATCTTAGTGATCGTTATATTTTTACCCTAGTTAAATACACTTAAGAATTATTTAATTACACAAGTTTTATCTAATACATAAAAATCTCGTGTCACGGTGTTTGTGGCTGCACTCCTCCGAAACGGTTCGACCAATTTTAATGTTTTTTTATGTATAATTGGTAGGTACCCCCCATTTTTTTATGTATAATTGGTAGGTACCCCCCATTTTTATGTATAATTGGTAGGTACCCCCCATTTTTTAATCGCAGAACACCGTTTGCAGGTCAGCTAGTTCTAAATAGAATTAAGAACTATAAGTAGTTTCCGTCCATTTCAGGCATTTGTTGTATGGCCGATGGGCATCCCTTAATGTGACAGCAAGGGTGTAGGGTGGAGCTAAATTAGCGATCTACACAACCGCTACAAAGTTTAAAAATTACTTTAAACACCTCTCCTTTACTAATATTCACAAAAGTACTACTCACGTTGCGCAGGCGACCGCGACGACGACGGCTGAGGTCCGATAGAATCTCGACTGGACCCTTCAGATAGTGGCACAGATATCACAACTCCATTACTCGTGCCGATCCACAGGCGACCCGAACTGATCAACAGAGCCGTGATCCTGACCAATGAGAAGCCAAGCTTGCCAGTGCCCAGCATTTTACTGACATAAGGTTCTATGTCAACATCCTTCAAGTGTTGGTACGTATGCGCGTGGTACAAGCGAAGGGTCGAGTCCATCTTGATTGAAACCTAATATTAAAAAAACATGTTAGTAAATGAAAAGTGCATTTTATGTGTTTATAATATTTATTTCAATAATGGAGGCAAAATAATGAAATGAATGAAAAGAAAAAAGAAGCTTCGAACTATTTACAGTGTACATTTGATACTTATCTACTCTGGACCTTATGGGATATCTTCAAGAACCACTCCCGGTGGTAATGAGAAACTGATATATATAAACCTAGCTGTCCACATCCACAGCTGGTTTATAATTCCAAACTAAATTAAACATGATCATCGTTAAATTATACGTCCAGTTCAATGTCTTGTGTATGTAAATTATACATGTTTGTGAACGCACCCACGATACGGGATAATTCCTAGTGTGGGCAACATTTAAAAAAAAAAGAAAAAAAAATGTTCCAGGTTTTTTTAACTTCAATTGAACACCACTTAAGCCGAGTGCCGTTACAATACACTGATTTCAATACTCAAGAGAACTTGTTTCACCAAAATGGAAATCTGAAGAAGACGTGGGCAAGGAACAATGGCTGTTGGAACAGGCTGGTCTATGAGTGAAAACCGCAAATCGGAAAGCAATGGCTGGGCTGGGACGGACCGGGTACGGAGGGCGGAGAACCTGGTGACATGGTTAAGCTTGGGAGAGTTTCATAACCAGACACCATGAAGCCAAATGGAACGACAACACAGAGGTGGCTCGGACGGAGTGGAACCGGAAGGCGGAACACTGGGTATAATGGCATGACTTAGGAAAGATCTATGTCCAAGTGAGGACTTTGAGTTGATTGATTGAATAATGCACTGCGTAAGAGTGAAGTCTCCCATAAACGTCATCAGTTGCGTCATGATGTTTACTTTGAGCATATTCTGATGTGGTCTCTTTAAAGCACACACGCACGTGCTCACTTACAAATTTCCTTTGCAATATTTAAGCTAACGCCTTAAGGTGAAAGCTCCACCCTAGCCCACGATATTCAAATTTTCTTACGTTTTTTGCAATTTGCAGGTCAGCGTCAGGTTGTACCTTGGTCAAAATTTTATTCGCGGCCGTAGCAAGTATGTATTTCTACAATTATAATCATTAAAATCATCAATATAACTCTCTCAGTTAGTATTAGTGGTAAATGTAGTATTTCATGAAATCATGACATTTGGTATTAATACTAACTGAAAGAGTTGTATTGATGATTTTAATGATTACAGTTCTATAAATACATACTTGCTACGGCCGCGAATCAAATTTTGACCAAGATACAACCTGACACTGCCTTGCAAATTGCAAAAATCGTAAGAAAATTTGAATTTCGCGGGCTAGGGTGGAGCTTTCACCTTAACCAAAGGTTTTTTTTTTTTTGGGTGAGAAATCATTAAATAATTTCTTCCGCTCTGGGTAGAGCTAGAGGGTGTGTCAGACTTATACTGATTAAAGCCCACCCTTGTTCCTTCAGTTGTCTGAGCCAGGGCCGCGATGACTCTTCCAAGCACCAAAATGTATAATGTAAGTGCCGCTTACCCAGACGCCGTCGCCGTCGCAAGCCATCTGCCGCACTTGACTCTCCTGCCGCGGGTGCGCCTCGAGCGAGTGCAGCAGCAGACGTGAACGAGGCTCTATCACATGGACCTTGTTGCGGTAGCCGCACCACACCGTGCAGCCGACGGCGCTTAGACAACGTACTGGAATAATGATAAAGACAACGTAACTGAAAGTTCGTCTAAAACTGCGTGTTTCAATTTAGTCACCAGTATAGTTGTTTTAAATCACCAAGACAGGTTTTTTTTTTGGGGGGTTGGGAAATCATCCAATGACTTCTCCCGCTCTGGGTGGAGCGGGAGGGCGTGTCAGACTCTTACTGACTAAAACCCACCCCTGTTCCTTCCCTGCCTGAGTGCCCAGGGGTGCGGTAACTCATTTTCAGAACTTATCCGCTACCCCTAGGCATGCAGGCACCGGCCACGATGGGCCTCGTCACCAAGACAGGTTGGTCTTGGATGCGTGTGTTAATTCACATACACTTTTTTCTGTGTGCGTATGCTCAGAACTCTCAGTATCATAGAAAATAGCCTACGCACACGGAAACAATGTGTGTGAATTTATACACACATCCAAGACCAACCCGCCTTCGTGAACTAGAATATCTATACTTGGATGACTTAATTATATTATATTCCTAAAATACAGTTCATCGAACCACCCTTTTTTAATATGGTGGGAAATCATCAAATAACTTCTCCCGGTCTGGGTGGAGCGGGAGGGCGCGTCAGACTCTTACCGACTAAAACCTACCCGTGCCTCTTTCAGTTGTCTGTGCTGTGCCAGGTCCGCGTTGGTTCCTTCGCTCACTCCCACAACCCTGGCTGAACCAGGTAGTTGGTACTGTGACAATTATAGTCACAACCTTATGTTGGCGGCCTTATGTTGGCGACTGGCAAGTTAGAATATTCTAGAAGTCTTGGAAAGCCGTTTGAAATAAGATTAGAATAAATGATAGGCTTGACGGATTTGTCAGTTAGTTAGAGTTCAGCGAGCCCGTCCAAGTGGGCATGTGTGTGTGTTTTCCCTATTACTACAATATAGTTAATTGAAGTCGCCCTCAGCAGTTTAACTTATCCGCCCGTAGACAGATCCCTTCCATATAGTCCTCTCGCACCGAGGCAACGAGTCGCCGAGCTACGCGACGTCCCCGAAAACGTCGAAGTGCCTCCAAGGTGCCCTGTAGCTCACAAGAGAGCTTGGGTTCCTACAGTACCTACCTCTTGTATTTTTCTATATTTATGATATATTTTTGTAACTTACCGGAGCACTTGGGATCCCCGAGAGTCAGCAACCAGTACTGGCCAAAGTCCCACTGCCCATCAGCGTGTCGCGCGAATATCGCGACGGTGCCGTCAGCGAGCGCCACAATGCTCCGGGAGGCACACGCGACTATTGACAGTATGGCGTCGTTTAGCTTCACTCTGGAAACGAGATACAGTGGTTTGTACATAAGGCCGTTTTGTAGGTGTTTTACACTATAATAGGATGACCAGATGCTTGAGACAAATTACTAATGTCTGTTAGCGTTGACGCTAACGCTTAGTAAAAAATGTATGGCAATGACATTATCTGCAGAGAGAACTGTCACGTGACTCACGTCCTGTAATGTCATTGCCATACATTTTGTACTAAGCGTTAGCGTGAACGCTTGGTACAAAATGTATGGCAATGACATTATCTGCAGAGAAAACTGTCATGTGACTCACGTCCAGTAATGTCACTGCCATACATTTTGTACTAAGCGTTAGCGTGAACGCTAACAGAAAAGATCCGACGGCCCACGGGTTAGTAATAGTCAATAGTCACCCACCGCTGCCTATGAAAGGAATAAAATGATTTGATAAATATCACAAGTACTTTTTTATACTGCTAATGCAAATACTTTGTCTTCCCAGACAAAGTATTTGCGATACCATGCAGAACACCAGTTACCAGTACCAGTACCAGAAGAACATTTTTTTCGTTGGTGCCCCGTCACGCTAAATTTCATTGCATTATATCGTCATCATTATTTTTATACGTGACAAAAGAAAAAAAACATGTACAGTAGTTTTTGGTTATCTAGCTGACGACCTAAATATTTTTTTAAACAAACTACCCTATTACGCATCATACCCTTCAAACCGGACTAAATACTTTAATATTAATTTAACTTTAAAATCTTACCTAGCTAAGCACTTCTTATAGTTTCCAACGGCAGAATGTATGTAAAGGTTCCCGCTCTTGGTGCCGAGCCACATGGTCGCCATGACAGTAGACATCTTGCGCTCCTGAGTGGCGGCCGTCTCGGGGCGAGGTTCCGCCTTCTGCTGCTGGGCGAACGCTTCGACGCCCGGCTCGGGGGAGTTCAAGTGTCCACCTGAGAACATAGATATGTAAAGTGGCGGCTAGAAGAAACAACGAGAATAGTGGAAGGAAGGGTGATTTCCTAAGGACTAGATGTAAACTACAGAACGCGCGTTACTGCTCACTTAGAGACTAAGAATCTAAGAACTAATTTTGTTTTAAAAGTTGACTTATTTGTGTATACGCCTCTGCTACTTGAAATGGCGGGCGTTATTTTATTGGTAGGTTTTCAATCTTCCTAGCCTTTTCCCAACTTTGTTGGGGTCGACTCCCAGTCTGACCGGATGCAGCTGAATCCACTCTGCAGAACCTGCATGAAGAGGACGAGACAGCAGCTCTTCTGCTGCTAAGCTAGTAGTCGCTGCATACAGGGCAAAACACTTCGGACACCCAGGTAACCTAAGCGAGATAGTCTGTAACACCAGGGCGCTGCTGGCCTTCCTCGAGGAGCTGGGGTGGATCGAATGACAATGCTGTCCCACCTGTACGCAAAATACGCGCCTTGAGCGTGGAGTTGGGGAAACCAGCCCGACATATACTATTACATGGAGCGACTGCCTATCTGACCTCCACAACCTAGTTACTGGGTAATATGATACCCCTTGACTGGCTATCAGATTTTTCAGGCTTCTGACGACCCGTAACGACTGTCAAAGATCCACGGTCGTCCGGTTGACAGCCGGAACCAACAACTTAACGTGCTGCCGCGGCACGGCCCTAATAGCATTTAGTGTTGGCCATTTGGTTGGGCCAACAATAAATGCTATCATTTTATTGTTCATAACAATAAATGCTATTAGGGGGAGGAGTCTCGGTATGTAAAGATGGTTACCCATCCATGAACCAACCCCGGCAAGCGTAGCTTAACCTGATGGACCGACCCGTGCGGCTGTTATTACTTAGCCACGAGCTCCTCAGGTTTAAAAAAAAAACATACTCTTTTTCAAAATAGCAAAGGCTTTATAATAGTTTTGTAGTGATACAAATAAGACACAGCACAGCCCTCCTCTCTATGAGTTGCAGTACGCAAGCCTGTTTTCGCAGTACCATTTTTAAATTTGTCTATAAGAAAAGGCAGTTTGTTTCACCGTTCTGTGAGCAGTTGGGGCCATTGCTCGTAATAAGCTTGTAAATAAATAAGGGCCTGTTAACTATTTATGACGTACTACAACAGTTCTTTTTTTAGAATGTTTTATTTTCTCAGGTCTGTACTAGTTAAATATATTTTCATTATTTTTTACCGTTAATAGGTGTGGAGCTGAGCGGTGGGCTGTCCGGATGCACCGGGTCTGCATCCTCCACATTTTCTACATTTTTCACGACCGGCTCTTCGCTTTGAGGCTCCGGTGCTGTCTCTGGTTCGTTGACTGGAGTGCCTGGCGGTGTCAGGATGGCGGCTTTTACCTGACGTGTTAAAAATTATTAGTAAATTAATTAAGACACATTTATATGACATGATAAGCACAAAAAATTAATCTACCTACTATCTACTATTTTTAAGGTAGTCGTAATTGTAAGTTTTTATTTTCAAGTGAAAATAACAATTAGATCTATCTATTTGCAACTTTTGTCCTTCTTAAAGTGGATGTTATTTAGACCTGACACCATATCCTTAACCGGAACACTGCCACACTCTATCAATAAGAATTCAGATATGGTAATGCCTAGTCAATCAAACGTCAGTAACACTGGAATTAAGGGCCAATTTCACCAATTAAACTAATCGCGATTAGTTTAAACTAAAACTCAGGGCCGCAAAATGAAGCTCTAATCTCGATTAAACGCATAAAGTGAGTTTTTAGTTACTTTACTTTAGATTAGGAAACTAATCAAAGCTGCTGTCGATGTCAAATTGCTTAGTATTGAGCTGCGATTGGCTATGGCTGGTATTCGACTTATCAAATATCTTTGTCCAAAATACATTTGATCAAATAAATTGGACGACTTCATGAAATGTACTGGCAACATCGATATTTGACCGAAGATTAATAACATTTAAATCAAAATGGCTGGAACAAAGATTTTTTTCTTTATATTAATAGTAACTGGATGACCGAGCTTTGCTCGGTTTTTACACGGATAAAACGACGTTTTCTAAAAATGAAACCTAGCTAATCGATTTATCGCCCCCGTAACCTCCTGCATACTAATTTTCATGAAAATCCTTGGAGCCGTTTCCGAGATTCAGATTATATATATACATACCTTTATACAAGAATTGCTCGTTTAAAGATTATTAGATTAGATACGGTGGGTAATACGTTCATAACAATGTAATTGAATGTTGAGACATTTTTATACGTAAACAACGCTTATATGACTGTTTGACTTCGACTAGTAATTATTTAAGTAAATTATTTTGAATGCTTTTTTGTCTTCGCCTTTCGATTCATGTCGTCAGTCTTAACCCAAATGATAATGGCAACAGATAAAGTCGCTACACGTTTCTCCATTTTCTCAAACTACGCAAAAGCTTTGACAAAGATATTGGACAAGTACTTGTGTGCATCCCTCAAATAAATTTGGTCAAATATTGATCATCTATATTGGACAAAGATATTTGATACATACTTAGAATACCAGCTTATGATATAAATGTAATTTATTTTGTAAGTATCTCTAAAAAGCACAATTTTTATAAAACAAGATGATTTTTTGTATTTCTTACCCGATTAAAATTCTGAGAAGAAACTCCGAAACAAGCTCGGTGGTCAAGGTTGCACCGAAAGGTTTCATAGTATTTTGGATTCGAGAGAGAACCACTAACTCTACGTCCTACATTCCAAAGGTTGAATATCATTTAAACCATTATTATTTTTGGGGCCTTTTTAATACAAATGATCACTTAAAAGTCACCTTAAAATACACGACACTAAGCCAAGACTTCAGTTTGTGGAGATGGATTAAATTATCTCGTATTATTTATATTCGTATAGATAATTGCAGCTTGGTTGTTTAGTTTATTACTTGACAAAAGTCCTTCCAAGCTCATTCCATCATCGAACATCATGACATACGGCGATGTGCCATCGTTACATAGTGGACACCGCACCCATACGCACGAAACGTTTTGGAAATACTTTCACTGTGCTTACGGCTATATAATGAAATTCCTTGCGGAAGTTTGTATTTCCTGATACCTATAAACTAGTAAGGTATTCAAGTCAAGGGTTACTTCTAAGCAAGCGTGTTCCAACTTCGACAACATCATCGCTTAGTTTAATATTGGGTTCCCACGGTACCTATGAAATTGGCGTTTTTTTCTCACAAATAGAGAACTTCGTCACTTCTATGAATTAAAATATTCATCAATTGCTTGATATTCTATCGAATAATGGCCGTCATAGACAACTGCCAATAGTAAAAAAAAACCTTATTACTGATAGTTTTATACAAAAAAAAAAAAAAAACCTTTAAAATGACTCCTCTTTTTGCTAGCAGAAATGAAACCACTATTTGTTTTAACTTAGTCAAAACTTATTTTTGTTGCTTAATCTAAGTGGCATACGTTATCTTAGTTTTTAAACATTATTGCATAAAAGTTTTAAAACATTAGTGTTCATAGTTGTTAAATAAATTAAGAAAATGTTAGTATGAAAAATGCAACTTCTATCAAATTCTCCATACAAAACGCTGATTTCTTACGTGGGGACCTAATATTTAGTCAAACGCGAGCCGAACAATAATAAAAATACTCTCTCTACAAACTTACCAGGCGCGTGGCGCCAACGATGACTGCATCCTTGTCGCCGTTCTCTTCACTGACAACAACATTCTTTGGAGCCACATCGACTGAGTCTATTCTGCCGGCGCAGAAGAGTGACTGTAACAAATAAACATTGTTAGTTGTTTTATTTCTCGCTCAAAATCAGGTCATGTACTATCCATCTTCTTTTTACCATTGTCTTATTTTATTAACCGACGAAAAAAAGGAGGAGGTTCTCAATTCGACCGTATATACGTTTTTTTTTTTTTTTTTTTGTCTATGTTCAGCCCTCACTCCGTCATTTATGAACCGATCTTGATGATTATTTTTTTGTTAGATACTTCAAGGGTGGTCCCATGTCAAGGAAATCAGGATCTGATAGTGGAATCCTGGTAACATTGAGAGAAAACCTCGAAAATTGTGGGCACGTTTAGCGTTTCTGTACGTATGTTCGGCCCTCACTCCGTTGTTTATGAACCGATTTTGATAATTCTTCTTTTCGTAGATAGGGTGGTCGAATATTGTTTCTGTTTACTTTTCATAACTTTATCAGGTATTTGCATTTAGAAATCATCACATCATGAAACTGAGCTGATGATGGAAACCATACCTTTCCTTAACAGTAGAAGTTAGGTGTAAAAACTGGTTTTAGTGACAGATACCACTTAATATACTTTGAATTGAATATTGGAGGTAACCTCAACTGGTCAATATCCTGGGAACCTCATGGACGGATGGTTACATCATCAGCTCAGTGCCAAGAGGAATGATGAAGGATTAGAAATTAGCCTCACGAGTATTAATAGATGATGCGAGTCACAAAAAATCATAAAATAAAAAACTTTTTAACAAAAAATTCAACCGACGAAAAAGAACTAAAAAGCTAAAAATAAATTAACCTTTTAAGTCTTGAGTATTAAGCTTATTTACCTACATAAAATATCAAATTTTATATGAACTAATTTTGAGTCGGCGCCAAATAATAAAATGTTTAAATACCTACATCTAGCCATAGCATTTCTACGTACATATAATATTTAGATATTTAATAATCAGATTGTTGCTTGGCGCCGAGTCAAAATTAGTTTATATAAAATTTGACATTTCATGTAGGTAAATAAGCTCAATACTCAAGACTTTAAAGGTTTATTTATTTTTAGCTCTTTAGTTCTTTTTCGTCGGTTTAATTTTTTGTTAAAAAGTTTTTTTAAGGTATAAAGAGGTGGAATTCATATGAATTATACGCCTGCTGCAGCCAACCGACTGCGCAGTCCGCTTGCGTGCAGTTCTAATGACAGTCGGTTGGCAGTTTCGATGCAGTCAAAGAAAAAGGCTACACAAAAACTTAAACTTTGCAGCAGGCGTGCGCAGTTCGTACGCAGTCCGTCTATTTAGATCCTTACTTAGGGTCGGCGAAACACGTTTTCTGTCGCTTTCCCCTGTTAACAAACACGCTATCATTCAATACTTTATCTTTCATAATTTCATTCCTCACACAATTCAACCAATGAGACTTTTAATACCGTTCCCTGAAACCCGACAATTACAGGAATAATAGGTGGCATCTATTCTGTAATTTTCGGTTTTCATCACAATCATTTTTCCTTACCCCAGTTACTCGGGGCAACAAATCTTCCACCATTCTCCAACCAATTCTTCTAATTAATGCCTATGATAACTTAAAAACCTAAATCCTAGGCTTAGTTCCATCGATACAATACTTAAAAGAAGATTTCTTTTAGCTGGCTGGCCCAAGTTCCAAGAGATATATTTTTAAAGAGTAAAAGGTGCTTAACCCAGATCTTGTGTCTATCGTTGGTCCCTCGGATTTGCTTACTTAGACGAAATAAAGATTACGTCGAAGTAGTAATCATGCTATTTAATTGGAGTCGTCACAGCATTTCTACTTCCACACCATCGTTCGCCGTCATTTTCACACAACCTAGCCATCGACTTTCGGTTATAAGCCCCCTTTCGTTTCTTCCATGCCTCCCACAACTGTGCGTCCCTGATTCAGGAGCTTTACTCGGCTTTGGTAATATCGTTATCTATTAGTACTCAAAACATTTCTCATATTCCTCATTCTTCCGCATAACATTACCACCACGCCACCACTCGGTTTCAGTCACCGAAGCCACTACCGGACTTCCTCTTACATGCTCATTTTCAGGGTTCTGTACCCCAACGGTAACCAACGGGACCCTATCACTATGCCTCCGCTGTCCGTCCGTCCGTCCGTCCGTCCGTCCGTCTGTCTGTCAGCGGGCTGTATTTTATGATCCGTAATAGGTAGACAGTTGAAACTTTCATAAAATGTGTATTTCTGCTGCCGCTATAGCAACAAATAATAAAAATAAATTAAAGGGGAGAGCCCCCTTCGAAAGAGTTACCTCGCCCCTGGACATTCAGGGCAGGGAAGGAACAGGGGTGGATTTTAGTCAGTAAGAGTCTGACACGCCCTCGAGCTCTACCCTAGAGCGGGATATGTCATTGGATGATTTCTCAACCCACAAAAAAAAAAAGAAAAAAAGAGCAGCCCCCTTTCATTTCATTCTGCCGCATCATATTACCACCACTCGTTTTCAGTCACCGAAGCCACGACCGGACTTCCTCTTATATGCTCATTTTCAGGGTTCTGTTGTTCCCCAAGGATAACCAACGGGACCCTATCACTATTCCTCCGCTGTCCGTCCGTCTGTCTGTCTGTCAGCGGGCTCTATTTTTAACCGACTTCAAAAAGAAGGAGGTTATCAATTCGAATGTTTATATATATACATATATTTTATGTATCATAACTCCGTCATATTATATTGACGGATTTGCAAAATTCTGTTTTTTATTATAAGTAGACAGTTGAAATTTTCACAGAATGTGTGTTTCTGTTGCCTCTAGAGCAAGAAATAATAAAAATAAATTAAAGGGACCGTGTACTAGAAACGTGTTTTTTTTTTTTGGTTTTATTTGCTCGATCTTAATAATGGCAACAAGTAAGCGTATAATCTTGTACAATGGTACGAAACCCTTCATGCGCGAGTGCTACTCGCACTTGGCCGGTTTTTTCGTCTCATTAGTGGTAAATATAAAGGCGAAAAAAACGCTGCATGAATAAAATGTCTACATAAAAAGAAGTGGGGGTCTAAATAGTAGTTTATGATACTGGTGCGGATTCTCTTGTTCAATAACTAAACTAAAATTAGAGAATTGCTATCTTTTACTAAAAGGCAGTGCGAGAAAAGGACGGAAAGATCTATGCACTAAGTTAGAGATGTCAAACTAGTTTACGCCTTGCGCTTCGCCGTGTTTTTAGACGACATGTTTTTACGTGTACCCTTAATTTGTATGGAAATATTAGTTCAAACTAAATTTGACAGCTCTAATTTACGTCCGTCTCTTTCTTGTTTTATTAGAGAGGAAAGATAGGAATAGCCTAAATTAAGTTAAGTTTGTGCACAACGGAATCAACACCACTGTCCCATAATGAGTGCAGGCGAAGTTTATAATAATAAGATGATTATGTATGTATGCATGTAGTGATGATGTGTCGCCATTTAACATAGGGAGGCGTTGCTACAGACATAAATATTAGAAACGGAGCTAATCCAAAAGTATTTAATATTGGATTTGACCATTATGCCGAAAAAAATGTTTTTCTTTTTTATATAATACCATTTTTTTTTTTCAAATACCCTCGCGGGCGTAATTATAAGATCCTACAAAACTTTCATCACAATCAGATCAATGGTTAAGGAACGCATAGAGGACAAACATACAAACATTCATTTCACTTTCGAGGACCTGTGACATCACCAACCCTCATTGGGCTCGCGTGGTGGATTACAGCCCACACCCTATCACAGAGAGGAGGCCTGTGCCCCAGCAGTGGGGATATTAAAAAGGCTGACGATGATGATGATGAAGGTGTCTGATTTATTTTTTTTAAAAAACTCTTTAATTTTATTAGAGTTTTCTGTGGATAAAGTATGTATGTCATTAAAATATTACTTTTCATTTAGCAGACACAATAGATTTTAATTGTGTCTCGATCACGAGGTTACTGCCGGACTGCTGAACCAATAATTAGAACTTTACGATATGATTAGTAAATCAATCTGCCTAGCCTTTTCCCAACTATCTTGGGATCAGCTTCCAGACTAACCGGATGCAGCTGAAAACCAGTATTTTACACGGAGCGACTGCCTACCTGACCTCCACAACCCAGTAACTGGGTAATACGATACCCCTTGGTAAGACTGGTTGTCAGACTTTCGGGCTTCTGACGACCCGTAACGACTGTCAAAGATTCACGATTGACCGCCGGGACCAACGGCTTAACATGCTTTCCGAGGCACGGAGGAGTCTCGGTATGTAAAGATGGTCACCCATCCATGGACCAACCCCGGCAAGCGTAGCTTAACCCGATATGATAGTAAATAAACATAATAACATACGTACAGGCATTCTCTTGTCGATGGATCCGACAACTCTTTCTTGATAATCCCTGTAGTCTTCGGCCACGGCGCCCGGCACGGACGCGACGCATAGGATGTGCTTGTCCGTCACCGGAAACGATTCTATCACCTCTGCTGGATTGTTTGCGTCGATAATCTGGAATTATATCAAAGTGTTTATTGAAGTACAATAGGGTAGTTTATTAAAGTACAATAGGGTTGTTTATTCAAGTAGTACAATAGGGTAGTTTATTGAAGTACAATAGGGTAGTTTCCTGGTTATGAAAATAATAATTATATTTAGTCCGTAAGTTAAGATTATCAAAAAATATTGGACACATATTTTTTGCTTTACCAAACCAATAAAAAATGACAAAGATAAAACGTATCAAAGTTCAGTTGTGGGTGCTTGTTACGACAGATAAAAAGTGTCGCACACCGTGATATCACGCGAAATTTCAACGCACTGTATCGTCCTCATTTTTGTTTACGTGGCAAAAGAAAAAATACCGTATCCAGTATTTTTTGGTAATCTAACTGACGGACTAATTACATTTTTTTAGGAAACTACCGTATTGTCTGTAATTGTTGTGTGTGACTTTTGCAGTACATAATTTATGTACTTTCTAAGTTTTGAGTTTCAACCAACTATGAGCAAGCGTTGTATCTCAAGTTTAAATTCCTTTGTGAAGAACCATGTCGCACCTGTGTGTTGATTCATCACCTCAACGCAGCGAGCGAGTGGACCAGGAAGGGGAGCGGGGAGAGAGCGGCGCGGCAACAGCTGCGTCATCGCGCCCAACCAGTACCCGAAACCAATCGACATCGCACCAACGCGCTCGCGCATCCTAAACCCATTTTTTGTTTGCCATTTTTTAATATTTATTGTATCAAGTCTAATATTGTAATATACGCGTCATATTTATACAGTCCACTCATTCTTACCTAAGTATATACTCCAACTACGCTCAGAACCAGTAATCCAACTGTACACTGTGTATTTGTGGTTTGGACAATTTAGACGTGGACGTGATCATCTCCATGACGAGGTACGTCAAGGTCGGCCGGCGACTGCGGTTACAGAATCTAATATTGATACCGTACAACTTATTGAAACTGACAAAAAAATTACTTATCAGCAAATTCGCACTTTGTTAGGCATTGGAATGAGCAAACATTTTATGTGTGCAATGAAGGTTCGGAAGCTTTGAACTCGATGGATACCGCATGACTTAACGGAGGACCAGAATCGACTTCGTGTCCAGTAGTGCCGTAAAATGATAAAAAAAAATAACGGAGGACAGTTATTGGCTGTCTATAATATTGTGACAGGTGGCAAAACCTGAGTACTGCTTTGAACCCGAAAGAAAAAGCCAGTCGGCACTCGGCAGAGTGGGTCTTTCTTTTTGAAAATTCGTCGACGAGAGTTAAGAAAAGTCGAAGCATTGGTAGAAAAATGGTTGCTTCTTTTTTCGGCAAATCAGGACATTACACTACAGTATCGCTTGAAGATCAAAGGACAGTGAGTGCAGATTGGTACGTCAACACTTGCTTGCCCAGAGTCTTAGAAAAGTTCGCGAAAACCGTCCTCGAAGCAATGTCCTCCTTCACCACGATAACGCATCGTCACATTCCGCTAAGGTAACGGAAGCGTATTTGAAGGCTTCAAATGTGGAACTGATGACGCATCCGCCTTACAGCCCGGACCTAGTACCCTGCGACTTCTTTTTGTTGCCAAAAATTAAAGACAAACTTTGAGGCACACGTTTTGCGAACCCTGAATCGACGGTGAATGCGGTCCATGAAGCCATTGAAGAGGTCCCAAAGAAAGACTGGGCCAACTGCATTGCACAATGGTTTTAGCGAATGAAAAAATGCATTGAAAAACAATATACTTTGAAAAACAATAAATGTATCGTGTCTTATATCTAGTTTTATTTATCAGAATCCAGAAACTTTCAGTATGCCCTAAATTAACCAGTCGAAATGATACTACTTCGGACTAAATTAACATTAGCGGCTGCTAATGACATTACGAAAAAAACAAATGAGTAATTCCTTACCATAACAATTCCCTTATTCTGGTTGCTAGAGCATATCCAGACGAGAGAGGATAAGTTCTTTTCAGTATACTCCACGCTTTGGGTGGACTGTAGCTGTTGGTTTATTTCTTCAACTTCAGGTGAGTGCACCGATTGGGCCTTGCTCATCTCGTACGCTGTTGAGAAGTATATGAAATCCATTAGATTATCTGAAGTATCATATTGCAACTTTAAACTCTCAATTTTATAACGAAATTTCCTTTACCGAGCCTTGTTAAGCTTAGGCCGTCCATAGACGGACTTAGAGCAGTCGTCGTAAGAAACATACACGATACACGGGACTTTACATTTGTAATATAAGTACAAAATAAAAGGCAACTGTCTATCGTATGAAATATTTACCCAAAGACATGGTGTTCTCAAGAGCCTTATCTTCCGGATTGGCATAGAACACACTTTCTCCAACCATGCACCCGCCATCAGGGGTGCGACCTCCGTTCAGATTGACGGCGGCAGCGCATAGTAGAGTCATACGCGGCTCGTTTTCTGCTATAGGTCTGAAAATCACACGCTTTATTTAGAAAAATTCAATGACAGACGCTTAAAGCGTATATAGCCGCCAAGTGGCACCCTCATTGAATAAAAAATCGTAGCAAAGCGTAGAAAATAAAGATTAAAAAATCCTATGTTGCGTTTGTTACAAAGAGCTTAAGGTATTTTTACGTTGTTGAAACAGGACTCTTCGTATCCAAAGTAGTAAGCAAGTATCTTTTGCTTTTGGATACGAAACACTATGACTCCTGTTTTAACAAAGTAAAAATACCTTATCCTATTTGTAACAAACGCAACATAGGATTCTTTCATCTTTATTTTCTATGCTAAGATACGAATTTTTATTCCTTGAGGGCGCCACATACGGGGAGGTAGGTCCTTAAATAAATGAGGTTTACATATAGGCTACCAGATTATATTCGTAACAGATTAAACTAGAAAAGGGCAGTAACTAATTGGTGTAGCTCCCTGAAAAGATGCACTTTTGTTGCCTGCAAGTCAGCATAGTAATCGCGATAAGGAGATTTATTCAATCATTAAAAATGAAGTCTCGGTTACACCATAAGTGTAATGTAGTGCAATAAATTATCTGGCGATACAACTACAACTTTCACATGGACATTCTCGCCTTGGTCCACCGACCAGCCGTTCAACACCACCAGAAATATTCCTCGTGAGCAATAATAATAATTTGATCACCTTCCTCAATGTTGTGGTTTGTCTACGTTTTGTTATTCATTTATTCTTAATTTATGACATTAAAGCAGTTGTCATCCAGATCTGTTTTTGAATATACAACATGGTGACAGCGGTGAAAATTTAATTTAGTTTAAATAATTTAAGACATTAATACGCTATGGAACACGCGCGACCACCAGCGGAATTATGTCTGGAGGGCAACTCCGTCAGGCGGGCTGACGCATGGCGGCGCTGGAAGTCGCAATTCGAGGTATTTTTAAAAGCATCAGGGGTGCAAAAAGAAGAAGCTGAGGCACAGTCCAGCTTATTGATAAATTTAATCGGACCCGAGGGGTTAGAAGTGTTTGAAACATTTTCTTTTACCAGGAGAGTGAAAAGGATAATGTCACATTATTAATTAAAAAATTTGACGTATATTTTGGAGCAAAACAAAATATTACATTGGCCCGGTACAATTTTTTTACGAGGAATCAAGAAGCAGGAGAGTCGATAGATCAGTATGTTGTATGTATGGCTTTGAGATTACTGAGTAAAAATTGCAAATTTAAAGAGTTAGAGGAGGAGTTGATTCGCGACCGTATTGTTTGTGGGATACAAAGTACGAGTGTAAGAGATCGTCTATTGAGAGCAGAGGACCTGACGTTGGAACAATCCATTAAAATGGTTCAGGTAGACCAAATTTCAAGAGAGAATCAGCGTGTATTGGAGCTTGATGCTGGGCCTTCAGGGTTGGCGAATATGCAGGTCGACGTAGTGGGCGCACGCGCGAGTGTCAGGTGGCGTGGCAGAGGACGTCGACAAGGACGTGGCGTGGCAGAGGACGTCGACAAGGACGCGGTGTGGCCAGGGTTGCTGCGGATTGTCTCAGATGCAGAGGTCACTGCAATGAACCTAATCTATGTTCGGCTATTTCTGTGCAATGTTATCTATGTGAAAATCACGGACATTTTGCTAGAATGTGCAAGTTGAAAAAAGGACCCAAGGTGTATGACATAGGTTCAAGTGAAGAAAAAAGCAATGAAGAAGATGATCGTGAGTCATTTTTTATATCAGTTTTGTATAATGTATCAGAGATAAACTCCTCGTCAGAGAATTGGTACGAAACAGTACAAGGAGAGTACAGTTTTGAGAATTTCAAATTAGATACGGGAGCAGACATTAGTGTTTTGTCGTATAGGAGATTTTTATTGTTGGGCTACGACAGTAATATTTTAAGTAGTAAGCAATGTGTTAGACTGCAATCTTATAGCGTTGATTTTATTCCTATTTAAGGCATTTGCGAATTAAAATGGTGGTATAAGAGTATGCCATACAAATTAAAATTCGCAATTGCTGTCAATGATTGTCAAAGTGTGCTGGGGTTGCAAGCTTGTCTAATTTTAGGATTGTTTGCCGGGTGAATATCATATTGTTATGGACAAAACTGTGATGCCGGTCATTTGTGCAACCCGTAAAGTTCCTTTAGGGGTTCGGGATAAACTGCAAGACGAATTAAATAGAATGGTTGAGTTAGGAGTCATTAGGACTGTCCGGAGGACACGGCGTGGCATACGCTGGCCGAGTGTGTTGCATGGGAGGAGCCGCGTCGTGCCCTCATTTCGGAAGTCGGAGGCGACCTGTCGCTGCCGGCCGTGGTTTGTTCCATGGTCGGCAGTGCAGAGTCTTGGGATGCGGTGATCTCCTTCTGTGAGAATGTCATCTCGCAGAAGGAGGCTGCGGAAAGGGAGAGGGAGATGACTAGTGCACTCCCTTCCCGAACCAGGTGCACCGGGCGTCGGAGAAGGGCGGACAACGCCCTCTTCCAGCCCCTCTAAACAGGGTCTAGGGCCGACGGATTCGGGGACGTCCGTTGGCCCATCAACCGAGACCCGAGATGGCGGCGCGTAGTGTTCCACACGCGCCTCTCTTAGACGTGAAGGGGAGTTAAGATCTCACTCCTCACCACGGGATGAGGCCCGTAGATAGCGAGCCGGTACTAGTCCGGGGCAGCGGAAGTCCCATTCGCACCCGCACCCCCGGAATCAAGTATATGAGGGAACACTGGTTTTTAGTCAGTAAGAGTCTGACAGACCCCTTCGCCCACCCGGCGAAGGACATCCATGAGGATTTTGACTGGCCTGTTGGTCTAGTGGTTAGTGACCCTGACTGCTATGCCGGAGGTCGTAGGTTCGATTCCCACCCAGGACAAATGTTTGTGTAATGAGCACGATCATTTGTTGTGTCTGGGTGTAATTTATCTATAATATTTATGTATATAGAAATATATAAGTATGTTTATCAGTTGTCTAGTATCCATAACACAAGCTCTGCTTAGCTTGGGACTAGATGGCGTTGTGTGATAGTTGTGGAATATTATTATTATTATTTTCCACCCATGCAACAACAAAAAAAAAAAAAAAGGAGTCATTAGGAAGGTGAGCCATCCAACTCCGTGGGTGAATTCTTTAGTGATTGTTGCTAAGAAAAATGGACAATTGCGTATGTGTTTAGACCCGAGACCGCTTAATAAGGCGATACAGCGTGCACATTTTCAATTGCCAACAATAAATGAAATGGCTACTAAATTTAACGGGGCAAAGTATTTTTCAGTATTAGACGCATTTTCAGGGTTTTGGTCTGTAAAACTAGATAATGCGAGTGCAGACTTATGCACGTTTAGTACACCGTTTGGGCGGTATCAATACATACGTTTGCCATTTGTCTTAAATTGTGCTCCTTTTTCATGCGAAAATCAAGCAATGACTTGAAGGCTTAGAGAGGGTAGATTCGTTTATAGATGATATTTTTTTTTTTACTAACCAGGGCACAGCAAATTAATTTATAATTTAATAAAGATAAATGTCGCATTTGTGTTGAGGAAGTGACTTACTTGGATCATATTTTTAACTAAGACGGAATGAAAGTGGACTCTGAGAAAGATGCTCTGAGAGCGATATATAATATGCCGGAACCGAAGGATCGGAAAAGCTTGGAAAGATTTTTAGGCGCTGTAAATTATCTTTCTAGATTTATACCTAATTACTCAGAGCATATTTTTCCACTGACGAGATTGTTAAAAAAAGATATGACTTGGTGTTGGGAAGTTGGTCACAAAGATGCATTCAATAAACTTAAAGAACTGCTATGTAATGCGCCGGCTCTGTGTTTGTACAATGTTAGTAGTTCGGTGGTGTTATCAATGGACGCGAGCAGTATGGCACTGGGTGCCGTGCTGATGCAGGAGGGGCGTCCAGTGGAGTATGCGTCACACACGCTCACTGACACAACAAAGATACGCGCAAATTGAAAAGGAAATGTTGGCAATAGTATTCGCTTGCGAAAAGTTTCACCAGTATATTTATGGAAAAAACAGTGTGGTCATCGAATCGGACCATAAACCACTGGAAAGCATTTTTAGAAAATCTTTGGATTCAGTCCCAGCTCGCCTACAGAGGATGATGTTGAAAGTTCAAGTTTATAAGTTGGTGGTCGCTTATAAGCCTGGGAAATATATGTACTTACCTGACACATTATCACGGGCACCTCTACCAGACTTATATGATGATAAAATGAGTAGGGCTGTATTATGTCAACTAAAGATGGTAGTTAATAATATACCCATGTCACAGAATAAGTTTACTCTTGTGAAGCGGGAAACTGGTAAGGACGAGTGTTTAAAATTACTATTAAAATATATCAGTCAAGGCTGGCCTTTTTTTTTGATAAGTTTAACATTCACAATGATTTAAAATACTATTGGTCTGTAAGAGACGAACTGTATTCTGTAGATGGTGTGATATTCAAAAACAAACAGGTTGTGATGACACCCGCAATGCAAAAAGAAATGTTAAAGCTTATTCACGAGGGGCATTTAGGGATTGATCGTTGTAAGCGACGTGCTCGTGAAGTTATATTTTGGCCAGGTATAACGAGAGATATATTGAGAAGTATTTGAGAAAATGTAAAGTATGTCAGGAAACAGCAAACAGGCCGAGTAGGGAACCTATGATTCCGGTAGTTATAGCGGAGTTGCCATGGAACAAAATTGGAACAGATATATTTGAGTATACAAAGAAAAGTTATTTAATATTAATTGATTATTATTCTAGTTTTATTGAGGTTGTACAGTTGAGAGATACTTCATCTAATTCCGTAATAAACATTATGAAAGAAAATTTTGCACGGTATGGTATACCATAAATGGTCGTCAGTGACAATGGTCCGCAATATTCTTGTCGTAATTTTATTAGGTTTGCTCTGGAATGGGGATTTAAACATGTCACTTCATCTCCATATTATGCTCAATCAAATGGTAAAAGTGAAAGAGCAGTGCAAACCATTAAAAATATATTGAAAAAAACAATTGATAGTAAAACTGATTTCTATTTAGGATTGTTAAGTTACAGGAATACACCGCGAGAAAATCTGAATTCACCTGCACAGTTAATGATGGGTCGGCGTTTAAATTGTAGATTACAGGAGTCCATCCAGATTTATTAAAACGATCAAAAGTTAATGATAATTTGCAGCATAAAAATTTATTACAAAAACAATTAAAATTGAAAAGTTACCATGATCAGCATTGTAAAATTTTACCAGATTTGAATGTGGGCGATGAAGTTATAATAATAGAAAATAAAAATGAAAGGATTCGTGGCAAAATTGTGGGAATTTATCGCAGTAACCGGCGACATCTGATAAAACCTACAGAGGACCCTGTAGAAAAAGTGCAGAATCCTGAAATTGATGATGAATTTTATTTTTCGGGGGATGATAGGGACGACGATTATGTGCCAAATACCAAAATTGTTGAATCGCCATCTTATTCACCACCTCATACTCGTAGTATGACTAAAAAATTTATTTAAAAATAAAATGTTATTTTAAGTTTCTGTTTTTAATCTTATTTAAGGGAAAGACGTTATGGAAGTTATGAACATTTAATTTAGTTGTTTTGTTATTGTTGAATTTGATTTAAGGGATAATTGAAGCAATAATAATAAGTTTTATTCATGTTTGTTGTTTTTTATATTTTTGTATCTTATTTAAGGGGAAGGTGTTGTGGATTGTCTATGTTGTGTTATTCATTTATTCATAATTTATGACATTAAGGCAGTTGTCATCCAGATCTGTTTTTTGAATATACAACACTCAAGGAAGAGTTTTTCAAAAGGTGTTTTGTATCGGTATGTCTGCGGCCAGCTCCGCAACACCTCGTAGCGTAACATGACGCCGTCACTTCGTGTGCAATAGTTTTTATGTTTTTCTATATGTATTAGTTTATTATTTTTTAAGATTTTTTTTTGTATTTTATTTATGGGCCTTAGTTGCATGATAATAAAGAATTATTGTAATTATTAAACGTACAGAGTATAAACACTGACCTGCAGAACACGGGTACGGGGACAGGGACCCCTCCCGACGATAGCGACGTACACGAGCTGGGACCCTTGGGGCCCTGGCCGGTCTTACTGGGCAAGCTCCACCCATACGCCTGCGTGCGCCCATCCTCCTTGCGAACGTGAGCCCGCACCTACACGCACACACGCACATGTGTACGATATCAACCCAACGAGAACGACATCACCGAAACATAATCCAAGGTAAAGCAGGTAAAACAAACACAAACATAAACGTACATATTTAATGAGCGATTTGAAAAAAAAATGTAACTATAAATACGTAAAAACACTATACACATGCCTATAACTAATATCACTTAAAGTCACTAGCACTGTTCAATAAGTTGAAAAACGTGCCGTCATTGATTCAGCTGAAAACAAAAAGAAAGGAGAGGACATTAGGTACAGGGAGAGGATGAGATGAAAATAAAACACAAACAGAACCCTGGAAACAGATGGCACACACGAGACAGCAGCACACAAAGTGATTGTATGTAGAAGATGTACAGACGGGTGGGTGAACTGAGAAGCGGCTCTGCTGTGTCGGGAGTGGGTTGCAGATTGCAGAAGCTCTGGTGATAAGCTACAGCTTATGCGGGTGAATGCTCTACTGTGGTACGTGATATTGGCATTTATGGCATAGCTAGCTGCGCCCCGCGGTTGTACCCGCGTAGACCGGGATAAAATGTAGCCTATGTCCTTTCCCAAGACCTAGTCTAACTCTGTACCGAATTTCATTAAAATCGGTTCAGTGTTTTAGGCGTGAAAGCGTAACAGATAGAAAGAGTTACTTTCGAATTTATAACATAAGTAGGGACTTTATCAAATTATGAAGTAGTATGAAAAGTAGGACTTTTTAATGATTTTACGCGCGATCTAGCGCGAGCATTGTTTCAACTATATTTAATTCAGCTCAGGGCGTTTTTTTTTTAGGGTTCCTTACCCGAAGGGCGCAAAGCCTTATTGTTGTCACTCACATGTACGTCTGTCTGTCTGTCTGTCCGTCGTCTGTCACACAGGTTTTACAGCCAAACGGTTGGAGCTAGTCTTCAAATTTTCACAGTATAAGCATCTTCTTGCCCCAAAGCCATACAAATAGACAACAATACATTTGGTACGGAACCCTAAATGTGCGAAGTCCGACACGCACTTGACCAGCTTTTTTCACAGCTTAAAGTAAATACGAATGCAAAAAATAGCAAAGACACCCGAAACCAAGCTGCATAGTTGTGTAGACATGATGCGGTGGAGTGATTTTAACCATATTTTTAATAATTTATTTCTAGTTATTATTAACGAGGATGCTTTCGTAAAACTATACTGGGTTACTGGTAACTCGACGTATTCCTAGCAGGATGTCATAGTAGGGTTAAAATACAATAAATTAAGCCACCAAATGTTCTACCAAGGTTCAGTAGTTTTTTAGTTACGTTAGATTTTAAGTTTTTTATGAAAAATCCTAGATTAACTCACTTGCAGCCAATTTAAAAATGATTTATGGCGCGACTGCACTGAAATTTAAGTTATTATCATAATTGACGTCATTCATCATCAGCCTTATGTCCCTGGGGCTGGCTGGCACTGCTGGCACTGCTGGGGCACAGGCCTCCTCTCTGTGAGCGGGTGTGGGCCGTAATCCACCAATGCGGATTGGTGGACGTCACATGTAGGTATTCGAATTTTTGGTTCTAGGACATGCCGGTTTCCTCGCGATGTTTTCCTTCACCGTTTTGAGAGCAGTGGTAATGAAATAATTTACACAAAGTAAAGCGCCTGCCTGGGTTTGAACTCACGACCTACAACTTGTAAGTCGCGGCCAATACCACTGGGCCACCACTGCTCCAAAGCAAAGATCACTGATGAAAAATATTTTATTTGGTAATTTTTGCTATTGCTTCCTAAAAAAGTTGTCTATACAAATTCATGGACTACATTATGAAAATCATTTTTGATTTAGTACAAGGAAGAAGTGCATCTCATAAAAAGGTGATTATTCGGAAAATCAGTTAAAACAATTTCGTGAGCAATACTAGTAGTTTTAATCAATATTAATTTTAAAAACCTTAATTACACACATTTCACACGTCCTATTCGATGTGCAGCCCTCGGTTTTGAATACATGTTCTTATTCGCTTCCTTACTTCGATTTTTGTGATTCTCGATGTGATCGTTGTTTTCATCTGGTCTGTTGCATCCGATATTCTCTCCCTTACTTCTTCAATTGCATTTACTGGGGTCACATAAACTAGTCTTTCATAATATGACCCCAGAAGTAAAAGTCTAGCAGTGTCAAATCAGGGCTTCGTGCAGGCCACGGAATCGGCCCACCGCGCCCTATTCATCGTCATGTTGGTAAATCATGTTTGCTCTTCTTTCTTCCGGTACATCCGTCAGTAGTGGTGCTAAATGATTTCTTAGTAAATCTTCATAAAGTTCTCCATTTAGTGTTCGCGGGGTAAAAAATGTGGGCCAATTAATTTGTCGTCGATAATACCCATCCCAAAACAGGACTCATCGGTCCACAGAATGTTTTTTTAAAAGTTTCTGTCATCGGCGAAAATGCAAACCGTCTCGACGGATCCGGTCTCCCTCTTCTACTGACTGGACGGGTTGGTAGTGATATGGACTACAGACCAGACTTTCCACTGTGACATACGAAGCTCACGCGCTACGATATTTGTCGATAATATGTTGAGGTCGTCAATAAAACGTTGAAGAAGCCGCTCCTCGTCCTTAGCCGTGTATCTCCGGGATCGACCCGTGTCAATTTGCCTGTTTCTTTGGACGCTGCCAGTTTCAGATAATCGCCGATAAGTCGATCCCCGAAGACACATAACGTGTGGGAGTCGGCGGTTGGGAAAGCGAAGTTGATATTGTCTCCGCGCCTCAACAGAGTTACCGTCACAAAGTCCGTAACAGTACATTATGTCAGCATATTCAGGATTAGAATACGCAGCCATAATTTGCACTTATGGAGGCTGTAGAAAGTTGCACGATACGCAGCAACAGTTAGGGAAATAGCCAGATATCAAAACACGAGCTTGCATGACGTAGAGTTGAAACTAACTAACGCAGACGACCAGATTTTGCGAAGTCGCACCCCGCGTCATGCCAAATGAACAAAAGTGACCAATCACAAAGCTTTACAAACAAATATGAAAACAAATAGGTCGACCGTCTCGCAATTTTATCTGCTCTCCATAAAACTCTTCTCTTCCCTGTCACACGTGCAAAAGTATCTTACAATCATACCTTTTTGAAAAGCTGATAAGGCAAGGATATTTTCGTAGTAATTTGTACATAAGGCGTAGTAATTTTTTTTTTTTTTTTTCACTAGTCAATATTTTTTATGAAGCAACAGCAAAAATTACCAAAAAAAAATATGTTTCATTAGCGATCTTTGCTAAAATTTTAGGTATTTTTGAACTTTTAATTATTAATTAAGATTTATTAAGGCGTCAACTGTGATAAAAACTTCAATTTCAATACAGTCGCGCCATAAATCAATTTTTCAATCGACTTCAAGTGATTTAATCTGGGATTTAACAATAAAAAATCTAACATAACTAAAAACTACTGAACTTCGGTAGAACATTTGGTGGCTTAATATATTGCATTTTAACCCTATTATGACGTCCTGCAAGGAATACGTCGAGTTACCAGTAACCCAGTATACGGGTCGACTTGAGAAACTCCTCCGCTTTTTCGTCAACAAAGAAACAAACAAAATAAGGTTCCTATTTCAGGCCTTTCTATACAGAAACAGAACATATTTTAAACATTCAAAACAATCTATTTACGTAAAAGCTTGAACCACAAACAGGGTTCTTAAAATAAACTACAAACTTGTAGGATTTCGTCGGAATGAAAAAAAACGTGGTGGCATATGTATAGCGAATACGTATCTAGTTAAATTTATAGTGCAAATATTTAATTATTAATACTTACATATTAAATAAATTATAATAAAACAAAAATGTAATGTGAAGGAAATGTGTAGAAAAAGGAAGAAATATACAAGAAACGACTTTAAAGCTTTAGTTATAAACATTTCCAGTCCAATAGGAATGTAAGTAGAAGCGCAAGATACATACAGCGGAAGGTAAATAAAGATCTTAATACATAGACCCATATAGATCAGCACCATACAATTATTTTTGCGTATTACCTGCTGCCAAAAAGGCCTACATTTTGTCATATTGATGGTTAATCTGCACTGAATCAAATCCTCATCTAAAACTTGTTAAAATTACTTTTCTGATTTAAGTGTGGATTGCTTATTTATACGGGTCGATGTATGTTTATGTGCCCTTCACACGACAATGATCAATTTTTTTTATTTTTTTTTTATTTTTGATAGCGCGTTTGACCTTTATCTCACCTGATGGTAAGCGATGATGTGGTCGAAGATGGAGCACGCTTGCCTAGCACATTTTGCGGTAAAAACGGAATTAAAATAGGAACTTCATTTGGTAAAAATAATGCAGTTTGAAACTGCAAAGTGGTCCCTAAAGTATACAGTAAAATACAGTGCTGATCATCGCCGTACGATAGGGATTCTAAGGCGCAAAACACTAGGCAATCAAAGGACTGCGAATAACACTTGAACATTCTGTCATGCCTTTCGGTATGTTGAAATGGGTTTTACAATAAATAGTATTTTTTGTAGCATGATATAACTGCAACCGAATACAAGTATTCGATTCCTATAAGCATAAATGTAACTCACGGCGTTGCGATGAACGCCCGCACTATGGTCGGTTGCAGTTACAGCTTGCTATGGTAGGCACCAGATAAATGTGGAATAAGGGTCATTAACCCACCTACATTTATTGACATTTTTAATTTGAAAAACAGAAATAATGACGCAAACCTGTCCCGAACCAACATCTCTCGTGATCCTTAACATTGTTTAATAACGAAAAGCGATTCATATTTAATTGTTCAGGTACCTATGAAGAATTATTAGGGAAAGGTCAATGTACTTTATTCCACATTTATCTGGCGCCTACCATGAGTTCTCTGCATGTTGCTACCTGTCCGGCAGAGATGTGCTCAGTATCGGATGTTTATGATATTAACCAATTTGGTTTTGCATGGCGTAGCTTGTCCTGGCTCTGATGGTTAATGAGTCAACGAAGTTTTCTACAAACGCACAAAGCGCATCTTACTTGCTCCGCTAACACCACTTAGCTCTAGTAGAATAGACACGAAGTTTCATAGCTTAGGCCCATATTACAATTCAGTTTAAATGACCTCCACTCGACTCAGTCGCCATTTTCATGGAAAGAACCCTCGATTAATGTTAATAAATAACATAACTGCCAATTAGATGAATCGAGATGGAGTAGAGTTGGAGAATATGACTTGTATATGAGCCTTAGCTACTTTGCACATCTCTGGTGGAAAGGCAGCCATACTGTGAGGGCTTACATCAAAAAGTTTCAACTTACCTGGCGGAACTGTTCGCTCCTCTCATGTCGTCTGTTATGGTGATGGTCTGTCAGCTGGGTCTCGAAGAAGTCGGCCTGGGTCCTCGAGTGACGCAGGGCGGGTTGCGGAGCGGCGACTGCGCGGAGATGGGGCGTCGATAGCGGTCGTTGTGGACGCTCGCCGGTGCTGCAATGAGGTTAAAGTCACGTTCAAAACTGGACCCTCTGCCTGTAGTGTAGGGTTGGAGATGAAAGTATAGTTATCTAAAGGTTTGATGTTTTAGAGCTAGGATCTTACTTAAGTCTTGTGTTCACGTTTTTGAAATGAGAGAATATATCAATAAATTGACGTTCTTAGTGTATGATATGAATAAAGAATTCGAGATAATTGTCAAATGTTGGAACAATCAACTCTATTCATACAAGAAAAGTTCAAATTTCGTTGCAGACTTTTTTAATATAAATGGTCACCTGAAATTCCACTTAAAATACACAATCATAGATACTTGAGTTTTTGGCCGATGGATTGAAATTATCTCGAACTAGGACTAATGGCAGTGACATAAAAGAAAACTAAAGCTCTTGCAAATGTTGCTGTGCTTGCAAAGTTGCTTTGTTGCAGATTGCACAATTTCAATTCCAAAAATTAGCCTTGGCCGGGATTTATATTATTTTCAAACCATTTCAGGAGAAGTGGTCAAACGCGAGCCTATAAATGATAAAAATAAATTACAACTTTCGCGGAACTTAGAAATTGGCACATCAAAAAAAGTTGTAACTTAATAAAAAATAAGTTTCAAATACATAAAACGCTGGAGCTTCTAAGTCACGAGCTTTTCAAAATCCTAACTAATAGTAATTTATAAGTCGATAAGTCGCGGCAAAAAAGTTGTAACTTAATAAAAAAATGTGTGTGTACTTATGTACGCACGTAAGAAGTTATACTTCTTTGGCGTAACAAGATAATTATTATTCCATTTATTTATTTGTATATACATATTGTTTACATTTTTAAATATTTAAATGAAAAAGATAAAAAAATATTTAAAAATATAAAAATAGTAGCCCACCGGTATCGGGAACAGGGTCCAAGCTACCGGCGGTCAGGGCTCCAGAGAGAGGAACCGCCTGACAATGCGAGCCGTGTCCAGAAGTACAGCTTTCTGAATCAAGCCCTTGATCCAGCCGCCTAACGAGAGCCTTCTGAGGTGTTGGTCGAGGCTCGTGGCTAAAAGGCCATTGGCTGACACGACTATCGGCACAATGATCGCCGAGTCCACATCTCACATGTCGACAACCTCGCGGGCCAAGTCAAGATACTTGATTTGTTTATCTTTCTCAGCGTTCACGAGGTTCTCGTCATGCGGGACGGCTATGTCAACAATCATTGCACGCCTCTTGATTCGGTCCACCACCACTATGTCAGGCTTATTGGCTACAATAGTCCTGTCAGTGATGATGGACCGATCCCAGCACAACGAGATATGGCCATTATCGAGAACTGGGTCGGGCACGTACCTGTAGTAGGGCACTTCCGATTCCACAAGAGAGTATTTCAGAGCAAGTTGCTGATGGATAATCCTGGCTACAAGGTTGTGCCTATGCAAGTACTCACCGTTAGCTAGACGAGAACAACCAGAGATTATGTGGCGGATTGATTCTCCCGGACGAAGACATGCCCGACATATGTCAACCGTGCCGTCCTTCACAATAATTGCACAGACAAAACCTTCGGTTTACCCAAAGAGGTCACCGACACGCAGCCAGGCTACGGACGCTAGTTGGTCTACATCGGACCCATGTAGGGTCCGGAAAAAGCGTCCGTGAAGTTCCTTACTCTGCCATACTTCCCTGCGACCGTTAGTGTCAAGCACTAGAGGTTTGCGCCAGTTCTCGTTAGCCAAGGAGAGTGGGGTAAGGCCCTTGTCCACCGCCACTACATCTCGATGCATACCCACGTCAGCAGCTAGAAAATATTCCCTCAGACTGCATACCTCGCGGTTGTGGAGGGTATTAGCATTTAAAAAGCCTCGGCCTCCACACTTCCGCGGGATATACAGTCTCATCACTGACGAACGTGGGTGATGCATTCGGTATGCAGTTAGTAGTGTACGAACCCGCCTATCCAGGGTGTCAAGTTCTGTTTGAGTCCATTTGAGTACGCCGAAAGAGTACATCAATACTGGCATGACCCAACCGTTGAAGGCGTGCACCTTGTTTCCGCCCGATAGAAGGCTATTAAATACCTTCTTCAGGCGGCCAAAGAAGCGCTCCCTCAACGATTGCTTCATGACAGTAACATTGATACCTAATATTTCCGACATACCCAAATACTTATAGGTTTCGGTTAGAGGATCTCAGGTTTATGGAATCCGAGAGTTGAGTTCCCACGGATTCCACAATCTCCCCTCGCTTTACATGCATGACTGCACATTTGTCCACACCAAACTCCATCCTGATGGCACTACTGAAGGTTTCAGTTACCTTCAGTAGCTCCATCAGTTGCAGATTGTTGGGGGCAAAAAGTTTTAAGTCATCCATGTAAAGGAGGTGAGATATTACCTGACCACCTCTCTTCAACCGATAGCCTAGCCCTGAAGCCTCCAGCAGTGTGCTTAGAGGGTTCAAGGCTAGGCAAAACCAAAGCGGACTCAAACTGTCACCCTGGAATATACCCCGCTCGATCTTTACCGGTTCGCTATTCCTCTGGATATTTCGACATCCTGGATAGCGAAGGACCGTCCTCCATTGCCCCATACACGACATCAAAAAGGTGCGTAGCATTGCTTCAACTTTATACAATTCTAGCACCCTCATGAGCCATGTATGAGGAACTGAGTCATAGGCGTTCTTATAGTCTATCCAACATGTCGACAGATCCTTTCGGGAACGCCGAACCTGCTGGCTAATGGTCATATCTATGAGGAGAAGCTCCTTAGTACCGCGGGACCCATTCCTACATCCATTTTGAGAGGCAGACATGATACAGTTACTATCTATATGTGTGTTAATCTTAGCTCTCAAAATGGATGTAAGAACCTTATAGACCGTCGGTAAGCACGTGATCGGTCTATAATTTTTAGGTTTCGCAGTACTACCTGTTTTATGGAGCAGGTGGGTTATTCCTGTTGTAAGGAACTCTGGTAGCAAACCCGACTCCAGGCTGCCTGGTATTGAGATGTCAAGCGAGCGTGCGACCTTTGTAGCCACTTTATCCAAAAATTGTGCAGCCCGTCCGGCCATGGAGATTTCCAATTAGGCAACGGACGGACTGCACGGGCTAAATCTTGGGGGGCTGATAGTGATTGCCCCCATTTCTGTTATTGAATCGCACGCTCGCTCAATCTCCCGAGTCCAGCCACCTTCGGTGTGACTTACGGGCACCGACCAGATGTTGCGCCAGAATGAACTCATGGCGTCATCATCCGGCAGACGCGTGTCAGTCACACCTTATTCCAGTCGCTCCCAAGTCCTATATACCCACCTTACATTACTCCGGAATGTGCGATTCTGGGTGTATCGCTCCACCCGCCGCCTATACCTACGGATGCGGTTTGCCCATGCATACACCTTCTGCTTCAGGAAGTCGATGCGCTCTGTGACACGGGACATATAGTCTCGGGAGCTGACATCAGTCCCCGAAAACGCCCGTCTCACAAAGCGCATCACTCTTGGGCGAGTGTTGCCCTCCCTGAAGCAGATTAGTTTGCCGATGAGTGCTCTGGCTCCACCAATACGACACTCGATCCTGCGCTGCCAAGCTGGTACGGCTGGTTTCGGTCGTGTAGCTCTGTCATTAGGCAATTTGACGTGACTACACGACATGCCGCTACAGCCGCGCAGTACATTATCGAGTGTGTGTCGGTGAGGTCTTCGCAGTTATCAAAATAATTTAACAACTGCGGATCCAGAGCAGCCACCAGCGCCTTATTTATCATTATCATAATCATTATCATAATCATTACCATAACCATTATCATAATCATTATCATAATCATTATCATAATCATTATCATAATCATTATTATATTATTATTATATTCTTTTTTTTTCGCATTCACTCTCGCTCCGTCTCTTTCTATTCCTCCTCCCCAGGAGCGTTAAACGTTTAACGCAACCTTGTTGGAAGTCGCATAAGAAGTAACTTCAAAAAATAAGTTTCAAATACATAAAACGCTATAGCTTTTAAGAAACGAGCTTTTCAAAATCCTGTCTCATAGTAATTTATAGATAACTTGATAAGTCGCGGAACTTAGAAATAGGCGCATCAAAAAAAAAATTACTAAATAAAAATAAGTTTCAAATACATATAACGCTGTAGCTTCTAAGGAACGAGCTTTTCAAAATCCTAACTCATAGTAATTTGTACATAAGTTGATAAGAACCACTTTAAAAAAATATAGACCGATTAGGGGTCTAATCGTATATCCAACTGCCCAATGGGTGGAAGGGTCAATTCCGGCAACGTAACTGTTGAAGACAATCACTTTAACGCTTTTCACGAGTCCCAAACCTAATCTTTGGAAGTGTTTGATGTTCTTTCCAGAACAGACACCACTTCTAATACCATGCCACCAACTGCGTCAGACTGCTTGAAAAGTGACAATTGTTTGGAACTTTTTTAACAGTCAGGTTTTTTTATATTTAATTTTTTTTTGCAAGCACGAATATTACTATATTACTTATTTCAAACAGCAAAAAAACAAATATCAACTTAGCCATAGCAGAAACAAAATTATCCTCAATTCAACCAGATACGCCTGAGCAACGTCATACACTATATCAAACATACAATGCACCCACGTATTGTTTTATACATATTATATTGTCATTTCATATTGGCAAATGCAGCTTATTCAAGCAAACCATAAAAAATAGCGGTTGTAAACGTATTTCGCAGAGCTATGTAAAAATATCTAATTTAATATATAAAAATCTCGTGTCACAGTGTTTGTGGTTGCACTCCTCCGAAACGGCGCGACCGATTTTTTTTTTTTTTTTTTGTTTGGTAGGTATGAGAATAGGTCGTAAAGTATTTTCACCCTGATACTCGGACTCCCCATTTTTCCGGGTCAGCTAGTGTATGTATATTATTTGCAGTTTCATATAACATACTACAGACTGGACGGCTAAGTCCCAAATAATTTTAAAAGTACCAACATAAATAGGCAATTATTGGAATAACGACATCCTTTTTTACCAGCATGCCCCAGAAGTAAGCATTTTTTGTTGACAATCAAATCTGAATGATTTGATTCCCAAAAAAAAATCTTTCCTTCTCCTTAAACAATCGTCAAAATAAAATTAATAAATCAAACTAAATGTTTTCTTTCGCGAATGAATGCAGTGCGGATTATTGTAATTTGCGTTTGCAACTTCTTAAATCTACATAGTATAAATCAAAATCGCTTTCTGCCTCTTTAAAGTGAATGCTCTAGGGTAGCCCGCGAAATTCAAATTTTCTTACGTTTTTTGCAATTTGCCGGTCGGTGTCAGGTTGTATCTTGGTCAAAATTTGATTCGCGGCCGTAGCAAGTATGTATTTATAGAATAATTATCATTAAAATCATCAATACAACTTTCTCAGTTAGAATTGATGTCAAATGTATTGAAGATTTTAGTGACTATAATTCCATAAATACATACTTGCTACGGTCGCGAATCAAATATTGACCACGATACAATTTGATACTGATCTGCAAATTGCAAAAAATGAAAAAAAAAATGAATTTCGCGGGCTACCCTGGAGCTTCCACCTTAAATTTCTCCGCTTACTCCACGCAAAAGATTTTAATGAAATGTTCTCTAATAGAAAGACTGATAAACAAAGGAAGATTTGTGTGTATAATTTGTTTCTGTGCGGAGCCGGCGCGGGTCCCCAGTTCAATATAAGAGGCGATGCAATAGGCACAGCTAATATGTAAAGAATTAAAACAAAAATAAATCATCAATTTAAAAATACCAGCGCTAAGCAGCATAATTACATAAGTATGACATAATGAATAATGAAATGTCTTGTTCGATTAGCCGACGAAGTATAAGACGAGGGATAAGAGAAAAAGCTATAATCACACTTTCAGTCTGTTATAATAATGGTTTAAACAAACAAAACTTCCGTAGTTCGTGCTTATGATAACAAAGGAAGTACAATGTGCATTTTGACTCATTTGACAAGTTCTACAAAGTACCAGTAGAAATATATAAAATTAGGGGTGTAAAATGTATTAATTAAGGGGTTCCCTTTAATTTTTCTTTATTACTTGTTGTTATAGCGCCAAAAAAAATACACATTCCGTGAAAATGTCCACTGTCTACCTATTACGGATCATGAAATGACAGACAGACGGACGGACGGAGAGCGGAGGCTTAGTAATAGGGTTCCGTTGGTTAACCTTCGGGTACGGAACCCTAAAAACATTATTGTAACATTTTACCAGTGTATACTAATAATTGTTAGTTGGTCAATAAATAAATAAACACACGATTCGACATAATTTTCTTAATCATCCTTGAAAGTCACCTTTTCCTGGGAACTCAAATCCTGTGATCCTGTTAAAGTCATCAAGCTATCCTTACTGTTACATTATTTATGCTTTTACCATGAAGAGCGTAAATATTGTTCAGTAATGAAGAATAAGAGTGGTAATACCAAAGACATCAGTGTACTACGTACCTTTTCTACTTGCAACAGTGCGCAGTACACCGATATCTACTCATACCACAGTATTTACCTGAAGAGGTTACTAAAAAACTTCCATATGCTCTGTTTATTCTTCTTGTCCATGGTCGAGTCGACGCGGCTAGCGCGAACCATCTCGGTCCAGCGAACTGCGTCTTGGAGCTCCATGAAACGCTCCTGGAAATGATCACATGTGCACAGTTAATAATGAGTTGATACAAGCAATCGACACGCAATATGACACGGTTGGCGCAGTGGTTGAGTGATTGGCTGCCACGCTGCGTGTCGCGGGTTCGATGCCCGCACGGAACAAATATTTGTATGGCTTACAGATAATAGTTCCGAGTCTGGGTGTTGGTAAACGCAACCACGATACAAGAGAAATTCCTAGTCTAGGCAAAATATTAATAAAAAAAATTATAGCTTCATAGCTGCCTATCCTTAGGTGGAAAGATTTTGCAAGACTCGGAATAAATTTTCTCGTTTTTTGCAATTTGCAGGTCAGTGTCAGGTTGTATCTTGGTCAAAATTTGATTCGTGGGCGTAGCAAGTATGTATTTATAGAATAATTATCATTAAAATCATCAATACAACTTTCTCAGTCAGAATTGATGTCAAATTTAAGAATTTCATGAAATCATGACATTTGGCATCAATTCTAACTGAAAGAGTTGTATTGATGATTTTAATGATTACAGATCTGTAAATACGTATTTTCTACGGCCGCGAATCAAATTTTGACCAAGATACAACCTGACACTGACCTGCAAATTGCAAAAAACGTGAGAAAATTTGAATTTTGCGGGATAACCTGGCTTCTATTTATTGATTACAACCACAAATTTATCTGGTCTGTATAGTTCCACTGCAGGGTAAAGGCCTGCCATTCCCTTTTCCATTCTCTCCTGTTTTCAATCCCTAGGGCCCATTTAATTCAAACTTAAACTCTTAGTATTGCAACGATTTACAGGAACTTTTGGACTGTCAAGGAGTTGGTCAGACAGACAAAAGATGAATTCAGTTGCATGTTCCAGGGCGTCGATAGAATGCAGCATACCTTTCTAAAGTTCCTTCTTAGTATTCCTTTTTTTTTTGTGGGGCGGGAAATCATCCAATGACATCTTCCCGCTCTAGGGTGGAGCAGGAGGGCTGTCAGACTCTTACTGACTAAAACCCACCCCTGTTCCTTCCCTGCCCTGAATGCCCAGGGGCGAGGTAACTCTTTCGAATTTATCCTCAACCCCTGGGCAGGCATCGGCCATGATGGGCCCATCATGTTTGCTGACAACTCTTTGAGGCGCGCGTGGAACACTACGCGCCGTCGACTCTCGGGCCTGGTGCTGATCGGGCGGCGAGATTCTTAGTATTCCTTGATATCTATTACCATTTTCCTTAAGAAAATCTGTAAATGCTCACCTTATACTGATTGCGTTCCATCAGGACTCTTGCCATCTCGACGCGAGTGAAGCGCCGGCGCTGCGCCATCGGCACGTCGGCCTCATCCTCGTTGTTGTCACCACCGCCCGCGTTCGTGCTCACCGTCTCCTGTCGCATGGCCACGCAAAAACTAAACATCATCTTTATTTAAAAAACCAAGTCGGGTCAGTTACACCATTTATAACTCAAGAACGGCTGGACCGATTTTTATGATCTTTGTTTCGTTGGATTTGTCTCCGCCCCGAATAGGAGAATAACTAATAAAACATTAGAAAAATTTACGATAAAAAAAAACATGGACAAAAATAATTTTCTCATACATTTGTATGGAATGGCTTTTTTAATGATGTCTCGAGATCGGATTCATGTATTGATTCTCAGGCGGTACGAAGTTTGCCGGGTCAGCTAGTACTTATATATAATAATAATAATAATTTATTTATTGCAAGTAACAATGAGACTCATAAAATGTTAGTAACAAAAACAAACTTAAATAACTAAATAACTGTGTTAGTGAAATAAAAATAACAAAAACATTGACAAACAAATAAGTAACCATTGCTTCAGCATTCCAGCTGAAATACTGAAGCAACGATTCACACAACACAAAAACAAACAACACAACAAAATATTTATGATCAGCGGATCACCGCTGCGCCAACCCATGGGAGACGGCTTTCAAAAAATCTAATTCGTACTTTTAGATAAGAAAAACTGCTCTTACAAAGATCGTTACCTAATACCCTAGTTTTTATTACACATTAGCTTCTGCCAGCAGTTTCGCCCGCGTGAATTACTATTCCAGGAGATTGTTTACCCGAGTGCCAAGTTTCATCCAAATCCGTTCAGCTGTTAAGACGTGAAGAGATAAATAACAAACAAACAGACAGACTGACATTTTTTTAGCCTGAATATAAACAATTAAAATCCAGCCTACCTTCAAATGTCTGACTTCGTCTTCTAGCTCGGTGACCCTATCACGTAGCTTCTCCCGCGCAGAACTCAAGTTCGCTACCTCTTCCCTCAGGATCTCGAGCTCGCCGGTCATCTCATCCACCTTCACTATCAAGTCATCCTTCACCACGTTCAACGCATTCTTCGTTGCTAACAACTCGTTGTTCTCCAGAATAAGATTCTCCACTTCTTTGCCCATTCCTGTTGAGTTAAGTGGAGGGATTAAGACTGTGTTTGAAAGGCTTCCTTTTGGTTGAAAGCTTGTGGTGTTCGAAAAGTTATGAATCATTGATTAAATACCAAAATATTGTTTAATCTGTCTGTGGACTGTGCATTTGAATTTGTCAAATTCTTTTTTTTTTTTTCTCTTTTATCATGCAATCAGTCTATGAGCAGATGTGTTGCCAGATTGAGTCATGCAGAGTCAGATACCCATCGAGATTGACTCGTTGTATCCGGTAGCTCATTGCAGGTTATCCAGTTGAGAATTTTGCATCTTTTTAGGCGATTCAGTGCATCTGGGATAGTGAGCTGAACCGCTAGTGGATTTGCGTGATGTTGGAGACGTATTTTTTTTTTTTGCTTTTTATGATTTAACTACTTATATAATATACTCAATCAAAGCTGAAGTAAAGACAGTTATATGAATATTTTACTTACTTGCATCTTGCGCTATGGAAATCGCAAGCGATCGTTAGGCCCGTCACACACTTCGCCGCATGCGTTAGCAACAACAATTTCATCGCGTCAACAAAAATGTAAGACTATTTACTAACAATAACCATACGACTATAGTTGGCATTACATAATTGCAACGTAATGCGACGTAGTGTGTGAGATGGTCATAAATTCTATGAAATAGTAGATAAGTTTACTACAATATTGTGATAAATTGTTGAAAAATGTTAGTGATATAATTCAATCAATATTTTACAAGTCACTTACCGAAATAATTGTCGTTAACTGCAATCATGCGTTGATGCAACATTTTGTTAGAACGCATGGAAAGAACGTACAGTTATTAGTATTTTATGAAAATTTATTAATGTAGAATACTAGTTAAAATGCTCACACACGACGCCACTTTAGGTAGACATAAAAACGCAACAATTAATTGATATTTTAATTACTGGCTCTATATGTTCATATCAGCTCTGTATATTATGTTCTCAAGCATAGCTATCATAGATGAAAAGTATTTGAGTAGATTTAATTCATTTAAGTATCATACTCGTGAAGACAGAGACACTTGCAAAACGTCTGAATTTTTTTTGTTATTGAACTATCCATTACAATAACCCTCGGTTTCTGGCAGCTCAATCAAACAGGTCACCAAATCATGTCAAATCTCATAATATGGTAGGTTTACTAACCGAGATTTGACGTGTAAATTTGACAACAAAACGGTTATCCAGAAACTGAGGGTTGGACAATTTTAAACAGTAAAAGCAGTATTGCATTATAAAAATATTGCAAAAAAAATGTGCTTAGCTTGTTAAGAAAACACAAGAACAAAAATGTATACATACATGCGTAAATCTTATGTTGTTTCATAAATAAAAAAAAGGAATCAGAGTGGCGTGGTGTGTAAGCTAAACATAAAGATAGAACGAATATGATTAATTTTTTTATAAGTACAGGATCAATACTCTTACCAACGTAAATATTATAGTATCAAAGAATTGGTGTAGTTGTGATACATATGATGCTTACTCATCATTTATTCTCCTATTCAAATGTGGGATACGGGCCATAGCTATGCTTTATGACCTCTTTTTTATATACGCTATCGCAAAGACACTAAAAAAAGAGCCATGTTTTATAGATAGGATATTTTCTTTTTGAATATACAGTTGATAGTGAAATTGTTCTCACTAATATCGTAAGGACACACGAAAAAGGCACATTTTTTTGTAAGGGGACATTTAAGTATGATCTTTTTTTTTTGTCCTTATGGATATTCAGTTGATAATGAAATAGTTCACATTATCAACTTGTTCATTTACATGAATTATTATGGATAGTGTTTGAACAAAAACATGTTTTCATTTGATTCTCATTCATATATTCATTGCGGTAAGAGAATATTCCTTTTCTCATAAAATAAACATAAGCACATAAATAAAACAAATAACATAAAGTCAGAAGTAAGAGAATATTATAATAATTGATTGAGGGGTGAAATTATATACAAGAAAACCCAAACTTGTAAACCGACATTTTTAAACCAATTGGTGAAATACTGAATAATATTTACATAGACGTACATCTATATCAAATAACCTGAATGAATTTTGGAACTAAGAAAGTTAGTAATATTACAGAGTACATTTTTAAACCAATTGGTGAAATACTGAATAATATTTACATAGACGTATATCTATATCAAAGAACCCGAATGAATTGGAACTAAGAAAGTTAGTAATATTACAGAGTACTCAACCATACATTTTGCATTGATAAAAGAAATTTTAGGCTCAATATGAGTCAGGAAATGCTTGTCAACACGCTGGGTTCAAAACAGTGTGGTATCAGCAATTTTTTTGAAATTCTTTTTTGGCAGTTATTTTTTAAAGCCGATATATAAAAGCTACTATTGTTATTTTAAGCTACTGCCCACTATAGACAAACTGTTTTAAGCGTACGAAGAATATTTGAACAGTCAGAAAACTGCAAATATATCACTATTAACAGTAGGTAGGTTTAATATTAATAAGCCAGCCTTAACTTTCCAGGAGCTGTCATTTTTAATGAAGTGTGAATGTGTTTGCCTTGAATATGAAAGTATTACTGCAGAAAGACTAAGCCATATTATCATTTATGCAGCAGATCGATACTATCAAGGCTTGGTTATTGCCAATGGATGGCCTACTTCAAAGGTATTAATTATTCAATATAATGTTTGAAACTTCTCTATTTTCTGTATTGAAATCTTCCGTTACGGAACTGAAAAACCGCTTATTTATTGTTATTATTATTATACATATCAGGACCCTGGGGTCCTGAGACAGTGAATTTAATGCCAAGGGCCCAAGCAAACGCGCAGAGGTCCCGTTAGACATATTTATATGCAATGTGACACCCACCGAGAATTATTCCTATACGCACTATAATTAGTGTCCCCAACCACCTCCGGTTGGTGTGGATTTGTGGAACTATTGCAGGATATGGAAAACAAAGATGGGCTATGGTTTTGGGAGGCTAAAGTGGAGTGACCAGTAACCAGTGATGACAACTGCCTAAGTTATGTTATTAAAATACACGAATAAACAAGGCAGGGGCTGACTTGCACACTTAATAAATGGACCCCAAAACGGTCGCTAGCACTTAATGTGACGTAGCAACAAAGTGGCAACATATTCTGAGGTGTTTGAGGAATCGAGAAGTATACCACGGCTATCAGGACAATCCCGGAAGTATGGTCAAGATATTAATACTAATATTTGCAGGCTTAATGATGTGCTGATTAAGACAATTACTATAACATTACACCTGTTAATCTTAGCAAAAATAACATTTTGTGGCACATCAGTACAAAAAAGCATTTATTGACTTTCTTGTTATACTATTTTCTACGCTTACTACAACAGTTTGTCTAAATGGACGATTAGTAAACACATAATATGATAAGCACTTACCGGAAGACGCATATTCGCCGGGGTGGACCCAACTACCTGTTAGGAAAAGCACACAGTTATATACTTTGAAAAGACGAAAAAGACGAACACAAACATTGCATAAGTACCTACACAGATTCAGGCTAAGGTTCCACTGAAGCGAAGACACAGGTCACAGCCCAATCTAATTATTTAGCGTAGTCGAAATTCGATTTTCAATAATCTGATTAGTGCCTTCAACGTCCTCGTTTTAACTTTGCCGTACGTCGCCACTTTAGTGAAAACGCAGTCTTAGCTTCGATTTTTGAAAGTTTATTTATTTTTCTCTGTTGTCTGTAGTAATGGTTGATTCCAATCATTACGGTAAACCAATCGAATGAGATTTAAAATTGGATAGAAACATACTTATCAAATGTGATGAAGGTGTAAGTACATCAAATTCAATCAAAGGTCATTTATTCAAATAAGGATGAGAGCCAGCACTTGTTGAACGTCAAAGTTCTACATAAAGACATTCCCCTAAAAACGACCCTCCGTCACCACTTCCTAGCGTTTCAGCTGTGAAGAAGTGGCGCTACAAACTCCCCAGCAACACAACAATATTAAATTACTTTTCTTTTTATTTTAACGTAGCCCCACACTGAGGAATTACTCCTGTATCGTGGGTGCGTTCACAAACATGTATACTCACATACACAAGACACCTACATAATATGTATGTAACATATGTAAAACAGAAAAAATAAATACATATCGTCCAAAATATTAAATTATCCGCCACTTGTTAGCACACTCCATCATGCCATCAAAAACAGAAAAACTCAAGCATAAACATTAAACCAAAACCAAATTAAATAAGCCTCCTTAAATAAGATCTCTTATTTTATTACTGTATAGCTAGCCGTGAAAACCTATAATTAGCTTAATGTTTCTTATTTTAGTATACTTATTGTATTTATGTAAAGCTGCTTGTTTTCTCAGAAATCAGCGGTTATGTGACGTTACGATGGCAAATTTTTAGGTAGACTAAAGTTCCTTTTGCCATCGACACGCTAAGAAGATGATAAAAGGTTTTACCTGTGATATCTCCGTCTTCGCCTTCTGTGATGCCTGGGTCAACGTCTTGGAAGGCAAGCTCTTGGTACAAAGTGTTGCCACTTCGCCTCTCGCTCTTGGTTTGCGATTTCCCTGTGTTCGGAGCATTAGGTGGCGCCACTGGCGATGTTGCCTGAAAGAGTTGTTTTCAGACGTGAATATATGAAGAATAGGTAATTTTAGTACTATGATTTGTTGCAGATATTCGAGCTCATCAATTAACCCCAAGATCAAATTTCGTAGAGATTTTTACTCAGTTCAGTTTAAGTTTAACGTTTTTGCATGATTAAAATTACTAGACAAAGTGTTAAATCCTTGTCCGTTTGCGCTGCCTTAATTGCTAACGCATGTATGCAGGTATATGGATGCAATAATTGCCAGTGCATGTATCGTTAAAGCATTAGCAGCTAATATTCTTAACAAAACGGAAAACAAACGTACAAGGTGAACCAGAAAAGGTATTCAGTAATGTTCGTGTTTCGAAAGAAACGAACGTCGCGTTATTCGTGACGCGACGCCCTCACACAGAAGCAAAGTTTATAATTAATGTACGGCCCCACTTTGTAGCAGTGCAATCCATCAATCCGTGTTTGTGTGAACTTTTCTCTTTATCGGGTTTGGTTTGTATACTTCAGGCGCAGATCATAATTTATCACTCCAAAGTTTTCAAAAGATTAACTGTTAGTTTATAATTTAGTAGACATGATTACTTGCTCAAAAAACTTTTGTAGTCTTGTTTCTTCGTTATTTGACACAGAGTTCCGAAATTTAAGTTTTCACCAAATTTAAATGGGATGACATGAGAAGCACCAGCTTTCAAATAAAAAATAATCATCAATATTGATTCACCTAGAAAGAAATTCTGAGGTAACACACATAAAAAAATACAAATACAGTCGAATTGAGAACCTCCTTCTTTTTTTGAAGTCGGTCAAAAATAGGCAAGAACTTCACTATTGTAACATCTTTATAGTAGATTATCATTATCGCGGGTTTGTATTTCCGAAGATAAACGATGAATCTCGACGCACACAATAATATTAGTTTTCGTTCAAATCTTTTGCCGCCAAAAGTAACTCAGTAGTGCAATCAATCCGTGTTTGTGTGAACGTTGTTTTCTTTATCTAGTTTAGCTCCGATACTCCAGTCGCAAATGATCATATTTTGTCACTTAAAAGTTTTCAAAAGATTAGCTGTTGTTAGTTTATAATACTGTTACGAGCTGGGTATGGGATAAATTATTTTACACCAATTAATTAACCAAATATCCTTTATTAACTCAACAACTTATTTACACAAACACTAAATCGCTAATAATCACTATTCTCTTCGTAATCGCTTGTATTCGCATCCGTAGTCGAAATCAGACTGACCCACTCGCCCGCCGTCCGGCCTATTTATACGGTCATGGAAGTTTCCAGAACATTGTCGAACTATCCTATACTGGAATATTCTAGAAACATCTATGAACTTCTATACAGTACCACAATGGAATGTTCTCGAACCTAGTGGAAACTTCTGGAAACTTCGACCACATTCTCGAACGTTCCAGTGTAATACGGTCGACGTAACACTGCCCCCTCCTTAGACATGCTCGTCCCGAGCATCATTAGTCCCGTAGTATCGCGCCAAACGGTCTACATGGACAATCTTAGGCGCACCTCGTGGACCCTTCTGTATTCGGTAGGTGACATCGTTGATCCTGGTCACGATTCGGTATGGTCCATCCCATTTTGCTTGCAATTTGGGAGACTTCCCTTTGCTGCGCACTGGGTTATGCAACCACACCAGTGAACCTTCGTCAAAACCTCTATGGTTTGCCTTCCGGTCGTATCGGGTCTTCATCTTATCAGACATTTGTTGGCCGGATTGTCTGATATGCTCATATACATCATTCAACTTGTTACGCAAGTCATTCGCATAATCGGTTACACTGCGTGGGGCATCAGGGGGGGTTCCGGTGATTAAATCTGCAGGCAACCGTAATTCCCTTCCAAAGTTCGCGAAGGCTGGTGTCACAGTCGTACTTTCGTGAACTGCACTACGGTAGGACAGAAGAAATGGCTGTATGTGCTTGTCCCAATCCCTTTGCCTGCTTTCCACAACTTTTGCCAGATATCTCTCCAACGTTTGGTTGAAACGTTCTACCATTCCATCAGATTGCGGATGGTAAGAAGTGGTTCTGGTCTTGTGAGTACCCATCAGTCGACAAGTCTCCTGGAAAACTTGTGATTCAAAATTCCTCCCTTGGTCGCTGTGAATTTCCAAGAGTACTCCAAAACGACAGAACACTTCCTGAACCAATTTATCTGCGACTGTTGTTGCTTCTTGGTTGGGAATGGCGAAGACTTCTGGCCACTTTGTGAAGTAATCCATGACAACCATGAAGTACTTGTTTCCGTTTTCACTTTCCGGAAATGGTCCTGCAACGTCTAGTGCTATCCGTTCCCAGGGGGCTCCCACGTTGTATAATTGTAAAGCACCTCTGCTGTGTGTCTGGGGTCCTTTCACAGCCGCACAACTGGTACATTTGCGGCACCAGTCCTCAACATCCTCTCGACAGTGAATCCAGTAAAACCGCTCTCGTATCTTCAGTAGTGTTCTTTTTACCCCCATATGTCCTCCTGAACATCCATCATGGTAGAGCCGTAAAACATCAGGTACTTTGGCTTTGGGGACAACAATTTGTAGATGATAGTTGTCTCCTCGAGCGTTTTCCTATTTACGGCACAAGACTTCATCCTGGATAACCAAGCTGTTCCATTGTGCCCAATAGCTCTTTGTGATGGAACTTAACGCCGCAACATCACTCCACTTGGGCTTCGGAGCATCAGCTTTAATCCACTCAAAGATCGGTTTGAGGTCCGTGTCATTTTGCTGAGCAAGCTGTAGGATTTCCTTCCATTCATTGCTGACATCCATTCTTAACATCCTCACTCCGCTCATTCCCGGGTCGGACCTATCGTCTGCATCGCGCGCGCACACTATTACACAGTCGTCCTTCTTGGAGGCTACGGCGCTGGCAACACCATCCGCGCCTGCCCTCGCTTTACTCTTCACTTGCTCCTGTTTCACGCACTTGTCTGGTCCCGCACCGACCTTGACGACATCACTTGAACTCACTCTTTCAGGGGTATCCACCACGGCCGTGCGCCATGTCGCGCCACTCGCGATCCTCCACTGAACTGGCCGAGCCGCCCTTCCTTGCTGGGATTGATCTTCTCTCAGTGTGCTTCGCTTTGGACAGCTTGATCGAAGATGACCCCTTTCTCCACAAGTGTAACACCTAGGGCTATACCCTTGCGGACGATCGCGTACAGGTGATGCCACAACCTCCCTGATGCGGTGTGTTCGATGGTCTTGCCTCACTGCCTCTACTTCCAAGGCATGGGCCAAGGCGTCCTTCAGTGTCTCATGATGCCCAAGTCTTACAGCGGCTCTAACTTCCAAGTCACGTATTCCGTCGATGAACGCTTGTACCAGATTGCCATTGATGAGTGCAGGGGCGGACTGGTATGCTTTCCGAACCAACTTTTCAACTTCCAAGGCCCACTGCTGTAGGTTCTCGGCACTACGTTGAACGCGATCTCTTAACTTAGCGCGAAATACGTGCTCCAAGTGCGCGTCGCCATATCTGGACTCTAACGCTTCCAGCAGCTGCTCGTAGGTCACATCCTTGCCAAGAGCCTCAAGTATGGTTAGGGCCTGGTCTCGGAGGCCTAAGGTGAGCGCGGTCATAGCTTGGTCTTTGGTCCACCCATTCGCTTTCATAACGGCCTCAAATTGAATTTTGTAGGCCGACCATGAAGATGTTCCGTCGAATGGTGGCACCTTAAATCCACGTGCCGAAGGTGCAGCAACCACTGAAGGCACAACCCCGTCTCCAGCCCTAAGTTCACCTAAAGCCTTCTTCACCCCGGCAATCTGAACTTCAGCTTCTGAGATGCGGTTCTCATGCTGGTGAACCTGCTCCTTCATCACCTTGAACTCTTTGCCAAGTGTTGAGTGAAGGTCTTTAATGAGGAGCATCTGCTCTTCTTGGCGTCGGGCCTGTAACTCTTCTTGGCGGCGGGCCTGCTCTTCTTGGCGGCGGGCCTGTTCTTCTTGGCGGCGGGCCTGCTCTTCTTGGCGGCGGGCCTGCTCCTCTTTATCTTGATGAAGCTTCTCCTCCAACCGACGGACCTGTTCTTCTTGACGGCAAGCCTGTTCCTGCAACAGCGCCATTAGCGCAGACAAGTCTGGCACCGCTGGTGCTGAAGAAACTCCACATGGGCTAGCGACTGGCTCTGTCGTAGGCTGAACACCACCCGGCGTCTGTATCGGAGAATCTCCAAACCGCCTCTGATCCATGTCTTGCTGCCGTTGACTCCTTGTACGAATACCGTCCGTGTCGTCCTTTGGTAAAATTGGCATCATTTATCCCTCACTTCTGACACCAATTTATTACGAGCTGGGTATGGGATAAATTATTTTACACCAATTAATTAACTAAATATCCTTTATTAACTCAACAACTTATAAACACAAACACTAATTCGCTAATAATCACTATTCTCTTCGTAATCGCTTGTATTCGCATCCGTAGTCGAAATCAGACTGACCCACTCGCCCGCCGTCCGGCCTATTTATACGGTCATGGAAGTTTCCAGAACATTGTCGAACTATCCTATACTGGAATATTCTAGAAACATCTATGAACTTCTATACAGTACCACAATGGAATGTTCTCGAACCTAGTGGAAACTTCTGGAAACTTCGACCACATTCTCGAACGTTCCAGTGTAATACGGTCGACGTAACAATACGACAATCCTGTATTATAAGGATTGTCTTGTCTTCTGTCTCAATAAACTAAATACTTTCTTAACTTGACACTGGCTGAATGTACAAACCGTTCGTAGACAAAAGACAAGAAAAAAACTTTGATAAAAAGCATTGGCCACTGATGTTTCGAATTTGGAAAAGACAAAGCAATTGCCAATCTGACAGCCGTCAAACTAATTATTTGTTTAAAATGTAATAAAAATGCGATGGTTTTTAAATGATAAAATATTAACATTCATAGTAATATTGTCCGTGATGTGCAAAGTGGTGTGCATAAAATGTTACCAGTGCTCGTCTTCCACCAGCCGTGGATGCTTCAAATATAACTTGAACAGTGCACATTTAAAAGACTGCAATGAAGACAAAGGGCGACCGGTTTGCCGATCGCTATCTCAGATAAATTACTTTTTGTCCGGACAAGACGTGAACGTAGTAAGAGAATGTGCCTATTTATACGAAGAACCGCTGAAGTGTGTCCAGTCAAAATTTAGCAACGTACATTACTCATATGTGTGTGAATGTAATGCAGACGGCTGCAACTCGGCGAGCAATGTGAAGCTCGGTTGGAAGATTATGTTGAGTGGCCTGTTATTGGCAACGGTTTTAAATTAGCTAATAACGTGTCCCTGTAAATATGTATTATTGTAAGAAGTCGTAATAAATTTGGCATAAAGAAGTGTTTCTATAATTTAAAGTGATCATCATTATAGCCGAATGATGTCGACTGCTGGATAGGGGTTTTCCGAACAAGTCGTATTCGGAAAAGGCTTCAGCACCGTAAACCACATACATACACTGCGGTAGGTTATACAGAGACCGAAGAATACAACCTGCCTCGCTAATTAGCGTTTGTGGAATACCTACGAGTGAGCCTACGATTCGATCGAAACCTGGGCTGTGCTGCCAGCTTTTTTATCCAGGTTGACTACAAGTACATAGCTGAAGCTTTGTTTAAAAACGCTACTATGCCAGTCCAACTCCAGGAGATATAACCTCTCAAAGCCTAAAGAATCTCACCAAAAACATTTTCATGTAAAATGTTGCCAAGACGTGACCTTGTGGCTCGCACTGTCAAAAAGTTGATTTCATGTAGAGCTCAAGCTTCTAACTCTACACGCCCTAACTCTACACTTTAGTCAAAATATGTGGCTTGGCCGTTTCGCTACCGTCACATGGGAGTAAGGTAAAACATTTAAGTATTCACTGTTCACGTTTCTGTTAAACAATAGTTCTTGTAGTAAAGAAACGGCAAAGCAACATATTTTCATTTCAAGAAACTGTATCTTATACATAAATAAGATACGAATATTATTTTATGTGAAAAAGGCCATAGCAAAAACTAAGTTTCTATGTTTTTGGGATCTGTTTTACTAATAATAATAATCGCGCTCACGCAAATAGCGAGTGTAAGTTTCAAAGGCAAGGCAAAATTGTGACGGGTCGCTGTTTCTATGAGTAAACGTTGACTTCCACACTCCACTAATACGCTTGGTTTGTATTGAAAGTGATGATGACAATGCAGTCTCTAGCAGTGGCCGTCAGTGCTTATAATGCTCTATCGTTACAATATTATAATAATGGTCATTGATCATCTACCTTTATTGAATAAATTCTATGAACAATAACAATTCTTCATACACACATTCATTTATTATAATTTATAACAAACAGACACAGGTACACGCAGTATCTATAAACATTTTTAAATAAATAAATACATGCCTCATACCTATTAAAATACTAAAACCGTACGTGGCCAGCCATCCATGACTCCCACCTTAGGCTATAACCTATAGCTACCATATTTGTGAAGACGAATCCTACGACCCCACACCGCATCTTATTTAGATGAGAATATCTTATTTTTACGAAGTCATAATCACTGTATCTGTACAACCTAGACAAGTTTCAGTTCGTATCGCGCGCTTCAAAGCTTCCCACTGCTTTGGGGATTATATAGCGGTATTACGGCCGTATTAACTTCAATTCCTTTCAGCATTCAAAGGGATCCGTTGACTGAAAACGTCTTTGTAGCGTACCCAATCTCCCTAGGTAGAGTCCCTGATTAGTACACAGTTTTTGGGAAGTATAGTTCACCAAAGAGAAGTATATAAAAGACTTTATTTGATTGAGGCTGCCTCAATCAAATCAAGTTCTTTAACATCGGCCATAATGGTGTGTCTTGCGTTTACGTCCGGTGCCACGCGGTATTTCGATTTTCAATTAATCAATACGGAAAATGTATGGGATTTCACACATTTTCATAGTAAAATACCGTGTAATGCACAAGCGGCCTAATTCTCTTTTGTAGACTTTTTTTTTCGATGAGCTCGATCTCGTTTGATGTTAAGCGATAGATGAGTTCTACAACTAAGTGCTACAGATCGCAAACAAAAACTAGTAGGTACAAGGTGTCCTACCTGACTCTGTTGAGTGATGGCGTCGGTCTGATGCGCGCACTCCACTGTCCTCACTGCAGCCAGGTCGGAACCTGTCGGTGGTGATGGTGGCGACGAGGACAGGCTGACGGGGCTGCCGGGCATGCTTTCCGTCTGCTCCACATTGTGCATCGAACTCTCCAGTGAGGCAAAACCGAAGGATATGGGACCTGGAGAAGTGGGCAAAATATGTAGGATTAGATAAGTTGGACAACTAATCTGCAACTGGTTCATATTCTAGGCGATTGTTATTATTTATTTTTGAGCCGACGAAAAAAAAAGAAGGAGGCGTCGACACAAAATTAGTTTATATAAAATTTGATATTTTCTGTAAATAAGCTCAATACACAAAACTTAAGGTTTATTTATTTTATGCTTTTTAGTTCTTTTTCGTCGGTTAATTTTTTTTGTTAAAGTTTTTTATTAATAATGAAATCTACGCGTTTGAAGATTTCTGGTAAATAAAGTCATTATTGGTGCTTGTCGGGACCTCATATTTCGGATAATACCGACAATTACACAAAAAAGTTTACGTTCATATTTTCAGTTAGTAATACTAATGTAAATCACCTGATGTATCCTCCACAAATAAATAATTTTTGATACTTTTATGAAAACGTAAAAATTAATCAACAAACCAAGCGCACAGTTCAAATTAATTTCATACCGCGTGTTGGTAATTAGGTTAAGTCAGGACGATACAGAAATATAATTTTATACTCTCTATTACAACCAATTGGCCTCTGTCTAATTTAGCCAATCAGGGTAATGGATATCATAATGCAATGCGTGTTATACCAGTAAGCTTGTGTACGTGGAAAGCTAGAAATGTGGACTGTTCACTCGTGACGTCGTGAGACTAGATTGCAATGCTGCTTAGTCGGTAAACGATTTCATTTTGTTGAATGAAATCGATCAACTTTATCGATTCCGAACTCTTACAGATGAGTACAAAATGTACCAATGTCATGTCGACTGTACACATCGTTGATAAAGTACCATAAACGATTATACAATACACTTGAATAATACATCTACCTACCCTCGAAGGACAACAAAAAAAAAAGCATGACAGTCATGTTCAGTGAACATATGGTTTAGATAACGGAGCTAAATCGCAAAACGTTGATATCAATTACAGACTGAGTACCATTGCTGCTAGCTGAATACAATAAAATCTCCTGACTGTATAGGCATTATGAATTTATGATGCAGATGATGTACCTATTAGGCGAGATTAATTTCCAAATCTGAATAGAGAGATATAGACGGGTCTGCAGTAGCGAGTTTCCGTAGGTATGGAATACCTTAATCCCCTTTCAATACTATCAGAGTAATTTGCATATTGCATTGATTCTACCTGGGCCCGGCAGTCTCGACATAGTTAACGATAGCGTATTGACCTATATCGATCGCTAAGACATTAATGTTGCAAGGAGGCAAACCTTTAAGTCTTTAAACATTTACAGTTTAACTTAATTCTTACAAACGGTAAAAGTTATTCAGTGAAATTTAAATAAATTACAAGTTTCCACGTAAAATAGTGTTTTCAAGATAAGATTACGCGGTATCTGTATATATTTAACGAAAATCAGTTATTATTTCAAGTTATGTACTCGTAATTTTTCGTCATATTTAGGGAGTATTTTAAAAGCTAGTAATTTAGTGATCGGCAGCTAGCGTCAGTTTCGCTGCCAATGTCGAGACTGCAGGTTCTGAACATAATGTACATGTAGAGTGCCATAGAACAACGCCAGGTGGTAGCATTACGGACGTCAAAACTCTATTTTAGCTAAAACTTTTAATTAACCACATTATTAAACCACAAGAAGAATCACATTCATAATTTGCAATTATTTAGTTGTTACATCTTTTCGATAACAATATTTATTCTTTATATTTACAAATTAACCATTTATGAGAATTGTGACGTCGAATTGTTACCTAGACAAAAAAGTTATCTTGTAACCGTTATCTATGTTACGTGTAAGATTGTTTGTTGGAAGTATACCCACTTAGACCATTCATAATATGAATAACGTAACAATGAAAGGATATTAAAATTTTAATAAAATAAAATACAATTGTTTATATCCAGTTATTTATTGAAAAGTGATATATGATTTAGACTTTGTAAACATTTTATTTTTATGTAACGTCACAATGAACGTATTGAGGTCATAGCTTAATTGTTCATTTTCTTGACGAAAAGAAGATTGAAACTAAACCTCAATTTCTGTTATAGAACGTTAGTTCTCACAAGATAATAGTCAATTAGATGAGAAAAATAAATTGAACTATTATGTTAGAACAGTGCGGGTAGAAAAATAAAAAACAAAATAGAATCATGATTATTGTCAACAAAATTGATAGCGAGTTCACTGCATTCTTAAGATAAGGCGATGGCACAAGTTAAAAGATATAGCTGTTTTAAACGAAAGTAAACACAACATAATACAGTGTTTGTTAACGAATAATCACGGATATGTTAAAATAAAATGGCCTACTAAACATTTAGTTATTACAAAAAGTCAACAATTGCGTGGGATTTGAACTTGCGGCACACTGATTTGCGCTTCAATCTGTGTGCTCTATACCACTGGGCCATCTTGACTTATGCTAAGTTGATGAAATTGTGAATTTCAATCATTTGTTGGCGAAAACTTGAAAATAGAAGGTCGGAGGTCAAACTAAACGTCAAACTAATACGTTGTGAGAATTCTTATCGACTTTTGCTGGCGTCTGTACATGTAGAGTGCCATAAAACAACGCCAGGTAGCATTACGGACGTCAAAACTCTATTTTAGCTGAAACTTATAAGTAAGCTTGTATTTGCTTTATTCATCTAAAGTAGAAATAAAATATAACGCCGTGCTGTGGTAAGTTGAATAATTTTTATTTTACTCTTTCGTCTCTCTTTCATCTTTGAGCAAAATTAGCACATTTATGTTCATGTTTAATGGCATACGATTTCAACGCCACAGGTATAGAAACAGAGACATGTTAACATTCCATATTACAACAGAGATAACCAAGGGCAACTGGTCCACCTAATTATTCAAACACCTAAATCAATTGCTTATTAACATTCTCTGAGCCCAAAACATCGGTACTAATTTTAACATTTAACTACAAAATAGAAACGGCGGAATCATACGATATATTTTTTGGCGTAAGGCGCCCCATCGGATTCCTCATCGAGATTTTTCGAATCGGAAATTCTTGAGAAATTTGGTCTTATTCGAGACGAAAAAAAGTGGTCGACAACTCTACACGGTGTTAATCGGCTTATTGGAAAATGCTACTTACGCACCAGATATTGATCGTGATATTGAGATAGTAGTACCGGTACTGATTAATTAAATGAAACCAAAAATAGTATCAAGTACTTATATCGATCATGTATTTCATAAATAATACCTAACTTTCCCGAATTGTACCTATTACATTTACTCGATCGTTACCCAAAAAAAATAAATGAATAAGAAAATTAAAAAAATTCCAAAAACCTTGACTGTAAAAAAACAACTAAAAAGTTCCAAACAAGTTACTTTTCAAGCAGTCTGATGCACTATTAAAAAGTTCCAAATCTGATTTTTTTTAAATTTTTCTAATGTTGGAAGGCGAACTCAACACAGTTGGGAAAAAGCTAATCTGTTACATAATTATCACGAAACTTTATTCAAGAATATTAAGTTGTTAACCAATGTAATTAATTAATGCCATTTGGCAGTACTATAAATTTGTAACATTTGTATAAATATACATATAATATAAAAAACAACAGACTTCGAAAAAAGAAAATACACTAAAAATTAAAAAATAACTTTAATTTCGGAAGTCGGTGTTTGTATTTTATTTCTTAATTATTTGACACTTGTAAAAAATTTTGAAAATCGGTCCACAACTGACGGAGAAATCGGTGGACATACATAAAAAAAAAACACGTACATACAGTCGAACATAGAATATCCTCCTTTTTCGAAAGTCGGTTAAAAATAGGGTAATTTCAATACTTCTTTCAAAAAAATTAAAAATTTCTCGACTCCTCGACAATTCTCGAGAAGTTCTTGTGAATTCCCGGAACTCGAGAAATGAGAAATCGTAATGTGGATCCATTGGGAAATTTACGTTTCACAAAACAGTACAGTAAAACGTGGTGAACTCAATTACTGTTGAACTCATAGTACTGTTGACGCTTTGTAAGCTAAGAAACGTCTAGGGATGAAGCATTTAACAATAAAGGCTATTTCGATTTATTGGCCGCCCTCGGTTATTGACCAAGCTAACAATATCTGTAGCTTCGCCCACGGTTTCAATAAAAATCTAGGATTTTTTTTTACCAAGAACGCAACGATATCCTTTGAAAAAATATATCAGGTTATAGTCTTCAATCAATTTTATTCAGCTGCCCCGTACCTATAACTGAATCTCGTCATCTTTTCATCCAATTCCCGTAATTCGATTCTGTTTCAATTTTGCAACCCCGTGACGTTTTGATATAAATATAATATTAAGTATGATTTGTAGCTGATCTGACAGTACAGGATGGAAAAGCGTTGCTTTTTTTACTTCATGGTAGTGCAGGAACATAACCGGGCAATTTCACTACTAGTGTTTCATAACACTCATGCAGTCTTATACATAACTCGTTTACCATAATATGCTTACTATAATTACTGATTAGCAGATTCTAAATTCAAGATAACATGTATCATCCATTAAATTCAACTGTACAGGGTGTAAAAAGACACATCACAGAGCCGTTAACTACGCATACCGTACGTCTAACAAAGTAGTTTTGCGCAAAAATTATTGCTGAGAAAAGAATTTTCTTTTTAGATAGGAAAAATAAAACTATTTTTTTATTTCGCGCAATGTAGCACAAACATAGGCAAGTGGAGTTAAACCCCGCCCCTTAGCTCTAAGCCACGTAGGTACTTGTCGGATACGTTTGATATTCATTGCGTTTTCGTAACGCCAAATTCGTAATTTCGAAGAAAAAAAAACGAAAATTCAGGTAATGTTTGTTTGGAAAAAAGTTTAGTAATAACACTTAGAATTCATTTTCGTAAAAAAAAAAATCGACTTTGACCTTCAATATCTCCCGAACCAGTGGTTTCCCAGGTATGGTCTAGTGCAAAAAAAAAGGATCCAAATAATGGGTAGAATATGTGGCTTTCGGCTTCCGAATCTGTCTTTTTACACCCGGTATACATATAGGACAAAACCTCCTGTAAATGATTAGTCAGCACTTTACCACCCACATCTACCGTTCTTCCGGGCAGAAAATGTTGAAATAAGAACATGCTAATCAGTGTTTAAATTAGCCACATGGTTATTATTTTTTTTATAAATAAAGCCCATATTCTATTAAATTAAACTACAAAAAATCTGCCTTTGCTCAACTATCTTTATTTTACATGGAGCGGCTACCTATCTGACCTCCACAACCCAGTAACTGGGCAATACGATACCCCTTGGTAAGACTGATTGTCAGACTTTTGGGCTTCTGACGACCCGTAACGACTGTCTAAGATCCACGATTGACTACCGAGACCAACGGCTTAGCGTGCTTTCCGAGGCACGGAGGATTCTCGGTATGTAAAGATGGTCACTCATCCATGGACCAACCCCGGCAAGCGTAGCTTAACCTGATGGATCGACCCGTGCGGCTGTTATTACTTTAGCCACGAGCTCCTTCATGAGACGAAAATAATACAATTTAGTTGTGACATTGATTTCGCCGTCTTCCCATCCGTAAGCCAGAGTAACCATGGCAACGACTTACCCTCAGATATTGCACTAATTACACCAATAAAGGACAGTTCAATGATTTAATGCAATGAATATCAAAGGAGCCAACATATAAAATTAATGAGGGTTGTTCTTGTTCTGAATTCATTGGAAAAACAACGACCGCAGTTGAAAACTGTTTTAATTTAAGCCCTGACATTTACGTTTAAAAGGCAGCTTTCATGCATGTTACCGACGAAGTCCAATTTAAAACAGTGAACCATCACTGAATAGTGAGAATACTAAATGATTCAGGAAAAGCTGGTCTGATTGGATTCTATATTTGGTGATTTTCTACTGAGCGGACTTTTCAGCAACCATCACTGAAATAGTGAGAATACTAATGATGCAGGAAAAGTTGGTCTGAATGGATTCTATATTTGGTGTTTTTATACATATCTTAAAGTTCCAATTATGAAATCAAAAGTAATCCTTTATTGACAGACTTCATCCACTGACAACTCTAACCAAATTAAACTTTTTTTTTTGCACACAAAATAATGCTGTAAAATAACTTTTTTCGTTATATTAAATGACGCAACTTAATAGAGTTATATTGAAAAATTGGGAACAACAATTATGTTATTTCAAAAAATAAAACAAAAACATATTTTCGAGATAAAAAAAAAACTTTCGACTTATCGGAGTCGGAGTCGAAGCTTCGTAACATCCCTAATTTAAACATTCGTGTATCTACTGACACCCATAATATAGTTAAAATGATACTTCCTAAATTACTATTTTAATTATATAATGGGCACTGGTCTATTCTTCATCTCATCACATTAAATCGGGTCCAATTTGCTTCGCTATAAGAACGCTAGTACGCGTATCTCGGATCCTAATTGTAGCAGCTGCGATTCCTTTCACAACTAATGGAAAGCGCCCGTGAATAGATGTTTCGATAGCCGTTCGATCCGAAGACCTAATTATTCGCGCAATCGCGTTATTTGATAGATCTAGTAAAAGCAATTATTTAATTAACGGAGAAAAGAAGCAATAAAACGTTCAAAGGGAAGCTGTAGCATTGAACGGTAATTGAAAAGATATACCTACGCAAATTAATATTGGCGCATTGGCTTAGGCTGCGGTAATCATATTGATAATTTGCTTAGGAAGATTCTTTCAAGAGTTGATGTACTTCTTTTTTGCTGGTTTGAGATGGTAGCTAATGGAACGCGCGAGCTAAATCAAAAAGTTAAGTATAGGAAGCGGTGGAGTTATTGTTTACTTTTAGCTTGTTGTACTTAGTGGTATTAGGTACCTATTGAACGGAAACGTTCGCAAACGGTTTCAAATTGACCGCTCTTATTGGCGGTAGCATTCCACCAGAGTTATGTAACCAATCTGGTGCATGTGTAATAAGATAATGGCATACGTGCACTCATCAAACTAGCGATGCATGTAACTGAGGGGGAGGGGAGGGGTTATGCGGATGGTTCTCGAGCTATAGAGATCATTGTCGTGTTACTGAAATGTTGATAAAGCAAGTATTGACCGAACTACTCATTACCGAGACGCCTCCGTACCCCTGAAAGCACGTTCAGTCGTTGGCCCGGCCGTCAGTTGTATTCAGAAGCTTGAACATCAGATACCAGTCTTACCAAGGGTTATCGTGTCACCGTTACTGGGTTGTGGACGTCCTGATAGACAGTCGCCCCATGTTAAGTACTAGTATTTTGCATTCAGTTAGATTGGAAACCGATGCCATCACTGTTGAGAAAAACCTCAACATTGCCCTATATAAATGAACTCTATTTTCAGTGTAGGTGAACAATAAATAATTAAATTAATTAAACAATCGATCTACGTCCGATTGTTTTTTTGTTTTAGAAAAACTCGCTATAAAAGTACTTATTTATGTATTTACACTTCATGCAACAAAAGTACAAAGGCAGACTTAATGCCATAAGCATTCTCTACCAGTCAATCAAGGGTGGTGGAGAGATAATATAAAGCAGGTGCATAAAAAAAAACAAATAATAGGTAAATATCTTAAAAAACAGAAACGAAAATATATATATACTAATAATAAACAGACATAAATATATGTAAATAACAATATAAATATACATATTTATTAATATAAAGTAATAGAAAAGGTTTTTGAGACGGCTCTACTCCTTGTGTAGAAAATAATTCCGCAACTGCGCTTAACTGCATACTGATTGGTGGCCGTCCTGATATCGAGAGGAAGCTCATTCCACAGAACATAATATGACAGGAAGAATGAACAAAATCAGAAGTATGAGAAGGGCAAAGCAGTAGGATATTATTAGAAGAATGCAGATTCCTAGCAAATTTTAATTTATAGAAAATTAATAAACGAAATAATAATAAAAAATGTAAATTTGTAAGTTGGTATCACAAAGTTTTTACCTTTCCGACAATTCGTCCAAAGAGTATTTCATAACATTTGAAAGGAACCCCTTTCATGAACCCCGTTATGAAATACTCTTTGGAAGGAAGCTTAGACGTTTTATATCACAAATAACTCGCTTTGTGATTAAAAAGGAAAATCCTCGAGAAAATCCCTTGATGAATGGCAGGAATGCTATTCTTGTAGAACGTCAACAGTTTTGAGCCTTTTTATATAGACAGAGGGGACGTTCTGTAGACGTTTGAAGTTTTACATACAGATTTATATTGTTGCGTTCTAGAATCGTCCGGCGTTTTGTCATGGTCGTTATCGGATGTTTCCACATTGCTAGTTTGGACAATAGATCACCTATCTATGTTGAGAAGACGTGCCTTCATGAATAGAATAGAATAGAATAGGTGTATCAGGGTGAACAATACAAATCTGTGTACTCCTTCAGAGCATATCAACGTGATGTTATGTAATGATGTGGTGTAAACAATAAACAGACATGCGATTGCAGCAATTCCGGAAGGTTTACTTTCATTTATTGAAGAGTTCCATTGACTATCTCCGAAGTTGTTCATCAGATCTTTACCAAATTTAAATAAGACCACTTGGGAAGTATAAACCGTTTCAAACAAAAAAAGAATTTTTGAAATCGGTCCAGACTTCTTCGAGTAATCGGGGAACATACATAAAAAATAAAATCTTACAACGAATTTCTAAAAGGAGGAGGACTAGCACCTCCTTTTTGAAGTTCGGTTAAAAATGTTGGAGAATTTGAATTCAGAAACCGATATAAAATAGTGAGTATAAACTAGGCTTATGGATAGACAGCTAGTTTTATCCATATATAAGGCGCAATATGCTTCTCACAAGTATTGCAGGAACTCGCACTCCTCTACACAATTTTTTTTTTTTAATCCGCTTTCATAATTTTTCCAGGCATTTGGTACCAAAGACACGATTTATGCAAAAATATAAAAAAAACGGCCAAGTGCGGCTCGGGCTTCGCACATTCAGGGTTCCGTACCAAATGTAGAATATAAGGGTAATAGGAAAAATAAGAGAATTTCCAGGAAAAAAAATCGGATCCATCCATCCCATACGTAAAAATAAACATTATCACTAAATTTCAAGTTCATACGTCAATGGGAAGTTCAAAAATTCTTCGGAACAAAATTTTGTACAAAAAAAGAAAAACCTGACTTGGTGGCTTCTCGTTATTTTGTTAAATACTTTATTTATCAAGTCAACGAGTTCTAAACAGCGATACCCCACTAGGGGCCACCAGGGGCAGGTCAATTTATTTTTCGCACCCCCCTTGATCTTTATGGGAACCCCTCATTAAAACATTAAAAAATATTTTTTAATGGCTTTGGATCAACAAGATGCTTATACTGTGAAAATTTGAAGACTTTATCTCCAACCGTTTGGCTGTAAAACCTGTGTGACAGACGACGGACAGACAGACAGACGGACTCGTGAGTGACAGCCATAGGGCTCCTTTGGACCCTTCGAGTACGGAACCCTAAAAAACAGCTGCTGCCTACATTTCATCGAGTTATATGAACAAATATGTAGGTACTGAGCAGCTGATTTTTTTAGGGTTACCCGAAGGGTCCAAACGAAACCCTATTGCTGTCACGTTGTCCGTCTGTCTGTCAGTCGTCTGTCACAAAATTTTGTTCCGAAGAATTTTTTAACTTGCCATTGACCTCAATGTGCCTAGCCTTTGCCTAACTATCTTGGGGTCGGCTTCCAGTCTAACCGGATGCAGTTGAATACCAGAATTTTACATGGAGCGACTGCCTATGTGACCTCCACAACCCAGTTACTGGGTAGTGGTAATACTGGATGTCTTTCGGGCTTCTGACGACCCGTAACGACTGTCAAAGATTCGCGATTGACAGCCGGGACCAACGGCTTAACGTGCTTTGCATAGTCTCGGTATGTAAAGATAGAGGTCACCCATCTACGGACCAACCCCGGCAAGCGTAGCTTAACCTGATGGATCGATCCTTGCGGCTGTTATTACTTTAGCCACGAGCTCCTCCGTACTTGCCATTGACCTATGAACTTGAAATTTAGTGATAATGATATATTGATAAATCAGATTTTTTAATTGATAATTCCCTCATTTGGTACGGAACCCTAAATGTGCAAAGTCCGACACGCACTTGGCCATTTTTTTCTTTTCTCATCCGCCAGTATGAGAATAATGACCCACCCATCACACAACCCATATTTATATGATGAGTCGTCGTTAGTGTGTTGCTAAAAAAGTGTTTATCTCAAACGGCCTTCATATTGTGAACGCTGTTAATTTTCTATCACGCTATACAAAGTTAGTTTTTTAGTCCTCCTTGTTTTGAAACATTGCTAATGAGTTAGTTGGTAGTTCTAGAATCAACGGCACGACTAACAAAAAGTTTGGCAGTTAAGGATTGGAATTCTCTGCCGGAGTCTGTTTCGCGATAGCTAGAATCTGGGGGTCTTTAAGACAAGAGTGTATAGGTTACTTCTAGGCAAGCGTGCTCCATCGTCGACCACATCATCGCTTACCATTAGGCGAGATAGTGGTCAAGCGAGAGTCTATCAAAGTTAAATAAAAAAAGTGTGTGTATACTTATGTACGTACGTAAGAAGTTATACTTCTTTGGCGTAACAAGATAAAAAACCAAACTGTCACTAAGTTTACAAAAGGAAAACAATCATTCTTCATGAACCACAGACTATAGCTAACTACAGGCTGTCGGTTCTAGCTAACTTCAGGGTGTCGGTTTTCTGTGACGCGCGCATCGTAAAAATTTACTCTCATCATCTTTCCCTAACGCGCCAAAAGAAGTATAACTTCAAAGAAGTTCGAGAAAATAAGTCTTACGTATCCAGAAAACTTTGAGCCCCGCTTTATAGTTTTATAACAAATAAAAACTTGACTTATTTTCGCTACTATTTAAATGAATGGTACGTCAGTGAAAATTATAACAAGAGACCTTAGCATTAATTGTCCTAAGTTATCAATTCGATGCCAAGATTATTTCTTACTTTACGATTATCAATGATGATGCTACTGATTCTTTGATAAGGTACTTTTATTTTTGTTGCATGTAGAGCGCTAACCGTCTGAAACAAATAGCTTATTATGAGAAACTCACCACTAGATCTCATAGGGTTGAGCCCGAGTCTTCCCCGCACCTCTCCTCGGTCACTAGCTGTGCTCATCAGCAGTTTGGTCCGCTCCATATAATCCACATGGGTCTTGAACAGCTCATTGTATCGTTCATGAAGCTTCGAATACTCCTGCGTACAAAATACCTTATTTAAAGAGCTGTATGTCATGATTATGATATATTCAAGGAAAGAAGGCTTTCGTATAACAGACAACGGTTATCGGGTCGAGGGGATTTCGGGACCGGGACCGCGGTCCCGGATTCCACCTGTATTTATTTTTGAGTGGTATTTTGGGACCACAAATAAAACAAACGAAGTTTGTATTGGGAAAGTACAGTCACCCAAATTCAGAAGTTACACACAGTTATGGGATATGGATAGGATAGGATATAGGTTTTAGGAAAAAGGAAATACATAGGTCAGGAGTACATACCTAACGATTTCTGGTAGGATCCTGGTGGTGACATGAAGATTGTTCCCGAAATGTGCTCCTTCGAACTGGAACGGAGGGACTTCACCGGGAAGTCACTCCAACGACAATTCGATGAACTACCTAAATACGATGCTACACGAGCTGTCAATAGCTCATGTCACCAATAGATCGAGCGAGGGTAACGATAGAACAGTTGTAGACGTCTCGCTCACACACAAGCAAAGGTTTTTGTCCAGGAAAAGGATAGGAGAGGTTTCAATACCACCAACCTATCCAACAATTAATTCTGTTTGCCAACCAAAAAAATATTGTTAAACTAGAAGTTCGTTTTCTGGCGCAACCACAGCCTTGTATTAAAATTAAACCCAAAAAAATAAAATAAAAAATACTCATTACGAAACATAATAACTTTAATCTTGAGTATTTAAAAATTAAATTAAAACAGTTAAATTGAAAATATTTCTACTTTTATTCCCTTAAATCTACACAATTGCACATAAAAGTCACCTCTTCATGTGAAACGTCAACAATAAACTTAAAAAAACTTAACTTTCTTAACAAGCATAAGGCAGTGGTCATAATTATTGCAATTATTGAATATCATTCATTATTATCATCATCAGCAGCCCTTTTAAGGCGTATATATCCGCCAAGTGGCACCCTCATTGAATAAAAAATCCTAGCAAAGCGTAGAAAATACAGATTAAAGAATCATAAGTTGCGTTTGTTACACAAAAGATAAGGTATTTAACGTTGTTAAAACAGGACTCGAAAGTGTTTCGTATCCAAAGTACGAGTAGTAAGCAAAAGTGTCAAAAACGACCGTTCTTGGTACTTTTTTTTATGCTTCCTCAACGTAAAAATACCTTATCCCCTTTGTAACAAACGCAACATAGGATTCTTTTATCTTTATTTTCTACGTTTTGCTACGAATTTTTATTCAATGAGGGTGCCACTTGGCGGCTGTTTACGCCTTAATACAGAAAATATTAAAACGTAGTATGAAATACTACAACATGTTTTCGAATTTTTGGTTCTAGGACATGCCGGTTTCCTCACGATGTGTTCCTTCACTGTTTTAAGAGCAGTGGTGATGAAATAATTTACACAAAGTAAAACACCTACCTGGGTTTGAACTCACGACCTACTTGTAAGTCGCGGCCGTTACCACTGGGCCACCACTGGTGCAATTTCTGTACGATGTATACAAATCGCGAAAGTTTAAAAAGAAACATTTTTATGCTTAGTAACTATAAAATGTATGATTTTATTATAAAGCATATTTTAATTTAACCTGATACAGAAAAAGAATTGAAGTAAAGTAAAAAGAAAATAATTATTCTTACCTTTTTATGTAAAACACTGTCATTGTCATTCTCACGCTTTCTCTTCAAGATGCATCGCAAATACTTAAAACCTTTACGTTTCTAAGTGGGCATTCCTTCAAGCAATGGTATTAGATAAACCTATCAACATAATGTGAACACATATTTTACAATATAAACTTAGCTTTCAGAATAGTAACAATGGGAGGGCGTAATTCAGCCGAGTGTGTAATGAGCAGAGCTCACGAGTTTCACACGACGTTTTTCAACACATTACAAGCAAGTGTGTTGAAAATAATATTACCTTTTATTTTCTACCGGTGATCAAAATATTATATCAGCGGTTTTGTTAACTGTACTTTAACTTCTTTTTTCTTGTGGTCCCAAAGTACCACTCAAATATTATATAGGTGGAATCTGGGACCGCGGTCCCGGTCCCAAAAGCCCCACGACCCATCGGAGATATAATCATTACTCATTAGTTTCTGAAGTTTGATATAAGATCACTTTATTAACACGCTTTTATTAGGTTCACCTGAAACGTTTTGCATACATGTTTAGTTTGTATGACAATGCATGATTAGCTAAGTGACGTCATTCTTAATCCAATATGGCAGACTTCCAAAGATGGCAGACTACAATCGCGAACAATAAACTGGAATCACTTCATCGCGCTTTGCTCAAAACCATTTTTTACAATTTAATGTCATTTGAATGGTAATTTAGTTAGCTTTCAAATGATATCAAAAAGATTTAAAATTAATTTGATTTTCTACCTAAAGTACTCGTACAATGGCAAGTTTCTATACTACATTTTACCTGACATCGATTTGAAGCGTCTATATTGAAAAAAAAATATAAAACCTTACGGGTTTTATTACTTAAACATAATCACTGCGATTTTTCATTCTAGGGACATGAAAAAAAAATATTTTTAACATTTTTGTATTTTGAGGTTATGAAAATATGTAATTAAGTAGGCTACATAAGATTGATGCATTGTGGCAAAGAAAAACACTTAAAATACGAATTAATAGCTATCTATTGCATCATTATATAATAGGACCAAGTTTTACAATGGAACCCTCAACCCTTATCTACTATCGGCATAAACTTACCTAAGTAGGTATCTGCATTAAAATCGTTCATGGCGTTGTGGAAAGATTAGCCACTGAGCATAGGAGGTATAGAGGCTTATTACCCTCAATGCACTCGTGGAGGCTCTTTCCATATCCCTCACAACATTTATGAATCCTGGGTTTATGACAACTACAAGCCTAACAGGGATAATACTGATATAGTACTGGTAAAATAAAACAGTTAAGTATCAAGATTTATAATTACCTATATTTTATTCATTCTCTCTAATAACAATATCGTCTAGGAACTCTGCCGGTGCTGATACATTATCCTGATGCCTAGCCCATCCTAGATACCAGTATACCACACAAGAGTCATGAATGACGTGTGCGCAACAACCAACAGTACGGTGACCAACTAAACAATTGCAGCAATATTGTACAATACCTGATCTACTATTATTATTATTTTCGATTAAAATACAGCATGTAACAAAAACCCTGTCCGATCCAATAAAGGCGTATTCCTGGTTTATCATACGTACTAAAAAAAAATGTAACTCATAAAAACCAAAACTTATAGATTTTTTATTTTTATAAAATATGCGAAATTTAACACTAAATATGGAAAATTTTCATAAGTTGACAACACTCCACTGGCCGGCGAAATCTTTTCATTTTTACCTATTTTTATTTCAAACGATACCGCCCTGCACTAGCCGCGATGTAGGCACTCTGTCTCTCTCAGGCGGCATCTTTGAAACGAAACAGTAGGTGAACTTCGTCGAGCGCTCAGTGTTGCCTTCGATAAGTTTTTCTTTTTGTTTTAAATTAATTTTTTTCATTGGGGAAAAATAATAATATCGTATCCATTAAATGATTACGTATATGTGTACGCAGTACGATACCAAATAATACCCCTCCGGATCGGACAGGGTTTTTTTTACATGCTGTATAAACAAAGTACTGCTTCCTTGATATGTAGCACGATTTTATTCTATCTCTTATCAAAGTAGTTTCTCCACTGCCTCGTAAGCTGTACGTATCCAGAGGAATTCATTATTTCAGTACATATATCAATCCTATATCCGCCATAGAAACGTATATGCTCGCCATTGTATGAGCTACCCTATTATATTATTGTAGTCTTTGGTATGACATAGTTTTTCTTTGGCGGGATTTTCTCGAGTGAAGTTCAGTGGGTATTTTAGTTATTCGCTTATTGATTCCTAGTGGATATTGTGATGTAAAATTATATTCATGCGACTCAAGTGTCTACGCAACTGGACAATATGTGGAATCATTGAAACAGGCGCGATCTCGGTAAAACAGAGATGAGAATTTTATTTTAGTATTGACTACCTCAGCGAAAATAATAAATAAAAATACACTACTGATGACTAGGCAGCATGGTCTCTGAGCTTAGCTTGTTCCAAAAAGAACAAAAAAAAAAGTCTTTGGTATGAGCGAACTTGAAGTATTTGATACGATCCCAAGGCGACAAACAAAAACAAGCAGTATTGTCAAAATATATTTCTCAATAAATATTACCAGAGTATTTTCTTTAATTTTCAACTAGTAGTGTTTATTAATTAATAAATAACTATTTTATCTGTGTAAAATATAATTCATGCAAGTCCAACACGTAATTAATAATGTGGAGGTATGCGGAACAGGGTGTAAAGTTCCACAACCTCCATTGAAAAGGGAGGATCCTCCGACCAGACGGGTGTTGTGTCTGGTCCGGGCAACTGCCCAATGGTTGATTTCGGACTGTTGTATATGTTCAAATCGCGCGGAGAACTCTGCTTGCGCGATGTAGAATTCTTGCTATTTTTAGTTCGTGTGCGACGTCATAGATGTCGCTACATCACTCCCCTCCGGAGATCGGAGATCGATGGTTCTTGATGAGTCGTCCATACATCTTGTGATGCTTGCCGGGCCAGTGGAAGGTTGGTTCCAGTGAGTCGGAACCGGAAGAGCCGCATAGTTCACGGTTAGTCGGAACTGTCTGCGGTGATGCCCCAGTGAGTCGGGGTGTTGCTATCCCAGTGAGTCGGGATGATGCCCCAGTGAGTCGGGGTGATGATGTCCCAGTGAGTCGGGATGATGCCCCAGTGAGTCGGGGTGATGATGTCCCAGTGAGTCGGGATGATGCTGCAGGCTCCAGTGGGTCGGAGCGGTGCTGTGCGACGTAGCGGCTTGACTGCTGGCGTCGACCAGGAGAGGTTCTTCGACCGGCCGAAGGTGCTGTTCGCTGCGCCAAGATCGCTGATGAGGTTGATGGTGATGAAAGAGGCTGAGGATGCTGACCAGGAATGCGCATCCGCTGCATGCTGGTGGTCAGGATACCCGTAGAAGCCGTTGGTACTGGCTGGCTGTATGACTCGTTGCTCAAGAGCTTGAAGGAAGCGATGATGATGACGTCACGCTGAAGTAGCTGCACGAAGGCTGCGCTGACGTTCATGGTCGAGGGTCACCAGTGTGGAGGTACGTGGAACAGGGTGTAAAGTCCCGCAAACCTCCATTGAAAAGGGAGGATCCTCCGACCAGACGGGTGTTGAGTCTGGTCCGGGCAACTGCCCAATGGTTGATTTCGGACTGTTGTATATGTTCAAATCGCGCGGAGAACTCTGCTTGCGCGATGTAGAATTCTTGCTATTTTTAGTTCGTGTGCGGCGTCATAGATGTCGCTACAATAACTATGTGAGATGGTTAGATTTGTTTGTTGTCCAACAAGCCTAAGGAAGCACTTTCCAAATATTTTAGTTATTATTTTCTACCGAGTATCGTCTGTTGGTTTCATAAAGTGGTAACTCTGCACGCGTAGCATGACCAATTCTATCTCTACTCTACCAAGAGTAGACAAAGTTATTTCTATGCCACTCTATATCTCTACTGCCCGAGCACGGCGCGACCCGTAGACTCGCGTTTCTACGAAGACAAAGACATATTCATTCTTTCCATAGCAACGGGTAGATAGTTAGTGATGTAGACAAGCTAAGAATTCTACGATAATATATTACGTTTCGTTATCGAAATAAATGTGTCTAACGCCAAGTTCTAAAACCTTTTGAACGTAACTCAAGCAACAACGAAACGTCTTAATTTTATTGTCATTTCTGTCATGTGTTGACTGTTTTTTTTTTTATTATTATTATACTGAAGGGAAGGCGAAAGTCTTTTGACCATATTGTCTAGTCTTACGTAGTTATTTATACTTTTTTTCCATTAGAATGCAGATATAACACATTCTACTGTTTTTTGCAGTATTTGGCAACAAATGTGTCGAGTCAGCCTTCTCGACAAACTTCGCTAAGGTAGTCAATACTACAATAAAATTCTAAGCTCCATTTTCCCGAGTTCGCTCCTGTTTCAATGATTCCACATATTGTCCATTTGCGTTGACACTGGAGACACAAAACTACACCAATTTTACATCTCAATATCCACTAGGAATCAATAAACGAATAATTAAAACAGCCACTGAACTTCACTCGACAAAATCCCGCAAATTTGTTTGTTGTTTGTACAACAATATTTGTGTTTGTGGCGACTGATCGTGTTGGATTTGTGTAAATAACAACAAACAAAGTAAATAAATAATGAAACATAGGAAAAATGTAGTTTGTCATGTTAATTTCCGCATTTTGTTACACAATGTGGAAAATAACAAAACTTTAAAATACATTTTTCAAATGTTTGGTTTTTGGAAAAGTTTTTATTTTTTTTTTCGGGAAGATCGAGAGCCTTCGTTAATGCTCGTACGGCGTTTCTTTCTGCCTTCCTTTCATTCTTCTCGGTACAAAACTGAGACGATGGCGACGGTAGCCCCCAGACATGTTTTTAAAATCAAACTTCAAACACACACACACACTTCATTTCTTATATTGGCTTTTGTGGAAGATTCACCACAATTTTGAAATGAAACAGCCGCCTAATTGAGTTTTTAAAATCAATAAAGATCTTGTCTTGGTCTAATGAGATGTAATGAGATGATTTCTACCCTCATGTGTCAAAAGTAGAGAAAAATTGGTCGTCCTCGTCATGCTTTACATTGTAGACTTTTGTCGACTGAAGAATAGAAACATTTCTTCTCCTCAGTTTTAACATCGCCATGCTTGACACGGTAGAAATCTTTCTACAATCTGTCATTTTGTCTATTCTTCCGTCGACAAAACCCGTTTCTAGGGTGGTCATGCTACGCGTGCAGGTGAATTAAAAATATTTTCTTCCACAGATAAAGCCGCAGCGGATATGAATTTAATCAAATAAAAGTTCATTAAATAAATAATTTCAACTAAGGTTGCATACGTAAAAGTAATTATGGTTAAAAAAAACATAATAAGTTTTGCATAAGTCAAATGTCTAGACGCTTCCTAAAACATTAAGGTAACAACTCGCCATTGTTCTTTAGGGAATTATTGCAATAGGTCGAAGTTGTGGACGTCTAAATGAATAGGAAGTAATAATTATGTTATTGCCCCTCAATATTTTGTTTTACCCCCTGGTCCTAATGACTGCCTGTAAATGGTTTTCATTGACCGAATAAGTTTCACTCTTCGACTAAAAAAAATTTCAGGTCTTTTATCGACGCCGGAGCTGGACATCTTCCTCGTACCCGCCTTTTCAACTCGTCCCACATATGTTCAATCGGATTCAAGTCAGGACTGAGGGCTGGCCAGTCTAGTGTTTGAATCTCGACTTCTTCCAGGTACTGTCTAGCAGCAGCACTGCAGCGGTGTGGCAGTTGGCATTATCGTGCATTACGGCAAATCTTCGCCAATAAATCAATAGCAGAGCACATGGCCTAGCAGAATGTCGTTGATGTATATTTCTGCGGTTAGCCTCTCCGACCTCCATCAGGTACGAATATCAGCTCCGCTTTTGGTTCAATAGAAATCCCCGCACACATCATACAGGACCCACCCCCGTATGCCACTGTTTCCGCAAAACAGCATTGTGCGAATCGCTCTCCCGGTCTCCTACAGACTCTCCGTCGATGTTCGCTACTGTGACTGAATGTGAATTTTGTTTTATGTCAGATAAGAGTTTTCGCCATTGCAAGTGGGCACGCATGTAATTATTTTAATCAGGAATAAACCTAGAAGTGCCCAGACCCTCATCTTTTACTCGTTACACACCGTACTCTCGCAGTAAGCAAGCGAGTCCCCGAGCTTCGAAGGATCCCTGCAGGCCGTACTGGTGTCTTGGGGTCCTACACTACCATGCAGGCACATCCTGGTTTCATCCGAGAACAGGACTCAGCTCCATTGCTCCATTTCCCAATCTAATAGATCAGTGGGCTGGAGACAATTTGGGTCCCGTCTCTGGCCTTTTTGGGGTCAAGTTCGCTTCTTTTAGTCTTCGCCACTAGCTGACAGCCCTCCCTCGAACTTCTATGAGCTGCTTTTTGACGTCCGCGCCGGTCAGGTCGATTGTGTGATTGTGTGTCGATTTCGGGGAGAAGAGGTGACAATAAATCAGTCATCTCTCACCAAAGTGCATCGCTGTCATCCAGATCCTGGTCTGCGGACTAAATTTCTTGTCTCCTTGAACTTCTTGTATATCTTCGAGACACAAGACAGGCTCAGATGAAGCTGTCGAGCGATAGTACGCTGAGACAACCCTTGCTGGATGAGAATGACGACTAGAGAGGCTTCTATAGGTGTGGTTTCCATTTTCTTTTAGCTTCAGTGTTCCCAATGACGTGAAACATTGGACTGATGACCAATTTTCATAAACGTCCACTTTTTATAGGGTTTCAGGACTACCAAACAATATGGTGCTTGTTTTAAAAATTGATGTCTTTGTTTTTACGTTCCATGACTTATGGTGACTAATCTTTGGTTATGATATTTAAAAAGGTTGAAAGCTACATAATAAAGTATTTTACTCTTTAAGAGAAAAAGACTAAAAATATATTATTGAGATAGCTTAGGCAAAAAGCAGTCGGAAAATGTTAGTTCTAGTTCATAAAATAACAATTTATAAATTGTAAAATTCAATTCAAAGTTTTTAGTTTTTTTATCTGTTTTGTAACCCCATGGAATAGTCGTCGCCATGTTATACGTCTGTGTAAACTATAAAGTGTCAACTAATCAGCGTATCTATGCTTTGTACTTTTATTTACATAGCCCACTGACGTCATTACAATAGAGCAATATGGCGTCTACTGCGTCTAGCGTTTTCGTCAAATTACGCGCGAAATTTGAAAATATAAAATTTAAATGCATTTTTATGGCACTTATTGGTTGAATAAAAATGTTGTGTTTTTTGTTGGTTTATTAACTCTGTTTGAATCTAATTGAGACACTTCTCAAAAATATATATTATATATTTTTTATATATAATACCCTATTACCATTTAAATGATATACCACAAACCATAGTTCATTTCATAGAAATTGTAAAAAATTGTTTTGAGCAACGTTGGGATGAAGTGATGCCAGTTTATTGCTCGCGAGTGTAGTTATTTTTTATGGAAAAATGCAGTAATGCGTATATTGAGTACTATTCCTTAAGGCGTACAAAAAACCAGAGAGCACAGACCACAGTGCTTAACATACTACAGACTTAAAGTACAATAGACAAAGTTTGCGTTCTCAATTCCCAACACATTTCCACGATATGGGTATCAAATGAAAGGGTTTCTAAGAAAAGCGTATTTTTTTTTAAACTGTAACTAATACATATTATGCAATACTCCACAAATACTACTAGGGTCATCTATCATTCGTCCACGAACACATCACAGTCATTTGTCCTTCAAGAGAGCGGTGGGCGATGTTTCAAGAGAGTGAAAGGAATTTCAAAATGTGATCGGTACCTACTTTACGTTTTATTCTAAGATCTAAGATGGATGTTTATGAACAAATAAGAGTAAGTTTAATGTTCTTGTATTACTATTTCAAGGAAAAAGGATTAAGAGCAATTTAAGTATTAAATCCAGGCGTATCTACATTGGTCGCAGACAAATTCGACATAGAGTTCCCGCGGCCCTTGGCACTCAGGCAACTGAAGGAACAGGGGTGGGTTTTAGTCAGTAAAAGTCTGACACGGGACTCCCGCTCCACCCAGAGCGGGAGAAGTCATGGGATGACTTTCCCACCCCCACAAAAAAAAAAGAAAAAAAAAGCACTTTACCACCCACATCTACCGTTCTTCCGGGCAGAAAATATTGAAATAAGAACATGCTAATCAGTGTTTAAATTAGCGACAAGGTTATTTTTTTTTACAAATAAAGCCCATATTCTATTAAATTAAACTACCAAAAATCTACCTACCCATTGATCAACTATCTTTATTTTACATGGAGCGGCTGCCTATCTGACCTCCACAACCCAGTTACTGGGTTGAGGTTCATGATTAGTTTGATAAACTAAAGAGCCGGTTTCGCTTTTAATGTCATAGTTTGACTGATATTTAACTTATTTTTTCTCTAACGGATAGAAGCCTGACTGTTTTCCATTAATTCGATAAAACAAAGTACCTATCGCTAAGGTTGAATTCAATAAGTAGAGCTAGAAGAAAAGTTTCTTAAAGAAACTAAATACGGTCATGAACTACATAAGAAGTTTCTTAGTGGTATAAAAACGTGCGAAATGTGTCATTTGTAATATCGATCTCAGTGAGATGTGAAGTATTTAATGCAATAAATTATCTTTCTCCTGCCGTCTAAACGAGCCAATGCAAGAAATAATAAGGCAACGACTTCGACTACTAGTTAAACTAAATTGCCGCTAATATACGAATTATAAGGTACTGTATTTATTGATATAGCTTGGAGCAACAAATACTCGAGACAAAGATTAATCCTTCAGTTTCGATATCGACAAACGCTTGCGAAATATTGAGCTCATGTCGCACCTCTAGTAAAGTTAAAGGCCTTACTTAAAAAAGAAATACTTTTTTGGGAAAAACTGAAGCAGCAGCTGTAGAAAGTGTGAAAGGGACACATAATATTGCGTTCCCACCTATGAAATTGGCCTTTTTTTTCTCAAAAATAGAGAATCTCGTGACTTCTATGAATTAAAGTATTCATCAATTGCTTGATATTCTATCGAATAATGACCGTAATAGACAACTGCCAATAGTAAAAAAACCTTATTAAGTACCTACTTATAGTTTTATACAAAAAAAAAATACCTTAAAATGACTCCTCTTTTTGTTAGCAGAAACCACTATTTGTTTTAACTTAGCCAAAACATATTTTTGTTGCTTAATCTAAGTGGCATACGTTAACTTAGTTTTTAAACATTATTGCATAAGTTTTAAAACTTAAATAAATTAAGAAAATGTTAATATGAAAAATGCAACTTCTTTAAAATTCTCCATACAAAACGCTGATTTCATAGGTAATCCTAATATTTCCTTTGTAGTTCATAACTCACATACTGAAATGCCCCAAGTGCCCATACTGCACTATGGAGGACATGATGAACGCTACTGACGCCGCCATGCGCTAATGTGACCAGCTTCTGGGTTCACAGTATTTAAAAAGTTAGGTAATCATCGTTTCAAAGGAAGAAGATGTTCAATTATTACTTACGTACTCTTCTGTGAGATTCACCTAGAACCATCGGATCTATAATGAATTCCGTTGTAACGCAAAACTTAAAATTTCAAGTTGTGCCTTTACTTGGGGTTTTTTTTTTTTGTAGGGTGGGAAATCATACAATGACATCTCCCGCTCTAGGGTGGAGCGGGAGGACGTGTCAGGCTCTTGACGGAATAAAACCCGCCCAGTGCCCAGGGGCGCGGTAACTCTTGTTTCGAGTTTATTCACAACCCCTGGGCAGGCCTTTACTTGGGGTGCGATGTGTTTTGAACAATGCCATCCCACAGATTGGACAGACTAAAATGTTAATGAACAGAGTCCTATAGTTTTAATTGAAAGCTTATGTAGGTAATCCGAGACTCGTTAAAATATGATTCGTGAGACAGGGCAAGCACTTTAGCTCGCTATTCTTTAAGGACGAGCCCCCTTAGCCAAATAACTTTTATAATAGCGCTAACGCTAACGCTTCGTGCAAAATTTATGGCAAGGACATTATCTGCGGAGAGAACTGTCACGTGACTCACGTCCAGTAATGTCGTTGCCATACATTTTGCACGAAGCGTTAGCGTGAACGTTAACAGAAAAGTATTTTGGCTAAAGGCTCAGGCCCGAGTCGACGGCGCGTACTGTTCGCGCCTCAAACTGACTGACGGAGCCCGCTAAAGCCGATGCCTGCCTGAGGCTGCGGATAAATTCGAAAGAGAGTTACCGCGGTCCTTGGCACAGGCAACTGAAGGAACAAAGGGTGAGTTTTAGTCAATAAAAGTCTGACACGCCCTCCTGCTCCACGCAGAGCGGTAAAAAAGGCGTACCTACATAATATCGTCATCATGATCAGTTTGATAAACTAAAGAGCCAGAGGGAGAAGTTATTGAACAAATTCCCACCCACCCCCTCCCAAAAAAAGGGGCAAGCTCTTTGCTCTGTAAAATGTGACCTGGTTTCCCAGTCACGTGTAGGTTGTACTGCTGTACTTATCCTACGATATAAAAACAATGGTACTAAACGTAAACCGTTATTGGATTAGCACAAGAGGATTAAATTAAATGCTTGTCCAGCATGTTTGTCTCTTTTATTTATTCAATATTTTATAGAATGTATTGAGGTTTGATCAAAACTTAAAAACTCGAAATATTTCATATTTATTGTTTACAGTTTGTCAGAAAGGTGCAACAAATTTTCGTGCCCCAATTGATTTATCTACTGATAATAAAAATACAAAATTCATCTATCGCGATGTAGCAAGACGATACTTAATAATATTTTATTGTTTAGAATTTTAGATTCAAAATGATGCAACGGAACTAGTAATGCTTTTTTTTGTAGGGCTGGAAATCATCCTATGACATCTCCCGCTTCCTGTTCCTTCCCTGCCCTGAGTGCCCAGTAACTCGGTAACTCTGTCTCGAATTTATCCACAACCCCTGGGCAGGCATCGGCCATGACGGGCCCCGTCATGATTGCTGACAACTTTTTGAGGCTCGCGTGGAATACTACGCGCCGTCGACTCTCGGGACTGGTGCTGATCGGACGGCGAGCTACCCATTACTCGCCGTCCGCATTCCATTTATGAAGGAACAAAAGAAAACGGTCAGTGTAGTACGGAAGCCAAGCTCCAGTTTTTAAAAGGTATAAGATTTGTGTACTTCACAGACACAGTCTACATAATTACAACAATGCGATGTTTCCGAGTCGATCGCGTCAGTGTAACTTGTACAAGTACATAGGGGACACAAAAAACTACGTTTTACACGCTTTAAATGTGCATCGTCATGAAATATAAGGCAAGAATTGTATACATATAAAAACACTTCTCAGAAAGAAGACGGAACAGAGATAACGGAAACTGCTAAAAAAAATATATTATCTACATGAAAGAACACCGTTTTTATTACATATTTAATTATTCCAAGAATAGAAAGACATAATTGGTTCAACGACCATTGGGCAAAGTTATTAAAGATCAAAGACATACTGACAAAATACAAGACATATATAAGTCACCCTCAAATACCTACTTTATCAATACTTTCAACAACCGCTCATTGAACAAAAAGATGCTCAGAGAAAATAGCGGTGAATAGGATTCAAACTGCAACTGGGATTTTGGATGCTACAACTAGGTATGTGCGTCGAGTACAAAGCATACATTTTATCTAATATATAAAAATCTCGTGTCACACTGTTTGTGGTTGCACTTCTCCGAAACGGATGTTTTTTTTTTTGTATATTTGGTAGGTACGAGAATAGGTCGTATAGTATTTTTCACCCTCCTATCCCCACCCCTACCCCCATTTTTTAATCGCACAACAACGTTTGCCGGTCCAGTTAGTTAAATTATAAACTAGCTTCTGCCAGCGGCTTCGCCCGCGTGGAATTTTATTAGACTGAGTTACTATTTATATAGCTACCTGCCAGTAAAATCTTCTCAGAATCAGTCCAGACGTTTCGAAGATTAACCGGAACCAACAGACAGGCAGACCAAAATTTTAAAAACTGTTTTTTAAGCATAGGTATCGTGCAAATAACTGTGTGAGCTTTAAAAAAAACTAATATTTTGACATTACAAACAGACACTTCAATTCTATTTATTTGTATTGATTTGAAAGTTTGGATGGATGTCTGTTACTCAATCACGCAGAACGGCGGAACGGATCTGGATAAATCTTGGCACAGAGATAAGAGTAAAGTCTAGAATAGCACATAGGCTATAATTTGTAGTGGGGGGAAGTTGTAATTCCACGTGGGCGAAGCCCGTATGTACATATCGAGTACATGGCAATGCTGTGCCGAGAGAGATAAAGACTGCTGCACTAACGTGGATGCCATTAAAGGAGACGATAGAAATAAAGGGAAAGGAATGTGGCGACTGAGCAATAAAGGCTCTATGCATAGTGAGCATCAATTGACAAGAAACGGACGCTGGACTAATATAGGAGTCAACATTCAAAGATACTTGAAATAACTGCTGATCGAAATTTCAACTTTAAGAATTAACATTGATTAAAGCACTATTTGACTTCCGATTATTGTTGCTTCCTTTATAAACTTTCAAGTTTAAGTTTTTTTACTCATCATCAAGTCGAATAAACCTGATATGTCCAGATTCGTCCGCAACTACCAGCATGACACTTCCCTACCACCAATTATCTGCCAATCATCCTTAAGAAGATTTGCATAATATCCGGACTAGCTTTGTACCTAGTACAGTTATATATAGAAACTTGACAAGAGTCTACGCTCTATCAACATGTAGTTTTTGGCCTTTTCGACTATCTTCTAACATTTCCTGACTACTTATTTCACATATCCTTTCATACACGTTCTGCAGTAGTACAGAAGCAGTACCACTACACGGTAACCAGCATGCATACAGCTCAGGTAAGTCGACAGAGTCTGCTCTTCACATGGTGGTAAGCCAGATTGAAGAAGCGATTCACCAGAAAGCTACCTGCTTGGGATAGACATCGAAGGAGCATGTTCATAGACATCGAAGGAGCCTTCGACAAGAGAAACTTCTCCAGCATTGGTGCTGCCCTCGCCAGGCACGGTGTGGAAAAGGTATTAATTGACTGGATTACTAACATGTTAAGCAAACGAGTTATTCGCCTTGAGGAAGAACAACAGCTGGCTATGATAGCCCGCAGCTGCCCACAGGGTGGAGTTATCTCACCCCTCCTATGGAATCTGGTGATTAATGACCTAATTACCAAACTCAACGCGAATCGTTATTATACAATAGGTTATGCAGACGACCTCGCAATCCGCGTACCTGGGAAGGTGACTGGAACGATCTGCTACCTCACTCAGCAAGCGCTACGCATCGTGGAACGATGGTGCAGGGAGTATGATTTGTCAGTGAACTCCACCAAAACTGAGTTAGTCATGTTCACCCAAAAACGAGCACTGGGCCGGTTCAGCCTGCCTAAGCTATTCAATACAGAACTCCAGTTATCTAACGATGTCAAATACCTAGGGGTCACACTAGACAGTAAGTTAAACTGGAGTGCTCATCTAGACACTAAACTAAGCAGGGCCTGCATCACCTTTTGGCAATGAAGGAAAATGATAGGTATCTGAGGTGGGGCCTATCTCCCAAAATTATACTATGGTTGTATAGTGATTCCAGTATCAACCATGACACTGCTTACCGGGACAGTGAAAACCGGTCCTGACGAACGCCTACTACAAGTAGCGGCACGTAAGTCTAGCGCTGAACGATAATTGCTGCGCATGAATTGAATGCGACTGGAGAGCCAATCGGCGCTACGCACGCTCGCCCTTCATCCCGCTAGCCCCCCTCAGGTACCTTAATTTTTACTTCTGCGCAATAACGGTCAGCGCTGAAGTTTCGTGCCGCTACTTGTACCCACTATGCATCAATTATACAAACTCGTTGGTGACTTACCTTCTTCAACTCATTCTCCCGTTCTTCGAGCCTGCTGGCGTGGTCCAAAGAGTTCTTATGCTTGAGCTCCAACATTCTGACTATGCTGTCCAGGGCCTCCAGTCTGCCTGTCAGCTCTTTCCTTTCGCCTTCGAAGTGGTCCTCAGCTTCGAGCAACTGTTAGCAACAATTCAACGAGTTAGATACATGATAAAATTGCTCGATAAGATTTACAAGCAGTCCAACAGGGATACGTTTTCAAAACTTTTGGACTTATCGCTAAAAAAGGAAGTTGCTCATAACACTTTTCTTATATGTATAAATCTATTATGCTTTATGCTTAGTTATGTAGTCATAGAAAGGGGTTCACTTAGTCTTTTTTTTTTTAAGTAAACCAACAGCTTCTGCATACAGCACATCTTAGGTATAGGTAACAATAGGCCCTGGTTAACACTCTCCGGTTCACACACTCTCCAATTACAGGTAAACCAACACTCACAGAAAAAGTAAAAGTGATAACACAACAAACAAAAAACGAAACAAGACTTGATATTTTGCAATTGGAATGACAAAAAAAAAAAAACAAATAATCAAAATAATTGAAATTACAACATAGTCAAAATAATTAAAATAATCAACATTAGGTGTCTCATAGTTGTTGTTGATTTCAAAGCAAAACAATCCCAGCCTTAAAGCTTAGTTTGACAGACGTAGAAAGGTATTGGTGTTGATTCTGTTGTGCACAAACTAAACTTAATTTAGGCTATTGCTATCTTTTTCACTCTAATAAAACAAGAAAGAGACGGACGTAAATTAGAGCTGTCAAATTTAGTTTGAACTAATATTTCCATACAAATTAAGGGTACACGTAAAAACATGTCTAAAAACACAGCGAAGCGCAAGGCGTAAACTAGTTTGACATCTCTAACTTAGTGCATAGCTATAGCCGTCCTTTTCTCGCACTGCCTTTTAGTAAAAGATAGCAGCAATTCTCTAATTTTAGTTTACATATTGAACAAGAGAATCCGTACCATTAGCTGTTTTGTTACTAAAATTCGAATTTGAAGATATAAAATGTAGATGATTTCAAAGAAAAATCTAAAGATTGTAATTCAAAAACCACCTGAGAAACATACAAAGCTTGTTGCTCCATTTTATGGCTTCAGTTGAAAATAAAAAGTTCATGAAATAAAAATAAGGGCAAAGAAAGGTAAAAGTTTATTTGACCTGCTTTAATTTTTGCTACCATTACTCAAAGTCAAAGCAAGTTACGTAAAGTGACTTGAGCCAAGTTTCGCAACATTTTCCAGGTACTTTGGTCGAGTACCGAAGTAACTCTGAAGTTAGTATAATAGATATTGTTCGAACTGAGTTTTAATTATTGTGATTCATTACGAAAGATTTGAGCTGAAATCGTTACTAAACAAAGTCTCATTAAGATAGATTTCCGTATGCAATTAGCTTGTGGTATGTTAAATATTATTGGTTATTAGAAATATTATGTAGGTAGTCCAGTCCATCGCGAATATATGAACAAATACAGTAGTATATTCAGTATTTCGGCACATCCATTAGTCTGGAACCCTCAGCCCAGGCCTACCTCACCACTTCCTACATGGTACCTTATTAAATGCTTTATTTTAAAATCTTGATTTTTCTTTATACAAACTAGTTTTTCTTACATAATCTGGCACCCCCTGATTTTTAATACCTACTGCCAGATTAGTGAGACTTTACTGCATGTCAAGTACAGTGCAACCTTTATTATAGGCAGCACAGCATGGTTGGCCCTGTGGCTGACCAGAGTGACCAGTGCCTTGCCAATAGGCTGCTGCATTATCGTATGGCAGGTGCGATTTACTTACGAAACTAATATTGTATGACCTCAAAATAGTTGTAGCGGGTCTACTTTTTTGTGAAAAAGTATTACAGTTACATTTTTTTTTGTGTATCGTTAAATTTATTAAAACACAAAAAGAGGCATAATAATACAGCACATGAGCAACAGGTTGGTTATTAAAACAACTAAGGGAGGAATAAACTTGCTAATGGGTATGTAGAAGCGGTTCATTATTATTTGTATTATTTTTAACCGACTTCAAAAAGAAAGGTTATTAATTCGGATGTTTGCATTTTTTTTTTATGTATGTTCGGGCATAACTCCGTCATATTTTGACGGATTTGCAAAATTCTTTTGTTGTTCGAAAGGGGTTTGTTCCGAAATGGTCACATTTTTCAATGGTCAAATTTCATATAGATCTGATGATGGGTTTCGGAGACAGACAACGGAACTCTTCAAAAATTGACAGCAATTCAACCGCGATTGCTGCGATCGTATGTCTATGAATTGTTAAGCACAGTTTAATGGGGAACCACAACTAAAAAGTGAAAAATAAAAAAGTTTTTTATTTTTCACACTCGGTGTTTCTGATTTGACTGCCGAAATTAAAGTTAAAGTTAAAATTTTGCACTTTTTTTGGAAGTTGGTTCTATTTTTTTGTAAAAAAGTTTTTATGTATATTCTCTCTTCATTAGTGGTAACAGCAGCATAGTAACAGCGCTAGAAATACTGCAAAGTATAGCAGTTTTTATTTTGGAGGTAAAATCATGCAGAGGAACATAACTAAGAAAAAAACATAATATGCAAAATAACTTTCATTTCGGAAGTCGGTGTTTTCGGTTTTAATTCTTCATTCTTTTGACACAGACATGTGTGAACGCAACAATGCAATGCCACAATGAAGAATTAAAACCAGCAAATTTATTTATCAATTTTTCACTTTTTAGTTGTTAAATAGTGTTAACATTACATAGAGCTACGAGAGAACTTCATTGAAAAATATGCATTTGAATAACGAAAACCCCATCCAAATCGGTTCAGCAGTTTTCGAGAAAATCGCGAACAAATAAACATACAAATATGACTTTATCAATATCAATTTGTCTTATTTAACTTATTTTTGCTGCAAACATCAATATTCAAAACTTTTAACAATAGGATATTCAAAAAGAGGTTTGGTTTTTGTCTGTCCCCATCTCTGTTTCGAACTTTCATTTTTGGATTTTTGTGGTTTCTTTATCTTACTCGTAACAATCACCGTCTATGATACTTTTGTTCCTCCCTATTATTAAGACCAGGAAGTTTATGATTATGAGTTACATTTTAGATGTGAGTGAGGAAAATATAAATATTAAGCTGGGTAGGAAAATATATCCTTGTCATAGATTGATTTTAACCTGAGTCTGTTATCAAATGAATAGAGGGCCTAATTTTTTTTAAATAACATTGTATAGTTCCTTTCGAAGTCAATGATGTGTGTGAAGTTCAAGTTTCTCTGTGCAGTATCCCACCCCTCTGAATTTGCTACTACTACTGCGCAGCGACCTGCGGAGTGTTCTGATCCATCATAAGCTTTATTAATTCTACCTGTACCACCTAAAATCTACCTGAATATATCTTTATAATTCTTCCTCAAATCTCAATATGCAGCTTTATGTGTTACATACATAAAAAGCAAAAAGTTTCAATTGCATTTTCAAGGTAATGAACATAAATTCTAATAATTATTTTTAGAATATATCACAGGAAAATGAGGCCTTGCACCTTGTTATTACATTTGAAAACAAATTTTGCTTTATTTCCTCTACAATATAAAAGCAGAGGTAATTATACAACCATTTATTATTTAAAACATGATAGAAACCCACTAAAACATGACACATTCTTTTGCTAAACACTTTGATTAATTGATAAGCTTTATGATTTAATTTTCGTCTTTGAGTACTTACTTAATGTTTGTAATGGTATTTGTATTTTTCTTTTTTTTTTCCTTAGTTTTTAAAGTAATCTTGTGATTTTGATTGGTTAAATTTTTTTTATGTGCTAAATTGTAACCTATATTGAAGAAGTCACTGGCTCCCGAAATACAGGTCAGAGACCTAGCTCAGGCGTCACGGTTTCATTTATCTGGAAACTGTGTTTGTCCCAATAAAAATATTATTATTTATTTATTTTTGATAGCTTAAGATAATTATAATTCTACCTATATGTCATATACTATGAAAGTATGGGAGAAAGTGATAGAGAAATGATTGCGATAGGAGAGTGAGATTATCCCGAACCAGTTTGGGTTTATGCCAGGTCGAGGGACAATGGACGCCACCTTCGCTCTCCGTCAATTGTGCGAGAAGTACAGACGTGTGTTAAGAACTTGCACATAGTGTTCATCGATCTTGAGAAAGCGTATGATAGGGGGTACCTCGGGATGTGTTGTGGTGGGCTTTGAAAGAGAAAGGTTTGCCTGGGAAGTATGTTGAGTTGATTCGTGCTAAGTACAGACAATCTAGTACCTACGTCCGGTCGGCTGCTGGCAACACCGATGAGTTCAGTGTGGCTGTAGGCTTACATCAAGGGTCGGCTTTAAGTCCTTACCTCTTCCTGTTGTTTATGGACGCTCTTACGTCGGAAATACAGGAGGAGGCACCCTGGTGCATGCTGTTTGCCGACGACATTGGTCTGGTCGGTGAAGATGGACCTGACATCCAGAGCAGATTGGAGAAATGGCAACACAAGCTGGAGAAAGTTGGCTTGAAAATCAGCAAAACCAAAACTGAATACATGTTCTAAGATTTCACTTTCATTTCTAGATGGCGCGCTTCTCCCAGTCTGCTCCGATTTTTGGTATCTCGGTTCACTCGTGCAAAGCGATGGCGAAATAGATCGGACTGTTAAGCACAGAATTAACACTGGATGGATGAAATGGCGGCAGGTCACCGGAACTATCTGCGACTCCCGCATTTCCCTTAAACTTAAGGGGAAGATTTATAAAACAATGGTAAGACCTGCTGTCTTGTATGGTTCAAAATGTTGGGCCACAAAAGGTATGAATGAAAAGTATGCGGCTGATATGAGAATGCTAAGAGCGATGTGTTGTGTTATGCGCATGGATATAATTAGGAATGAGTATATAAGAGGAAGTCTGAAAGTGGCACCGCTGACTGAAAAGTTGTGTGGAAATCGGTTGTCGTGGTATGGGTATGTGATGCGGATGAATGAAGAAAATGTCGTGAGGAAAGTCTTGTGTATGGATGTGGATGGCTATAAGAGTAGGGGAAAGCCAAAGAAACGATGGTTGGACTGTGTGAAAGAGGATATGGGTAAAAAGGGGGTGACTACAGAGATGATGACTAATAGATGAGTATCGAAGAAAAAGACATGTTGCGCCGACCCCAAATAAATTGGGATAAGGGCAGGAGAATGATGAGCTTAAGATAATTATAAGCTCTAAAAATTCAACCCCAGCTCAAAACTTGTCATCTACAAGTACAAATAATTATTACTATCAGTGCCGCCAAACTGATATAATTATCAGGACGCCTCCTGCTATGCACACAAGACTATCATTTAACTGTACCTTTTGGTAAAAGTATAAACAATAAAAATATGTAGATTATATAATGTATGGTTATTTTATATAAGCAAGACTAAGAATATATTTATCACTTTGCAGATCAATCATTTTATGATTATCATGATTATCAGATCACAGAAAAAATGATTCTCATACATAGTATAAAGTTTCTGTTTTTAATTGTATCTATTATGATCATGTATTGTTCAAGGTTACTACTTACTAGTAATAATGTGTTGGTTTTAAATTAAAGCAGCATATGAACATTTGAACAAAAGATTAAGTATTTGATTTCATTAGACAGAACAAATCTTTGTTGTTTGTTTATTGAACAAATTTAATTTACTTGGCTTCGTCTAATAAAGTTACAGTACAGAATATACAAGGTAAATGTGTGTATTATTTACCTGTTATTTTTTAAGTCATATTTCAAAATAACCCAGACTATTATAATTGGGAATTAAATGCTGAATGAAAGTTATTTAATATGAAATGAATGATTTCAAAATACTTTGCCTACATTTTGATTACAAAAGTCAAGTCTATAATATCTGAAATGTCCAATACTGCGAGTTTAGATATGTTGCAACTGATACAATTTTGATCTTATTAAATTCCAATATTAATCTTATTAGATTTCAACAGTGTTGTTCACAGACAGTGTTTATCTGAAAAATATGGTCTAAGCCAGTTTTAGGTGAAAAGCAACTTGACACACTAAACCAGTTGTACAGAAAATTAAATTATTCTCATTAAAAGTGAAACATTAAATCATAAGTAAGTAAACAATAACTTAAATCAGCACAGATCAAGCAATGATAAATACCAACAGTAGCCTGAACCTTGATACAGTTACCAGATGCTTATTTCCTTTATTATGCAAATGTGATACCAAATAATCTTGTTTACCTTGGGATTCAGATAACAGAATGGATGGCACATTCCACCAAAAATAACCACAAGTCTTGAGCAACTCTGAACCACATTAATAAAAATAAAGAACAACAATATGCGTGCATTAAATACTGAGTTTGGTAAACTACTAAATACGTTCTAAGACAGCCTTGTGATGCAAAACAAAGGAAGACAGTCAAGGCCCCTTCTTACAAATTGTTTTGTTCACTCACCTTCTGCTCTGCATGCTTCCTGGCCGCCTTCTCGCGCTCGTACTGCGTGACCAGCTGCTCGTTGTCCTCACGCAGCAGCTCCAGCTCCACCTCGTGTTCCTGGTTGGTCTGGTACGCCGAGTCCAGACACTCCAGCACGTTCACTAGCAGCGGCATGAGCGTCTTCACTACATCCTCGTCGTAACGCGCTATCATACGCTCGAACTCCTGGTATATGCTCCCTGCCAGAGATTGGACCTTCTCTGACATCACGACGTGAGAGTCTTCATGGGTCCCATAGATCGTCTCAGAAGAATCCTCGTACATTTTGGAAACAAATTGTAGTCAAGTTGAAAAATACGAAATCACTTTATCAACCTCAACGCTAGGGCGTCTAATTAATATTTTCTTCAAACATGATTAGGTAGTGGATAATATTATTTGATGACGCGATCGATGAGTGACTTCAAAAAACTGCTCCATAAGGCAATATTTTACATTTAAACACCCGTATTACATTGTACTTCTTTTTCTTTGAACAAATAAGGACGCTAAAGTTCTACTCTTTTGACTGCGTAAATACGTAGGAAAAGAAAATAGATTTACGTTCACACCATGTCTTGTCTGATTGAGGTCTTTTTGCTGACTGTTGAAAAAAAAAGTTGGCGATGGAAATTGTCGATGACAATATTATTGGTTGGTAGCCCTACATCGTTTCCGGATGTATCATGTATGACTAGAAGGGACCTCAAACTGATGTCAAGTTATAAAACCGTAATATGCACTGATGCACGCATTACATTAGACATTAGTAAAAGTTGTAAGAAAATAATAATTACAGCGGGAAAGTCAAAACTGCCCTTTATTTCTAATAAAACTATTTGTCGTCGTTTTTTTTTTATCCGATTTCATAAAACCTAGGAATGCAGACTATAATATAAATACGCACCTGTTAGATTATAGTAAATTTTTATTACGTCCTTAGATTGTGCAACTACAATACCAACAGCAGCCAATTGTTTCGTGAACTGAATTATTACTACGAATAGGTACATACAAGTTGCTGAATAATGTTATTTCCTATGTAAAGGGTCGTTGGCTGATACAATTCGACGACCCTGATTTATTTCATTACACAATTCCAAACGCAACGCCTGTCTGTTTGTTGGTGCGCTTCAATCTCGAAAGTCATACGATTTATTCAAAGTTTTTTCAATTTCTGGACTAAGATACATAATCTTTTTTGGCAGTGAGAACTTCTTTACGCGTTTTGGGCATTTTTGAGATGGGAAAAAACAATAATTTAACGCACCTACGGTGGCCAGAGATCGCTCCGCGACCCTCGATGCCCAGGGCGTCTCCTGTGGCGGCTGCTGCTAGGGGCGTGAGGGCGACTCTATTGAGTCCCCCTAACCCGTTCCGCTTCCTCCTTCACGAGCATTACTGCTTCGCAGAAGGAGGAGACTGCTTCCCATTCTCTCTCGCTCCATACCATGACCTGGACCAGAGCCGGGCGTGAGAGGTCGCTGCCGCCGATCACCTCCACAAGGACAAGGCGGCGCTCCACCCAAGTGGGACAGAACTCCACCGTATGCTCCACCGTGTCCTCTGGGCGATCCGCACAGTGGTGACACCCGGGCGTTTCCTCCCACCTTAACCGACACAGGTACCTCCCGAAACAGCTGTGTCCGGTGAGGACCTGTCGCCTCTCTCAACGAATGGCTAAGCTTGCGGTGGTAAAGCCCCTTTTTGAGGAATCTCAAAAAGGGGCCTTACCACCGCAATTCTGGCATTCCCAGGAACTAGTTCGACTAGGATACCTAAGTTCGGGAATCTAAAAACTATCAGACCACAGACCACGGTCGATTCATTAGGCACCTATGTAAAATATTATTTGGTTCTGACATATTGATCTACTTCAGACAAACTGATCTAAATCGTAATAACTACTCAAAAACGTTATATTTGCAGCAAAAATAATTTTGAGTACAGTGTAAGACGTGTATAATTATAACTGCCGCAAAATTTTGATTGTCCTAGCTAAACCTTGATTTGAATCATTTGATCGTGATTGAACCTTCGAGATAAAATAGCATCATAAATCTACTTCAGTTCAAATTCTTGGAAGGTTTAGTAAGACTGCAAATTATTGTACTCCATCAGGTGAGATTAGTGCCATTTCAATATTTAGTCTATGGATCCATGTACATTTTTGCTGTAGTAAATTGAAAAAAAAATTGTCAAGTGATCTTATTTATCGTTTCTCAAGCTCACTTCATTAGAATTTGTGGCTTTTGATATTCACGTCCAGAAAGAAACGAACTTGCTGGCTATCAGTGACTCTAATAATGATCGTGCACATTCGCTGTTTTTTAAATCGTCAGCGAGTTGCCGGCAACTAAAGTGGCTGTGTGAGATCCAGTATCATTTTTATATAGCAACATTTTTGAAGATAGACTTCTTTAGGCACGTTATGAAAAAATGATGAGAGTGTTAGGGTCAACTCACACCAAAAGAGCGTCGAAGCGCAGCGCAGTTTCAGTGTCACATGAATTTTAGCTTTATTTTCATTACTACAATACTTATTATCGCATGACAAATTTGAGTCGCGCGGATGCCCGCGGCGCCGCGGGAATCTGCGCCGCGATTCGAGTTTCTCATGCGATAATAAGTATTGTAGTAATGAAATTAAAGCTAAAATTCATATGACACTGAAACTGCGCTGCGCTTCGACGCTCTTTTGGTGTGAGTTGACCATTAAGATGCGTGCGCATCACTGTCACACAAAATTCACTGGTTGAAGTTAGCTAGAACCGACACCCTGAAGTTAGCTATGGTCTGTGATTCATGAAGAATTATTGTTTTCCTTTTGTAAACTTTGTGACAGTTTAGTTTTTTATCTTGTTACGCCAAAGAAGTATAACTTCTTACGTGCGTACACAAAAGTACACACACACTTTTTATTATAATCAAGAATCAGTCTCACCCATTGCCCTATAAATTATGTGGACTTGAAATGTTTGACTATAGAAAAAACAGTTATACAAATATGTGGCATATCGACCCAATTTGGCTAAAATCATAAAAATACTGCCATCTCTTTTAATTTTGCGTTAGTGAAAAACGATGTGTTTTTGGCAGTTAATATAATGGCAACCCTTCATTCCTAGCGTCTTGAAATACCTACCTATTTGCGGCCAGGAGTTTTACTTTAGCGGGATTTTCTCGAGTGAAGTATAATGGCTGTTTTAATTATTCGCTTATTGATTCCTAGTGGACATTGTGATATAAAATTGGTGTACTTTTGTGTCTCAACTCAAGTATACGCAATTGGAAAATATGTGGAATCATTGAAACAGGTACCATCTCGGTAAAATGAACCTGAGAATTTTATTGTGGTAAAGACTACCTCAGTGAAGTTTGCCGAGAAGGCTGACTCTGACTCGACACATTTGTTGCCAAATACTGCTAAAAACATTAGAATGTGTTACATCTGCATTCTAATGGAAAAAAGTAAAAATACACTACGGAAGATTAGCCATTGTCAAAAGCCTATAGCCTTCCCTTCGGAGTAAATAATAATAAAAAAAATACTATTTGCATCCGGGTCGCCATTTTATCCTCTCGTTGTTTGGTTTGGTACTAAAGTTGGGCAGTTGGGTACGTCTAACGTCAACCAACTGTCAAATGCTCATGAACTGTGTAATCCCACGTCATGTCGAGAATTTCGAATCACGTCAAGAAATTATGAATATCGTGCAGTAATCCATTTACAGTTACGCCGCCGTGTGTACTAAATCATTTTAGTGTTTGTTTCAAATACAATAGCGATTAGCGCATGTGATCAATAATCGACCTCATTGTTCTCTCGATAGTTGTAGTTTTTCGACAAAAGGGCGATAAAAATGTCCAGTATGCCGACGAATAAAAAGTCTGTAATTGTGGCGTATTTGCTGTGGATGGTGGCGGGCATATTCGGTGCCCACCATTTCTATCTGGGACGGGACCGCCATGCCCTTGTTTGGTGGACAACTTTGGGCGGGTTCCTCATCGGGTGGTTAGGAGAAGTCTTTCGCATTCCTAGGTACGTTAGAGATGCTAACGAAGATCCAAAGCATATGGAGGAGGTCATCGTCAGAATGAGAAAAACCAACAAGGTATGTTTTGTAATATCTGAGATCCTTATATCCGAGCTCCAGCCATTTGAGCTTAAGAGGTAGCTCCTCTCTTTCTTCATGAAAGTGTAGATTTTTTTAAATTTATACTACTTCCTTCATTGATACTTATTATTTTACCATTGACCGACTCGAGACTGTAGAAAATTTACTGTCCTTATAAGAATATCTACTTTTGGAATTCAATATTGTACAAGCTGTACTAAAATATGTTTATTTAAAGCTAAAATCAATACATAACGGAGCAGCTTATTCTATTTTTAAAAGATTCGTGCTAATAAAGGGATTTTACTAATACTCATAGTATTTTTAGGAAAAGACTTGATTTAAAAGTTGATTTCCTAGTAATTAACATTTGGTGCTATGACATTGGCATAACTGCATCAAAACTCACAAGCAGTTCTCTTGCAGGAATAATCTGCCTAAGGCTAGCCTTGCCTTCCAGTGTAACTAGATGCAGTTGAGTGACTGCCAACAACTGTGCTGTTTGCTTGCCGTTGCCATTTAATAGACTACTGTTGGTTGGTAGTACCAATGTAGTTATCTCAAACGCACAAAAACAGCACCCAAACAGCAATTTTGCAGCTGGGGTGCAGTTTTAATACAGCCTTCTGTTAAGAGGCTTAAGGTGGAAGTGCCAGGGTAGCCCGCAAAATTAAAATTTTCTTTCGTTTTTGATTCGCGGCCAAATGTAAGTATTTCATGAAATCATGACATTCGGCATCAATTCTAACTGAGAGAGTTGTATTGATGATTACAATTCTGTAAATATGTACTTGCTACGTCCGCAAATCATATTTTGACCAACATTCAACCTGATACTGACCTGCAAATTGCAAAAAACGTAAGAAAATTTGTATTTCGCAGGCTACCCTGCAGCTTTCACCTTAGGGTGCACTAAGTACTATTAAAATTAGATTTTGCCATGCTTTAAATCAGTAGGGAGTCCTAACATTTTAATCGTATTATTGGTGTGGGTTCTTAGCTCTTGCTAAAACAAGTACAGTCAAAACCATTTAAAACAATATCGTATAATACAACAAATTGGTTATATTGACCATAGGTCCCGGCTGAATGCTATATGACTGCCTTATTAAGAACACTGCTTTTTACGACATTGCTTATAACAACATACTGCATTAAGCAATGGCATTTAATTTTTTTTTTTTGGAGGATTGAAGAATTACAATGACTAACTAACTGTTTTGAACACTTAGTAGGTAGGTAACACAGCCCCATCTCATCTGGCATAGTACAATGCTCAAAGGCTATTATGATCGTAGAAATAAACAAAGTGTTGAACTTTAGGGTTTATTGTAATCCTCATAATGATGTATCTCTTCATTTAATTTGTTATTAATCTGTACACAAAACGTATTCAGTTACTAGTAATATGTAAAAAATTAAAATCCAAGAAAAATCGTGTGTAATCCATGATTTATTTTATATGTAGATACATATTATATAATTCCTAGTAATTTGGTGTAAGCTAATTTGTACCTTAAAAACATAAACCGTTGTTATGACTATCGGTTTTTATGACATATTTTATGAGTAGGAGTAGTCTTAGATGTTGTTGCAAAAGGTTTGGATTGTAATTAAATAATCAATGATCAAATTAGAATTGTATTGCTTGTATATTACCTTTTTTCACTTCACTAAACAATGAGCTAAGATTGAATCTTTAACTCCAAAGCTATTTCAGACAGAATACTAGAAGCTTTAAAGTAGTCCAATATATACTTTTTCTGGCTTTTATTAAGACAGGATATTATCACACTACCTGCCTACTTTTCAGCAAAACAATGAAGTTACATCATGCAACAGCAATTCAATATTCCATTATTCCATTGAACTTTTAAAATTTTATAATTCTAAAAACTGTTACTTTATACAAACACAAATAGTTATATTTACTTTAACAATTTTTGTACTACATAGCTAATGTTAGAAGTGTCCTTTTAAGCAAATAAATGCCAAATATTAGGACACTTTTACAATAAGTATGTTATATTTATAATGAGTATATGTATACTTTAGGCATATGAAACCATATTTGAATATATGTATATTATTAATCTTTTATTTGGGATGGATGTCATATTTTTCTAATTTCTTTGGTTGTATTCTATTTAAAGACTTGACTTGCTGACCTTTGGGCGAACTCCTTGGTCTCATACTGTAAGTATATGTACGGTGTTGGGTACTCTATTAACACAAAAACTAAACCTCGCTTCGCTTCTGTGCTGATACTAATGCAAGATACTGCAACAATTTCCACTAACTAATGAAATAATATCAACTTAAGCTTCTCATGATAAATAATTGTTATTCTCAACAAAATTATGAATATACCCATAAAAATATCTTAATTGCAGTGTGTTTAAATATATTCATTATAAAATAATAAAAAAATCTTTCTTGCCTTTAAATGGCAACAAATTAATACACAAGTATTCTCAAAAGTTGATAAAGCTAAAACAAAGGAGATCCGCAAAATCCCATACAAAAAAAAAACCCAGGCCTGGCGCAAAAGAAATGTATCTCATTTTTCAGAGTAATATTAGTATGTAAAGTATCGCTATTGCCAAATTCAGAAAAGGTGACCCTCCAAAAATGACAAAAAATGCCCTATTTTTACCGCCGTTCTTATAAGACTACCAGACAAATTAGAAAATTATTTAACCGACTTCATAAAAGAGGAGATTCTCAATTCGTCTGTATGTTTTTTCTTTTAACATAAAACATTTAATAAGGAACTAGACATACTCTTTTTCAATAATTTGGTTCTGAAAATAATTGAATCGGCTCAGTTTTCGAGGAGAAAAAGGGAAATACTAAATGTCGATCTCGTCAAAAATTTTATGATAAAATCGTTCTGAGTTGCAGCTGTCCCTATCGTACTCTACAGGGGCAGGCTTGAGGGAGCACGATTGCGATAGTTTCTTCAAATACCTATTTAGTAAATTCCTCTCAGGCCTTGTTCCCTCTTAAGCACAGAACACAGAAAGATGCAGTTTTTCCGTAAGTATCATTTTTACATCTAGCGCAAAAGAAACTTCACCGGCCAAAAAAAACTATGTAAGCCACCGAATTTGGCAATAGCGATACTTTACAGTATTTCTACTATTATTACTTTAAAATCTGAGACACATTTCTTTTGCGCCCAGCCTGGGTCACTTTTGGCGGATCTCCTTTTAATGCTTATTGTCATATAATCGCATTTTAAGTATTGTAGATACACACAAAACCCTAAATTACAAATCGATAATGCTGTATGTACAGCGTAAGTATGTCAGGGAAGTAAAACCACTTCAGCATGCATAATTTAAAACTGTGAATCTTAAACATAAACCTAATCAGAATGGTTTAATTAAAACTTGCTGTTGGTTAAATTTTATGAAGGTTTCACTTGTTTCATTGCATCATTCCGTTGCACAATAATATAACTATGTTACACTTTTGCTGAGGCAACAATTATATGCACTAATAAACGGTTTTTGACATTTTATTTATATAGATTACTAAGCACTATGGTGTAGTGTGAGTTTGGTCAATTTTATTCTATAATAATAAGGCTTTTCTCTCACTGAACTGATGTCATGTGACAGGCAGTCCAACAGTTTCCTTCAGCAGAAGGGTCATGTTTAGCAATTGATGCAACCTAATTGATTTGAAGATGTCAAAATCTTAGAGATTACACACACTATAGATTTAGGTTGCTTTTGAAACAAAGGTGTGCGAAGGAAATATCCACCAATGAGATTACTTCACTTTTCTAGCCAGGCTTAGTGCATCTTGTGGTAACAAGCTACATATTTTGAAATACAAAAAACGAGAGATGTGTGCGAGGGATGCGGACGTGGAATGTGTGCGAGTACAGCTGAAAATAATTCGCTATGCAACCTTGCTCCACTTAGCTACGCACCGTTTCACAGCTTCGCTACCCATTCTCGCGATGCCTTGCTACCACGCAAATATATAGAAAAGCACCCTTGAAACCTCCTTTTGAGATTTTGTCTCAACGGCAATACATGTAAATAAACATTTTTTGTAACAGCCTGAGAGCATACTTCCAATTTACTAATCATACAATGCTTTTGGGTAGTTTATCAGTGAGGTTGTTAAATTACCAAAGCTTTAAAAACAAGGAAGAACATCGTAAACAACAGTTTTCGTTTTTTTGCAGGAAGAGGTTTTTCTTTCCTAATTAAAAAGTATTTATGATAAAAAACAAGAATAATAAAAAAAGAAGAATATGTCTAAAAATTATTTTGATTTTTTAACTGACTTCAAACAAGAGGAGGTTCTCAATTCGTCTGTATGTTTTTTTATTTTTTTTATTCATTCAATTACTGCATAAATTCTTTCCAAAAAGGCTTGGCAACTATAGAATGTGCGCCAAACTCTTTTGTGACGACTCCTTTATATAGTAGATTCGATTTCGATTTTAATCCTCATTCTAATCACGGATAAGGATAAGCTGTTCGTCCTGACTAGCCATGTGTTTTTACAGTGTAGTCCGTTCGCTGATCGATGCAAACGCGCACGCGTGCAAGCATGCTCCCGCAGTCGGAGCAGTCCAGCCCATCCTTTAAATTTGCTAAACTATGATGCAGTTCAGAACTGTTGGATGGTCTGCACTGATCCGTGCTGAGAAGCAAGAATTATCCCTATGTATGGGCAACACGGTGTACAGGTTGTTCATTGTTTTCAGCCACCATTCTCTATGAATCGGTTTACTGGTATGCTGATGGTCGGGTATTCCTGGGCGCAGATGACCATGTACGCGATACCACCAGACTTCTGGGGTATCAATCTGAAGTACCTAAACCTTCTTGTTCCGTTGGCTACCGGTCTTGGTAAGTTGTTATTGAAATAATATTTTTTTAATTGCCAGAAGTTTTAATTCAAAATTCAAATTCAAAAATCATTTATTTCAATCCATTTTTTTATATAATTCCATTTCAAATAAAATTAAACGTTAAAATATAAAGTTATAAAACCAAAATTCAAATCAAAATTAACGTCCAAGGAAAATCAAAAACAAATCAAAATTAAATTAAATCATAAAATAAAATACAATTTTTTTTAAAATTAATAATACGCCTGCCTCTGAGTTATTTGTTTGTTTGTCATCACATTAATCATAAAGCAATGGTTAATGTACTGACAATTAAACCTGTTCGCAAATACGCTCAGGATGGTGCTGAAGGTGGATCGGAGCCTGCGCCCCAGAGATGTGCACCGCTTTCGCATCGTCGTATAGAAACAGTCGACACGGGCGTCGGCGAACATCCCAGACGCGCTGCAGTGCCGGGGCAGCCCCAACAACACCCTGAACGCATTATTATACTGAACACGGAGAGCGTTGTACCGCTTCTGGGTATATGACATCCACAAGTCGGCCGCGTACAGGGACGTACAAAACGCTCTGAAAAGAGTTATTTTGACAACCCCCGAGCAACGAGCAAACCTGCGGGCGATCATATTGACCTCACAGACAACGCCCTCCGCTCCCTATCAATGTCCGCATCGTCCCTCAGGTCAGAGGTCACGATATGCCCAAGATATTTAAACTGTTTAACTCTCTCTAACTTAATACCGTTCAGTCTGATAGGTGGAACAGAATCCGGGCAGCTCCGACCACTGGCCCGAAAGACCATGCATTCACTCTTCTTTGCGTTATAAAGCAAACCGTGACCCTGCGCGTAACGCTCGCGGATGCCCAGCAACCTGGACAGACCACACACTGAGGCGCTCAGCAGCACCATGTCGTCCGCGTAACTAATATTATTGACACAAACACTGTCAATATGGCAACCAACACGGGTGCCGCTGAGCTCCTCTATCAGTGCGTACGTGAACGCACTGATAGAGGAGCTCAGCGGCAAGTTGAAGAACTTCGGCGAGGTCAGCCCTCCCTGCCTCACCCCGCACTCCAACCTTTACGGCTCCGACAGAGCACTCGTGCTCGTGTCGCTTAGGTCACCGGTTTTACTCTTCGCAATTGGTACCACCACGGTCCTCATCATCTCTGCTGGTAAGTAGGCATATCCTAGACAAAACGTATATATAACATGGCAAGGTTTTAGGTGTTTTTTGTTTTCGCATACCTATTCCTGGGTTGAAAGAAGTTCAGGGTCTCTCAGATCGAAACACACGCTCCTCATTATTTTGTTTTGTTCTTGTCTCCTTCGTCAATTTTCTAAAGCTTGTACGTTGTTCCAGGTGTTTGGACGGTGGGTAACATTGGACGCGAGCAAGGTCGCCTGAAGTGGCCGGTAATAGGGGCATACCTCTCTTACCCCGTTCGCTACTACGTGTTTGACGACAGCGTTTGGCTAACCATCATGGTGATCGTCTCAGCCTGTCTATTTGACTCATACTCCAAGGATTGGAGAAGGACTCCTAAGAAGAAGCGCCATGTTGCCAAGTAAGTTTTGAATTTTAGAATGAATTTTCGGAGCCCCAGCATAAGGATCCTTTGCTAGATATTTAAAAAACAAATTACACATTTGGCAGGACTCCTCGCGCAGATGTCAACCTATTTAGAGATATAATTAATCTTTTGTTTCTTAGGCGTGTGGCCATACTATCGGCATGTTGTTTCCTGTACATTGGGCTCTGGTGTAGCTACCTGTACTTCCACGGCACCATCACAGACAGTGAAGGGGACGAGATACCGATTTACGAAGCTGTTCATCATTTCTTTACCAGTCCGTGGTAAGTTTTACCAAATATACGACATTTAACACATATCATTTACGTGACTTCTTTAAAATCACTATTCGTAATGTTTAACTTTTATATTAATAGCTGCACCCCGCTTTCTCCCGCGTAGACCGGGATAAGAAGTAAGCCTTATGTGTTGATCCAGGGTATAAGCTATCTACATACCAAATTTCATCCAAATCAGTCCAGCCGTTTGAGCATGAAGAAGTAACAAACATACAAACACACACTCACAAACTTTCGCCTTTATAATATTAGTGTGATATCCCTGACTCTAAAATGCCATTTATGTAAATCTTTTCAGTAATTTTATTCTCAAAACTAAGTAACACATAGACTTACATTATATTTTTATACAGAGACTTGCTGATTCGACAAACGATGTTCTCCGGTTATAAAATGTGGGGTAGGAGGGTGAAAAAATACTTTACGACCTATTCTCATACCTACCAAATATACAAAAACAAAAAACATTACAATCGGTCGAGCCGTTTCGGAGGAGTGCAACCACAAACACCGTGAAATGAGAATTTTATATATTAGATTTCCATTAAATCATTTAATTTGGAGATGTCCAGGCGTGTAAATAGCCGTGGTTCTCTGCAGGATGCAGGACATTAATTACGGCCAAACACTTGGATTGAATGCTGGCCCAAAATTGCCTATATTTGTCTGTATAACTTCAAGTTAGGAGTGGTTGGCAGTAGACGGCGCATGTGGCCTTTACTCTAAGCTATCAAGAACAAGCGTTACCTGACTTTCCTTTGGGCTGCCACGCTGGAACCCGTCGACTTGACGAGTGGCCACTCGTTTCTTCACACCAACACTCTTGATTATTCTTGTTCACTAGTTACACGGACGCGGTAAATATGGGTTATTTATTATTCCCGGAGAATCCCCAACGTTTACGGGATATTACTCGGGATTTTAGTGTATTTGCGGGGACGATATTAATAAGACATTAATTTAGTCTGCGGTGAGATGCGCTCTGCCTCGCGGCGATAGGCACACTGAAGTGACGTCGATTGCTGCTTTTTAAATTGCCTATGGTCCCGTAAAGCCGGCTACACACTTGACTCACAAGTTAGAGCAAGGCACACACGCCGCGATACCACCCCCATCCAACTTGCAGAGTGGCGGCAACTCGCCACACCATAATTACTTCAATTATTTTTCGACTTTTCTATTTACTGTATTACTAATTTACTACGAGTATCTAACTTAATTTGTACTTTTATCTTGTAATGATTGTATTTTATTCCTAAAGCCGCATTAAGGGACTCCTGTACGTATTTCATATTATAATATACACAAATTATATTGTACTTATATAAAATTTTTGTAAATGCATGTTCACCATCAGCTTACCTAGCCTTTTGCCAACTATTGGGGTTGGCTTATTCCTCACCAACTTGACCTGACAAAGAACTACAAAAGACAGCCTGGAACAACACCTTAAATGCCAAATCGCCATTATAAGACAAATAATTTATCTACGTTATAAGGTCGAGATTAATATTTAAAGTCAAACTATTATTGTCTTCGTTAGACCTTTTGTTCGCTTTTTATTTTTATTCTACAAAGCTATGAAATATAGAACAATACTTCTTTATTTGTTTTCACCGTCAATTCGTAACCCCAGGTGGCTGGATGTGAAACAATGCATGGCCGAGACCTACCAATACGCGCAACACCACGGCTGGTACGAAGTGTGGAAACAAGTCGTGGACCTGTCAGACCCTCATGGAGAACAGAACGCTTATAAGGTAGCATCACGATTTTTGACACTTTTTTTTTGTATTTTTTTACAAACAAACGCAAGTTGTGGGGAACAACCAGACTGCGGTCGTTTGACGGGTATTGAACAAAAGTCGGCTTAAGGATGATTCATGTTACACCGTGTCGCCACCGGGCCGTGCCCCGGCCGTGCCACGGCCGTGGCACGGCCGGGGCACGGTCAAAGATTGTTGCATACATTTTGTATGAAGTGATTCATGCTAGACCGGGCCGCGGCCGTGCCCCGGGCCGCGGGGCACGGCCGAGGCACGGACGGGGCACGGCCAGGGCTCGGCCCAGTGGCGACACGGTGTAACATGAACGTGTGCACCGGGCTCGGACGTGCCCCGGCCGGGAAACAATTGCCGGTCAAACAATTGCACGATCAAATATCTATAGTATACTTTTTGTATGAACTGATCCATGCTTGGCCGTGCCCCGGACGTGCCCCGGTCGTGCCTCGGCCGAGCCCCGGCCGGGGCCCGGTGGCGGCACGGTGATAGCCCGGTGTAGCATGAATAGCTAGCTAGCTAGCCCGGTGGACGTGCCCCGGCCGGGGCACGGCCGAGGGTCGGTGGCCGCACGTTGTAACGTGAATCATCCTTTATTCGACCATCGCCGAAATATTTGAATGTAAAGTTTAAGTCTCCAAAAATATATGAAAAATGGTGCTCTAAAGTGCCGACCATTTTTCATAATTTTTTCTGAATAGGCAAAACTAATTAGTTCGATACCCTTTCGAGACATTATGATGTATGAGGTGACATGTTATGAACTGGTCTTCCATGACCTGGTTGTCTACATTTAAACTGACAGCTTGTTGGAAAAAAAAACAGTGGAAAATTGTTTATGCGATATCGGTACACATTAAAACTATAGCTGACTGCAGTCTGCTATACTCCATTCATAACATAATTAATTAATAGCATTAGAGAAAACTGGCACGTAGAAGCAGGGATGCAAAACATTTTATTACAAAGTTAACACAATTTTCATTTTAATTTTAAAACAGTACCTAACATATAACTAAATCACGAAAATTCGACAATAACAATTTAACAAGGCGTCGCATTCATGAGTATTACTAGTGAATGACAATCACATAACTTTATTTACGCCAATTTAACAGACGACATAATCCGGTAAAATATGTCCGGGAAAAACCCGGCTGTCATAACTTATGAAGGGTAACATTTTAAATTTGGTAGATTTTTATTATTGTGAAACGAAAGACGTTCCCGGTTTGTTCAACCCTGCTTCTTTTAGGTTTTTAGAATTGACACTGTAATTTTAAATTGGATTGAAATGATATAACTAAATGAAAGCCACATAATTTCCTATGAGTTACAATTAAGTGTGACAGCTGTTTAAATAGATTATAGGAATGAGTATATAAGAGGCAGTCTGAAAGTGGCACCGCTGACTGAAAAGTTGTGTAGAAATAGGTTAACGTAGTATGGGCATGTGATGCGGAGGAATGAAGAAAATGTCGTGAGGAAAGTCTTGTGTATGGATGTGGATGGCCATAAGAGTAGGGGAAGGCCAAAGAAACGATGGTTGGACTGTGTGAAAGAGGATATGGGTAAAAAGGAGGTGACTACAGAGATGACGACTAATAGAGGAGTATGGAATAAAAAGATATGTTGCGCCGACCCCAAATAAATTGGGATAAGGGCAGGAGAATGATGATGAGCTGTTTAAGTAGATTATAATAAATTCGGCGTCTATCGTAACATGTAACATGTTCATTAAAAATAACCTTTTTTAACTTCTGTCCAATGCAATATCTAATAAATGAAGGATAGTTCAAATGCAAATTTTATCTACGTATTTAATAAGCGTTAAAACTCACCTTAAAACTCACTCACTACCTTGAACTCTTCAAGCCCTAACCTTGTGGATGTCTTACAGATGACTGCGCCCCCTCTTGCAGCGAATATGAGCCTATTGGTAAAATCAGAAAAATATCTTGATCCGTAGCTGCTACTGTGTTGTTCTGTGTTGAGCGAATGTATTTGTTTGATGAATTTGTTTAATAATATTTGTTTATTGTAGTGTTACTAGAGAGCGAATGTTTTAAGGATTCGTAGCTCCAAAGCGTTATTAATAAAGCTATCTGAAATTTCAGGCTGGGTGTATTTCTATCTCAATAAATTTGTTAGTGTAAACGCATAGACTTACCAGTTTTTATACTTGCGCGAATGGTAACACGCTGTACTATATTATTTGTTCCGCTGTGTTTTAGATGATGAAAATAATGTAATTTTTATTTCTATGAATTCTTGATGTATACAACTATAATATCCATTCTTTGCTTTTGTTCGTTCTAAATGTCGCGTCAATTATAATCATCATCTTCAGACCGCTTTGGGTTTAGATTTTGCACCTTATTTACTTTAAGCCTCACATAAAATGTAACTGCAAACCAAAAACGATCTGCTTCCAACAATTTATTTATTATCAATGGAGTTAGCGAAGAAAATCACGTTTAAACGCCAACTTTATTCATACATGGACTGAAACATACTCCAATAAAATTCCAGGTACTGGGTGTGAGTCGCGACGCTAGCCAGCAGGAGATAACGTCCATCTGGCGCAAGCTGTCTCGCGAGAACCACCCCGACAAGGTGAAGGACGAGTTCGCCCGCCGAGCCGCTCAGGAGCGCTTCATGGAGATCCAGCAGGCCTACGAGATCCTTTCCAACAGCAAGCATCGCAGGAACCGCCGCAACAAGAAGGACAACTCGGGCCCGGCCGCCGTAAAAATTGATATATAGGATACGGCCGAAGGCGACCCGGGCGCCTTCATGAGCGAATTCTGGCACAACTTCTTCGGGGTCCTCCTCGCGACTCTCAGGCGATACGTAATTGTAGTGAATTACATAACAATGGCTTACTACTGTTACGTATTTAAAAAAAAAATGGGCTGGTAATGAAGTTTTGCCAAATTCTTAAAGGCTTACATGTCACCTTTTAAAACAAACATAATGCATATTTAGGTAACTAATTACCCATTGTCAGTAGTAATTTTGGATACATCATCAAAATAGATCGGTGCATATCATATTTACTAAGCCAATCAGGACTTAGTATGAGAATTCTAAATTAAATACACATATAAAACTCAAAATGCATCTCGACACACCTGTTCCATACCGCATACACAGTGGTAGACAAAGTTATTAACCAAGTATTACAGACAATAAATAGCAATTATATTACAGAGTATATAAGTTTAATATTACTAACCATTCTATAGATGAAACATTTGATACAGGATAAACCCTTCATTACATGTTTCTTAAAATAGAATTAGCTTTCAGTACTTATACATAAATATTAGCAATTTAGTCAATATTATGTTGTAGTCAATGTCCAAATAGTATCCATTTAATCTTATATCTTAAATTATTTTCTTCCAAACGCCACCTGTATAGGCAAACGTAGTATTAAGATTGACATTCCCATGGTCTGAAAAGCACAAGGAATGGGTATTTTTTGCCCAACGTGATGCAACAAGAGCTTACTATATGCTGAGATTCTTATGCCCGATTTCAGTAGCACTAGTTTACTCCGCTCCCTTTTCCGCTGAGAGTTGAAAATCCAACAATAGAATGATTTTGTTAGTGATACTAAAAATGGGCTACAAAATATTGTAATATATAATAAGTGTTTTAATTACTATATACGGCCTAAAAAGCCATGTGTCTTCCTCTGTTTTATTTGGAACTTTTCTTATTGAATCTATAAAATACCTATATCTGAATCGTTTTTACTACCAATCAATTTCTTGATGGTTGATTCGTTAATGTAAGCTATGTGTCTTCCTCTACTATTACATTAAGTCTGTTTTATTTGGAAGTTTTCTTAGTTATTGAATCTACATTGTAAATGAATCTCATCGCGTTTTTACCAATCGTATTCTTGATGGTTGGTTCGTAAATGTAAGACTACGATATTTTAATGTTTTCTATACTGGGTAAGAATATATTTTAATACTGCCCGTACTTTGACTGTGTTTACTGTAGGTACATTATAGTACGAATATTTAGTGAGTAGAGATTCAAACAGTTTATAGTAGAATACATCAATGTTGTCAACTTTAAAGATTCCGCCGAGTTAAATTCTTCCTCCTGTAATGTGGTTCTCAAGTATATGCGATTTTTATTTTATTGGTCTGCTGTCAAAGTTGGTCCAATTTGAATTTGCCTAAAAAGAGGGTAGTTAATTTTAATAAAATTGTGGTAAGCGGAACGCGACGCCGTCCTTTTTCGAAACACAGTTTCGGAGTAAATTAACGTAGTTAGGATTCATGAAACAGTAAAGACTTAAAAACAATATTAACGCTTGATGACAAAAAATATTTGGTTATGCAAAAATTTAGGCCTGTCACTTGCCAGCATGAATCTACGTCTGCTGCAGTGGAACATGGCCCACCCTGAATGCTTCTCTATGAAGACATTATTTTGGTGTTACCTTTAGCTATTTATTTTGCGCTTTGTATGTTCTAAATAGGACTAAAGTGGTAGCAATGTAAAGTATTTATTCTATATAAAGTTACTGTAAGACTATGAACTGTTATTTGTAATTATTAATTTATAGTTTTACAATTTAGATTTCGGAACATTCCGATTTATATTAAAACATTTTTAAGATGCATTTTATAATTATTGAAATAACTTATTATTTTTATTTTTGTAACTTTGTGTACTTATGACGTCTTAAGGGGGAAGCGCCATGCCCAGGAGTTGAGGATAAATTCGAAAGTGTTACCTCGCCCCTGGGCATTCAGGGCAGGCAAGGAACAGGGGTGGGTTTTAGTCAGTAAGAGTCTGAGACGCCCTCCTGCTCCACCCTAGAGCGGGAGATGATTTCCCACACCACAAAAAAAGAAGGTGGAAGCGCCAGGATAACCCGCGAAATTCAATTTTTACATTAATTCTAACTAAGCTACGACCGCGAATCATATTTTGACCAACATACAACCTGACACTGTCCTGCAAAGTGCTAAATACGTGAGAAAATTTGCATTTCGCGAGCTACCCGTAGTAGTACTTTCTTTTATTATTATTGTATAGTTATATTTTTTATTTTTCTTAGATCCCCTGAACTTGCATGGTGTCTAAGTATAAATAAATGTGTTACTCGTCAATATTTGTCTTTTTTTTTTAATTACTCTTATTCATAAGCAGTGCACTGCCCAACATTGGCCCCTCAAGATAGTAAACTTTTTATTTCAATCCACAATCATACTCATTGAGATAAAATTATTGTTCAGGTCAAACCCCTGTTAGTAAATTATCGAAAACAAAGTAACGTTAACTGTGAGTAATAACTGCGCTCCACCAGGCGGCGCGGCTCGTGGGCCCTTAAGCTGACGTAGGCGCTGTGACATCACCGCGCGCATAAGGCTCAGCGCAGACAACGGAGCGCAGCGGAGAGGATTTTATTAACTCACTTGAAAATAAACTTTAAAATTATTACAATAAAGTGCATAAATGCTTGAACCTGACAAAAAATGCTCGCGCGTCCACGAAGATATGCGGGGAGCATACGCGATCCGTAAAGAAAATGCCCGAGACCGCGCGGGGATTATTCCTCTCTGTCTGTGCTGACCCTAAAGCTTTAGTACGGCAACCCATTACTTTATTGATGACCGTTCGGTTTTAAATTCATTTTTTTTTTAATAATGGCCTCACTCAGTACATAAATATACATATTCCCATTATATTACTTACTAGAAATCTATCCGACAAAAATATAAAAACATTAAAAAGTCGGCATTTAATTATTTAACGTCAAATATCAAAACAACCCGAAATCATTCAACGGAGTGGCCCCGGCCGTTACCACCGCAGGAGAATCACTGAGCGTAGGACGTCACGGGACGATCTCCGGCCACCGTAGACCCGGGTCTGCGGACGGCGAGCAGTGGGTAGCTCGCCGTCCGATCAGCACCAGGCCCGTGAGTTGACGGCGCGTAGTGTTCCACGACCTCAAAGAGATGATTGTCAGCCATCACTGACGGGGCCCATCGTGGTCGGTGGAAAATGAGTTACCGCACCCCTGGGCACTCAGGCAGGGAAGGAACATGGGTGGGTTTTAGTCAGTAAGAGTCTGACACGCCCTCCCGCTCCACCCAGAGCGGGAGAAGTCATTGGATGATTTCCCAACCACCCAAAAAAAAAGCTAGTTTATAGTTTTTTAGATCATTCCACACCATTCGCGATATTTTTGACGCTGACTAGGTATAGAAGTTATAAGGTTTAAATTTTATAACGTACTAGCTGCGCCCCACGGTTTCACCCGCGTTAGTTTCGAACCCTTAAGAATATTGAGATAAAATATAATAAGTTAATAAGGTATTCTATGTGTTAATTCAGGTTATGAACTATCTGTGTGCCCCATTTAATCAAAATCTGTTCAGTAGTTTTTGCGTCAAAGAATAACAAACATTTCACATAAATGTAAAACTGTAGGACTGTAGGCAGTGATAATAATTACCTTTATTTATAAAAGTTAAAGGTGGTTTTAAACCGGCAAGGAGAAGCGTGGATGGGATGGACGAGAATTGAATTCACTCTCCCTTTTACACCGAAAGATGTCTCGCGATTGCCAGCGCGTCCTCGCTCCGGCTCGCGACGTCACGCGCCGGCCATTTTCGTTCGTCGTTCGTCATTACTTATTAAATACGTTAATGGAGGAAGAAGAAAACATGTAAGTAGCATTGGGAGCTGGCCCTGCAGTCTCGACATTGATAGCGATCGCTACGTCCTAACGATCTATCACTACGTCGGAAAAATAATTGATTTTCTTGAAATATGTACAGAGACGGCGCAGGCCCTGGACAGAACAGTTTGCAGTGATGTCTTGCGATGGCCGGTGCGAGATTTGTTTATACAGGGTGTGGCCGGTGCGAGATTTGTTTATACAGGGTGTAACGGAAAGGTGTGGTCATATTTTAAGAACTGCATCTGCCCATCGATATGAACAACTTTCTTCAAGAAAATCCGAGGAAATTAAAAAAATATTTTTTACCTCCCATACAAATATTAGTAGGGGAGCCCAAGCGGGGATTTCGGGATTTACTAAAGCGCGGCAGATTAATATACAGGGGGATACCTTGTACCCGGTTAAGTACCTCCACAAAACATGAGGCCCATATATAAGGCCGCCCGTGAAGGATACAGGATCAGATTAGTAAAAAAAAATTGACCATCAGAAATTCTCGAGCGCGTCAGATTAAGGTAGGGTGAGTAAATTACATCCTAAAAAGTGTATATTCCACTAATCTGACAATTTGAGAGTGACGTAAAAAAAGAGGAGGGCAACAAAGTTGTAAAAAAAAAACGTCATCTCGACATTCTCGAGCGTAGCTAAATTTTTCTTTATTTTGAAGGAAATAATTCAAGAATAATGAAAAATATATAATCTGACGATTTCCGCAAGCCGAAATAACAAAAATTCGTCGATAAAGTTAAATGCGTGCAGCTGCGTGATGCCTACATTTCCTTCTCCGCGTTTCTATTCCTCTCTCACTCTTTCTCTATCTATTATTACATGACGCAAAATGCCATTTTAAACAATTCTGGAAGTTATTGGTTTTACCCCGTTTTGCGAAAATCGAGTTTTCATCAGATCTTGACGTTTTAAGGTCATAGGAAGCTTCAATGACTACCTCCGTGATGTTGTCACTATGTCTGTATGTATGTATGTATGTGTGTGTGTGTGTGACTCGCTTATAACTTTTGAACGACTAAACCGATCGGAATCTACTAAACGGCGTTCTAAATATTTCCCTCAAAATTAGATTTCCTGTGAATTTGAACCGATTCGGACCGATAGATTTTGAGAAATTTTGCATAGAAATATTATTTATTTGAACTCAGCGAGCTCAAAATATCACATAAATTATATTTTGAGCTCAAAAATGTCATAAGTACAATTTTAAGCGCCCAGGAATGGAATTAGCGGGAAGTTGCAGGGATGGCCTTTAAGGTGAACCGTTTTTCTAATTTTTTTTTGTCCGATCAGGCGAATCCCTCTAGATAATCGTCAGATTATGAGACAGTACGTTTAGAACATAAAGATGAACCATATATATCTTAATCTGACGCGCTTGAGTATTTCAAAATGGCGAATTTTTTTTGCACATTATGAAAATGGCCGCGAGTTTGCGTCCCATCGAAATCGTCAGATTAGTGAATGAGAGCTTTTTTTTGGTGCACTTAGAAAATCTGACGCGCTCGATTAATTTTTTTTTTTTTTTCATTTTCAACCCTTAAATACAACCACCCGCATCATGCAAACGATCAGATTAACATACGTAGGTACATTATTAAAAATACGTAGGGCATTGATGCTATCAATATCTGACGCGCTCGAGGATGTCCATGCAACAGTTTTTTTTTACATATTTAAAAATCTATAGCCGCTTCCCCCACCGATGTAAAGGTATATATCATATAACATTTTTTTCTTCTTATCATCTAAGCTTTGCTTCCCAATAGGTCTCTACGACGCTCGAGTAAATCCCCATTTAGCCTCGTGGGCTCCCCTACTATATTGATCAGCTGATGATAACTTTGTATGGAAAATTCAATTTTTTTTTTGGGATATTTCTGTTTTTTCTTAGAGAAAGTTGTTTATTTCCATGGGCAGAACCGGCTCTTACAATATGACCACACCTTTCCGTTACACCCTGTATATTCTTTACTATACTATATATAGGGTGACTGGTAATTAGTGACCGATACATAAACACGTGATTGTACTCATGATAACAAACAACTTTCCCAAAGAAACATATAGTGAGACAGGACGGCGCACGCGGCTAACAGCTGATAGGTCACAGTCGCGCGCGCGAATTTCATACGGCTGTTGTGTTATTGTGATAAAAGTGAATGAGTATAAATAAAATGTTTCTTTGGGAAAGTTGTTTGTTATCATGAGTACAATCACGTGTTTAAGTATCGGTCACTAATTACCAGTCACCCATAATATACGCAACTATCTGTAGACGATACAAATTTTGGTTCAGTGCGGGGATCAAACCCGCGACACGCAGCGCAGCAGCCGACCGCTCAACCACTACACCAACCGTGCCGTCATATTCATTTTACAAAGTAAATAAATAGGTACTCTATTCTTAGAATTATAAAGTTCAATATTGTATTAGCAAATATTTCTATTCTCGCCTCGCACATCCTCGCGCACCCAAACCTTTTACACCAAAGATTGGCATAGCGTGGATAGAAATTTTGCCATACCTACATATTTCAATGCTCGCCCATCCCATTCACGCCTCGCCTCGCCGGTGTAAAACCACCTTAGGCAAAAATCGACATTCATTATTTACAGTCGATATTTTTATAAATAAGGATGCGGTCCATATTTATAAAAATATCTCGACTGGTCACACACACACTGCGGGTGTGTAGATAATAAGTTTGTGTAGGCATGGACAACAATAAAACACATTTGTTAACTTAAAAAGGTTTAATCGAAGTTATAGGCTCTCTAAGGTAGGTTGATACAATAATTCATTCATTTGGGACAAGCTAAGGTTTAGAAAAATATAGTCAAAATTATAGTAAAACTTTCGGTTCAAACGCCCATCGTCATTTCGGCCTTAGAAGAAGGTCGATTTCGCATCGCCGTTGTCGGAGCGGTTGCGGTATATGGGGTGAAAGCGGAGGCCACAGACCACGCACACGCACAACAATGCGGGGTCCGTGGGCTGCTGCATCTTCGTGACCTCCTTGACAGGAGTGTCGCCAACGCCGACACGACGCGCTCTCCCCAGATTCTTGCACATAATGCCTGGAAGCAAACACGCACAATGTTAGCATAAAGTCGCACAATTAGCGCCGTGTGCAAAATACTTTGCAGGGGCGAGAGCTGGGTGTTTCGTTTGTTTTGACTTTTGCATACCTATTTGTGGGCGTCCAAGCAAATAAGTACATAAAGTACCTACTGGATAGTAGAGGGGTATTGAGTTAAGACTAGATTTAGTCTAGAGTAGTCAATTGATAACAAGGATTAAAAAAATATTCAGAAACATAATTATCAGACATTTGACTTTCTGTTGCTTAAAAACATCATCTATAGTCAATTACTACTTCTATGAACTTGTAGATAATTGAGAGCATTAATTAATAATCAATTAAAATCGCGAAATGCAATTTTTCACCCAACATTACAAAACTGCGTACATATATATATACTAAATCTCGAGAACTGGACCCTTTTTTCTTGGACGCTCACATTTATTCACGAAATCAGGATATTTAAACATTTAAAATTGGACACTGGATGATGATTTGATTTTGATGACACACGCGTCGGCACCTTTTGCAAAAATGGAATGAAACTATCCGACTATCAACGGTAAAACTATTGAAGAGTCACAACTAAATAATTTTAACACGATTACCGTTTCAATCCACCACTTACTTGGACACTTGATGGCTTAAAACGTCACTAGTTGGTTTCTCGTGCACCGATGGCCGCTCCTCGGTACCAACTCAGTCTCTAGCTGAGGTCCCTGCAGCTTCCGCTCGGGCTGTACCTACCTAATCTATTGATTGACGTCAGCCCTTTTCTGCGCAAGTGCAGTTTATTGGTACCTAGCACCTGTAGGCGTAGGTATACCAGTGCTATATGTATTGGCTGGTGGTAGATGAAATGATTTATAGCTGTAAGATACTGGGCAAAGCACGCACTGGGCGAGCGTGACGCAGATCTTTCTTTTAAGAAACAAACTTTGACTCACACAAATTATTAACACTTAGTTTGTGAGGTGGTTAAATATTTGCTTATTTATTTGCCATAATTATTATACTTAGGTTTGTATAACCTAGCCAAAACTGGTTGTCGGACTGATTAGTACTGAATAAAAAAAACTTTTTAACAAAAAATTAAACCGACGTAAAGCAAAAAAAAGTCCGCCGGTTTCTCCGTCACTTGTGGACCTATTTTCAAAATTCTTTTTTTATCCGAAAGAATATACTCCCGAGGACCGAGGTGGTCCCATATAAATTTTATCGAAATTGCTTCAGCGCTTTTGGAGAAACTGAACAAAATCGAAAAATACGTAAACCTCGATGACGTTTTGGTGTTCTCCGAATGTTTAAATTCCACGTTCCATGTTATTGGGGTTTTTAGTTCTGGGGTATAACAACTAAAAAGTGAAAAATAAAAAACGTTTTTACAAAAAAAAACAACCCACTTTTAAAAAAAAATACACTAAAAATTAAAAAATAACTTTAATTTCGGAAGTCGGTGTCAAATAACGAAGAAGCAAACACCGACTTCCGAAACTAAAGTTATATTTTAATTTTTAGTGTATTTTTTTTTTAAAGTCGGTTGTTTTTTTAATATTAGAAATCTAAATTTTCCGTATTTATGCAAAAAGGAATCACCCAGCAAACGCACGCACTTATGCGTTATCAAAGGATTTACAAAAACATGTGCAGCTCTGCTAGATGAAGTAAAATTACTATTTATTTTATTTAAATTTATTGATAAGTTACTTATTTAAGTATGTGTATATAAATTTGTTCTGAATACTCTAAAACTTTCGAGATAATTAAGAAAATGTGCATGTGGTTCCTTTTAACATTTACTAATTGATAGGTTTTCTCATATACAAAAAAGAACCACTACCCAGGGATTTACTAATATAAGTGAAACTATGTACCTATCTAAATTATCATAACAAAGCTTTATTTTACAATAAATATGAAATAATGCATATAGAGAGCGTATAATCGTTGTTATCATCAAATTGGATTTCAAAATCCATCGTGTCTAGTCCATTTAGGTCGTCTTCTATTGCATCATCACAAAAATGAGACCATTATAAAAACTCTGTGCACCTTGTGGAATAAGATATAATGACTGAATATCGGTTAGTTTCGCTAATCGCTGGTGATACTGGCTTCCCTGACGGCCACAAGGGAACTAAATATTCCGTCAAGATTACAGCTGGTCTGCCGCGAACAGGTGCTCTCTCTATATTTACTTATTAAAGAGAACTACCACGGAAAACTGTTTTAAAATAAATTGAGTTTGGGAAGTCTCTTTTCAGGTATATTTCCCGAGTTTGTAGCCGATTAATACATTCTTCATTAATACCACGTTTTTTGTAATCATTTTTTAACCTTAGAAGTTCCTAGAAAATCAGATTTGGCCATAACTGTAACTATAAGCGGGTTCTTATTCTCGCAATCTTTCATAACTTGCACATACTCGTAATCATTGGGAGTGTAAGTGTAGTCTTTAATTTCTTCATTGCCGTTTCAATGTGGGAAAAATCTGTCATTGGTTATTTTTTTCAAAGTGGGTTATGAATGTAAGAATTCTTTTAACGTCAAAACTGTCTTTATGTATGTTACGATTCTGAACTCCACATGAATAGCTCCATATAATCAGTTTCTCGACATCTTCAGATATATACTAGCCTAAGTATTTTAATAAACAAGAACCAAATTCCTGGGCACTTTTACCAGCCATTTCTTCTATCCAAACAAAGCACTCACTCAAGTTAGTCTTTGCAGAATAAATTCCCATATTGTACAGCCAAAGCTGCCGTTTCTAGTAAACTAGCTTTTGCCAGCGCATGAAATTAGTACTTTCCTCGATATAAACATTCAACACCTTTTTCACCCCCTTAAGGGTTGAATTTTGAAAAACTCTTTCGTACTTAATACTTACTTTTTACAAAGAAAACACCCTCCAAATTTCATGTCTCTAAGACCAACGGTTTAGGCTGTGCGTTGATATATCAGTCAGTCAGTCAGGATTTAAATTTTATATATACCTACAGATAATTCCGGTTAAGCATCGGCAGTGTTTTTGGAGATAAAACGTGAGACATTGTATTTCCTTACATTGAGTAGCCAGAATAAAGTCAGACTTCACTTTACTTCGAGCCTCTTAGTTTTGGCAATGTTCTTCGCGTTCTGTATCCTATTTTGAAAGATGTTTTATGTTTTACTTTGAAACTTTGAGTTATTTCACTTTGAGCCATGTATGGAATGGAATAAAGTAAATATTTCGTTGTTTAAAAATGAGAGACATGTAACAATAAAATTAGTCTTGTCATTTGGTACCTTTGAGCTATGATGGAAATCAAAACGATATAAATGCATAATGAAATCACGCACTGGTGGTTCTACCGTTTTACAATATTTATTTATACATGATAGAACCGAATGCTTCTGGTTCTATTTTGCAAAACAAAAATAAGTATTAGCAATTAAATTATGAATTTATTTTACGCATAACGATACCACAGAAACTTGGTTCCATTTGTTGTATTAAAAATAATTGCTAATAATAGAAATAATGTATAATGGTACCAAGTATGTGTGGATCTGTTTTGTATAAGATGACATGGAAGTAATATTGTTTATTTGTTTGAACAAAAGAGTCCCGTTGTGATGTGGTTCGGTTTTGCTTTATGTTGGTTGTTGCTATTGGTTCTGTTCTGCTTTTAGTCTATCTTGTTTCCAAGGGAAAAATCATGCGGTTCTTTTTTGTATAGGAATATAGACCACTGTGAAGTAAAAAACTAAATTTGTCGTGTGCTTCCATTTTGCATAAATACGGACAATTGTTGTTAGTTGTTGTTGTAGTTGATTGTTGTTGTTGGTGGTGGTGGTGTTGTGTTGTTGTTTTGGTTGTTGTTGTTGTTGTAACAGTGCACACTGAAAGAGCCTTATCTGTCAACTTTCCTAATCGTAAAACGTCCACTTTTTCGTCGCACATTTAGCCGTATACCCAAAAAAAAAATACAACGAGAAAAAAGACTTACAAAGATGTTTTATAGAAATGGTCTAGGATCTTGAAAAAAAAAAAAAAAATCGCAGAAAAGAACACGAAAAATATCACGCCCATTCTGCAGCAAAGACTACTACAGTATTGTTACAAGCTGGGTATGGGATAAATTATCTTACACCGATAATTAACCAAATATCCTTTATTAACTTGAACAATTTATTTACACAAACACTAATTCGCTAATAGGTAATCACTATTCTCTTCGTCATCGCTTAGTAATCGATTCCGTTCGCATTCGTAGTCGAAAACAGACTGACTGACTCGCCGCCCGTCCGGCCTATTTATACAGTCATGGAAATTTCCAGAACACTGTCGAACTATCCTATAGCGGAATATTCTAGAAACATCTATGAACTTGTACACAGTACTTCAATGGAATATTCTCGAACGTAGTGGAAACTTCTGGAAACTTCGACCGCATTCTCGAACGTTCCAGTGTAATACTGTCGACGTAACACTGCCCTCTCCTTAGACATGCTCGTCCCGAGCATCATTAGTCCCGTAGTATCGCGCCAATCGGTCTACATGGACAATCTTAGGCACACCTGGTGGATTAGACACCTTCTGTATTCGGTAGGTAACATCGTTGATCCTGGTCGCGATTCGGTATGGTCCATCCCATTTTGCTTGCAATTTAGGAGACTTCCCTTTGCTGCGCACTGGGTTATGCAACCGCACCAGTGAACCCTCGTCAAAACCTTGACTTCCGGTCGTATCGGATCTTCATCTTATCAGACATTTGTTGGCCGGATTGTCTGATATGCTCATATACATCATTCAACTTGTTACGGAAGTCATTCGCATAATCGTTTATGAACGAACAATATCATCATCATTCTCCTGCCCTTATCCCAATTTATTTGGGGTCGGCGCAACATGTCTTTTTCTACCATACTCCTCTATTAGTCGTCATCTCTGTAGTCACGCCCTTTTTACCCATATCCTCTTTCACACATTCTAACCGTCGTTTCTTCCTCTACTCTTATAGCCATCCACATCTATATACAAGACTTTCCTCACGACATTTTCTTCATTCCTCCGCATCACATGCCCATACCACGACAACTGATTTCCACACAACTTTTCAGTCAGCGGTGCCACTTTCAGACTTCCCCTTACATACTAATTATATCCATGCGCGTAACACCACACATCGCTCTTAGCATTCTCATCTCAGCTGCATGCAATTGCTTTTCATTCATCCCTTTTGTGGCCCAACACTCTGGACCATACAAGATAGCAGGTCTGACCATTGTTTCATAAATCTTCCCCTTCAGATTAAGGGGAATGCGGGAGTCGCAGATAGTCTCGGTGACCTGCCACTATTTCATCCATCCAGTGTTAATTCTGTGCTTAACAGTCCGATCTATTTCGCCATCGCTTTGCACGAGTGAACCGAGATACCGAAAATCGGAGCAGACTGGGAGAAGCGCGCCATCTAGCACTATTACTTCAGAACTGGAGAGACCGCCGAAATCGCAGATCATGTATTCAGTTTTGGTTCTGCTGATTTTCAAGCCAACTTTCTCCAGCTTCTGTTGCCATTTCTCCAATCTGCTCTGGATCTCAGGTCCATCTTCACCAACCAGAACAATGTCGTCGGCAAACAGCATGCACCAGGGTGCCTCCTCCTGTATTTCCGACGTGAGAGCGTCCATAATCAACAGGAAGGGGTAAGGACTTAAAGCCGACCCTTGATGCAAGACTACAGCCACACTGAACTCATCGGTGTTGCCAGCAGCCGACCAGACTTAGGTACTGGATTGTCTGTACATAGCACGAATCAATTCAATATACTTCCCAGGCAAACCTTTCTCTTTCAAGGCCCACCACAATACATCCCGAGGTACCCTGTCGTACGCTTTCTTAAAATCAATGTGCAAGAACTACGAACAATATGTGGTGAAAGAATAATGCAATACTACAAACAGAAGGTTGGTCCCAGCTTATTACAAGTACAAAATCAGTGAAAAAATTTTATCTACAAAATTGAAAAATATAACTTAAAAAAACATACAGAAATTCAAGCCATAGCGTGCCGGATTGAACAGCGCCATCTATGAGCGAATAGCTGCCCAGAAATCCTTACTACGATCGATTAGTTGAGCCACCCGTCACTAGAGGGCTCTTATAACAATCAATAATGGAAGTAATGAAAGCGTTACAAAATATACCTACAATGTTATTTAGCACAAAGGAAGCAAGACCTAAAAGATATGGAGGTAAATATAAAAGAAGCAATAAATAATAATATTGATGAGAAATTTAGCCGCATTGAGACAAAAACAAACCAGCTTGAGCAAAGAATAGACGCTCAACAAAAACTATCGACTACCTATAGAAGCGAATGAGGAAGAAAAATATAATTTTCTTTGGCGTTCCTGAATCTCTAAAAAGGTTATGATTCATATTTGCTTAGCGCAATCCTTGAAATCATAAACAAGAACATGGATATGATGTGCCCAAAATGGGAAATTGAAATGGTGGCCGAACTAGGAAAAGACACCGGAGAAGTAAGACCAGTAGTAGTTAGAACCTCAACGACAAGCAGGAAACTACAGCTTCTAAAAAAGAAAAAACTATTAGAAAATACAGGCATTTATGTATAGGAAGATTACTCACCTGTTGTTTTACAAAAACGCAAGGAGCTCCAGGAAGAGCTCAAAAGAAAACGGCTATCATAGAGAAAACGTAATGCTACGCTACGACAAAATAGTCAGTACATTGAAATCTCGGGAGCAAAAACCTGTAGGTACATCCAAAGGAAACATTTCCAATAAACGATTCCTGTCAAAGTCTCCGAAGCTTTAAATAATCGAAAACAATCAAATAACAAAGAACAATTAAAATAGGTAGTCAAGAAAAATAAATCTCAGAACATTACTAACTTATTGAATCCTTGCAACTGAATCCCGCGCCTAAGGCCTGTACAAGTCGGCATAACCAGGAACCTCCAATAAACTGAACTGCCCTCTCTCCATCTTCATCTCTCCCAACACGGCTGGTCCCCGTGGGAGACGTAGACCAAAAGCCTCTAGAGGAAATATTTAATTTACAGTAATAAGGAGCGAATTAGAAATAATGAGTGGGATGTATAAACAGGATGGAAAAATCACAATATAACATCAACAACTTCAAAATACACAGTAAAATGTTATCCTATAACAGATTTAGCAAGTAACCAAGTAACAATGAGAATAAAAGAGAAGAGACGAAAAGAGAAAAAATAATAATAATAGAAATCTCTAGAGGAGGCCTTCACCATCAATAAACGAAGGGTTCTTCCTAGCATAGAAAGTAGATAAGGTCAGTTTTATAGTAGATAGTATAGTTAGTAATTCATAAATAAGTAGGTAAGCATTTTTTGTAATTTTTGAGTAAGAAATAAAAGGCTTTTTATTTTTATTTATTTATTACCTATGTAGGTATAATAATGCACTCGTGGAGGCTCTTTCCATATCCTCCATAACATTTATGAATCCTGGGTTTATGACAACTAAGTACAAGGCTAAGTATAAGGCTGTAAGCCTGCCAGCAATCTACAATCTAGTAAACGTGTAAAAGAGTTAATTATAGGATAATTGAGCCGGTGTTTCGGGATGCTAACTGTCTTATTTTAAAACTAGACCCAGACGTGGTGATTGTGGCAATGTATCGAGCACCGTCAGCGTCAGGTACGAATATTGAGAGTTTCGTCGGTTCCTTGAATGATACTATTACGTCGACCGTATTACGAGTACACTGGAACGTTCGAGAATGTGGCCGAAGTTTCCACTACGTTCGAGAACATTCCATTGTGGTACTGTGTAGAAGTTCATAAATGTTTCTAGAATATTCCACTATAGGATAGTTCAACAATGTTCTGGAAACTTCCATGACTGCATAAATAGGCTGGACGGGCGGCGAGTGGGTCATTCTGTTTTCGACTACGGATGCAAACGGATGCGAAACAAGCGATTACGAAGAGAATAGTGATTATTAATTAGTGAATTGGTGTTTGTGTAAATAAGTTGTTGAGTTAATACAATTTGGTTAATTCATCGGTGTAAAATAATTTATCCCATACCCAGCTCGTAACAAATTGGTGTCAGGAGTGAGGGATAATATATGCTAATTTTACCTAAGGACGACACGGACGATATTCGTACAAGGAGTCAACAGCAGCTTTGGTGATTCCCCGATACAGACTGGTACAGACTGGCGGTGGTGCTCAGCCTGCAACAGAGCCAGTCGCTGGCCCATGTGGAGTTTCTTCAGCACCAGCGGTGCCGGACTTGTCTGCGCTAATGGTGCTGTTGCAGGAACAGGCTCGCCGTCAAGAGGAGCAAGCCCGCTGCCAAGAAGAGCAGGCCCATCGGTTGGAAGAGAAGCTTCAACAAGATAAAGAGGAGCAGGCCCGCCGCCAAGAAGAGCAGATGCTCCTCATAAAAGACCTTCACTCAACACTTGGCAAGGAGCTCCAGGTGATGAAGGATCAGGTTCACTAGCATGAGAATCGTATCTCAAAAGCTGAAGTTCAGATTGCTGGGATGAAGAAGGCTTTAGGTGAACTTAGGGCTGGAGACGGGGTTGTGCCTTCAGTGGTTGCTGCACCATCAGCACTTGGTTTTAAAGTGCCGCCATTCGACGGAACATCTTCATGGTCGGCCTACAAAATTCAATTTGAGGCCGTTATGAAGGAGAATGGGTGGACCAAAGAACAAGGAGACCAGGCCCTAACTATACTTGAGGCTCTTGGTAAGGATGTGATCTATGAGCAGCTGCTGGAAGCCTTAGAGTCCAGATATCTGACGAAATTAGATACATCTCAAAAAACCGTCGCCGATTTGCGCAAAGAAGTTAGCGAGTTGCGCAATAGTGTGACGGTAATTAGGTCACCTGTCGATACGTCTAATGTCAGCACGTGTCGCGGCGCCGGCCTCGATATATCATCGTCGATTTCCGCGTCAGCAGTTTCGTCGCCGGCGCATCCGTCGGTTGCTGAGCCTGCAGTACGCCCCGCCCTCGCGCCCCGCAGCCCTGCGCCCGTCGCCGCGGCTCCTCCGCGCCTCGCCGCCCGATCTTCTCGCACCGTCCCGCCGCCAGTGTCTGCAGCCCTAGCAAAACCCGTACAAAAGGTTTTCGCTAGCGTCACCGCGAGTGCCCCTGGTGCTCCAATTATTAAGCCTATGCCTGAAAAGGTGCCGAACAGGGCTGACAATAATAAGGGTTTCGTAACGGTGCATAGGAGGAATCGTCGATCGCGACCTACCAAGAACCGCTGCGGCAAAGCTCCTACGGACCCCGAAGTGAGCCTGCGTGCCGCTAAGCCGAACACGCCGGTGTACATCTCCCGCCTGCACTACACCACTAAGGCGGAGGACATCGTGGAGTACGTGCGCCAAAAGACGAGGTACACGCCGAGGGTGCAGTTACTGGAGTCGCGCCGCAACGTCAACTTTAAGGCGTTCGTGGTGCGTGTACCGAATTGTTTTCTCTCCCTCGTCCTGGAAGAAGACTTTTGGCCGCAGGACGTGGTGTTCCGTCGCTTCCGCGGACAAGTACCACAGGACAGCACAAAATCAGACTAGTGTAAAGTGAAGTGCTACTAACATAGTCTTAGGCCTTATTTATTAACACAAGTTTTGTTTATATTAAAATATGTATGTTTAGGTTAAGGTATTTTTTCTATGGGCCTGTGTCGCCTGAAATAAATGTTTTTTTTTTTAAACCTGTTTCAGGTACAGCAGTTCCTTAGCTAGTAGACACTTCAAAGAGTAACTAATAATAATAATGCCAATTAAATAAATGGAATAATAATGCCAATAATGATTTAGTCGAATACCAAATACTCGGTCACGCTTTATATCAAAGCGCTGAATATTCGGTGGCTGAATGTTCGGCATTTTGACTTCCTCATTGCCACTGCGGTGCGTGCGAGGATGTCGGGTTTCTTTTTTTTTTTTGGTGGGTGGGAAATCATCTTATGATTTTTCCGCTCTAGGGTGGAGCGGAAGGGCGTGTCAGACTCTTACTGACTAAAACCCACACCTGTTCCTCCCTGCCCTACGCACCCAGGGGCGAGGTAACTCTTTCGAATTTATCCTCAACCCCCGGGTGGGTTTTCTATCGTTATCTAAGAATGAATACTTACCAATTATACAAGATTAATTACTGTTTTGGAGTGTAGGGGCTGTGATCAGAAAAATACAATTTAAGAAGGAAAAAGGAGAAGTCAGATAGGCGGTCGCTTCATGTAAAATCCAGCTGCAACCGATTAGACTTGAAGCCGACTCCAAGATAGTTGGGAAAAGAATAGGCAGATTGAGGGTCGTTGGTAGCCGATGGATGCGAGCTGCACAGAACAGGTCATTGTGGCGACACTTGGGGAGGCTAATGCCCAGCAGTGGACATCTTTCGGCTGAAAAGATGATAATGATGTTTTTTTCATTCGATGAACATTAAAAAATAAAATTAGCTAAACCCTTACAGTCGCGTCATCATGACAACATCTTTTTACCACGGTAACTACAATTCGTCATGGCATTTGAGTCGATTTTACTGCCAAGCCGCGCCAATAGATGTTTCACATCAAAATAGAAAATGAGACGTAAGATGTAGTTCTAATTTTCACCACGCGCATTTGGCTCCATTTACAAATTCGCGCTATTTTCATATTAGAAACGTCAAAGATTGTAGCCACTTACCGGCTGATATCTGTAAACAAAAGTTTGTTTCATTACCTATTGTACTGTTTTCTCGCAAATGTGTTGAAAAACGTTGTATGACACACGTGCGGAAATTGAACTAGTAATTATGGTAAGCCGTCGACTTCATCTCGGGCTTACATTGGCCTACTCGTTTGTGAAAACCAACTTAACGCACTAGTATCGTAAATAACAATTTTTAAACAAAAAAAAATACTAATTCGTAATATGAAATTATCGACATGTCAAGTTTGGTTTCAAACATGACTTCAACTCTACGGTAGTCTCGTTAACATTTTTACTAAAGTTCATATATATAGAGCCACACGGGCCACCGGCGGCTCCGGTCCGCCGGTGGCCCGTGTTGCTCTATGGACATATCGCATATCAAGTGCATGTAAATTTTGCTGATTAGACGTATATTTTCGTAATGCAAAAGAAAAATATGTTGATCTTTATGAACATAAAAACGAGGTGTTGCGAGACTCGGTGCCGTCATAAAAGCGATGTGAGGAAAATACTCGATTCATGACATGTCGTCTTATGTTGAATGATGGTTGAATCGAATGAAAAATCAAAATGTATTATGAGTAGGATTTTGAATTTCAATAAGAACATGACTAAGTATTAAAAAAAATACATAATATGTAATTTTTCCATATTATGGAAGGTTATTAAGTTCTGCCAAAGCCAGAAACATAATGTAAGTGACTACAATATTTTATTACCGTTCCTGTCAGCTCCCGTAAGGCCCGAAAGGGCCGCGGGCGGCACGCGTTCTTTCAACGTCTATGACTACATAACGAAACGTCATATTCCTGTGGACATTTTAACACACTAGGAGCGCGATAGTATCGTACTTTTACAAACATTTTCATAGAAAATACTGTTTTAAAAATAAAAAATAAAGTTTTTATTTGCATGTTTATGTTTGTCAATGGCGGACGACAATTTGTTAATATTGTGTGTTTTAATTAGTTTCGTGTTTGTTTATGTGATATGTTGAGTTTATATATTCATTACTATGTTGTTATTACGTCATTATAACATCATTCTTGAGAAATATTTTGACGAATTATTACGTTATGACATTTCTTGTCAAGGTCAACCGATTTTGTTTACATTGTTATTGTGAGGGTGAATGATGTGACTTTTTGTGTGTTTGAACACAGTTTGAAGGTATTTATTTATTCTTAGGTAGTTATTACATAGTATTAGAAAAAAAAACGCATCACAAAACGCAACGCAAACGCAGTAAAGTAATTTGAAAAAGCCGTTACTTGGTTTGGTTTTCGTGATATGAAGTTTGAGAATGAATAACAGGAAAATATTATATCGGACTCTACAAAAAAACACTGTTATTAAACTACTTGTATATTCATAGTGTAACATGCAAAATTTCGTGTAAATTGATGCAGTGGTTTTATCAGAAATGAACCTAATACGTGAACAAATACTATTCCCGCCAAATCGTGGATAACAGCATTTGATTAGAATTCAACTCTCGTAACACAAGTATTGTTTACACATTATTATAAGGTCTGTTTATTCAAGAACCCAAAAAAAAAAACTTCAAGTGCCTCGCACCAATAGAAGCGTCAGCGAACCGTTTTATGTAAACAAAGTCGTAAACATGCCAATGGCGCGAAAAGCGCGCGGGAGATAACGGATGTGGCCGTTTCGCGCGCGGGGGAGCTTACGGGTTAAATTAATAGACAACAATATTAAATAAAATAGTTTTGCAAAATTTAGTGTTCGCGACTGTACCAAAACATAATGTATGTAGAAGTTTAACATACTTCTACATAGTAAAGCAGGTCGAAATTATCATGGCTGGAGACGACTATTTGTTGACACTAAAATCAACTTCAAAAACGTAAGCGTTCCGCGGTAATCAGGTGAGGATTGTAGCGAGAAAGGCTCACCACGCAATCCTCACCAAGACACCTTTATTTCTCTGGAATCCCTTAATGACTATTTTCGAGATTTGGCATAGAGTTACGACTATTTTTTGGAATTGAAACCAAGTCAATGCTCCCAGCCGTTTGCTTGCACTGAGGTGAGGATTGTGTGGAGACCTTCACCACACAATCCTCACCAACATATGGCTATAACTTCGGAATCATAATGCGACTATTTTTTTAACCTTGGTGACTATTTATTGACTATTTTTCTGCGTACTCAAAATTGATTTTCATTAAGTTTTCAAAGGTGAGGATTGTGTGGTGAAGGACACATATAATACTAGCGTACAGATGCCTCATCCCACACAAAGACCTCGGGTTTTCGACTTGCACAAGCAACTTTTGTTCTTCGTTCGGTTACCAAAAACGGCCGTTTCTGACACTTTTGCCTACTACTTTGGATACGAAACATTCTGAGACCTGTTTTAACAACGTAATAATACTTTATCCTCTTTGTAACAAACGTGGCATTAGATTCTTTAATATTTATTTTCTAGGCTATGCTACGATTTTTTATTCAATGAGGACGCCACTTAGCCAGTAGTAGACCCTTAAGTCCTTGTGGCTGCTTGACGGAGCCCTATAGAATACTTTGAGGTGTTATGTTGAATTGGTATTTGTGTACCTGTACATGATATCTTATTAAACGTCTCTGGGGTGGTAGGCGAAAATAAACAACGACTTTATTTTTAATTCCATTTATCAAGGTACATGTACCTACTTACCTACAGTTGTACCGCATAATACGACAACAATATCTACATTGATTGAACAATAAAATGTTAGCCATGTAAAAATTACAATTTATAGTATTTGATGAACAAAAAGACATATATTGATTATGTACACAAGAACCAATCCGAAATATAACCGACAATCAGGTTTTTAGGAAACCTTTGTTTGCACATAATTCAACAACAATGTCTACAATGTTTTTGATTAATACAATTATTATATTATAATAACACCGTCTAGGTACATATATGAATTTTAAATCTATTTTATTTGAATGGCACAAGTACAACTTTTGATTAAAGATACGAAATATAATTACATGGTATGACATAGGTATGTGATTAGTAACTACTACAACATAGCAACGTTAGTTGGAAATAATTAAGTAAAATATATTATTTAAAATAGCATAAACCTCTTCGTTTGCCATGTAACAACATGGCAAACGGAGAGTTTGGTCTTATTTAAAACAAAAAAAATAAAAAGTTGGTATTCAAAATTTGCACATTAGTTTATTTATAATAGCCTCACCAACAATTGTTAACACTAAAGAAAAAAACTGGTGTCACAATTTCTTACAGGTAAACACCACATAATGCTAAAGTGTACAACATTACAATGTTCTTAACCTAGCCTAACAGTAGGACTTAATTATACAACAAAATGTGAAATAATAAATATCTTTAAGTACAGTATTGTGAGCAGTGGTGGCCCAGTGGTATTGGGCGCGACTTACAAGTTGTAGGTCGTGAGTTCAAACCCAGGCAGGAGCTTTACTTTGTGAAAATTATTTCATCACCCCTGCTTTCAAAACGGTGATGGAAAACATCGTGAGGAAACCGGCATGTCCTAGAACCAAAAATTCGAAGACATAGACATCCACCAATCCGCATTGGGCCCGCGTGGTGGATTACCGCCCACACCCTCTCATAGAGAGGAGGCCTGTGCCCCAGCAGTGGTGACATTAAAAGTCTGATGATGATGATGATGAAAAGGCCCGTTACATTTTAATATGCGTCAATCTGCGGATCTGAATCCGCATGCACGTCCACATTGTCGCTGTAACCATTGACAAGCGTGCATTGCCGGAGAATGACCGAATTGGCACCGAGAACGGTTCTACGTGGTGGAGGGTAGAAAGGGAGTGATTGGAGCACGGGGGCATCAATCCTGTTGCGCAAGATTTTAATTAAGAAACAGGAATCAATTATTTTTCTACGTTTCTCAAGAGAGTACACCTTAAAATACATTCGCAGAAACGGAAGCATTCAGGTAAGTCGCTAACGAAGACAATAAATAACATTGGACCGATATGAGAGCCCTGAGGAACACCTGATGTGATGGCACATATACTAGATTGGAAGCCATTAACCGCGACAAAGAAACGGTTCTGTAAGTAAGATTTCAACGAAGCTAATAAACCACCCGTAAAGTAATTCCATATGCCATTAACTTTTCCAAAATGGTATCGTGGGTAGAAAGCTTTGCTAAAATCTGTATAACTTCAACCTGTTTAACGTCAACCTGTTTGCCGCAGTCAATAGCCTCCACCAAAGATTCGGTGAAAGTCACTAAATTATGATGAAAATTTCGATTTTTTGGAAGTCGGTTGTACTTTTCGGAAAAAAGTTTTTATATAGGTGCCTAATTAAATGTTTGCTGCCTATCATCTACTACACACTTGTCTAAGGGAAAGGACAACAATTTGATTATAAACGCAAGTAGATAACAACAGTTTCTCGATAGTAAACTGCAAAAAGAATGAGCGAATTACGACACAGGAAAGTAACAACTAGACATCAATGGCAATCATGTTTATTCGCTGTCTCCACAATGCATGCGAATCTTACTCAACATCTACCAGAAAATTATTAAAAATTAATAAAAACTAATTATCACAGATATAACGTTAAATAAAATAGCTCATAGGTCCGAATGGTGGGGACGGCAGTTGTGGTCGCCTGTGCGGTGGTGCGTTAGCAAGCCAATTACAATACTATTATTACACACATTGCGTGGATATTACATTAATAAATAACTTATATTTTTGTTTAAGTGCATCAGACGTGCACGTCATATATCTACATCACAGATAATATAATACTAGCGTACAGATGCCTCATCCCATACAAAGAAACGGTACCGCCGTAACTACGAGTTTTCGACTGGCACAAGCAACTAACGTTCCTCGTTCGGGCCCGTCCTCTACACCTCGCTAGATGGTGTTAGCAGCGACTGCTTGCAAGTTGAATGAATTTACTTAGTCTTACCAATAATTTCTCACACGTTGAGGAATTATTTTATAGTATTTCTGGCACTTCATAACAGTTTTACTGTATCAAAATGTATCACTATAGTCGTACAAAACGTATGGAAGCGAATGGATAAAATCTAAAACTTTAAACAGCGCCATCTATTGGTACAAGAAATAAAGATTTCTAAGGATTCGTTCCAATTAACATATAAATAAATAAGAAAATACAGTTTTACGCCATCTATTGATATTTATTTGAACTAAATTTTCTTTGTTCGAGATGAGACCCCGTGCCTACATATACAAATTAGAAATAACAGTACCTTTACAAAATTAAACTAGTTTAGAACTTAAAATTATAAATAATTAAATGATTTTTAAAATGGTGAAGGTTTCATAAAAATATGCTTTATAGTTTTTGCGTGATTCTCAATTTTTATCCACGTTAAACATAACTTTACAAATTAATTACAATAGGTTATAAGAATATAATTTCAAATATTTACCTAACAAATTACGAAGGAAATTGTCTAGAAGAAATAAAACTAGAAGTTTAGACGTGATGTTCAATTAAAAATCATTAAAAGTCGTATAACTGCGCCTCCTCTCTGTGAGAGGATGTGGGCCGTAATCCACCACGCGGGACCAGTGTCGGTAGGTGAATGTCACATGTCGAATCGAATTCGCAATCGAATTTTAATCGAATTTTTGGTTCTAGGACATGCCGGTATCCTCACGATGTTTTCCTTAACCAACTTAAACCAACCAAATTAAATACTAGGCTGGCAACCAGCCTAAAATTATACGGCTATCATATAAACGATCAGCTTATGAAAGAAGTTTTGGTCAGCTCCAAAAAGTACTTTTGTTAGAAAATAATGTGAATTGAATATTCTAAACTTTGCCTAGGCATGACAAATGTTCAGCTGACTATTTTATAACGACGGTCATAAGTAAGATAAGCCGATGAAACCGGGGCAGCTGTTTCTGTCTGCAGGGTTGAAGTAATGGTTCCCGGATTAAATAATCCTGCTGTATATATAATTTTGTATTAGGACTATTTATTTTGCAAACCTAAAATCAAGCTGACGAAACATCTACTTATTTCTGATAATCCTTAATTCAGTTGCTGACCAGATATCGCTGGTGATTTATTATACGGATGGCAAAAAGAAATTGCGCAGTCAAAATAACTTTCTTGCTGATCGAATATTTAAAATACTTACCATTTAATTACTTTCAATATTATAACTTGAATAGGTGAGGACATACCCCCAACTTTGCCGCATGAGTGCCGATTTTGTGAAAGAAACTCGCTGCACGTAAATACACTGCATTGCGAGTTAAACGCGTTATAAGAATGTGTTTTCCAGTAAGGGGCCATCCATGAATTACATCATACATGAAGGCGAGGTGAGGTAGACGAAGTGTGACACTGTGTGGCACAAGGGGTGGGAGGAGTCATAATTTTCGTGACGTCACATTTCAAAATCCACATCTAAGTATTAAATTTAAACATGAAAAACTTAGAAATATTTCCATTTCTATTTGTATGACCTTAAATTAAGGTGTGTCACGCGCCCACCGTCTATGAGCCCTTTAACAAGATAATGCCGATGCACGTACAGAATGATTTTATTGTTTCTATTTCATTTGGTAATTTAAAATTTATTGATATATAATTGCAAAATATGTGACGTCACACAAGTGAGGGGGATGTCTCACAAATTAATGTGACCAGACAAGACCATGAGTGGTCAAGATATCAAGAATTCATGTGACGTAATTTATGGAAGGCTCCTAGGTTTTTCAAAAAAATCTCAATGAAGAATTCGCACTATTAACGTTTTCGGTCGATCTTGTATATGAATATGTGCTTTTAAATGCTCTTTTTAAGGTTTTCACAAAGACTAAAACATCGCTGACATACATCATATTTGTAAGGTTTTTCACCAGCTTGCGTACGAATGTGTCTTTTTAAAGATTCCTAACGAAGCTGACAAGTATCATACATCTAAGGTTTTTGACCTGTATGTATACGGATATGATTTAATAAAATCCTTTCTGTAAGAAAACTAGCGACACATAAGTGACATTTGAAAGGGTTTTTATAAGTATGAATACGACTATGTACTGTTAAACAAAATTGTCGATAGAAAGCAACTTTACAAATTTCACACTTGAAAGGTTTTTCACCAGTGTGCCAAAGAAGGTGAATTTTTAAAGAACTCGACTGAGTAAAACATCGCTGACATAAATGACATTTGTAAGGTTTTTCACCAGTATGTATACGAATGTGTTTTTTTAAGGCTTCCTTATCACTAAAACAATGCTGACAAGTATCACACTTGAAAGGTCTTTGACCTGTATGTATACGATTATGATTTAATAAACTGTTCTTTACATTAAAACTAGCGAAACATATTTCACATTTGAAAGGCTTTTCATCAGTGTGTATACGAAAATGTTGTTGTAAATGGCCATTTTGATAAAAACTGCGCAGACAAATAATACATTTGAAAGGTTTTTCTTTGGAACATAGCCTTTGATGACTATTTTTTTTAATTTTATTTTTTATTTTTTTACTATTTTTCTGGCTTTTTTTTTTATCCAAAGGCTTTTTGGATTTCGCAACAGGTTTGGACGTACAGTTTTGAGATTGGGTAACTATCGTGTCGGAATGATCAGTTTTCTTATGCTCTTCTGTAATTTTATCTTCTAGTTTTTTTCTCCATAGAAACCACAAAGGCTTTTGTGGTTTCGCACCGGGCTCCTCTGTGACAATGGCGATGAGGTACGGTTCTGAAATGTAGGCATAAGATGTACGTAGTTCAATGATTTTTAATTTTCAGGCGGGCGAAGCCGCCAGCTAGTGTTAAATGGTAATAGTAGTGCAAACGAATTGCGACAGCTATTCAAAGCTAAAAGGTAGCTTCGGAAATAGCTGACTTCTTAGCTATGAATGGTACGACTTGGCATTTCATACCTCCCCAGGCTCCAAACCTTGGAGGATTGTGGGAGGCTGGTGTCAAGTCCACGAAGCACCATTCGAAATGAATTATAGTCACCAGCACATTGACATTTGAAGAAATGACAACTGTGCTGGCTCAACTCAGCCTTAACTCGAGCCCGATCTCTCAGCTTTCTAACAATTCAGAGGCCTCATGTCCTTTGACGCCGGGGTACTTTTTCGTGGGTGCACCTCTGGTAACTGTACCTGATGCAAATTATGAAAATTCACCCATTAGTAATCTAAATCGTCAACTTTACGCAAAAAATGCTTCAAAATTTCTGGCGTAGGTGGTCCCTGGAGTACTTAACTCAATTGCAGTATCGATATAAATGGACAGATTGTAAGCCTGAACCTGAGATTGGAGATGTGGTTCTGGTGAGGGAGGATGGTCTGCCACCTGCTAGATGGCTATACGAGGTTATTACAGATAAACATCCAGGTTTGGACATCATTACTTGCGTTGTAACCATATGGTGTAAAAATAATGAGATAACTGTATCTAAGTTAATTATTTTACCTAGTTACTGTTTACCAAATTATTGATGAATTTTATACATTGTTTCATTTACACAATATACACCGTTTGGGAATTTACTTGAATGATCTTGTTTTTGTTTTACTACTGTTAATTTTTATGCACTTATGGCATGAACTTGTATCGTAGATATAAGGCCCTAGGTTTATGTTATAATGGATAGCCAAACAACCAATTATTAATTTTAGTTTATATTGTCATGTTAAGGTTGATGGACATCCATGGTGGGCGGAATGCCTAATCTGTTTAAATAATAAAATTACTACATACAAATTTTATACGAAAAACACATTTGTCATTAGCTTTGTCATGGCGTTGTGCCGTGACGACACCATTGTACTCGTACAACGCGGTGTTAAAATTTTCCTGCAAAACATGAGCTCCACGGTACTTCATATAATAAATTGCTACTCTGGAAACTTATTTCTACACGAGATATTTTTGGGACGTTGTACAAAGTTACGCAAATCTATTAGTTGTTTAAACATCTCTTAAAATTACTGATCAAAATACGAATTTAGGGGGGGAAACGGAGGCCAATGATACTGAACACGAACAGTATTTACAGATCTGAACTATTTTCACTAACACAAATTATTAACACTAGGTACCTACATTTTCGTTCACTTTCTTGTATCAACATTTCAAGGCCGTGAACATCTTGTTCGATGCACTTTATTGCAAGCTGTCTAGAATTATTACTTAGTTTAATGAATCACTGAATGCATAATACATTCGATAACACAAAAAGACGATTTTTCCACTTAGCATACACAGGTCTGCCTAGTTCTATATGATAGCACTTAGAATTATTCAGTACTAGCACTTCGTCCGCGACTTCGTACGCGTGGATTTCACACTCACAAATAACGTGGCTTTCTATTGGTAAAAGAATTTTCAATATCGGTTCAGTAGATCCAGAGATTACCCCCTAAAACCTCACAAACTTTACCACTTTATAATATTAGTATGGAAGTATAGATTTAACAGAAATTCATGTAGATCTAGGGTTTAGTAAAGAACAACGCTAGCAATCCCACACAGAACTGTTCTGTTGTATCAGCAATCAGTCTTCTACACTTTAAGCAGAAGTGTTATGAGACAGAGACAATTGGCAGTAGGAGTGTGCTTTCCAGAGAGAGCAACTAGTCAAAGGTGTAGTATATTGTGTTTATGCTACTCAAGAGAGTACAGACAGGATGTCTTTTGTGTCAAGTGGTTTTTCGTAAGTGCGTGTTAAACCAGTCGGCCTGTTCGCTTAACTAATAATAAACTAACTAATACTTACTTTGCATGTCACTGGCTCTTCGTTTATCTGTCATTATTTCTTGTTCTTGTTCTTTTTCCACTCCCGTTTTAATCTTTATTAGAGGCAGTCCATATTTTAATTGTGACTGTTGTGCTGTGGTGGTGTGTTGTTGTGTTGCGATCTGTTGTTTTGTGTTGTGCTCTGTAAGTAAACAAAAACAGTAAACCGTTAATTGTTCATACATGCGCAGGATAACTGGGAAAACGGACAAATAAATATAAAAATTGAAATAATTTTTCAAGTCTGTCACTAGTTTCTGAAATATCCAGCTGTGTCAGAGAAACGGTCGATGAAGCAACACCATAAGGATTGCATTTATCTATTCTGGTATAAAATTAAAAACATGTATTGAGTGCCGATGCAACTATTATACTTTTTAACCGACTTTCGAAAAAGGAGGAGGTTCTATGTTCGAATGTATGTCCGCCGATTTCTCCGTCAGTTATAGACCGATTTTCAAAATTCTTTTTTTATCCGAAAGAATATACCTACTCCCGAAGTGGTCCCATATGAATTTTATCGAAATTGCTTCAGCGCTTTTTATGCCTTATGCTATGCCGTTTTGGTGTGTGTTTGTGTGGTGTTTAAATTCCACGTTCCATGTTATTGGGGTTTTTATTTCTGGAGTATAACAACTAAAAAGTGAAAAATAAAAAACTTTTTTACAACAAATACAACTGACTTCAAAAAAAAAAAAAGTTTTTCAAATTCACAATCAGTTGCAAGACTATTATTAATGTGTTCTGTGATGAAGCTGGCGTTTATTGAGGATGGAGCCGTTGCTCTAGTCTCAATTTCAATAAGTTTAAAACAGCAGGCCTCTTGAGCCTTGTAATTTTGTTTGGCTGCAAAAGCATTTTCACAAAAAGATTTGGGTGGGGAAGAAGACATTCTTTATTCCATTTCCCTTTCTGAGGGCATTTCTAAGAGTGGATCTTTGTGTTGCGGACGAACCAGGAGGCTCCACAATGACTCTTAAGTATGTTATTTTGAGCTCTATTGAGATTAAATTGTCTCTGAAGACTACTGCTCGCCTCCTGAGCGTTGCTGCTACAAGATAGATAAGCCGTATCATCAGCAATGACTCTAAGTATGTTACTCTGAGCTCTCTGAACTCGATCAATGTTTGATTTGCTTGCTGTTGCCCATTTGAATGATTTGACGTACATTTAGATCCCATAAGTCCTAATATGGGCTTTAGGATGGAATTATACACAAGCAGCTTGTTATTCAAAGACAGAGCCGATTGTTGGCCTAGTATCCATAATAGGTTCTTGGATCGGTTTAATTCATCCCTTTATTATATAGTATTTTTTTCTGTATTTACCACATTGATGGGCAAAACATGGCCAGGATTGGGCGTTTCGCCTTAATTCATCCCTTTTCTCGCTTATGTGATCCTTATAAGTAAGACGCTGATCGCTGAAGTGAAATCACAGGTATTTAACACGGTTGGTCTGAGGGAGTATCTCATTGCCATGTATGACACGTGGACCACTTCCTCTTCTGAGTGTGAATGTGATATTGTGGAATTTAGCAGCACTGGCTTTTATTCTCCACCTATGTAGCCAGTCGTTCGTATCATTAAGTTGTCTCTGAAGACGACTGCTCGCCTCCTGAGCGTTGTTGTATCATCAGCAAATGTGGTAACAGATATCATCTGTTCTCTGTAAATATTATATAGCACAGGGTCGAGAACCAAATAAATTTAATAACTTTACTTTCGGAAGTCGGTGTTTCTGGTTTTATTTCTTCCTTTTTTGACACCGACTTTCGAAATTAAAGTTATTTTGCAGGTTTTAGAAGTTATACTTCTTTAGGCGCGTTATGAAAAAAACATGAGAGTGAAATTTTAAGATGCGCGCGCATCACTGTCACACAAAATTCTCAGGTTGAAGTTAGCTAAAACCGAAATACACCCTGAAGTTAGCTGTGGGTTGTGGTTCATGAAGAATGATTGTTTTTCTTTTGTGAACTTTGTGACAGTTTGGTTTTTTATCTTGTTACGCCAAAGAAGTGTAACTTCCTACGTGCGTACATAAGTACCTACACACACACATTTTTTTTTTGGAAGTTTGTCCTATTTTTTTTCTGAGAATATTTTCCATAGTAATGTATATTTTTTTGTACACCATCAGAACGTAGAGGTTTCAACGAACAAAAAGCGCACCAACTTTTTAAAAAGCAACTTTTTTGACGTGAGATTTTTAGATTGAAAATAAGGTTACTTTTTCAATATATCAAAATAAGGGGAAAAAAAAATATTTTGAATCGAAAAAATTAGAGCGTATTTGGGACATAAGAAGGTGTTTTCACCAAATTTCGTGAAAATATTTTATTTTAGTAAGAGAAAAAGAAAACCAAAATGTCGTTTATTTTGATTTTTCGCAGACATTTTTAGGTTATGTGAAAAAAGTGTAAATACAAAAGTTGTAGATTGGTTTGATTAATTCTAATTGTAGATCTTTTAATTAACTACAACTTTGCCATTTACATTTTTTCGATAGGAGTTGTAGTTTGCCCGGAAATCGCGATAAACCGTTTTTCACCCTCAAAAGTTTACCTCCTTAATATATATAATTGTTAGGTTTTGTTATTTAATCTGAATATTAATTGTTTATATTTGACTATTTATTGCAATCGACTAATTGTGCTGGCAGCACCGAAACGTTGAATTTGTGATTGTCTGTGGAAAGTTGTCGGTGTAGCGTTATGGCGGGCAACGGCTTGAAGAAAGGCCTTGTTCCCTTGGCGCTCGTCGAGATCGGTCACACAATTGGTCTATTGCCTTATTGGTGTACAGTTAGCATAATTTTATATTAAAGCTAGTAGAAGTAATAGCTCTATAATATTGTATTATTGATAAAGCTGTAAATATAATATTCTATACTGGAGTGAGCGGTTTTATTACAGTTCAGAAGTGGTAAGTACACGCCTATTTATAAGTGCTTGAATTTCGCTTTAGAATCATGGTTACGATTCTATTAGATTACACTAACAAAATGTTGTGTTATAACTACGTTTCATATGAATTTAGGTTTTATGGTTCTTTCTACGGGGTTTATGGGTGAAGATTTTGATTATTTTAGAGCTGATGGTTTCAAAGATATTGTCAAAATACCCTGCAAAACTTTTCGCAACGTTTATTGCTTGTTTTTTTACAAAGAAATCGTGAGGGTAGAACGAAATGATCTTTTAAAAATTTAGGTTTTTAACCGACAAAAAAAAAAATGGATGGATCCTTCTACAGCGTTTATTAAAGGGGGTGAAAATTTTGCTTATATTTGAGCTCAGACGCACCGTTTCAGAGATATTGTCAAAATACCCTGCAAAACTTTTCGTGACTTTTATTGTGTGTGTTTTGTTTTAAACCCTTTTTATTATTTCTGTTTTATGAACTTCGCACCATGCCACGCGATGAAGGGACTAGCTCGTGGCGCTTATCGATGCCGACGAGGGGTCAATCGCACCATACAACTGAAGCCAGATCGATAGCAACTAACGACGGCAGTGCGAGGCCAAGCAGTAACAGGCGCCCTCGGATTCGAAGTCGGCATACAGCTCAAGCCAGATCAAGAGCTCGTAGCGGAGGCAATGCGAGGCAAAGCGGTCTCAGGCGTCTCCGAAGTCGAAGTTGCAGTCTTCGCCGGCACCCTACGTCGTTGAGTCTACGCGAGAAGGAGGAGCTGGGACGAGAACGAGAGCGTCTCAGAGTCATGGAAAGCGGGGTGAGCAGTGCACTTAGTCGTTTATCGTCAAAGCGCCGTTTTCGTCCACATTCTCGTGAATCGTCTGTACATCGTGAAAACTTTAAGAAATTAAGTCGTCACGTTTAGGCGCCTACGACTTCTGATGATTGTAAAATTGAACATCACGTCTAAACGACTAGTTTTATTTCTTTGAAAAAATATGTTACTCTAGACAATTTTATTCGTAATTTGATATGTGAATATTTGAAATTGTAGTGTTTTATCATAGTGTAATTAATTTGTAAAGTTATGTCTAACGCGGATAAAAAAAAAAAAATTTGAATCACGCAAAAAAAAAAAAAAAACATTAAGCGTATGTTTATGAAACTTTCACCATATTGAACATAATTTAATTATTTATCTTTTAGTATTTTAGTTTCAATGTAGGCGAAAGCATAGCTGATTCTCGGTTTAAATCCAGGAATGATTCAGATAAAACAAATGTGCCAGCAACTAAAATCAATGATTCCTCAGTTTTTAACTGCTTCAATTAGGTATTTTCTGTTACTGATAGTTTCCCCTTGCACTAGATTTGAAAGGTTTCTAACTTACTTATTTTTAATGCATTTCAAAAGTTCTTTCTGTTTGCGATTTCAGTTTGTTTCTTTTGATACAAATACCTAATAAAATAAATTAGAGTCAACTACCTAAATGTAAGGAAAAGGAACATACTTTCTCTAGATACCCAAAGCCCCTCATAACGTGTACAAAGTGTATTTAAAGTTGGTCATAGTGCTAAAGAATGTTTTTCTACTTCACAAATTAGGTCAACAAATTAGGTTAAGGACTAATTCCATAACTGATATTCAGTTTAGTGAAGCACAATATTCAATGGTTATGCTGTTAAGTAGGTAGTGCTAATTGGTGGCTTACACTCAAGTATAGGTGATTCCAAGTTGAATAGATACATGGTCTTAATCTACTTTCTATCACAATCATGGACGTAGAAATGTTAAGTCTTTTACATTGGTGATAAACAGCTATTATTAATTATAGTTCAAATGAGGGATGTCAGTAAGACATATAATCATACTAGCTGCGTCCCGCGGTTTCACTCGCGTAGACCGTGATAAAAGTTGCCTATGTGTTAATCCAGGTATAAGCTATCTACTTACCAAATTTCATTCAAATCGGTCTAGCCGTTAGCGCGTGAAGAAGTAACAAACACGCACACTCACAAACTTTCGCCTTTATAATATTAGTGTGATAGGATTTATGTAAATAATAATTGAATAAATTAAGATGTCAAAGAGCCATTTAAGTAGTAATTTAAATTATAGCAACATTACTTTTTTTCATTTCTTTTTCAATCTAATCGAATATTTTTAAAATTTTATTATAAACTAGCGACCCGCCCCGGCTTCGCACGGTTGCAATTTTGTTTATTTGATTTCCCATAATTTTCTTTGATACAGACCTTGTCCTGACAAACACGAACAAAGAAAAAGAATGATCAAATTTGTTGCAGTCGTTCGGAAGTTATGCGCGTACATACATTTCGGCGATTTATTTTTATTTATATATATTTGCGGGGATCGGCATAATAATTATGCTTTTTCACATTAGAGCTGTACTGGCTTTGCATCAGCTTGTTGTTTCTCCTGTTACGTTAAACAGTATCAGATGATAAGGCATCTTTGGATTTAATCTTACAAATAAGTTTCAAATACATATGTACAAAGCTTGTAGTGTCAGAATTTTGTATTTTCTGAAATATGGTACCGAAAAGGGCATCAAGCATGCGTTGAATGCTGTCGCTAGCCCACAATCGAAAGAGTAAGTAGAACGGTACAACTGGACTATTCCAAGTTCTTAGATAGCTCAGAATCTCGGGGACGACAAAAGGTTGGGGATACCAAAGTTGGCAAAATTCAATGAGGTAACTATACCGTCCAGAAGATGACGCGAAACCCCAGCGGAGGTAACGTTCGGTACTCACATGAATAGTAAAAATGATCCACGTTTGAATGACATATGAAAAGCTACTATAGAGACGCGACTAATCTTGTTACCATTCGCGAGCAGATAAAAGGATAGTTATGATAGTAATAGACATCCAGCTCGTAAGTAGGAAAATTAGTAAAGATTACAAAAACTACATTTAAAAAAGAAAAAACTATGGGCCTATGTAGGGTCTTAGCGGGTAGTTGCGTCGCTCGGAAATGATAGACAGAAGTTAGCCGCGATTCCCGGATTAAGGAGCTCGAAAAACAAAAGAATCTTACCATGGGTTCATGTAGCTGCTTTAGATTTTTAATGAGAGTAGTAGTAATTGTGAATGTACTGATGATAAATTTGATGATTGTAAAGAAAATTAGAACAAATAAGTAGATAAAATATTCAAGTTATTGGTTGTATAATGTCAATTTCCTGTTTATTGAATTAATTGTTTGAAGTTTATTAAGGTTGCGTGATTTCTGAGTTTGTTATAACAAACTAAAAGAAAATGGAGAAGAGATTGTAAACTGTTAAGTTGTTTGTTGTTGTTTTGAGTGATAATGAGTTGACCGGTGGGAATGAATTGTGGGAATGACTTGTGGGCATGACTTGCGGGCATGACTTGTGGGCATGACTTGTGGGAATGACTTGTGGGCTGGAGACTTATGGGGTGACTGGCGCTTAGGGAACTCCATGCAAATGTTGGAGGACTCCAAAAGTTGGAGACTTATGGGGTGACTGGTGCTTAGGGAACTCCATGCAAATGTTGGAGAACTCCAAAAGTTGGAGACTTATGGGGTGACTGGCGCTTAGGGAACTCCATGCAAATGTTGGAGGACTCCAAAAGTTGGAGACTTATGGGGTGACTGGTGCTTAGGGAACTCCATGCAAATGTTGGAGAACTCCAAAAGTTGGAGACTTATGGGGTGACTGGCGCTTAGGGAACTCCATGCAAATGTTGGAGAACTCCAAAAGTTGGAGACATATGGGGTGACTGGCGCTTAGGGAACTCCATGCAAATGTTGGAGGACTCCAAAAGTTGGAGACATATGGGGTGACTGGTGCTTAGGGAACTCCATGCAAATGTTGGAGGACTCCAAAAGTTGGAGACTTATGGGGTGACTGGTGCTTAGGGAACTCCATGCAAATGTTGGAGAACTCCAAAAGTTGGAGACTTATGGGGTGACTGGCGCTTAGGGAACTCCATGCAAATGTTGGAGGACTCCAAAAGTTGGAGACTTATGGGGTGACTGGCGCTTAGGGAACTCCATGCAAATGTTGGAGAACTCCAAAAGTTGGAGACTTATGGGATGACTGAAGCTTAGGGAACTCCATGCAAATGTTGGAGGACTGCAAAAGTTGGAGACTTATGGGTGACTGAAGCTTAGGGAACTCCATGTAAATGTTGGAGGACTCCAAAAGTTGGAGACGTATGGGAACATCAGAGTAGTTTGGGTAGCTCCAAAAATTGCACAACTTCAGTAACTTCAGGAGATAATGGGTAACTCCAAAAGTTGGGGACTTTAAATTATAAAAAAAAGAGATGTATTAAGCCTTTATAATTGATTGATTTGTAATTGACTTCACTATTTGTATTTACACTAGTGTATATATTTTGAAATATGTGTATTGAGCCGAGTGTTAGGTTTTAGTCTTTACTTGACACCGTATATGAGGACATACACGTTGTCAGGATGGACGAGTGTTAGGTTTTGTTATTTAATCTGAATATTAATTGTTTATATTTGACTATTTATTGCAATCGACTAATTGTGCTGGCAGCACCGAAACGTTGAATTTGTGATTGTCTGTGGAAAGTTGTCGGTGTAGCGTTATGGCGGGCAACGGCTTGAAGAAAGGCCTTGTTCCCTTGGCGCTCGTCGAGATCGGTCACACAATTGGTCTATTGCCTTATTGGTGTACAGTTAGCATAATTTTATATTAAAGCTAGTAGAAGTAATAGCTCTATAATATTGTATTATTGATAAAGCTGTAAATATAATATTCTATACTGGAGTGAGCGGTTTTATTACATAATAATATTAATAATATAATAATTTATTCAATAAGAAGTTTGTACATGGCATACAGAGTTGTCTTATATACTTAATTGTTTTAAAGAAAAAACCAGTACAACAATTTATATAAAATGGGACATAGGACTCCCTTTCCTAAACTAGGCAGAAAACCTGTCTGTATCTTAGGAAAGAGTATCCATAATTCCATAAATCAGTGTTATCTTACCCTTCCTGACAATGATATCTTCTATCTATGTCTTTATAAATATATTTCTTCTGTGCGTGTGTAACTGTGTATGTCACTGAACTCGTCCTTAACGGCTGGACTGATTTTAATGAAATTTTTTGTGTGTCTTCAGGTGGATTCGAGAATGGTTTAGATTGTCAATTCTGTCCAATTTAAATTGTCTTCTGTGCGTGTGTATGTCACTGAACTCCTCCTAAACGGCTGGACCGATTTTAATGAAATTTTTGTGTGTCTTCAGGTGGATTGGAGAATGGTTTAGATTTACAATTCAGTCCAATTTAAATTATCTTCTGTGCGTGTGTATGTCACTGAACTCGTCCTAAACGGTTGGACCGATTTTAATGAAAAAATTTGCGTGTCTTCAGGTGGATTCGAGAATGGTTTAGATTTACAATTCGGTCCAATTTATATTATCTTCTGTGCGTGTGTATGTCACTAAACTCCTCCTAAGCGGCTGGACTGATTTTAATGATTTTTTTTGTGTGTCTTCAGGTGGATTCCAGAATGGTTTAGATTTACAATTCGGTACAAATTAAATTGTTTACTTAATTAATTTTTTTTTTTATACATTGTTGTTGATTTTGGAATGATTTACATTGGATCCGGCCTGTGCTACGATCGCAGTATCGCATATTCAACAATATTCTATTTTAATTCCAGGCTATCTTCATCTCGAAGCTCTCTTGCTCGCAAATATCAGCAGAAACATTACTCTATTAGAACCAAATTATCGTCTGATTCGACGTCACGAACACCATGTATCTCCAATGGAACCACACACTCAAACAAACACAGGGCACACCACAAATCACGGGGTTCATTTAGGGCTATTCATAAATAGACATCTGCTTCATCGCCTGTTACCTCCCATAGGTAGGACCTTCTTATGTTTCGGTTAGGGTTAGGTAGGTTTCGATCGACTCTTCAAATGTTTCTTTGAATAATAAACTTTCCTAGCGTTTGCGCTTCTATTCGTAGGGGCGTCGCTCATGTGGCATTTGTATACAAAGCCTATAGACGGCGTGTGAGCACCACGCTTTAACAGGCAGTTGATATTATTTGAAGTGTGGATCGAATGTTAAGATTAGAAGAAAGTAGTATATTTCGATTGTTTGGTGTGAGTTCTAGCTCGCCCGTCGTAGTGGACTCACGTATAACATTGTATTCATAATAAAGTACAGTTCGCTATCCCACTGTGTTTGCCTTCGCACACTCCACAATCAAATCATAGCACACTTGCACATACCACCCTCGCTACCAGCGAGTGAGACAGCTCCCCAAAGCTACAGCAGCACCCCTGGAGTCCTTTTTTTTTTGTTCAGGCTCTACAAGTAATTATACATATAAAAATTAATCCCTATTTCCTTTCACATCACACGTGAACGGTTACACCGATTTCGCTAATTCTTTTTTTTTGTTGTGTTTGTTATTGTCAGGAGGAGGTTCATAGGAAAGAAAAATAAGGAAGTTGCGCGGAAAATTAGAAAATTTCAGAAAACTTAACGACTATTTCAACTTCGCACGTTTGACAGTTCATAGGTAAGACAAGACAACGTCTGCCGGGTCAGCTAGTAATATTATATAAAACAAAGTCGGGTTAGTTACTCCATTTATAATTAAAGAACGGCTGGACCGATTTTAAAGATCTTTGATTTGTTGGATTTGTCTCCGCTCCGAATAGCAGAATAACTAATACAAACTCGGAAAAATTCAAGAAAAAAAAATGAAGAAAACTCATTTTCTCATACATTTTGTATGGAACGAAAAGTTATTTCAAAGAGGAAGAAGACGATTTCGTGGTCGACAATGCTTGGATTGTTCCGTATTCGCCACTACTTACCAAATCAATCAAAGCAAGTGGACTTCCGGAATTAAAGTTATTTTTTAATTTTTAGTGTAAGTATTATTTTCTTTTTTTGAAGTCAGTTGTTTTCTTTGTAAAAACGTTTTTTTTATTTTTCACATTTTAGTTGTTATACCCCAGAACTAAAAACCACAATAAGATGGAACGTGGAATTTAAACATACTCGTAATTGGAGAAAACCAAAACGTCATCTTCGTATACGTATTTTTCGTTTTTGTTTAGTTTTTCAAAAAGCGTTGAAGCAATTTCGGTAAAATTTATATGGTCCCATATAAATTTGGGGAGTATATTCTTTCGGATAAAAAAATAATTTTAAAAATCGGGTTACTATTGACGGAGAAATCGGCGGACATACGAGTACATAAAAAAAAAACATACATACAGTCGAACATGGAACCTCTTCCTTTTTCGTAGTCGGTTAAAAAAGAAGTAGCAAATTGTTGCAGACATATTCAGCCCATTGTAGCAATTTGATTTAGTCGGCTTAACAGAAGCGAGCGAAGAAAAGCCTCCGAGAAAAATGGTAAAAAGTAAAAAAAAAAATCACTTTTTACCATTTTCAAAGGATTCGGCCCTGGCCTAGTAGGTAAGCGCGCGCGTCGGCATGTCAAAGAAAGTGAAAATGCATGCATCTCGTTCTTTTAGATATTTTTACACTTGCGAAAGAGTTACCATATTTTGGCATTTCTCAACCAATCATTGAGAAATGCTGAATATACAATCGGTCGTGCATTTAAATAACCCTAATTCATTACGGTTAAATTCCCTGAAATTAGCTATTATTAAAATGCATTGATATTATTTATGTGTGTTTTACGGATTTATGAGTGAACTACAAATTCGGTAGTGCATTTAATTAAGTTGGCGCTATAAGGGTTGGTCCATGGTTGGGTGACCATCTTTAGCGTTTCTCCAAGACTCTTCCGTGCCTCGTAAAGCACGTTAAGCCGTTGGTCCCGGCTGTCAATCGTGGATCTTTGACAGTCGTTACGGATCGTCAGAACCTCGAGTCTGGCAACCAGTCTTACCAAGGGGTTATCGTATTACCCAGTAAATGGGTTGTGGAGGTCAGATTGGCGGTTGCTCCATGTAAAATACTGGTATTTAGCTGCATTCGGTTAGACTGGAAGCTGACCCCAAGACAGTTGGGAAAAGGCTAGGCAGATTGATTTATAGCTTTGTGTTAAGGCTGAAATTACCTTGAATGAAAGATTGTATTAACTCGTTACGACGCGGTGGTTCTGATTTAAGTTATGTTAAAGATTTTTCCGCGAAAAATTACAAACATAGAACAATTAAAAATAGGTTTAATGACAGAAATCGATGCTTTCGGGTTTTCGTTTATTCTTTTACACTCTGTTAACATAATATCTAGCCATTATGTATAATCACTATTTAATCACATTGAATGTATCGTTCACATATACAAGGTTTTTATTTGCATTCATAGATTTTGAAAAAAATCAAAGTTCAGCAATAATATGGTCAATGTACACAGATATTTTTTGGGTGCCACTAGACGGCGGCACCAGCTCATTCGTGCGCGTTGCTAAACCGCATGCCTCGCCTAAAGTTGTGCGAGTAAGCGAGAAGCGCGGTAATTATTGATATGAACAGACTTTGTGCTGTTAGTAGGGTTATTGTCAAAATACCACGAATGTAGTCTATACATCCAATTGTGGTGTGTGTATTAATTTAATCTATACAAATAAATAAAAATGATGTGTCTGATTGAAATGTCAAAATAACAGCTTTTTAAAAAATGCATAAGAGAAAAGAAAAAAATATTTTTAAATTTGTTATTTGAAAAGAATTAGGATTCTGCGTAAACAAAATTAAAAACCCGATATTGCCATTGGTGCGGTTTTACGAATTTCGAGGCGAACGAAGAAGAAAAAGAGAATAAAGAATAAATTCTGTTTGGAAAATTTCATTCTCCGTTTGGTATTTGCGCCAAAATTACGCTAAATCTATGTATATATTAATACGTGAAGCAAAAGCTTTCCATCTCTTTTTACGAAAATCACGCGGACGGAGGCGTATGAAATTTGGCACAGTTATAGGTTATATGGAGGAGTGCAGAAACCTAATATTTTTATATAATTACTGAAATAAACGAATGAACAAAACATTACACACACTACCATTGTTTTGACACGTATTTGTGTATTATTTCTTTTATGATTCACAGTCAGGTTATTTCATGTCATTTTAGAGTAGGCGTGATGTTTTAAAATATTCTACGGATATTATGATGTGATGTAAAGTGCTCCTCAAGACGAATCAATCGAGCCTCAACTCGGTGGGCTTATGTTTTTTTTATCACAGAGATGCTGTGATCACTTTCCAGCTTCATTATCAGACCCTAGATATCGTCTAGGTGTAAAGCGCTCCTTAAGACGAATCAATCGACCCCAAACTCGGTAGGGTTATGTTGTTTGATCACAGAGATGCCACGGCCACCTTCCAGCTTCATCATCAGACCGCTTCATCGTCTAGGTGTAAAGTGTTCTTCCAGACGAATCAACCGAGACCAAACTCGATGGGGTTCTGTTGTTTTATCACAGAGATGCTGTGGCCACCTCCCAGCTTTATCGTCAGACCCTGGATATCATCTAGGTGTAAAGTGCTCCTCAAGATGAATCAATCGAACCCAAACTGGGTGGGGTTATGTTGTTTCATCACATAGATGCCGTGGCCACCTTCCAGCTTCATTCTCAGACTCTAGATATCGTCTAGGTGTAAAGTGCTCCTCAAGACGAATCAATCGACCCCAAACTCGGTGGGGTTATGTTGTTTTATCACAGAGATGCCGTGGTCACCTCCCAGCTTCATCATCAGACCCTGGATATCATCTAAGTGTAAAGTGCTCCTCAAGTCGAATCAATCAAGCGCAAACTCGGTGGGGTTCTGTTGTTTCATCACAGAGATGCCGTGGCCAACTTCCAGCTTCACCATCAGACCCTGGATATTGTCTAGGTGTAAAGTGCTCCTCAAGACAAATCAATCGAGCCCAGACTCGATGGGTTTATCTTGTTTAGTTCAGAAGTTCCTATGGTCCTCTGCCGTCTCCATCATCAGACCAGCTCCGTGGTATCATATCATTGTATTGTCACCGAAAATACATAAGTACATCAAATTGAAGTCCAATCGGAAACCGGGAAGTGGGTCTACTTTGAGTTGCAAGATTCCACCCGAACAAACATAGTTATTATATACATACGAGTACATACTCGTACATTGCAAGTTAAATAAAAGCTTGTAAAATACGAAACTTTCGAAACTCATAAATTTCAAATTTCATTTTTAAGGTTCCGTATCCGAAGGTTCCAAACGGAGCCCTATTACTGTCACTCACGTGTCCGTCTGTCCGTCGCCTGACACGCAGGGTTTACAGCCAAACAGTTGGAGCTGATGACCAAAAGCCATACCAATAATCAAAAATTCATTTCGTAAGGAACCCTAAATGTGCGATGTCCGATGTCCGACACGCACTTAGCCCGGTTTGTTTTTACTATTTTGCTTACATACTATGCATCCGATAACACCAAACAGACACGATTTTTCCACTTTGCATACACAGGTCTGCCTAGTACCATATGATAGCACTCAGAATTTTTCAGTATTTAACAGTAATTACATATAGAGCTAGAGTTATATAAGTAAAGAAGAACAACGCTAGCATTCACATAACTGTTCTGTTGTATCAGCAATCAGTTTTCAACACTTTAAGCAGAAGTGTTATGATACAAATGGCAGTAGGTGTGTGCTCTCCAGAGAGAGCAACTAGTCAGAGGTGTAGTATATTGTGTTTATGCTACTCTGCCCTAAGAGGGTACAGACAGGATGTCTTTTGTTTCAAGTGGTTTTTCGTAAGTGCGTGTTGTCAAACCAGTCGGCCTGTTCGCCTAACTAATAATAAACTAACTAATACTTACGTTGCGTGTCACTGGCTCTTCGTTTATCTATTAGTATTTCTTGTGCTTGTTCTTTTTCCACTCCCGTTTTAATCTTCATTAGAGGCAGTCCATCTTTTAACTGTGACTGTTGTGCTGTGGTCTTGTGTTGTTCTATTGCGTTCTGTTGAATTGTGTTATGCTCTGTAAGTAAGCAAAAACAGTAAATAGTTAATTGTTTATCGGGCCACGGCCGACTCGCGCTGTTTCAACCTCATTATTAAATAACGAAAGGTCATATTCCTGTGGAAATTTTTACACACTCGGAGCATGATAGTATAGTACTTTTACAAACATTTCCATAGAGAAATATTGTTTTGAAAAATTAAAAAAAAATGTTTTTAGTTGCATGTTTACGTTTGTCAATGGCGGACAAAAGTTTGTAAATATTGGGTGTTTTAAATAGTTTCGTGTTTGTTTATGTGATATGTTGAGTTTATATATTCATTATTACGTCGTTTTAGCATCGTTCTAGATATATATTTTGAAGAATTATTATGTTATGACATTTCTTGTCAAGGTCAACCGGTTTTGTTTACATTGTTATTGTGAGGGTGAATGATGTGACTTTCTTGTGTGTTATTACACAGTTTGAAGGTATGTATTTATTCTGAGGTAGTTATTACATAGTATTAGAAAAAAACGCATCACAAAACGCAACGCAAACGCAGTAACGCAATTTGAAAAAGTCGTTACTTTGTTCGATTTTCGTGATATGAAGTTTGAGAATGAATAATAGAAAAATATTATATCGAACTCTACAAAAAAAAAAACACTGTTATTAAACTACTTGTATATTCGTAGTGTAACATGCAAAATTTTGTGTAAATTGATACAGTGGTTTTATCAGAAATGAACCTAATACGTGAACAAATACCAAATCGTTGATAACAGTATTTGATTAGGATTCAACTCTCGTAACAAAAGTATTGTTTACATTTCTTTTTGTCAGAGATACGGTCGATGAAGCAACACCATAAGGATTGCTTTTATCTATTCTGGTATAATATTAAAAACATGTATTGAGTGCCGATGCAACTATTTTACTTTTTCAAATTCACAATCAGTTGCAAGACTATTATTAATGTGTTCTGTGATGAAGCTGGCGTTTATTGAGGATGGAGCCGTTGCTCTAGTCTCAATTTCAATAAGTTTAAAACAGCAGGCCTCTTGAGCCTTCTAATTTTGTTTGGCTGCAAAAGCTTTTCACAAGGAGATTTGGGTGGGGAAGAAGACATTCTTTATATTTCCTAAGTGGCATTCCATTCCCCATTCTGAGGGCATTTCTAAGAGTGGATGTGATCTCTGTGTTGCGCACGAACCAGGGGGCTCCAGCAATGACTCTAAGTATGTTACTCTGAGCTCTCTGAACTCGATCAATGTTTGATTTGCTTGCTGTTGCCCATTTGAATGATTTGATGTACATTTGGATCCCATAAGTCCTAATGGGCTTTAGGATGGAATTATACACAATCAGCTGGTTATTCAAAGACAGAGCCGATTGTTGGCCTAGTATCCATAATAGGTTCTTGGATCGGAAAGGGAAATGCCAATTTGCTATAGAGGTTTTGGCCAAGTGACGCCCATGAAAGAAACCAATTATAGGCATAAGGGTTGACATCATAGATAAAGGAACAACCACTATTTTTTACATAGAACTCGGTTGGACGTTTATAAATCATATATACAAATTCGAGGTTAGTAAAAAATCTATTTATAGTTTACTGATTTTTTATCCGTTCTCATTGAAATAAATGACAAGCACTGATTGAAACCTTGCCCAGCCCAAGAACCACACAATAGTCATCACGTAGACACAACAACCGGCTCAACTTCACAATAAGGGATCCCGAGTAGACTCTTCAATTTTTTGTTGTGCAAAGTACTTGTTATCTTGAGTAATTTCACGAAGTTTCAAGTTTAGGAAATAAATACTTTCGGAGATAAAAAATATCAAACTTTGATAAAATAACCTCAAATTTCGCACTATTTTATCACTTTTGACGTAACTTTGACAGGTAGGGTTGCTAATTTAGGGAGTTTTAATAATGCGTTTTGATTTTGCAAATTATAAGTTGACGCGTAGTTTGTTTTTTTTGTTTAAATTTGCTTTAGATTTAGTTATTTTATTTGAGTTTAATAATTTCTCAGTGATTTCTGTTTTTTTGGTGACCAACTACGAAAATTTTGATTTATTGACAATCTAAAGTTATTATTTTTTATTCTGATGGTATCTGCTACAGGTGAAACGAAACGCAAAATTTATTTGGCGCCGTTATATGATTTGTTAGTGTCATGTTATTCAATGTCTGTACTCGCGTTTGAGAGCATTTGCCATCGCGCTTGAGAACTTAGGATGCAAGAGCGAGCGAAGCGAGCTCGGGACTTAGGGCACCCCGACTCGGACAGGTTAGGTTAGAAGGGGATGGCGGGGTCAAGAGAGCGAGCGAAGCGAGCGAACAGACCCCGCCATCCCCTTCGTGGTTATTTTTTTATAAACCACTCAGAAGTAGGAGCCCCGCGAAGCGGGGCTCCGGCGACACGTGGCTCTATCGACATGCAAACCTAAAACATTATAATAAAATAAAAAATGCCTTTGCTCTTCGACGAATGACCTTGACCTTCGGCTTTTCGGGTGTTAATCTTGACCTTGAAGATGCCATTGATCGTATTATTGCTTGGAAATAGTCTAGAAATAGTCCGCGATTGACGCTAAATGAAAGTTCTTCCCAAAAACATAACCTCAAAATTAGATTTTTAAAAATTCATAAAAAAAAAACTATGCATTTCCTAAACTTTTCCCCCACGGGGGAGGGGTCTACCCCCCTCCCCCTCCCTCCCCCCCCTCCCAAATATATACATATATATATACCCTTATTCCGAAGTCCTTCCCAACAACCTACTGTCCGGTATCCATTGGCAAGCCGGGGTCGTCGTGGGAGGCGGGTACAGAATCCAATGTAAAGCCAAGGTCGTCATCGGGAGCGGTTAGAGGGTCCATAATCGTAATCGTCGGCAAATCAAATAGAAAAACGCAGTAGAAAAAAAAAAACACAAGTTTCAAGAGCAAAGCACCAAACAAAATGTGAAATCTCAATGTCAATCAGTTTTCAATTACGAATATTATTGACGTACGTAGGGATACCGCCGATGCGAGATCTATTTATCGAAAAATCGATATTATAAAAAAATACTGTAAACGAAATCGGTTTTAGTTTATTTTTATTGTTGGGGCTGCTGAAGATTGTAAAAACTATCTTTCCATTGTATAGATTGAAATCTCATACATACGAGTATTGTTTAATTACATAAAACCTTTATGTGAGCACTATGTACCTACAATAAAGCTACCATTTACTGACTTCGTCTTTCATTGACTTGAATGTGCCCTGGCGACTGAGAGTATGTCACGCTCACTAAAATGTCTCACTGGTGGTGGCGTGTGTGTTGAATCATTAAGTTCCCTTCAAAATAAGTTTTTAGTTCAATATTTTTCTCTAAGGAAATAAGAAAAGCGAAACAACAAAATAATAAAAAAAAGATTATCAAAAAATCGATTTTTGGTAACCGGTGTATCGGATTTTTTCAGTAAAAGGTGCCATCTCTATTGAATGACAGGATTGACTAGTAACCGGAAATGTTAGATAAGGCAATAAACGATTGAGTGTCTTGATTAAATTGGCTTTTAATGCCAGAGTTTTCATTTCAAACAAGTAATAGCAATATTTTAGTAACTAAATGGGTATTTTTTTGTATTTACCACATTGATGGGCAAAACATGGCCAGGATTGGGCGTTTCGCCTTAATTCATCCCTTATCTCGCTTATGTGATCCTTATAAGTAAGACGCTGATCGCTGAAGTGAAATCACAGGTATTTAACACGGTTGGTCTGAGGGAGTATCTCATTGCCATGTATGACACGTGGACCACTTCCTCTTCTGAGTGTGAATGTGATATTGTGGAATTTAGCAGCACTGGCTTTTATTCTCCACCTATGTAGCCAGTCGTTCGTATCATTAAGTTGTCTCTGAAGACGACTGCTCGCCTCCTGAGAGTTGTTGTATCATCAGCAAATGTGTCAACACATATTATCGTAGTTTTCCGTAAATATTATATAGCACAGGGTCGAGAACCAATCCCTGTGGTACTCCGGCCAGGCATTCGTAGAATGGTGATCTAGCATCACCATGCTTTACTTGATAGTATCTATCTGACAGATAAGATGATATTGTGGGAAATATTGAAAGAGGGGCAAGTATTTTTTTTCCTTGCACAATAGACCTCTGTGCCAGACTCTGTCGAAAGCCTTTTGGACGTCCAGAAAAGCGGCTGAGATATGTTCTTTCTTTGCCAGAGATTGACGTATTGTGTTATACACATTTGTTCGACCATGGAATGGCTTTTTCGGAAGACAAACTGATGACAGGGAATTAAATCAGCGACTTGCAAGCATGAGTTGAGCCGACATAAGAATATTCTCTTCTAGAGTTTGAACAGGACAGGTGTCAGACTTATTGGTCGATAGGTAGATATGTCACAACCTGGTTTTCCTGGTTTCAAAATCATAATGACTTGCGATATTTTCCATGGTGTTAAAATAACGCCAATAATTCCATGTTATTGGGGTTATCCATTCGGCCATAACTTTCTTATTTAGTTTTAGTTCTGGGGTACTATGGCGATTGTATACACAAGGTCATGATGACTTGCGATATTCTCCATGGTGCGGGAAAGTGATTTAGTCTGAAAGTGCTGCTGAACAGGTTTGTTAGAAAAACGATACAGTTTTTTGGCAATTCCTTCAGAACATTTGGTGTGATAAGGTCAAATCCATCTTAAATAATGTGTCTGGCAGCATTTTGTGATTATACTACTCAAGAGAGTTCAGACAGGATGTCTTTTGTTTCAAGTGGTTTTTGGTAAGTGCGTGCTGTCAAACCAGTCGGCCTGTTTGCTTAACTAATAATAAACTAACTAACCCCACCACCGTATCTCTACCTTGACGTCGTAGTGGGGCTTACGCGCCCCAATGAACCCTAGATCTGTGCCGGTAGATTTAATTTTGGAGCAACATGCCTGGTGAGCGGCCAGACTAAGAGAGATACAATCCACCGGGCAGTTTTGTGGCGAACTGTCGGGCAGTAGCGACCCCACGGATCTCTCTCTTGCCTTTATTGGCTGGCTTGAGTAGAGATTCGCAAGAGCAATCGATCTCATGAGCTACCTAATACTCGCCGTCCGCAGGCCCGGGTATCTCATAACATATTACCTCCTTATTGCTACGTAACATTACGTGCTAGCGGCCGTTTTTAGGGGCCCATTTATTGAGTGTGTAAGTCACCCCTTGCCTATTTTATCGATGTATTTTAGTAACATTGTTCAGGTAGGGGCCATAGCCTTTACATAGTTCTTGGTAACCAGTTCACTTTAGCCTCCCAAAAGCATAGCCCAATATCTGTTTTCCTTATCTTGCAATAGTTTTACGCCAACCGGGGATTGTACTTGGGGGCACTTGTATAGCGCGTACAGGGATAATCGTCGGTTGGTGCCTCTTTTTATAAAAAGCGTCTAAAGGGGCCTCTGCGAGTTGGCTTCGGCTCCTCGTACGCCTCCCAAAGGTCTTGGATCTCAGGGTCTCGAGAAATCTAAGAAACTAACAAATACTTACGTTGCGAGTCACTGGCTCTTTGATTCTCTGTCAATACTTCGTATGTTTCTTCCTCTTCCGTTTTAACATCCATTAAAGGCAGATGCAGGCCATTTTCTAAATATAAATCTTGCATGTCTGAATAGAACATAGCTAGATTTTCCAGTTCTTGCTCTGTAAGTAAACAAAAACAGTAAAGAGTTAATTGTCCATGCATGTGGCAGGTAACGGACCAACAAAAATAAAATTTTCGTGTTCTTCATAACAAACACATTCCCGTCTTGCCTACAAAATAACTAGTCCACTGTCTTTGGGAGTCCGCCATATTGTATTTAGAATGACGTCACTTAGCTAACCATGCATTGTCATCCGAACTAAACATGTACGCAAAATTTCAGCTTAATCAGAAACCGGGAAGTGGGTCAAATTTAACTTCTAACATTTGTTTACATAGTGTTACGAGCTGGGTATGTGATAAATTATTTTACACCGATTAATTAACTAAATAGGCTGAGTAGATACGTCTGCTCAGCTTGGCAACAGGCGATGTGACCCACTCGCAGCCCGTCGGGCCTATTTATACAGTCATGGAAGTTTCCAGAACATTGTCGAACTATCCCATAGTGGAATATTCTAGAAACATCTATGAACTTCTACACAGTACCACAATGGAATTTTCTCGAACGTAGTGGAAACTTCGACTACATTCTCGAAAGTTTCAGTGTAATACGGTCGACGTAACACTGCCACAGACACATCCCCCGCCTTAGACATGCTCGTCCCGAGCATCATTAGTCCATGGAGACCGACTGACGCGGTACTATGGGACTAATGATGCTCGGGACGAGCATGTCTAAGGCGGGGGCAGTGTTACGTCGACCGTATTACACTGGAAACTTCGACTACATTCTCGAACGTTCCAGTGTAATACGGTAGACGTAACACTGCCCCTCCTTAGGCATGCTCGTCCCGAGCATCATTAGTCCCGTAGTATCGTGCCAATCGGTCTACATGGACAATCTTAGGCGCAACTTGTGGACCGTTCTGTATTCGGTAGGTAACATCGTTGATCCTGGTCACAATTCGGCATAGCGCATCTCATTTTGCTTGCAATTTAGGAGTCTTCCCTTTGCTGCGCACTGGGTTATGCAACCACACCAGTGAACCCGCGTCAAAACTTCTATTGTTTGCCTATTATTGTACTTCTATTGTTTCTATTATCAGACATTTGTTGGCCGGATTGTCTGATATGCTCATATATACATCATTCAACTTATTACGCAAGTCATTCACATAATCGTTTACACTGCGTGGGGCATCAGGGACGGTTTCGGTGGTTAAATCTGCAGGCAACCGTAATTCTATTCCAAAGTTCGCGAAGGCTGGTGTCACAGTCGTACTTTCGTGAACTGCACTACGGTAGGACAGAAGAAATGGCTGTATGTGCTTGTCACAATCCCTTTGCCTGCTTTCCACAACTTTTGCCAGATATCTCTCCAGCGTTTGGTTGAAGCGTCCTACTATTCCATCAGATTGTGGATGGTAAGAAGTGGTTCTGGTCTTGTGAGTACCCATCAGTCGACAAGTCTCCTGGAATACTTGTGATTCAAAATTCCTGCCTTGGTCGCTGTGAATTTCCAAGGGTACTCCAAAACGACAGAAGACTTCCTGAACCAATTTATCTGCGACTGTTGTTGCTTATTGGTTGGGAATGGCGAAGACTTCTGGCCACTTTGTGAAGTAATGATAACCATGAAGTACTTGTTTCCGTTTTCACTTTCCGGAAATGGTCCTGCAACGTTACGCTAATCGTTCCCAGGGGGCTCCCACGTTGTATACTTTTAAAGCACCTCTGCTGCGTATGTCCCCCTGCGTACCCCCATATGTCCTCCTGAACATCCATCATGGTACTCGTAGAGCCGTAAAACATCTGGTACTTTGGCTTTGGGGACAACAATTTGAAGATGACAGTTGTTCCCTCGAGCGTTTTCCTATTTACGGCACTAAACTTCATCCTGGATAATCAAGCTGTTCCATTGTGCCCAATAACTCTTCGTGATGGAACTCAACGCCGCAACATCACTCCACTTCGGTTTAGGAGCACCAGCTTTAATCCAGTCGAAGATCGGTTTGAGGTCCGTGTCATTTTGCTGAGCAAGCTGTAGGATTTCTTTCTATTCATTGCTGACATCCATTCTTAGCATCCTTACTCCGCTCATTGCCGGGTCGGACCTATCGTCCGCATCGCGTGCGCACACTGTCACACAGTCATCCTTCTCGGAGGCCACGGCACTAGCAACACCATCCGCACTCGCACTCACTTCACTCTTCACTTGCTCCTGTTTCGCAAACTTGTCGGATTCCGCACTGACCTCGACGACATCACTTGCACTCACAGTTTCTGGAACCTTCGCCGCAGCCGTGCGCCATGACGCGTCAGTCGCGCTCCTCCACCGAACTGGCAGAGCCGCTTCCTTGCTGGGATTGATCTTCTCTCAGCGTGCTTCGCTTTGGACAGCGTGACCGAAGATGACCCCTTTCTCCACATGTGTAGCACCGAGGACTATACCCTTGCGGACGATCGCGTACAGGTGATGCCACAACCTCCCTGATACGATGTGTTCGATGGTCTTGCCTCACTGCCTCTACTTCCAAGGCATGGGCCAAGGCGTCCTTTAGTCTCTCATGATGCCCAAGTCTTACAGCGGCTCTAACCTCCAAGTCACGAATTCCGTCGACGAACACCTGTACCAGATTGCCATTGATGAGTGCAGGGGCGGACTGGTATGCTTTTCGAACCAACTTTTCAACTTCCAAGTCCCACTGCTGTAGGGTCTCGGCACTACGTTGAACATGATCCCTTAACTTAGCGCGAAATACATGCTCCAAGTGCGCGTCACCATATCTGGACTCTAAGGCTTCCAGCAGGTGCTCGTAGGTCACATCCTTGCCAAGAGCCTCAAGTATGGTTAGGCCCTGTTCTCGGAGGCCTAAGATTAGTGCGGTCATCGGTCGTAGCTTGTTCTTTGGTCCCTTCATAACGACCTCAAATTGAATTTTGTAGGCCGACCATGAAGATGTTCCATTGAATGGCGGCACCTTAAATCAGATAAGAGCAGTGGTGGCCCAGCGGTATTGGCCATGAATTACAAGTTGTAGGCCGAGAGTTCAAACCCAGGCAGGCGCTTTACTTTGTGTAAATTATTTCATCACCACTGCTCTCAAAACGGTGAATGAACACATCGTGAGGAAACCGGCATGTCCTAGAACCAAAAATTCGAAGACATGTGACTTCCACCATTCCGCATTGGGCCCGCGTAGTGGATTACGGCCCACACCCTCTCACAGAGAGGAGGCCTGTGCCCCAGCAGTAGGGACATTAAAAAGGCTGATGATGATTATGAACCTTAAATCCACGTGCCGATGGTACAGCAACCACTGAAGGCACAACCCCGTCTCCAGCCCTAAGTTCACCTAAAGCCTTCTTCAGCCCAGCAATCTGAACTTCAACTTCTGAGATACGATTCTCATGCTGGTGAACCTGCTCCTTCATCACCTTAAACTCTTTGCCAAGTGTTGAGTAAAGACCTTTGTCTTTAATGAGGAGCATCTGCTCTTCTTGGCGGCCGGCGGGCCTGCTTCTCTTTATTTGTTGAAGCTTCTCTTCCAACCAACGGGCCTGTTCCTGCAGCAGCGCCATTAGCGCAGACAAGTCTTGTACCGCTGGTGCTGAAGAAACTCCACATGGGCCAGCGACTGGCACTGTCGTAGGCTGAACACCACCCGGAGTCTGTATCGGGGAATTTTCGAAGCGCCTCTGATCCATGTCTTGCTGCAGTTGACTCCTTGTAAGAATACCGTCCGTGTCGTCCTTTGGTAATATTGGGATAATTTATCCTTCACTTCTGACACCAATTTGTTACGAGCTGGGTATGGGATAAATTAACCAAATATCCTTTATTAACTCAACAACCTATTTACACAAACACTAATTCGCTAATAATCACTATTCTCGTCGCTATCGCTTGTATTCGCATCCGCTCGCATCCGTAGTCGAAAACAGACTGACCCACTCTCCGGGAAATCGCTGCAACCTCGCAGGGGGCGCGGCAGACGATTAGGCATGGCCTCTTTTCGTGGGTTCTGTTGGCACCCGTGAATACGGGTGCTTCGTCGGGGTCCCATATAGGTGCGGAGGTTTTAGGGTTACTGCATACCAGAACCTACCAAACAGGCGATTAACCTCACCGCCAGGTGAGACCTCCAGTTCCCTGGAGGAGGCCCAGCGGATGACGACCAGCACAAGGCCGCCGGCTTACGGTGAGCCCACAGCATTCAGTGAGTGGCCCCCGTCCGCCCGGTTTCCAGAGCTAGCCGGTTGCCGTCCGGACTGCGGAGCCGTAGGTGTTTGTGTGGGCGGTATTGGGTGTGTAACACCGTCCATGTATACATTGTATGCGCGTAACAGGCCACGCATACAATGCGTGAGTACACATGAGTGTGGAGTCATGAGTGTATGGCTTATGTTACGCGACGTGCATATTAACTTAGAACACGTCGCGCACAGCGTATGTACTGTTGTAAAGTGTTCCTGTGCGAGTAGGTCGCGTGTAGGTGAGACGACTTACTCGGCGTCAATTGGCGGCTGGCTGCTGGCGGCGGTCTCACCCTGATTCAGGGTGAGGATGGCCACCATGCCCTCCAGCACGGTGGTGAGGGGGTCTTGGCCCCTCCGGATGGCTTTGATGAGGTCGAGCAGCCCGCCTGTTCAACTCGGTCTTCGTAACTGCGACAGCGGCGGCGCCCCTGGGCGCTTCTTGCTGCGTGCGGGCTGCTGCTGGTTTCTGGGGGGCTGCTACTGGTTTCTGGGGCCGCCGCTGTCGCAGCAGGCTCCCTCGGTGGTTGCTGGGCGGTGGTGAGCTGAGGCTTCCCTCCGCGGTTCTTCCTCCTTCTCCTCCTCTTCTTCGTAGGGGCCGCGTCTTGGCTAGTGGGCCCGTTAGCTGCCGCCATAAGGATGGCGCTGTGGGCCTCGTGGACATCCGTGGTGGTGGCCTGGGCCACGGCAGTGGCAGGCCGGGCAACTCTGCACGTCAGCGCCACCGTGCCCGCACGCCTGTTTGTGAGCTCCCTGCGAAATACAGGGCACTCACGGTGCGACGCGGGGTGTGGCCCGCCGCGGTTGGGGCACGATGCCGGCTCCGTACGGGGCTGGGGGCACTCGCGTGCGACGTGCCCAGCCCCGCATCGCACACACGGACGCCTCTCATCAGCAGCAGCGAGGTGACGTCGTAGATCCGCCTAATATCGGGCTGGTACTTTAGTACCGCGTGGTGTATGCAGCCTGGGCGTCCTTGGCGGGCCTTTATGCTCCGCACATACAGCGGCTCGAACCCCAGGCTGCGGAGCTCCTCTTCTATGGCTGCCGGGTCCGTGACTGCCGGCAGCCCGCGGATGGCTACTTTAAACCCTTTCTCCGCTGGCAGCGAATAGGAGAACCAGACTAGGCCGGTCTCCCTCTAGTCTCCAGGCTGCTCAATTACCGCTGGACCACCCGGTACTCCTCCTCGTTACCGGGGAGGAAGCGAATGCCGCCCTGATAAGGGCGGGCAGTCGGCGGGCGGCCCAGCAGGTCTCGCAAGGCCCTGAAGTGGACCTGCCAGTCCTCTCCACTACCAGCGGCGGATACCTGGGCTTCCTCCCTGCTGGTGGTGCTGGTGCTGGTGTTGGGCCCGCGGTGTTTCCGCCCTGTGTGGCGGCTGTCGGGGCGGAGTTTGTTGCGACGTTGGTGGAGTAGAGGTGCTCGCGACCGAGGCGAACGACGGCTGCTCAGCCCCGCTGCGCTCGCGCGGTGTGCGCCGAAGATGGCTCCGCTTCGCCTCCTCCTCTTCATCGGGACTCCTGGGCCTCCGTAATGGGCGAGTCGCGGGTGACCCGCGTTTCTTCCCGAACGTGGGCCCCAGGATAAACCGTGCAAGGGACTCCGCTTCCGTCTCACCCTCCGACGCCGACATTTCTGACCACTCGCTCTCGCGAGGAGAAAAACATGCCGACATCACGAGGGAGTCTTGGGCGGAGCCCCAGGGTGGCGACGGTGAGAGCGCGCCACTGCTAACCGCGACTACTTGCGGCGTAAACGGCGGCGGCGGGCGTCGTGACGGTTGCGGTGATGGAGCCGACGGGGGGGGGAGCGTCCGCTCGACGTCAAGCATCACGGGGCTAGCGAAACAGTAAGTTGCCTCCGCGACCGCAACAATGGGTTTTACCCCACTGGGCAGCGACGGAGCGGCTACCCCTGCGCACTCCCGCAAGCGCCAGTCAAAATCAGCACCTACGACAGCACACAGGGAGAACAAGCGAAGAGAGCGGACCGAGCGGAGGAGCAGCGTGCGGACACGACTGCTCAGCTTGGCAACTGGCCGATCCACTGACCCACTCGCAGCCCGCCGGGCCTATTTATACAGTCATGGAAGTTTCCAGAACATTTTCGAACTATCCAATAGTAGAATATTCTAGAAACACCTATGAACTTCTACACAGTACGACAATGAAATGTTCTCGAACGTAGTGGAAACTTTTAGAAACTTCGACTACATTCTCGAACGTTCCAGTGTAATACGGTCGACGTAACACTGCCCCTCCTTATACATGTTCGTCCCGAGCATCATTAGTCCATGTAGACTCACACCGACTGGCGCGATACTACGGAACTAATGATGCTCGGGACGAGCATGTATAAGGAGGAGGCAGTGTTACGTCGACCGTAGCACACTGGAAACTTCGACTACATTCTCGAACGTTCCAGTGTAATACGGTCGACGTAACAATAGTTTGTCAAAAGTGAAGCAATACATTTTCAAGACTATGTCATTAATAGTTTCTGAAATACCCAGCTGTGTCAGAGAAACGGACGATGAAGCAACACCATCAGGATTCCTTTTATCTATTTTGGTATGGAAACCTTAAATTATAATATATAACTTCCTAATAATATCGAAAACATGTTGAGTGCCAATATAAATTTTCAATCAGTTGCAAGACTGTTATCAATGTGTTCTGTGATGAAGTTGGCGTTTATTGATGATGGAACCATTGCTCTAGTCTCAATTTCAATAAGGTTAAAACAGCAGACCTCTTGAGCCTTCTAATTTTGCTTGGCTGCAAAAGTGTTTTCACAAGGAGATTTGGGTGGGGAAGTAGACGTTTTTAATATTTCCTTCTGTGGCATTCCATTTTCCATTCTGGGGGCATTTTTAAATGAGAGTAGATCTCTTTTTTGCGGGCGAACCAGGGGGCTCCACAATGACTCTTTAAGTATATTGTTTTGAGCTCTATTGAGATTAAGTTGTCTCTAAAGACTACTGCTCGCCTCCTGAGCGTTGCTGCTACAAGATAGATAAGCCGTATCATCAGTAAATGTGGCAACAGATATCAAGTATCTGACGGATAACTAAGATATCGTAGTTATCCGTAAATATTTTATAGCACAAGGTCGTGAACCAATCCCTGTGGTACTCCGGCCAGGCATTCGTCGAATGATGATCTAGCGTCACCATGCTTCACTTGACTTCACTGACAAATAAGACGATATTATGGAAAATATAGAATGGAGCTTGTTGGTCGATACGAAGACGTCTCACAACCTGGTATCAAGATCATGATGACTTGCGATATTTTCTATTGTGCGGGAAAGTGATTTAGTCTGAAGGTGCTGTTGAACAGGTTTTTTTAGAAAAACGAGACAATTTTTTTGGCAATTCCTTCAAAATATTTGGTGTGATAAGGTCAAATCCATCTTAAATAATGTGTCTAGCAGCATTTTGTAGCATATAGTGTTTATGCTACTATAATAATAAACTAACTAACCCCACCGCCGTATCTCTACCTTGACTTCGTAGTGGGGCTAACGCGCCCCAATGAACTCTAAATCTGTGCCCGTAGATTTAATTTTGCCGCAACATGCCTGGTGAGTGGCCAGACTAAGCGAGATACAATCCGCCGGGCAGTTTTAAGGCGATCTATCGGGCAGTAGCGACCCCACGGAGCCGATCTCCCGGGAAAACTTTTGTTTCTCATCTCCGGTTTGCGTTTATTGGCCGGCCGTAGTAAACACTGACGAGGAACAGAGCTACGACTTCCACCTCTCTTGCCTTTATTGGCTGGCTTGAGTAGAGATTCGCAAGAGCAATCGATCTCGTGAGAAGGGTGTATAATCCAATAAGATGCTGGGCGTGCAATCTCGACATTGATAGCGATCGCTGTCCTAACGATCGGTCGCTACGTCGGAAAAATAAATTGATTTTCTTGAAATATATACAGAGACCAGCAGATCAGTTGATCAGTTTTCATGAAAAATAGTGCTTGCAAGTTAAAATTTACGCAGTTTCTGTACATATTTCAAGAAAATCAATTAGTTTTCCGATGTAGCGACCGATTGTTAGGACATAGCGATCGCTATCAATGTCGAGACTGCAGGGCCCGGTAGGGATCTTGACCGTACTTCCGGGATTGTCCTGATAGCCGTGGTATACCTCTCCACTCCTTAAGCGCCTCATAATACTCGTATGTTGCCTCCTTGTTGCTACGTCACACACTACGTGCTAGCGGGCGTTTTCGGGGGCCCATTTATTGAGTGTGCAAGTCACCTTTTGCCTTTTTTATCGATGTATTTTAGTAACATTGTTCAGGTAGGGGCCTTAGTCTTTACATAGTTCTTGGTAACCAGTTCACTTTAGCCTCCCAAAAGCATAGCCCGATATCTTTGTTTTCCTTATCTTGCAAGTTTTACGCCACTTGGGGGCACTTGTATAGCGCGTACAGGGATAATCGTCGGTTGGTGCCTCTTTTCATAAAAAGCGTGTAAAGGCACCTCTGCTAGTTGGATTCGGCTCCTCGTACGTCTTACAAGGGCCTGGGATCTCAGGGTCTCGAAAAATCTAAGATACTAACAAATACTTACCTTGCGAGAAACTGGCTCTTCCATTCTCTGTTGGTACTTTTTGTGTTTCTTCCTCTTCCGTTTTAACCTCCATTAAAGGCAGATCCAGGCCATTTTTTAAATGTAAATCTTCCTTGTCTGAACAGTACACTATTAGTTTTTCCATTTCGTGCTCTGTAAGTAAACAACAACAGTGAAGAGTTAATTGTCCATACATGTGGCAGGAAACGGACCAACAAAAATAACATTTTCTATAGTTAAAAAAACTGAAAAAAAAACACACTTATTTTTTTTTCGTGTTCTTAGCAAACACATTCCCGTCTTGCCTACAAAATAACTAGTCCTCTGTCTTTGGGAGTCCGCCATATTGGATTTAGAATGACGTCACTTAGGTAACCATGCATTGTCATCCGAACTAAACATGTACACAAAATTTCAGCTTAATCAGAAACCGGGCAGTGGGTCAAATTTAACTTCTAAGATTTGTTTACATAGTGTTACGTGCTGGGTATGGGATAAATTATTCTACAGCGATTAATTAAACACTAATTCGCTAATAATCACTATTCTCGTCGCAATCGCTAGTATTCGCATCCGTAGTAGAAAACAGACTGACCCACTTGCAGCGCGTCCGGCCTATTTATACAGTCATGGAAGTTTCCAGAACATTGTCGAACTATCCTATAGTGGAATATTCTAGAAACATCTATGAACTTCTACACAGTACCACAATGGAATGTTCTCGAACGTAGTGGAAACTTCTGGAAACTTCGACTACATTCTCGAACGTTCCAGTGTAATACGGTCGACGTAACACTGCATCCTCCTTAGACATGCTCGTCCCGAAAATCATTAGTACATGTAGACCGACTGGCACGATACTACGGGACTAATGATGCTCGGGACGAGCATGTCTAAGGAGAGGGCAGTGTGGTCGACCGTATTACACTGGAAACTTCGACTACATTCTCGAACGTTGCAGTGTAATACGGTCGACGAAACAATAGTTTGTTAAAAGTGAAGCAATAAATTTTCAAGTCTATGTCATTAATAGTTTCTGAAATACCCAGCTGTGTCAGAGAAACGGACGATGAAGCAACACCATCAGGATTCCTTTTATCTATTTTGGTATGGAAACCTTAAATTACATAACTACCTAATAATATCGAAACATGTTGAGTGCCAATATAAATTTTTAATCAGTTGCAAGACTGTTATCAATGTGTTCTGTGATGAAGTTGGCGTTTATTGATGATGGAACCATTGCTCTAGTCTCAATTTCAATAAGGTTAAAACAGCAGGCCTCTTAAGCTTTCTAATTTTGCTTGGCTGCAAAAGCTCTTTCACAAGGAGATTTGGGTGGGGAAGTAGACGTTTTTTATATTTCCTTCTGTGGCATTCCATTTCCCATTCTGGGGCATTTCTAAGTAAGAGTGGATCTCTTTGTTGCGGGGGAACCAGGTGGCTCCACAATGACTCTTATGTATGTTATTTTAAGCTCTATTGAGATTAACTTGTCTCTGAAGACGACTGCTCGACGAGCGTTGCTGCTACAAGATAGATAAACCGTATCATCAGCAAATGTGGCAACAGATATCATCGTAGTTCTCTGTAAATATTTTATAGCACAGGGTCGGGAACTAATCCCTGTGGTACTCCAGTCAGGCTTTCGTCGAATGATGATCTAGCGTCACCATGCTTCACTTGACTTCACTGCCAAATAAGACGATATTATGGAAAATATAGCATATAGTGTTTATGCTACTATAATAATAAACTAACTAACCCCACCGCCGTATCTCTACCTTGACTTCGTAGTGGGGCTAACGCGCCCCAATGAACTCTAAATCTGTGCCCGTAGATTTAATTTTGCCGCAACATGCCTGGTGAGTGGCCAGACTAAGAGAGATACAATCCGCCGGGCAGTTTTAAGGGGAACTATCGGGCAGTAGCGACCCCACGGAGCCGATCTCCCGGAAAAACTTTTGTTTCTCATCTCCGGCTTGCGTTTATTGGCCGGCCGTAGTAAACACTGACGAGGAACAGAGCTACCACGACTTCCACCTCTCTTGCTTTTATTGGCTGGCTTGAATAGAGATTCGCTAGTGCAATCGATCTCGTGAGAAGGGTGTATAATCCAATAAGATGCTGGGCGTGCAATCTCGACATTGATAGCGATCGCTGTCCTAACGATCGGTCGCTACGTCGGAAAAATAATTGATTTTCTTGAAATATATACAGAGACCAGCAGATCAGTTGATCAGTTTTCATGAAAAATAGTGCTTGCAAGTTAAAATTTACGCAGTTTCTGTACATATTTCAAGAAAATCAATTAGTTTTCCGACGTAGCGACCGATTGTTAGGACATAGCGATCGCTATCAATGTCGAGACTGCAGGGCCCGGTAGGGATCTTGACCGTACTTCCGGGATTGTCCTGATAGCCGTGGTATACCTCTCCACTCCTTAAGCGCCTCATAATATGTTGCCTCCTTGTTGCTACTTCACACACTACGTGCTAGCGGGCGTTTTCGGGGGCCCATTTATTGAGTGTGCAAGTCACCTTTTGCCTTTTTTATCGATGTATTTTAGTAACATTGCTCAGGTAGGGGCCTTAGTCTTTACATAGTTCTTGGTAACCAGTTCACTTTAGCCTTCCAAAAGCATAGCCCGATATCTTTGTTTTCCTTATCTTGCAAGTTTTACGCCACTTGGGGGCAATTGTATAGCGCTTACAGGGATAATCGTCCGTTGGTGCCTCTTTTCATAAAAAGCGTGTAAAGGCACCTCTGCTAGTTGGCTTCGGCTCCTCGTACGCCTTACAAGGGCCTGGGATCTCAGGGTCTCGAAAAATCTAAGATACTAACAAATACTTACCTTGCGAGAAACTGGCTCTTCCATTCTCTGTTGGTACTTTTTGTGTTTCTTCCTCTTCCGTTTTAACCTCCATTAAAGGCAGATCCAGGCCATTTTTTAAATGTAAATCTTCCTTGTCTGAACAGTACACTATTAGTTTTTCCATTTCGTGCTCTGTAAGTAAACAACAACAGTGAAGAGTTAATTGTCCATACATGTGGCAGGAAACGGACCAACAAAAATAACATTTTGTATAGTTAAAAAAACTGAAAAAAAAAACACACTTATTTTTTTTTCGTGTTCTTAGCAAACACATTCCCGTCTTGCCTACAAAATAACTAGTCCACTGTCTTTGGGAGTCCGCCATATTGGATTTAGAATGACGTCACTTAGGTAACCATGCATTGTCATCCGAACTAAACATGTACACAAAATTTCAGCTTAATCAGAAACCGGGAAGTGGGTCAAATTTAACTTCTAAGATTTGTTTACAAAGTGTTACGAGCTGGGTATGGGATAAATTATTCTACAGCGATTAATTAAACACTAATTCGCTAATAATCACTATTCTCGTCGCAATCGCTAGTATTCGCATCCGTAGTAGAAAACAGACTGACCCACTCGCAGCGCGTCCGGCCTATTTATACAGTCATGGAAGTTTCCAGAACATTGTCGAACTATCCTATAGTGGAATATTCTAGAAACATCTATGAACTTCTACACAGTACCACAATGGAATGTTCTCGAACGTAGTGGAAACTTCTGGAAACTTCGACTACATTCTCGAACGTTCCAGTGTAATACGGTCGACGTAACACTGCATCCTCCTTAGACATGCTCGTCCCAAAAATCATTAGTACATGTAGACCGACTGGCACGATACTACGGGACTAATGATGCTCGGGACGAGCATGTCTAAGGAGAGGGCAGTGTTAGGTCGACCGTATTACACTGAAACTTCGACTACATTCTCGAACGTTGCAGTGTAATACGGTCGACGTAACAATAGTTAAAAGTGAAGCAATAAATTTTCAAGTCTATGTCATTAATAGTTTCTGAAATACCCAGCTGTGTCAGAGAAACGGACGATGAAGCAACACCATCAGGATTCCTTTTATCTATTTTGGTATGGAAACCTTAAATTATATAACTACCTAATAATATCGAAACATGTTGAGTGCCAATATAAATTTTCAATCAGTTGCAAGACTGTTATCAATGTGTTCTGTGATGAAGTTGGCGTTTATTGAGGATGGAACCATTGCTCTAGTCTCAATTTCAATAAGGTTAAAACAGCAGGCCTCTTAAGCTTTCTGATTTTGCTTAGCTGCAAAAGCACTTTCACAAGGAGATTTGGGTGGGGAAGTAGACGTTTTTTATATTTCCTTCTGTGGCATTCCATTTCCCATTCTGTGGCATTTCTAAGTGAGAGTGGATCTCTTTGTTGCGGGGGAACCAGGTGGCTCCACAATGACTCTTATGTATGTTATTTTGAGCTCTATTGAGATTAAGTTGTCTCTGAAGACGACTGCTCGACGAGCGTTGCTGCTACAAGATAGATAAACCGTATCATCAGCAAATGTGGCAACAGATATCATCGTAGTTCTCTGTAAATATTTTATAGCACAGGGTCGGGAACCAATCCCTGTGGTACTCCGGTCAGGCATTCGTCGAATGATGATCTAGCGTCACCATGCTTCACTTGACTTCACTGACAAATAAGACGATATTATGGAAAATATAGAATGGAGCTTGTTGGTCGATACGAAGACGTCTCACAACCTGGTATCAAGATCATGACTTGCGATATTTTCAATGGTGCGGGAAAGTGATTTAGTCTGAAGGTGCTGTTGAACAGGTTTTTTTAGAAAAACGAGACAGTTTTTTGGCAATTCCTTCAGAATATTTGGTGTGATAAGGTCAAACCCATCTTAAATAATGTGTCTAGCAGCATTTTGTAGCATATTGTGTTTATGCTACTGTAATAATAAACTAACTAACCCCACCGCCGTATCTCTATCTTGACTTCGTAGTGGAGCTAACGCGCCCCAATGAACTCTAAATCTGTGCCCGTATGTTTAATTTTGCCGCAACATGCCTGGTGAGTGACCAGACTAAGCGAGATACAATCCGCCGGGCAGTTTTAAGGCGAACTATCGGGCAGTAGCGACCCCACGGAGCCGATCTCCCGGGAAAACTTTTGTTTTTCATCTCCGGCTTGCGTTTATTGGCCGGCCGTAGTAAACACTGACGAGGAACAGAGCCACCACGACTTCTACCTCTCTTGCCTTTGTTAGCCGGCATGAGTAGAGTTTCGCAAGAGCAATCGATCTCGTGAGAAGGGTGTATAATCCAATAAGATGCTGGGCGTGCAATCTCGACATTGATAGCGATCGCTATGTCCTAACGATCGGTCGCTACGTCGGAAAAATAATTGATTTTCTTGAAATATATACAGAGACCAGCAGATCAGTTGATCAGTTTTCATGAAAAATAGTGCTTGCAAGTTAAAATTGACGCCGTCTCTGTACATATTTCAAGAAAATCAATTATTTTTCCGACGTAGCGACCGATTGTTAGGACATAGCGATCGCTATCAATGTCGAGACTGCAGGGCCCGGTAGGGATCTTGACCGTACTTCCGGGATTGTCCTGATAGCCGTGATATACCTCTCCACTCCTTAAGCGCCTCATAATATGTTGCCTCCTTGTTGCTACGTCACACACTACGTGCTAGCGGCCGTTTTCGGGGGCCCAATTATTGAGTGTGCAAGTCACCTTTTGCCTTTTTTATCGATGTATTTTAGTAACATTGTTCAGGCAGGGCCCTCAGTCTTTACATAGTTCTTGGTAACCAGTTCACTTTAGCCTCCCAAAAGCATAGCCCGATATCTTTGTTTTCCTTATCTTGCAATAGTTTTACGCCACTTGGGGCACTTGTATAGCGCGTATAGGGATAATCGTCGGTTGGTGCCTCTTTTCATAAAAAGCGTCTAAAGGCACCTCTGCGAGTTGGCTTCGGCTCCTCGTACGCCTTACAAGGGCCTGGGATCTCAGGGTCTCGAGAAATCTAAGATACTAACTAATACTTACCTTGCGAGAAACTGGCTCTTCCATTCTCTGTTAGTACTTTGTGTGTTTCTTCCTCTTCCGTTTTAACCTCCATTAAAGGCAGATCCAAGCCATTTTTTAAATGTAAATCTTCCTTGTCTGAACAGTACACTATTAGCTTTTCCATTTCGTGTTCTGTAAGTAAACAACAACAGTGAAGAGTTAATTGTCCATACATGTGGCAGGAAACGGACCAACAAAAATAACATTTTCTATAGTTAAAAAAAACTGAAAAAAGCACTTATTTTTTTTTCGTGTTCTTAACAAACACATTCCCGTCTTGCCTACAAAATAACTAGTCCACTGTCTTTGGGAGTCCGCCATATTGGATTTAGAATGACGTCACTTAGGTAACCATGCATTGTCATCCGAACTAAACATGTACACAAAATTTCAGCTTAATCAGAAACCGGGAAGTGGGTCAAATTTAACTTCTAAGATTTGTTTACATAGTGTTACGAGCTGGGTATGGGATAAATTATTCTACAGCGATTAATTAACCAAATATCCTTTATTAACTCAACAACTTAATTACACCAACACCAATTCGCTAATCATCACTATTCTCGTCGCAATCGCTAGTATTCGCATCCGTAGTAGAAAACAGACTGACCCACTCGCAGCCCGTCCGGCCTATTTATACAGTCATGGAAGTTTCCAGAACATTTTCGAACTATCCTATAGTGGAATATTCTAGAAACATCTATGAACTTCTACACAGTACCACAATGGAATGTTCTCGAACGTAGTGGAAACTTCGACTACATTCTCGAACGTTCCAGTATAATACGGTCGACGTAACACTGCATCCTGCTTAGACATGCTCGTCCCGAAAATCATTAGTACATTTAGACCGACTGGCACGATACTACGGGACTAATGATGCTCGGGACGAGCATGTCTAAGGAGAGGGCAGTGTTAGGTCGACCGTATTACACTGGAAACTTCGACTTCATTCTCGAACGTTGCAGTGTAATACGGTCGACGAAACAATAGTTTGTTAAAAGTGAAGCAATAAATTTTCAAGTCTATGTCATTAATAGTTTCTGAAATACCCAGCTGTGTCAGAGAAACGGACGATGAAGCAACACCATTAGGATTCCTTTTATCTATTTTGGCATGGAAACCTTAAATTATATAACTACCTAATAATATCGAAACATGTTGAGTGCCAATATAAATTTTCAATCAGTTGCAAGACTGTTATCAATGTGTTCTGTGATGAAGTTGGCGTTTATTGAGGATGGAACCATTGCTCTAGTCTCAATTTCAATAAGGTTAAAACAGCAGGCCTCTTAAGCTTTCTAATTTTGCTTAGCTGCAAAAGCACTTTCACAAGGAGATTTGGGTGGGGAATCGTTTTTTATATTTCCTTCTGTGGCATTCCATTTCCCATTCTGGGGCATTTCTAAGTGAGAGTGGATCTCTTTGTTGCGGGGGAACCAGGTGGCTCCACAATGACTCTTATGTATGTTATTTTGAGCTCTATTGAGATTAAGTTGTCTCTGAAGACGACTGCTCGACGAGCGTTGCTGCTACAAGATAGATAAACCGTATCATCAGCAAATGTGGCAACAGATATCATCGTAGTTCCCTGTAAATATTTTATAGCACAGGGTCGGGAACTAATCCCTGTGGTACTCCAGTCAGGCATTCGTCGAATGATGATCTAGCGTCACCATGCTTCACTTGACTTCACTGACAAATAAGACGATATTATGGAAAATATAGCATATAGTGTTTATGCTACTATAATAATAAACTAACTAACCCCACCGCCGTATCTCTACCTTGACTTCGTAGTGGGGCTAACGCGCCCCAATGAACTCTAAATCTGTGCCCGTAGATTTAATTTTGCCGCAACATGCCTGGTGAGTGGCCAGACTAAGCGAGATACAATCCGCCGGGCAGTTTTAAGGCGATCTATCGGGCAGTAGCGACCCCACGGAGCCGATCTCCCGGGAAAACTTTTGTTTCTCATCTCCGGTTTGCGTTTATTGGCCGGCCGTAGTAAACACTGACGAGGAACAGAGCTACGACTTCCACCTCTCTTGCCTTTATTGGCTGGCTTGAGTAGAGATTCGCAAGAGCAATCGATCTCGTGAGAAGGGTGTATAATCGAATAAGATGCTGGGCGTGCAATCTCGACATTGATAGCGATCGCTATGTCCTAACGATCGGTCGCTACGTCGGAAAAATAATTGATTTTCTTGAAATATGTACAGAGACCAGCGCAGAAGACGGATCAATAACAGCCGACATTACGCACAGAGCGATGTCTGGGTGGAACAAGTGGCGTACACTATCGGGAGTTCTCTGCGATTCAAAAATGCCAATAAGAACCAAAGGCAAGGTCTACAAAACAGCTGTGAGGCCTGTTTTACTCTATGGTAGCGAAACGTGGGCTTCGAAGAAAATTCATGAGTAGAAACTTTATACCGCTGAAATGCGCATGCTACGTTGGGCGGGTGGAGTCACTCTCAAAGACAGAGTGCGTAACGAACACGTAAGGGGGAGTTTCAAAGTAACGCCGACTACTGATAAGATTACGGAGTCCAGGCTAAGGTGGTATGGGCATGTTATGCGAAGACCCGATGACCATATCGTGAAGAAGTGTCTTTCCATGGCTACAAAAAAGAGAGGGAGAGGTAGACCGCTAACTACCTGGATGACAAAGGTCCGGAAGGACATGCAAAAGCTTGGCCTTATAGATGAGGATGCTTATCAACGAAGTGAATGGCGCCGAAGGATTAAGAAAGCCGACCCCGCGTAACGGGAAGAGGCGAGGGCAAAGAAGAAAGAAGAAGAAGAAGACCAGCAGATCAGTTGATCAGTTTTCATGAAAAATAGTGCTTGCAAGTTAAAATTTACGCCGTCTCTGTACATATTTCAAGAAAATCAATTATTTTTTCCGACGTAGCGACCGATTGTTAGGACATAGCGATCGCTATCAATGTCGAGACTGCAGGGCCCGGTAGGGATCTTTACCGTACTTCCGGGATTGTCCTGATAGCCGTGGTATACCTCTCCACTCCTTAAGCGCCTCATAATACTCGTATGTTGGCTCCTTGTTGCTACGTCACACACTACGTGCTAGCGGGCGTTTTCGGGGGCCCATTTATTGAGTGTGCAAGTCACCTTTTGCCTTTTTTATCGATGTATTTTAGTAACATTGTTCAGGTAGGGGCCTTAGTCTTTACATAGTTCTTGGTAACCAGTTCACTTTAGCCTCCCAAAAGCATAGCCCAATATCTTTGTTTTCCTTATCTTGCAATAGTTTAACGCCATGGGCGGGGTTGTACTTGGGGGCACTTGTATAGCGCGTACAGGGATAATCGTCGGTTGGTGCCTCTTTTCATAAAAAGCGTCTAAAGGCACCTCTGCGAGTTGGCTTCGGCTCCTCGTACGCCTTACAAGGGCCTGGGATCTCAGGGTCTCGAGAAATCTAAGAAACTAACTAATACTTACCTTGCGAGAAACTGGCTCTTCCATATTCCGTCAGTACTTCGTGTGTTTCTTCCTCTTCCGTGTCTGAATTGTACACTATTAGCTTTTCCATTTCGTGCTCTGTAAGTAAACAACAACAGTGAAGTGTTAATTGTCCATACATGTGGCAGGAAACGGACCAATAAAAATAAAATTTTCTATACTTAAAAAAACTGAAAATATACACTTTTCTGTTCTTTTTGTGTTCTTCTCAGCAAACCCATTCCCGTCATGGTAATGCATACAAAATAACTAGTCCACTGTCTTTGGGAGTCCGCCATATTGGATTTAGAATGACGTCACTTAGCTAACCATGCATTGTCATCCGAACTAAACATGTACGCAAAATTTCAGCTTAACCAGAAACCGGGAAGTGGATCAAATTTAACTTCTAACATTTGTTTAAATAGTTTTTTAAAAGTGAAGCTAACAAAAGTGTGTTAATAAATATTGAAATAAAATTTTCAAGTCTTTGGCATTAATAGTTTCTGAAATATCCAGCTGTGTCAGACGGACTGACGATGAAGAACACCATAAGGTTTCCTTTAATCTATTTTGGTATGGAATCCTAAGATTATATAAGTTCGTAAAATATCGAAACATTTATTTTTGATGCCAATTATTTTATATATGCCTTTATATTATTGAATGCCAATGCAATTTTAACACACCACAAAAATGTTTTAGTATGAGATAGACTATTCATTAATTATTTAGTTTATTTCACTATCTACTACACTGAAAACAAAATTGTGATAGAGTTGAATATTTTCATATACAAAAATAAAAAACTGGCTTTAGTGACAGATACCACTTAACATGCTTTGAAGAAAAGACATCTTTAGAATATTGGAGGTAACCTCAACTGGTCAATATCCTGGGAACTTCATGGAAGGTTGGTTACATCATCAGCTCAGGGCCAAGAGGAATGATGAAGGATTAGAAATTAGCCTCAGAGTATTAAAAGATGATGCGATTTTTGTCGTCGGTTAAAAAGATGGAGTGACGACATCATACAAATAGCAGGAGCCTTATGGCCCAGATGGGCAAAGGACAGGGCCATCTGGAACGGTTAGGAGGAAGCTTTTACCGCAAATGGCGGCCATTACACTTAACAATACTAACTTTATTTAAGTACAAAACTAACAACACTAACAAATAAATAAATAAGTACACCACAACACAAAATCTAAATGTAAGGGATAAAATAAAGCTAATAAATAAATAATAAATTCGTAGAATGATGATCTAGCGTCACCTGCTGCACTTGAAAGTATCTATATGACAGATAAGATTATATTATGGAAAATATTGAATGGGATAAGTACTTTTTAGCCTTGCACAAGGCCTCAGTCTGTGCCAGACTCTGTCGAAAGCCTTTTGGACATCCAGAAAAGCAGATGAGCCATATTCTTTCTTTGCCAGATATTGACGTATTATTTTTATACACTCTGTGCATTTGTTCGACTGTGGAATGGCTTTTCTGGAAGCCAAACTGATGACGGAATTAAATCAGCGACTTCCAAGCATGAGTTGAGTCGACATAAGAATATTCTCTCCCAGAGTTTGGACAGGACATGTGTCAGGCTTATTGGTCGACAGGAAGATATCTCACAACCTGATTTCAAGATCATGATGACTTGCGATATTTTTCATAGTGCGGGAAACTGATTTAGTCTGAAGGTGTTGTTAGAAAAACGAGACACTTTTTTTGCAATTTCTTCAGAATCTTTATGTGTGTGATAAGGTAAAATCCAGGGGCTATTTTCACATCTATCTTCTAAATGGCTCTGGCAGCATATTGTAGCATATTGTGTTTATGCTACTCATGAGGGTAACGACAGGATGTCTTTTGTTTCAAGTGGTTTTTGGTAAGTGCGTGATGTCAAACCAGTCGGCCTGTTTGCTTATCTTATAATAAATCAACTAATACTTACGTTGCGTGTCACTGGCTCTTCGTTTCTCTGTCAGAATTTCTTGTATTTCTTCATCTTCCGTGTCTGAACAGATGACTACTACATTTTCCAATTCGAGCTCTGTAAGTAAACAAAAACAGTGGAGAGTTGATCCATACATGTGGCATGATAACTGGGAAAACGGACCAATAAGTATAAACTTTCACAATGGGATTTGGGTGAGGGAGAACGCGGTGTTTACATTTCCTTCTGTGGCATTATATTTCCTCAAGGACGGTTTGATGACGGTTTTATTTCTAAGTGAGAGTGGATCTCTGTGTTGCGCGCGAACCAGGGGGCTCCAGCTTTGACTCACTCTAAGTATTTTAGATCCCCATAAGTCCAGATGGGATCGAGACGACTGCCCTTCTCCTGAGCGTTGCTGCTACAAGATAGATAAGACGTATCATCAGCAAATTTGCCAACAGATATCATCGTAGTTCTCTGTGGGAGACCACAGGTGAAAATATTATAAAGCGTAGGGCCGAGAACGGATACCTGTGGTACTCCAGCCAGACAATCGTACTTTTATATATTCGTAGAATCGCGGTCAAACAGGTGCTGATACTGAAATGGAAATGGCCAAGTCATATTCAGAGATGTATGGATGAAAGATGGTCACAAATTATTTCATATTAGTACCCAATATATAAAAAAAGTTGTCAAACCAGTCGGCCTGTTCGCTTATCTTATAATAAATCAACTAATACTTACGTTGCGTGTCACTGGCTCTTTGTTTCTCTGTCAGTACTTCTTTTATTTCTTCATCTTCCGTGTCTGAACAGATGACTACTACATTTTCCAATTCGAGCTCTGTAAGTAAACAAAAACAGTGGAGAGTTGATCCATACATGTGGCATGATAACTGGGAAACGGACCAATAAGTATAAATATTGAAACAACTTTTCAAGTCTATGGCATTAATAGTTTCTGAAATATTGAGCTGTGCCAGACGGACTGACGATGAAGAACACCATAAGGATTCCTTTTATCTGTTTTGGATGGTGTTCTGTATGGAATCCCATAATTTTATAACTTAATAAAATATAAAAACATTTATCATAATATTGTTGAGGGCCAAAGCAATTTTAACACACCACAATAATGTATGAGTGAGTGAGATAAGACAAGTTTTTAATTATAGAGTTTGTTTCGCTATCTACTACACTGAAAAAAAAATTGTGTTAGAGCTAAATAGTTCTTAATACAAAAAGAATATCTTTACATTCATTTTCAGATACATATTATTAACTAGCTTTTTCCCACGGCTTCGCCCCTGTAGATTGTCATAAGTCATTTATTGTTATTTGTTTAACTTAAGTCAAATAATAATGGTATATCAACGTAATAAAGAGTGTGCGTTTTTTTTGTTTGGGGGGGTGGGGGGTGGGGTGGGTAATCATCCAATGACATCTCCCGTCCGCGGAGCGGGAGGGCATGTCAGACTCTTACTGACTTAAACCCTGTTCCTTCCCTGCCCTGAGTGCCCAGAGCAGCGCGGTAACTCTGTTTCTCCACAACCCCTGGGCAGGAGCTGACTGTGACTACCCTTAAGCGGCTCCGAAACGACTAATTGCGATTGTCAATTTTACGTCATTGTCAATTGCCATTGATCGTTTACGAGTACACTTGATGGGACTGTCAATCGCAGTTACGTGATTGAAAGCAATTGGTGAAAAATTTGATTCCTGCTCATTGACAGGAGCCAATGAAGATTTTAATTGATCGTTTAACTGAATCATTGACAATCGTTTCCGTCATTCGCGCGTCTGACAGCAGTGAAAACAAATATGGCAGATACCCCACGTCAGTGGCCCCGACACGATCAATTGGGATTGTCAATGTGCTACGTTATTGAACAATTGCAATTGAAGGTGGCATTGATGCACTTTAATTGCAATTGTCAATTGTTTGAGGTCAGTATGCTTTTTGGTATTGGAACAGTTGGTGTTCGCACAGGCAGCCTAGGGTCAATGGCTTTTTATTTGTGGGTTGGGAAATCGTCCTAAGACTTTTCCCGCTCTCGGTGGAGCAAGAGGGCGTGTCAGACTTTTACTGACTAAAACCCACCCCTGTTCCTTCCCTGCCCTGAGTGCCCAGGGGCGCGGTAACTCTTTTTCGAATTTATCCACGACCCCTGCACGCCTAGCATAACCACCGTAGAAACGGGTCGTCGACGGAAGAATAGACAAAATTACAGATTGTAGAAAGATTTCTACCGTCCCAAAACATGGCGTTGTTAAAACTGAAGAGAAGAAATGTTTCTATTCTTCAGTCGACAAAAGTCTACAATGCAAAGCATGACCACCAATTTTTCTCTACTTTTAACACTTTTTTTTTAAGTGTTAGAATCATTTCTTTTCAACAAGTGTCAAATAGTCTACATCATATTGGACCTTGATAAGATATTATATTGATTTTAAAAACTCAATTCTGTGACATTCAATATTTCAAAATTGTGGTGAATCTTCCACAAAAGCCTAATATTAATCAAGAGTTGAAGTCACATAGCATCATAAGGTTGAACATTTCTAAAAAAATAGTTATTTGTTATGGAAGGCTGCAAAGTTGTTTTTTGGTGCGAGTACTCGTATTGAAGCCTGAGCAAGCAAAGGATTCTAGAATTGAACCGATGACCGAAGCGAAAGGTTCAAATGCAGAATCCTGAGCGTAGCGAGGGTTTCAAAGGTACGAGACGCAGAATAACTTTGACGGACAGATGGACCGATGGACAGACGTACAGACTTACAGACGGACAGACCGACAGACGGCCAGACAGACAGACAGACGGACAGAAGGATAGACGCACAGACGGGCAGACGGAGAGACGAACAGAAAGACAGACGGACAAACGCACGACGGACAGACGCACAAACGGACAGACAGATACGTAAGTGACAGCAATTGGGCTCCGATTAGTCGCACAAAATTTTGTGACAGACGACGGACAGACGAAATTGAAAGAATGAATATGTCTTTGTCTTCATAGAAACGCGAGTCTACGGGTCGCTCCGTGCTCGGGCAGAAGAAAACTCGAACTCGACATAGTTGGATAGAAATAACTTTGTATCCAACTATCTAGTCTATTCTTACTCACGGCGTAGCATGACCATTTCTATGTCTATGTAGAATAGAGATAGAAATGGTCATGTTACGCCGTGTTGGGGGTAGAAACATTTCTTCTCAACAAGGGACAAATAGTCTACATCACATTAGACGTAGACAAGTTCTCGACTGATTTTAAAAACTCAATTTTGTGACTCATCACTTACTTGAAAATTGTGGTGAATCTTCCACAAAAGCCATTAAATTAAGAGTTGAAGTCACAGAGCATCTTCATAATTTATTTTTTATTTTTCTGAACTTGATTTTAAAAACATGTTAAGTTTTTGGAAAAGTTTTAATGTAGCCGACATTATAGCTTTTCAAAAAAATTGTTATTTGTACATGCAAGGTTGTTTGTTGACGCGAGTAATATTGAAGCCTGAGCTAGCGAAGAATTCTAGGATTGAACCATGAGCGAAGCAAGTGGTTCTAATGTACGAAACCTGAGCGTAGCGTCTCGAGTGTTTCAAAGGTACGAGACGCAGAATAACTTTGACGGACAGACGGACAGATGGAAAGACGGACAGACAGACAGACAGACAGACGGACAGACGCACCGATGGACAGAAGAACAGGCGGGTGACGAACAGATGGACAGACAGACACACGGACACACGGACGACGGACAGACGGACAGCAGGACAGATGGACCAACGGACAGACTGACAGACGGGCAGACAGACGACGGACAGATCAGACTGACAGACGGAAGACGGACAGATGGACAGACAGACAGACGGACAGCCGAAAAGATGTACAGACGGACAGACGGACGACGGACAAACGGCCAGACGAACAGACGGACGACGGACAAACGGCCAGACGGACAGACAGACACCTAAGTGACAGCAATATACAGGGTGTAAGGTACATGAATGGTACTTACGTGTTCCAGTGATTCAGTACATGATTCTGGACCCCCTAGCGATGAAATTTTTCGTCGGCTTTTTCCTAATTTTTTTAAAAAAATCTGCGTTTTTTTACATTAAACTGTATAAAATCGTTATACCTATCTACCTCAAATAAATAAAATTAATGAAAACGCAATGTAAATAAAATTACAAGAAGCTCCCTGCTCAGCTGATTTCCTAAGTTCACCGGAGGTCACCGCGGGCCCAGTAGGTACGTACGCAACATCGGCCAAAGACCGCCGACGTTCCTTTGTCGGCAAATGCTCACACAGACCTATGAATCTAACAGACGCGACACGTTAGGCATTTTAAGTGTCTACAAAAATTTATATCCCATTGACTACTTTTATTTGAACTTATTTTGAGGGGAGGTTATTTTTAAAAACCTTCATCGAAATAAGTAAAGAAGATCTAAAAAAAAATGTGATACACTTTACTGATAACGACATAATTCTTAGAAAAAATTTTGTTATCAACAAAATTAAGTTAAGTAATATAATACAATAACGTTACTTACTCATTTCGTTAAAACCACATTCCTACATTTCGTATACCTACATCGAAATAATTACTGAGTGAGTAGTAGGTACAACTTAATGCGATTGTACAGTCTATCAATTTTATGGTAATTCGAGTTATTTTGTGTAACACTTCATCCATTACTTTTTCAAAACAATCATACAATCCTGAAGGTGGTCTGTACACACTTAATATAATAAACTGCTCCAATTCAATACAAGCTATTTCAATAGTCCGTTCAACATAGAGGCTCACATCCTTACGGTCCTTAAACTTAAGGCGCAGTTATACGACTTTTAATGGTTTTTAATTGAACATCACGTCTAAACGACTTGTCTTATTTCTTTGAAAAAAATATATGTTACTCTAGACAATTTCCCTCGTAATTTGATCTGAGAATATTTGAAATTATATTTTTATAACATAGTGTAATTAATTTGTAAAGTTATGTCTCACGCAGATAAAAAAATGAAAATCACGCAAAATCTATAAAGCGTATTTTTATGAAACCTTCACCATTATAAAGATCATTTAATTATTTATAATTTAGTCTCAGTTTTTTAATTTAATACTTGTTGTTTTATGTGCAATTAATTAATAATGCGTCTTATTTCAGACAGCGCTCCTTGATGGGCGAGTCCTATTACTGGGTGGACATACGACGCGTTACGTGAGCTCAGCGCAGAACACGCAAGCTAACCACTCAAGGTCGTTGGCAGCTAATAGCGCCTTAAGTAGGTTATTTATTAAAATTAATGTGCCATGTCACACAGAAACCATACATTCAATGGCACAAAAATTAGTCTTAACTCTCAGTGCCTATCACTGAAAGAATTTTACTAATGGGATTAGTGAATGTTTCTTCTTTTAAATTAGTATTAATCAATTAGTTAAATTGTAAGATTAATTTATTGTTCTTAAAGACTTACCATCACTTTCATGTTCCTGCTTTAGTTTAATCATATCATCCGGTCTCTCACAAACAGCTGGTAAGTGTTCAGGGTGCTGTGTGTAAATGATAGCATCACTTTCTGTTCGGTATTCATCAATGGTACTAACATGCACCATAGGTGATTGAATAAACCCATTAAAACACTCTAAGTATTGGTTTTGGTTTATTACCGGTTTTGCCTGTAAAAAATAACATTAGTATGATATGGGTAATGGGAATTGCATATTGATAACACTTCCGTACCTCGGAAAGCATGTTAAGCTGTGGGTCCCAATTGTGACTTCTATACAGGGTGTAACGGAAAGGTGTGGTCATATTTTAAGAACCGGTTCTGTCCATGAAAATGAACAACTTTATCTAAGAAAAATTAGAAAATTCTGAAAAAAAAATTGTACTTTCCATACATAGTTACCAGCAGCTGATCAATATTTGTATGGAAGGTAAAAATTTTTTTTTAGAATTTCCTCTGATTTTCTTGAAGAAAGTTGTTCATATCGATGGGCAGATGCAAATCTTAAAATATGACCACACCTTTCCGTTACACCCTGTATAGTAGTAAGAACCCTAAAAGCCAGATAACCAGTCTTGGCATAGAAGTGTTGTCAGACTTTCGAAATTAAATGTGAAGAGAATTATATCTGTTGAAGATACCTCACCTCATAATCCTCATTTATCATCTGCGCAAACCGATCTTCAGCTTCCAGACATTTTCTCTGGAATCTGCAGCATTGTTTTAGTTTAGTGCAGCAGAAGTCACACACAATTATCGGTCTATTGTCGTTAGTTATAAACTGCAAAAAAACTTGTCTTACACAATTATGTTCTTAAGAATAAGTTAATTTGTCACTTCAATGTTCTATTCTAATTCTGTCCAAGTGGAAGTCTGAAACTGATACCGTTGATTGAAAATGTTAAAAGTTTAGGTTTCTTGTTAGTTATAAATTATGGTTATCTTACAATATTTTCTTTCACTGATGTCAGTAATTAGGTATCTACCATGTGTCCTAAGAGCTGAGAGGATCCTCACACCAAAAATTCTTTACACTAAGTATCAACTTACTGGATTATCAGTCAGCGTCTCATACAGTTCATGCAAGTTCTTGTTGAGAACAATATACATGCGTACATTCTGCACTAAACATATTCTACACATTGGCAGCTTTTCCATATTTTTCTCGAGAAGTACCAGGTTTAGTTATAAAATTTGATTCAATGTTAACTGTGTTACAACTATTGATCAGTGTTTGTAGTGATGACACCCATTGTTCACCATGCTAAAAAAGGACAAAACATTCTTGTTTAATACACGTAAAACTTCACAAAATAAGTGTTAAAATTTCAAGTAAGTAATTTAGGCTGTATCTGGATTTTATTAATATTGATAAATTTATTAAGTATTTTTACTGCAGGGGTTTGGGCTAAAAATAAAATGTTAATTGGGCGAGGAATATCAGAAGGCTGTAAGTCGTAAAGGGGAGTAGTTAAACGAGGACAGGAGAAAAAATGTGTTCCAGAATAGTGGTCCGGAATGGGCCTCCAGACCACATTCACAGAAAGAATTGTATTTCAAGCGGATTTTGGTCATAAAAACTGATGTACAAGCAAACCCAAGCCGGGAGTTTAATTATAACATTACAGAGGCGGCTAATTTATTAGAAAAATTAAGTTATCTGAACACTTAGAAGCATCTGTAAATAACGTCAGCCAATCGTGCCAGTCCTCTGCCAGAATACTATTGAATTTGTCATTAGCAGCTGGGTCATGTTTGAATATACCAAAGTTAAAGAAAATTTTTGGTTGGAGGAGCAAGGAATCAAAATTTAATACAATTATGGGATTTTTATTTAACTGGACTAAGGAAATGTATATATTATATTATTGAATTTACTTAAGCTGTCAACAAGGAGTTGAGGATTTTTATGAGACCAATAATGAGATGTTGGGATTAACTCAAAAAGAGTACGAAGAAGAGGGAGAATAGGATGATATTTATTCTGGAAGACTTTATAAAAAAATCTATCACTGAGATATTGTCTACATAGATGAAGGCTCGCTACCTGAAGGGCATTAATAGCTTCCAAAGTCAAAGTGACTACAAACTACCTATGTTGTTAAATAAGATTTTCTGTAAAGTTGGATAAGCTCCCCAGCGAACTCCAGAGAGGGCACATAAGACATTAACACCCATAGAGACCAGACAATTTTGAGTCTAGAATGAAGCCAAGAAATTTTACTTTGTCACAAGTGCATTTGCAACCTAGTTTAATAGGGGCAATATTACACTTGCAAGAAAAGGCAACTGCATTACATTTGGAGACTGACAAACTTAAGCCGTGATCCGTCAGCCACTGCTGTAGGTAGTAAAGGGTAGAATTAAAGCGAGATGAGGTGTCTGAAAAGGAAGTTGAACTAAATTAATAGGATTGTGCAGAAACAACTCACTGATATAGATTATAAAGGTAGCGCTTATGAACGATCCCTGTGGTAGGCCCTTCCACACTAGACGGGATGGGGAGAGGGAGTTTTGATGACAAACAGAAATAGAATGGGATATAAGAAGATTACAAATGATGTTGACCATCCTCACAAGGATACTTCTTGTGTAAAAATAAATATTTTATTATATGCAGCTGTAGCAGCTTTGGTCTGAGTATCTATTGGAAGTTGGATATTACAAATAAATAAATAAAAAATAAAATTCATTTATTTCAGGTAGACCATAGACCCATAATCATTATCATAGGCTGTAAGCTGTCTAGAAAAACCAAGAACACTTTCATTATTGGAAAAGGCAATGTGGACATCAGACAAGCAAATACTTAGGCTATCTAGAGTTCCCATACTTCTTCAAAAACCGAATGGAGAACCGGATAAGATTCCTTTAGTTCGCAAGATCTATTCAAGCTGATTCTCGATCAGATTCTCCATAATTTTAACCAAGACAGAAGAGAGGGCGATAGGATGATAGGAACTAGAATATTTTGTCTTTCCCAGGTTTCAAAATTAAAAGAATGAATATGTCTTTGTCTTCATAAAAACGCGATTCCCGTGCTCGGGCAGAAGAGAACTCGTCGACATAGTTGGATAGAAAGAACTTTGTCTATTCTTGGTAGAATAGAGATAGAATTGGTCATGCTACGCCTGCAGGTAAGAAAAATATCGGGAGACTGGCTGTCACAAGCTCTGCAGTAGATTTAATTTTTTTTCCACAATAAGGAAACTGGAGAAATTGGAGATAGTGACTCGCAAAACTTGAGCTAACCGCATCTTTTCTTTCTTGCCAATAACCTACAGATATCTGCAGAAGACTTTAAAATTGAAATAGTCTTGCATATTATCCAAACTTAGGTGTTTTCTACTTCTTTTGGTAGAAGGGTAGAAGGACACCATCAGTGCATTCAGCATTCCACCAAGGTGGAGAAGGAATTACGTGACGGGTAGAGTTTTTCAAGGGGATTGAGAAATCAGCTGCTCTCAACAGACAATCAACATAATGTGTGCATTACCTATCCTGGCAAAATGTTGTGCTTCAGAGGGGTGAGACTATAACAAATAATTACTGTATTATGAGAAGCAATTTGTTTACTAATAGCAAAATTTGATTGAATTATAGTTTGTTCATTTATTTGAGAAAAACAGATTTTGCTGGCGTAACATTTGAAAAGACCACCAGTTAAAACGTTTTTCAAAAATTCGTTTCAGCTCAGAACCAAATACATGAATACATAGCTTTTGTTGAGTAGTAAACGTTTGTGAAAAGCAAAATGTGAGTGTTATGGTTCTTAATTATTTAAGATTTTGCTGCGGTAACGCATTGACATTTCCCAGATGTCGAAAACGGCTCAACACAGAAATTTCAAAAAAAATCTTTTGGAAAAACTCTATTGGATTTTTAACGTTTACTCCAGCAAAATCTGTTTTTCTCAAATAACTTTAAAACTACAATTCAAACAATTTTTTTATTAGTAAACAAATTGCTCCTCTTGACACACTAATTATTTGTTATAGTCTCACCTCTCTCCAGCACAACATTTTGCCAGTGTAAATCACTGTAGGGGTTAGGGAGTTGAATGAATTTATTTGGGGAAAATTTTGAAGTTCAAATGGGACAAGAACTTAGACCAGTCAGCTTGGGAAAGGCGATATTTTTGTAGGGGTTGGATGGGAAGAGAACATGAATAAGTACTTGGAAATGAAATTAGAATAGGAAAATGATCAATCTCATTTGAATTAGGGATAACAGACCAGGATAGTGTCGATACTAAGGAAGGGGAAGAGAGAGTAAGGTCAGAAACACTAAAATTTTAGTTAGAGGAAACCCTACTACCTATTTTGGCGAGTCGGATTCGAGGAGTTGCTGCACTAATATAACAACAATTGTCTGATATTGCATCACTAAATTTAAACAACATGTTTATGAGGTGGCAAGCCAGGAGCTCTATCAAATTGTCATTAGGAGTGGGAAGCGGTGTGGTTTTAACCTAAGGGGAATTTAGAGCATAGCCTTCTTTGGCTGAGAAGAATTAGAGATATTGACCATCAACTTATGGGCTTGGTTATCATATGACTCGCCCAATTCTGGTCTAGGTCTCTTGGGGAATGATAAACCATCTTTTTATGAGGAATATAGGTAGGATAGGAGATAAGAGGTTTTAACAGAGAAGAAGTACCAGTGGTATGAGGAGAAGAGAAGGGGTTCAGAAGGATAAACCTGAGGTGGTTTAGATTGGGAGGGACCTGCTGTAACATTACAGTATGACAATTTAGGAAGTGAAAACCTTACTGAAGCCTCATGGTAGATTTAATTTTCTTGAGACATTACTATTTTAATTAACTTCTATCTTGAGTATTCAGAACAGTTATTATCAGTGGCCTTATGGCTTCCACCGTCACACAAAAGATATGAGACTTGTGAGTCCAGAACATTACAGCTTTCTCCAGGTCCCAAGATGTGGTTAAGCACAACGGTAACAGTGGGGCTTGAGTGCTGATATGGCCAAATCGTAAGCAGTTGCGGCATTGGGTAGTGGGAAGATGATAGATAGAAACAGGAAGAGAAGCATTGTAGCAGAAGACTTTTTCAGGGAGAATTTGTCCAGAGAAAGTAAGCAGTTACTACAGTTGATGATGGAGACCAAGTTACGGAGTCCAAGTTACAATTACGAGAGGTTTCCTATACCGAGGACTAGCTCCTTTAGTGACCAATCAGTAGGAATACCCATAACAACTCCCATGCGACTCGTGGGATAGCAGCAGAGTATTTGTTCTATTAGAATGGTATTGCTGATAAAGTTATTGGCATCACTGAATGTCATGAAATCAAAAGACATCCTGCTGCGGTGTGCGTTGTGTGCCCATAGACTTATGCCACTGCCACTGCCTTGGAGGACATGTTTCTAACTTTTATTGTAAATAAATTGGGAAACTTAAGAGTTTAAGGTTAGGCCTTACTAAGGGTCTGTTTCCACCCTAGAGAAAAATACAGTGAAGAGTCATTTGTCACTCTCGCTGTAGAGCATTTTGGAGCCGCTCTCAAAATCTGGCTTAGTAACATGGACTGAATTGAGTCAGATGGCGGCTTATTTCTTTTCGTGTCACCAAAAATCAAAGGTGCTCCGGGGCACTTTCTAATATCGGGTCTTATGTGTATATGTACCTTAAATTATTTCAAGATTTCGTGGGTTTCTTAACATCATATCATGGTTTTCGACTAGAGGAACAATTTCTTTCTAGAAAAGATTTTCATCCGAGCTACCATTTTGGAAATCTAAAGCGTTTTATAAATAATAAAAAAATCGAACAAAGGCCCATAACTCGGAAACAGCCATGCATCTCAGAGCTTAAATGGTTTTTAGGGACAAGGTTACTAAGGTGCTGCAATAAAAACGACCGATATCTACTTTAAAAAAATCTTCGTCAATTTGACCAAGTGCTCTGCCCACTACCTAAGCTGAAATATCAACCACCATAATTATAGAAAAATGTTTGTTTTCTTTTTAAGATTTCGCGGGTTTTTTTTTACATCATCTCATGGTTTTCGACTATATCAACGATTTCTTTCCAGAAAAGATTTTCATCTGAGCTACCATATCGGAAATATTGAGAGTTTTACAAAAAAATCGATAGCTCTTAACTCGAAAACGGTGCGTCGTAGGGCCATGCTTCTCAGAACCTAAATGGTATCTATGGTCAAGGCAAACCCGAAACTGTAATAAAATTGGTACCTGTACTATTCGAAAAACAAGTTTTAGAAAAAAAAACAAAAAAAAAATGCAAGTCCTCGCTCTATAGTGCTATACTTCAACCGCCATCAGTATTATGGAAACACTCCACAAACTCCACCACAGACCTCCACACTTAAAGGTGTTCCTCTACCCCGGTCAGGGGGTTCTTCGTTTAAAATACTACTAACCTTTTAACTAGATTCCCAAACCAGAAAACACAAAACAATAGTCAAAACACTAAAAATTGATTTATTAACAAAATAAACTGTGAGGCTGAGAGTCGCGTAGTATTCCCACAACATCAAAAAAAACACTAACACAAAACAAAATCCAGGCAGGAGTTACCAGTTCAACTAAAAACAATAATAGTTTTTTTTTTATGTTGTACTTACACTATATTCTCTTTGCTTACACTAAAGAGTATAGAATTTCCTGTGCACAGAATACATATACTCCTGATGCCGTGGCTATGCCACTGGCTTGGTTACAAGACCTTTAATTTGAACACTGTCACTTTTTCATTCATTAGAATGCCGATGTAACACATTCTAATGTTTTGCAGTATTTGGCAGAAAATGTATCGAGTCAGCCATCTCAGCAAGTTTCGCTAAGGTAGTCAATACTACAATAAAATTATCAGCTTCATTTTACCGAGATCACGCCTGTTTCAATGATTCCACATATTTTCCTGTTGCGTAGACACTTGAGCCACAAAACTACACCAGTTTTACATAACAATATCCACTAGGAATTAATTTGCGAATTACTAAAACAGCCACTGAATTTAACTCGAAAAAGTCCCGCCAAAAACTCAGCCTAAGTTACGTTACGTTATTAACGCAGTGTTGCCAGTGGCAGATAGTCATATGTAACATGAGGACATGAGATAGCCATAGAGCAACACGGGCCACCAGCGGACCGGAGGGGAGTAGCCATACGCAGACGTTCCCCTGATCCCTTCTGTCAAAGTACAAGTCCACTTGGTCCTATGCATACAATAAAACTAGTTGCAGCCGCACTGTTCTAAATCTAGTTGCGCGAATGAATTGACGTCCTACAAAAATGCCGAATTGCTGCTGCTGCTGCTGTGTTGCTCTACGGAGACAGCTCATACATTAAACACTAGGCAGCTCAAAAAGTAAGTAACATTTTCACGGGAAAAGTAACATTACCTTATTTTGAAAGGAAAATGACTCTAATACAATATCTGTCAACATCCAATAGGCCCCAGAGTGCCGGTAATCGGAATTACCCGAACGTCCAATAGGCCCCTGTGTGCCGATCCGACTAGCGCGGTTTCAACCTCTATTACTAATTAACTAAAGGTCATATTCCTGTGGAAATTTTTACATACTCGGAGAGTGATAGTATAGTAGTTTTACAAACATTTCCATAGACAAATACTGTTTCGAAAAAAATTAAAAAAAGTTTTTAGTAGCATGTTTACGTTTGTGAATGGCGGACGAAATTTTGCTAGAATTGTGTGTTTTAAACAGTTTTGTGTTTGTTTATGTGTTATGTTGAGTATTATATTTATTGCTGTGTTATTATTACGTCGTAATAACATCGGTTTAGATAAATATTTTGAAGAAATATTACGTAATAACATTTTTATCAAGGTCAGCCGATTTTATTCGTATTGTTATTGTGAGCGTGAATGATGTGAGCTTGTATGTGTTATTCAAAGTTTGAGGGTATGTATTTATTCCAAGGTAGTTATTACATAGTATTAGAAAAAAAACGCAACACAAAACGCAACGCAAACGCAGAAACGCAATTTGAAAAAGCAGTTACTTTGTTTCGTTTCCGTAATATGAAGTTTGAGTATGAATAATAGGAAAATATTTTATCGGACTGTACAAAAAAAACAATGTTATTAGTTTACTTGTCTATTCATAGTGTAACATGCAAAATTTCGTGTAGATTGATACAGTGGTTTTATCAGAAACCAACTTATCACGTGAACAGACACTATTCCCGCCAAATCGTTTATAACAGCATTTGATTAGAATTCAACTCTCGTAACACAAGTATTGTTTACATTTTATTATAAGGTCTGTTTATTCAACAACCCACAAAAAAATACTTCAAGTGCCTCGCACCAATAGAAGCGTCAGCGATCCGTTTTATGTAAACAAAGTCGTAAACATGTTAATGGCGGGAAACAGCGCGGATGTTGACGGATGTGGCGGTTTCGCGCGTAAAGATGTTCACAGGTTAAAACATTATCTAGATCTTTATACCAGATCTAAGTTTGAGTTGTTGCCGAATGTCGTGATTTTATGAAATTGTCATTCCATACTATAATAATTATGAATTTAGAAGGTTGTGTTGATGATTTCAATGAGTACAGTTCTGTAAATACGTACTCGCTAAGGCCGCGAATCTTATTTTGATCAACATACGAGTACAACCTGAAACTGAATTACAAATTGCAAAAAACTTAAAAAAAAAAGAATTTCGCGGGTTACCCTGGCGCTTCCCCCTGGTGGAAGCACCGGGGTTTATTTTTTTGGGGTAGCCCGCGATTTAGCTCAGTCCAATCAGTACCAGACCCGTGAGTCGACGGCGCGTAGTGTTCCACGCGCGCCTCAAAGAGAAGTCAGCCACCACTACCTATTATATTATAATGTACTCTGTGGCCACCATTGACGGGGCTCATCATGGCCAATGCCTGCATGCCAAGGGGTAGCGGATAAATTCGTAACAGAGTTATCGCTCCCCTGGGCACTCAGGCAAGGAAGGAACAGGGGTGGGTTTTAGTCAGTAAGAGTCTGATACGCCCTCCCGCTCCACCCAGAGCGGGAGAAGTCATAGGATGATTTTCCACCCCTAAAAAAAAAGATTAGCCCGCGATAGATCGTACGGTGCAGTTTGAAAAACTTTGATATTTAATTTTACGGTTTTCACCCCAACAGTGACCCTCATATTCTAAATACCAAGCTACCCACTGCTCGCCGTCCGCAGGCCCGGGTCTACGGTGGCCGTAATTCGTCTCGCGACGTCCTACGCCCAGTACCTCTCCTGCGGTGGTAGCGGCCGAGGCCGTGAGGGCCACTCCGTTGAGCTTCCCTCACGCGTCCCGCCTCCGCCTTCACGAGCATTACTGCTTCGCAAAAGGCGGAGACTGTCTTCCATTCCCTCTCGCTCCGTACCAAGGCCTGAACCAGGGCCGGGCGCGAGAGGTTGCCGCCACCCATCGCATCCACGAGGACACGGCGGTGCTCCGCCCAAGCGGGGCAGACCTCCACCGTATGCTCTACCGTGTCCTCTGGGTGAACCGAGGCGAGGTGTCGCGGCAGCAGAGTTTCGCCCCGGCGTTTTGCCTCCTCGCGCTGCTCTGGAAGTGACCCTGACCTCCAGATCCCATGGCGACAGTCCGGCAAGGAGGCTCGCCGCCTCACAGGAGACCGTGCGGTATCCTCGGATGAGCCGAATGGTCATGACCCTTTGGGACACGTTCAACCGGCGAGCTGGTCGCCGCCTCAGGGAACACGCCCACACCGGTACCCGGTAAAGGGCCATGGACCGCACGATCCCCGCGTAGAGCCTCCGGCAGGAGGCGTTTGGACCTCCCAGATTGGGCAGGAGCCGCTTCAAAGCAAACTGGCCCGCTCCAGTCTAGGAGCCAAACGTCGGAAATGCTCGACGAAGTTCCACCGGCTGTCGAGGACGAGACCCAGGTATCTCATTGTCCTCTCGACGCCGATGTGAACCCCTCCTACCGTTATCTGGGAACCCGACGTTGGCGTGTTGAAGGCATTGGCGATGTCCAGAGACACCGCCAAGACGACCCTACCCCGGGCAACTGCATCCGTTGTCGTGAGGGCTCGTACGCGCATGATTGCGTCAACCGTGGAGCGCCACCTGCGGAAGCCGTACTGGCTCTCCGCCAGATCCGGCCCCACCCGCACCAGCTGCCCGACGAGGCGGTCTGCAATTACTCTTTCAAAGAGCTTGCCCACCTCATCGAGCAGCACAATGGGCCGGTAAGCGGACGGGGAGCCCGGCTTCTTGATCAGGACCAGCTTCCCCGTCTTTCAACGAAGCGGAAACTGGCCCCTCTCCATGCATGCGCTTAGGAGCCCTCTCAGTCGAGGCCCGAGAGACTCTTGCAAGGCCAGGACCCAGACTTTCCCATGAAAGCCATCGAGTCCTGCGGCGGTGCTTTTGGCATTCAGCCTACGCACCGCCGCTCTCAACTCTACCTCGGTCACCTCGGGAGCATCGTCGTCATCGGGTTGGTCCGCGTCAGGCACCGCAGGAGGCGGAACCATAGGCGGGAAGTGTGCTCCCCTCGCGAAGGGAACAGAGCGCTCACCACGCCCTCCACGAGCTCTGCGAGACTCTGCGTCAGCGGGGACGCCCATGGGCAGAGTTTATCGCGCACCACTCTGTATGGGCGCCCCCACGGATCTCTGTTCAGAGTGAGCGACTCCTCGCGGGCCAATTTCTTGGCCCGCCTGATTTCAGCTCGGAGGGTGATCCTCGCCGCTCTGTACCCCTCGTACAGCTCCGCCTCGATGGCTTCCGTGTCCGGCGGGCGGTTACAGAGTCTGCGGTGCCTGGTGTACCGGCGTCGTGCGGCTATGCACGCTTGGCGCAGAGCCGTAAGCTCCGGCGACCAGTACACCCGTCGCCGAGCACAAGGCTGGATGTCCGAGATTTGTGACGTGGCAATGCCCCGGGGCATTGCCACGTCACAAATCTCGGACATGGCCTCCTGGAACCACTCTGCCTCGTCGTTAATGTCGGCAGGCCTGTCCGGTGATGACACCCAGGTTTCCACGATCGAGGCTTCCAGGAGTAGCTCCCGGTCTAGCTGCTTCAGCGACCAACGCGGACCACTCGGGGTCTGTCGGACCGGCACGGTCGAGGTCTGGGCGGAGACGTCGAACCGGATATACCAGTGATCGGAATACGTCTCCACCCCCTCCATGACGTGCCAGTCGACGACACGCGGTGACAGAGCGAGGCTGGCGAACGTGATATCCACCACCGATTCACCCCGCATCCGCACACATGTGGGGACAGAACCCCGGTTTTGGACGAACAGGCCTGTCTCCAGAGCCCAGTCCTCCACCATCCTGCCCCGTGCGTCCGTGTACCGGGAACCCCAAGCCAAGTTCTTGGCATTGAAGTCCTCGAGGACGAGCACAGGGAGGGAACGGTACCCGACGACGACGTCTCTCAACTCCGCGAGGGTGTCGTGAAACTCGACGAGAGTTCGGTTCGGAGAGAAATAAACCCCCACCATGGCTATCTCCCCGAACCGTGCTGCCACGCAACCCTGTCCCCTCTTGATGTCCTCGAGGGTTGGGGTACCGGCGGTGGCCCACGAGATGAGGGTCACTGAGCCGTTCAGATCCTTCACCCAGTCATCCCTGGGTGGGTCAAAGTACGGCTCAGCGACCACGGCGATATTAATCGACCACTCCGCCGCGCTCTGGAACAACAGGACCTGAGCAGCGGTGCAGTGGTTGATATTCGCCTGGAGGAGGCGTAATGGGGCCGTTATTGGCATTACATTACAGCCTTCTCCCGAGCCCCCTGAGAGGGTCCTGCCGCCGCGGTGGTTGCGGCGGAGACGACAGCTATGGGGGCCGTCTTGGTGACTTTCACCCGGACGCCATCGGCACACACCACCTCTTCGAGACTCACCGCCGCCTTCGTCTTGGCAAGCACGGTGCGGTAGGTCACGCCCCTCTTTATCGCCTCCGGCTGTAGTGTTATCACTACAGCTGCGGACTTCGGGGCGCGGAGCCTAGCAGCGGCGGCTCGCTCTTTCCGCCTCTCCCTCCGTTTGGCCGCCCTTGCAGCCTTGCCCGCCTTCCTTTTCTCCCCGGCCACTTGCCATTCGGCGTCAGCCGTTGGAGTATCAGGAGCCGGGACAGGCTGTGGCGGCCGTCTCACCGCCTGGGCAGGGGCCTTCGGGGCCTTTGCCGCCCGTGCAGCCGCTCCAACCGGCTTGGGCGGTGCCTTAGACGTCTTCGCCTTCGACGGAGCCGACCCCGCAGGTCTCAGCACAGACCCGCGTTTGGCCTGCCCCGCCGAGCCCTGTCTGGGCGCAGCAGCCGCGGCGGCGGCAAATGAACCAGACACTGATCTGAAAATTGCAAAAAAACGTGAGAAAATTTGAATTTTGCGGGCTACCCTGTACATTTTACCTTAACCTTTTATATTTCTTTTTAGTTGTCCGCATCCATAGGGTAACCAACCAGCTGTCCGTCCGTCTGTCAGCAGGCTGTATCTCACGATCCGTAATAGATAGACAGTTGAAATTTTCACAGGCTATGTATTTCTGTTAAAAATAAAAGGGGCTCCAAGGGGAGCCATTTTTAATTTTTAATTATTATTTTTTGTTATAGCGGCAACAGAAATAGACATTCTGTGCAAATTTCAACTGTCTATTTATTACGGATCATGAGATACAGCCCAAAAAAACAATAATATACATCTACGTTTATTATATATATGTTTATTTATATGTTGTATGTGTACAATAAAGAATAATAATTTTATTTGGTTATTATGAAATTTAGGTCCGTTCGGTAGCAAGCGCGGAACGATTAGTCGCTCTAAGAGCTTACCTAAAGATGGAAGTAGTGTTATGGGCCGGTACGACTTAGGGTCGTCAGGAGGCTTGTCACCATTCTTCGGAATTATGCTTATATATAGCCCTGTCGCCATTTCCGAGGAAAAATACGATCCGCTATGCATCGGTTATAGACAGTTAAAATCGCGTCACCTGCTGTTTTGGGTCGCATACTGTCTGCGATGCGCAGGGCTAATCAAATAACCTAAAAAGGTTTTACAAGACTTACCCAAGGTTCCTGCCTTTCGTCCGAGGACCAACCTGGCTATATGTGTGTAGGTATGTCAGAGTTAAATGAGGAGTATAGCTAAGCCTTTTTTGCAATTTGAAGCAGCGCCACCATCCGTGCGCAAACTTATCATGCGCGCACTCTAACTATGGTTTGAAGATGTTTACCAGTGGCATAAAATCGGAGGGCTAGGCCAGGTTGAGAAGAGATCGTTTTCTTCCTCCGGGATTGGCTCGTCTCACGTAATCTGAAGGCGCCATAAACTTTGTAGGATGATCTTCACCCGTACTGTGAAGTGGCTGAGCCCGACAACATTTGCACTGGAGCTACACTTTCATTTCTAAAGTGATTGAAATCTTTTGCAACTTTATTAACAGTATATTTTTTTTGGTATGGATTGTCTGTTTCATGAAAAAGCGAGAAATAGTTGTAGTCATCAGTGTTGTCGCAATGCACGGAATGTACTCGTATTTGTTTTGGCGCATCGCATTGCAACAAGACGAAGCAACGTGGCACGATGCGACGTCGTAAAAAAAATAAAATCGGCAGTATTTGTTTTGGCCAATTGCATTGCGACAAGACGTCGCAACGTGCCACGATGTGACGTCGTATCGTAAGTTTATGTTATGTTATGTATGGCCCAACCAAAGTCAGAGATTCTTATATCTCTTGTTACTATGAGAAGGTATGTGTAGCTTTGGGTTGTGTAAGTATATGTATTTATTCCTGTAATCAACTAAATGGGAATGGGGTGAAATTAAACCAATATCACACATTGCTGAAGACCTTTATTTTAGTAGAAAAAGAAAACAGTTATAGAAAAATCAAACGCTATGTCGATCTCCACGTTATACATTGTGCATCGAAACAATCTACGGAAAGTATCGTTGTGAGCACAGCTTGAAGAATGGCCATGATCATTAGGTATTTCTAACAGACCATGACGTATATTATCGTTGGTATATCCAAACGATGGAAGAAGTGTGCCTTGCGATCCTGGCAAGTTTTATGGCTTGCTGAATGGCTGGCATTTTTCGGGACTTCATAAATTCCATATTATAGTGATTTGAAGTTCCTTGCATGTCGAAAATCACGTCCTCGGGATTCATGGATTCCATCTGGTTCTTCAGTATCTGTAAATAGACAAGAGGTAAATGTTAATATTTTGTTTGGATCTATTCAATTTTAACTGGAAGGCAATTGTAGGACCTACAGGGATGTTATACGAGGTAGATCTAGCTAGATAGGCTAACGGCTGAGTATATATTTATTTTTCACTTCAACAGCATAACAGCAAATACTGTAAAGTACTTAACGGTTTCAATAACAAGTCCAAGACAAGTCCTAGCGGTCTGCAAGAAGAAGGCGATCTTCAGAATGAAAGAATAATGAATCCGCGATAACTAAAAGCTGAACGAGTAGTTACATACCTATTTACAAAAGCTAGGTAGGTACACTTAAAACCTACGCAGACTCAGTACGGCGCAATTAGGTAATCAATACGTCCGAAGTGCCCCCCCCCCCTCCCCTCCCCTTGCGCAACGTCCTTCCCTGCACCGAGCTCCTTTGCTACTTTGCTACCATTGTTTTAAATCACAGCACTACCTTTCATGAGCTTGGTCAGCAGACTAAAATGTTAGCTGTAACAATACCTACACTACAATCACCGAGACGTTTCCTCGTCGTAAAAAATTTAACTCGCCCGCACCCTGTCATTGTACCAAAGGACGGCCGCGAATCATATTTTGAACAAGAAACAACCTGACACTGCCCTGCAAATTGCATAAATCGTAACAAAATTTGAATTAATTTTAATACACAACTGTATCGATCATAATCATACCGCGCTGGCAACCGCGTTTGCCATAACGCTGACGAGCATTGTAAATGTGGCAAACCCGTTCGCCGGGACGCGCCAGTGCCGTGCAGTTCGAGCATCCATTCAAAATACATCGTATACATCCTAACACCTAGCAAATTTTCATGTTTAGTATAGGCACAGATAATATAATACTAGCGTAGTATAGGTATAATATTTGGAGAATAAAAAAAAGGCGCCAAATAAATCACTTGCCGGGGGCGCCTCCTGGGTACCACGATGGACACTTATGTACTACAATATTAAACGATTGTGATCATCTTTTTTCTGTACCTATCCTCGAATGATGAAAATGATGGAATATGGCGTCGCACATAAAAAGGAGCACACATGTCCCTAGCTCACATTTTTGTTCGCAGAAATAAAACTGACGTCATCGTAGAGTGTGGTACTTACCCTGTTCTTCGGCTTCGTCCATTTTTCTCCCTTTGGGTCTCTCCTGCTCTATGTGTTGTCTCGTCTCTCCTCCAAGAACTCTCCCGTCTCAATGCCGCAGTGCCGGGGCGCGGGACTGCGACACAGCCTGTTTCCCTCGATCAATGCAGGCCGTCCCAGTGCGCAAGTGCATTTCAGGAGGCTGGGTTGCGAATATACGGGTCTAATTTCTGTCAAGCATGCTTTAATGTTGAGTATGTGCCCTGGAGGCTCACGCTAAAAAGGACAATGTTGCGATGCGATATATCGATCTGTGGTAGGTATAGAAAAAGTTTGTACCCTGGAGGAAAATACTGTACGGAAACCCAATAAGTACATATTTCGACGGAGCAAGCAGAAGTGTAGACACACATTTCGCCGTTCCTTGTCCCTTGAAATTATTCAGTAGACCTAAAAAACATACACCCTGTGTGCGCGCTTGCCGTACTCGCGTTCGGTTGGTAAAATAAGAATACCCCTTGACGCGAATTAACATTGACATTTATTTAATTCATTTTCAATTTTCATGGGATTATCTGTGTAATGACTGCATGATTATGATCAGTACATTATAGTTTTAATAAAATATATGTTAGTAGTAGGTTTAATACAATAGGTTAAGTACTTTATTTTTAAGAATGCTGCCACCCCATTTCATCCCATGGGTGTCGTAGGAGGCAACTAAGGGATTTTTTTAGACCGTGCATTATTTCAGCACCTTAGGTCACCCGCATGGTGGCGGGTAAACCATCAGCAACCACATTCCCAAGGAGGGTTGTTGTCAGGCAGGCGGCCGACTGTAAAACATTTGCCAAAGGGTGCTAATTAAACAGACTTCTTTTTAATAGCAGTATTCGCCTCTAAAAATCTACATTGCCTTCTAAATTATTAAGTCAGCCACAATTAACGAGGTGTTACCACTGCGCGGATCGCCCAGAGGACACGGTGGAGCATACGGTGGAGGTCTGCCCCGCTTGGGCGGAGCACCGCCGTGTCGTGTGCGGCGACCTTTCGCGCCCGGCCCTGGTTCAGGCCATGGTACGGAGCGAGAGGGAATGGGAAGCAGTCTCCGCCTTCTACGAAGCAGTAATGCTCGCGAAGGCGGAGGCGGGACTCGTGAGGGAAGCTCAACGGAGTGGCCCTCACGGCCCCGGCCGCTACCACCGCAGGAGAGGTACTGGGCGTAGGACGTCGCGAGACGATCTCCGGCCACCGTAGACCCGGGCCTGCGGACGGCGAGCAATGGGTAGCTCGCCGTCCGATCAGCACCAGGCCCGTGAGTCGACGGCGCGTAGTGTTCCACGCGCGCCTCAAAGAGATGAATGTCAGCCACCACTGACGGGGCCCATCGTGGCCGGTGCCTGTATGCCTAGGGGTAGCGGATAAATTCTGAAAATGAATTACCGCACCCCTGGGCACTTAGGCAGGGACGGAACAGGGGTGGGTTTTAGTCAGTAAGAGTCTGACACGCCCTGCCGCTCCACCCAGAGCGGGAGAAGTCATTAGATGCCACAAAAAAAAAGCCATAATTAACGAGTGTCTGAATGATACTGTAGCGACATCTATCGCTACATACGAACTAGAACGGCAAATTCCTACATCGCGCAAGCAGAGTTCTCCGCGCGATTTGAACATATACAACAGCCCGAAATCAACTATGGGGCTGTTGCCCGGACCAGACACAACACCCGTCTGGTCGGAGGATCCTCCCTTTTCAACGGAGGTTTGCGGGACTTTACACCCTGTTCCGCATACCTCTACAATGGTGACCCTCGACTACGAACGTGACCGCAGCCTTCGTCATGACGTCATCACCTCGTCAGCGCAGCCTTCGTGCATCTACTCCAGCGTGACGTTATCATCATCACTTCCTCCAAGCTCTTCAGCAACGAGACATACAGCCAGCTAGTACAACGACAACGCCGACAACGATAACGCCGACGACGATAACGCCGACAACGAAAAGACGACAACGACAAACGACGACGACGCACTGCTCAGACTCACTGGAGCCCGCAGCAGTACTCCGACTCACTGGAGCCTGCAACATCATCCCGACTCACTGGGATATCATCACCGCAGACAGTTCCGACTCACCGTGAATTATGCGCCTCTTCCGGTTCCAACTCACTGGAACCAACCTTCCACTGGCCCGGCAAGCATCACGTATAAACGACTCATCGAGAACAATCGATCTCCGATATCCGGAGAGGAGTGATGTAGCGACATCTATGACGCTACATACGAACTAGAACGGCAAATTCCTACATCGCACAAGCAGAGTTCTCCGCGCGATTTGAACGTATACAACAGCCCGAAATCAAGTATGGGGCAGTTGCCAGGACCAGACACAACACCCGTCTGGTCGGAGGATCCTCCCTTTTCAATGGAGGTTATGGGGCTTTACACTCTGTTCCGCATACCTCTATAATACTATCTTAGCCACTAGTTTTCTTCTATGTAAGCCGCTCTAAATGCAACTCAGCATGGTGGTTATTTTTTAGCATCCAAATTAGTAACACGCATTCAAGCAGTAAACTTCTAAAATATTTAATGAATTGTAATTTTTTAACTCAATACATTTAAAATGTAACTCATCCCACAATAATTGATCGTCAAAATTTTGCTAAAATTATCATCAAATAGTAAATTAAGGCCACTGTACGTAGAAACTATTGTGAGGAGACCAAATAAAAGACTTTATTTTTGAAAAATCAATTTCTGTATTCAAATACCATCATTTTACGTATAGTAATTAATAGAAACACATAATAGGTATAGAAACATAATCAAAAGAAAATAAACCATAATTGGATTACTAACGCAGCTCGCGCTTGAGTAGCCTGCGAAATTCAAATTTTCTTAGTTAGTATTAGGTGGTGTGTTGGTCAAAATATGATTCAAGACAAGTATGTATTACAAGTGGTGTTTCAAGTATGTATTTACAGAACTGTAATCATTAAAATCATCAATGAAATTATCTCAGTTAGAATTGATGCCAAATGTCATGCTTTCATGAAATACTATATTTGACATCAATTTTAACTGAAAGAGTTGTATTGATGATTTTATTAATTAATATCAATTAGTGCGTACTGCCCAAGTCTTTTCTGCATTCACGGCGTCTTCGGCAAAACTAACACACGAAAATTTGTTTACAAATATCCCGTTCTTATAGTCACCTCGCTTTTTTTTGCGACGGCTGACCTTTTTCTTCCGATTCCTTGTCAGAACAGTACAAAGGTACTTCATTTTCACTTTTAGATGTCCTATCTAATTAAAACTCTTCGAAAACTTTATTTTTTTTTGTTTTTTTTTTATTTGTGTTGCATGAAGTTTTAAAATAAATAAATAAATACGGACGCACGAACGACAATAAACAAATACACGTGATTTACTAGTCGGTACATGGTACATGGAAATTATAAATTCTCTTTGGGTACATGAATCGAATGGCGCTTTCTGACCGGTCGGTACCGTCTAGCGCACTTGCGCCAAATCTTGCAGTTACCATTTTCACGATAATAAAACAATATGATGTATTATTTTACATGCTAAGTTGTAATAAGTGATGTTGTCTATACAAGCTTGAATTATATTTTTTGAGGACCTTGTGTTGAAGCTTTAAAACGTAAAATGATGATGAGATATAAATTCCGTGGTTGAGTTAGTAAATTAGGTGGCAATGTAGGTATATCTAAGAAGGACAAGTTAAGATAATTGTTGGTCTTTACTTGACGTTTTATAAAGAATATTTAGTTGGCGTGGTAAAAAACACGAATTAGTTTATTAGAGGCTGTCTCATTTTCCCGTTGCTTAGTTATAAAATGAGAAGTTTGATTACGTGGACAATAAAGAAATGTGTGGCTTGACTTATAATTTATCTTTGCCAAATCATTAGCAATACCAGTTCGGTATTGTGCCTGGTCCTGCAGTCTCGACATTGATAGCGATTGCTACGTCCTAACGATCGGTCGCTACGTCGGAAAAATAATTGATTCTCATGAAATATGTACAGAGACAGCGTAAATTTTAACTTGCAAGCACTATTTACAACACTTGTACTCGACTGTACATCACTCGGATAAATCCGAGCGATGTACAGTCGATGCAGTAACCAAGACCGGTCTGCAGTGCCCATTGACAGTTTCAGTGTAGCGGTAGGTTTGCACTAGGGGTCGGCCCTCAGCCCATACCTCTTCCTGATGATAATGGATGCTCTGACATCGGACATTCAGTAAGAGGCTCCCTGGTGTATGCTGTTTGCTGATGACATTGTGCTGGTTGCCGAAAGCGGCTTAGAGGTCCATAGAAGATTGGAGACGCGGTGGCAAAGGCTGGAGAGTGTGGGCCTGAAATTGAGCAGAACCAAAACAGAATATCTGTTCTGCGATCTTGGCGGTCTCTCCAGTCCTATGCCTGTAGCTCTCAACGGAACGCCTATACCGATCTGAGCCTTTAGACAAAATACTTCTTACTTCTTCTTTCTGTTAACGTTAACGCTAACGCTTCGTGCAAAATGTATGGCAACGACATTACTGGGCGTGAGTCACGTGACAGTTCTCTCCGCAGGTAATGTCCTTACCAACATTTTGCACGAAGCGTTAGCGTTAGCGCTATTATAAAAGTTACTTGGCTAAGGGGGCTGCTCCGACTTACCTACCGTACCTCGGGTCGCTTGTTCAGGAGGATGGCGATATAGACCGAGACGTAACGCATAGGATCAACTGGCGGATGGATGAAACGGCGACAGGTCACTGGAACAATTTGCGACCGACGGATGCCCCTTAAGTTAAAGGCGAAAATCTATAAGTCCGTGATTAGACCTGTCGTACTGTATGGGTCAGAATGTTAGGCTGTGAAAAAGACGGATGAAAAAAGATTGCATGTGGCGGAGATGAAAATTTGTGTCCGGTATAAATATATTTCTGTAATTATAGCTATATATTTGAGGCTTTAATCCATGTCCATGTGTGTGTGTTTGTGTGTATCATGTGTGTTCCAGTATCTGGTGGATAAACGACGCTTCGTAATGTCAATTAATAAAGGTAGAGTTGCCTGTCTATACCCTATATATTATTGTAGTCTTTGGTCCTATCTGAGATTTGTTCAGACATGAACGATTATAGCGGATATCAGAAGAAATGTCATAGAAAAACTATGATCCCATGCCTCAGTAATGCCATCTAGCATTGAATAGCAAACATACGAATTAAATTTATAAATTCAGCTATCGCTCGATAGGTGGCCAGTGTGTGCTAGGAATGTTACCAACCATTTAGATATGTATCAGCCATCGATAATAAAAGTTGATTTTCTTTTCTTCACATTTGAAAGAAATGCCAAAAAAACTTCTATGTTTCGAAAATTCTTTTTACAAAAAAAATAATAAATTATCATTCTAAGGTATAGTTAGTGATCCAAGCAATGTAAACAAGAGCAGACACCGCAAACATGTTTTTCCATCCAACGGGACCCCGCGAGCTAGGCTCATAAAACTAGTGGCAATGCTTTGTTTGTTCAAAGTAGGTACCTCATGAATTTATCGATAAGGTCCAATGTACCTCGATCATTTATAGAAATCACGATAAATCGCCTCATCTATCTAGCAGGGCCCTCGTCTGTATTGCGCTCGTAATACATAAAAAAACATTGATTGCATCTACTCCTAATGTTCGTCTCGATTCATGTGGGTATGTAATTTTATCGAAAACTAAATCGATAAACAACATTACATCTCTTACAAGGCAAGGTTAAGCTACGCAGCAATAGAGGGCGTTATTACAAAATTAGCAAATGTTCTGGAACTATTTACGAAAATTATTAAATTTTAATTAAAGAACGAACTGAAACATAGTTAATTATCCACCTCGACTACTACGGTGCGATTCGCTTGACCATTCTTAATAAGAGTTACGAATGTGTGAGTGGTATTAAAGTTTTTATGGTTAATCAGTTTATTTAAAAAGTAATTACGAAAACAAACCGAGTTAGGTCCAGTCGTTTTACCATAACGAGATTTGCAATAGCATAATGCGCAACTGAGCATATTTTCTCAGAAAATAATTTTCTTTTGGTGGATAAAGCGGACATAAATTTATACGACTTGGCATGCAGGGGTAACACACTATATTGACTGAGCGACTTTTGTCCACATATCCACTAGGACATAAGAAATTAAGAATCGGATTAAGGCTCAATTACACCTTCCGATTTCAAGGGACCCAATTTAGGAAACAGGAAGGTGTAATAGCTGTTAGAGCAGTTAGTGTCCGATTTAGTGAGATTAGGAGGTCCCGATTTGACTTCCTAAATTGTGTACGATTTAGGATAGGTAGTGTAATTGCATCACCACTATTTAGAGATAAGTGTTGCCAATTTAGCGATTTTGTCGCTACAAATGGGCTACTAGTATTTTAATATGTGTTTAAAATTAAATTATATTTCCCAAGGTCCCTTTCCCAGAAAAAAAAATGAGTCCGCTCTGTTTCTTTTTTGGTAAAGTAAGTGAAGTTTCTAAATCGGGTCTCTTGAAATCGGAAGGTGTAATTGAGCCTTTTTACGATTTTGTTCGCTATGTCCTTTCTGTTGGTAGGTAGTATGGTTTGGGTTAAGGCGATCAAGTTCTATCCGCTGCTTTTTGTGGTTTGTTATTCGTGTGTCACAGTTATATTTCCTTCTTTTGGCAATATCGCTCATAATCTGATTGCATTCTCCTGTTTGATAGATTTATATCATATATATGTACTTATACAGGACAAGATTTGAATTATTGGATTTTACCGCGAAAAGTTGGACGGGCACCTTTTGGTAAGTATTATTTTTCCTAATCCTGATAGGTATGCGTAGTAGAATTCTGGATGACACGTAGTATTTTATCCTTTCTATTCTGTTTCGATAGAATACTAGGCCAGAAATCTGGGTCCACCCTCCGACGAGCCAAATCCGAGTGGTCTCTGACGACCTCCAACGCCACGCCGTGTGTGCAGGACCAGCTGATATCATGACTATGGTATCAGCTATCCCCAGAGGCCATCGCTAGTCACTTATTCTACGTGCAGTACTCAACCACCAACTCCAGGATTCTGACATATTTTTTTATTCCATAGTTTTCGGCTTCTCTTTTTTTCCTAAAAAAAACCTGTATTCAGTTATTTTTCTATCTTATCCGGTTGTCGACCTGTAGGGAAAGCCACTGATTTAAAATGTAGCTTTTCAAGTAATCAGCGTTCCTACGAAATTGCAATTGCCGCCTTTTTAGGAATTTAAAAATCTTCATTTTGCTCATACAGCACCTACGGGTCTACTACCTGCCAAGTGGCGCCCTCATTGAATAAAAAATCGTAGTATAGCATAGAAAATAAATATTAAAATCCTACGTCCCGTACCAAAAACGGCCGTTTTTGACACTTTTTTGTACTACTTTGGATACGAACATACAACTTGATACTGACCTGTAAATTGCAAAAAACTAAGAAAATTTGAATTTCGCGGGCTACACTGGAGCTTTCACCTTACGCTGAAATTTTTATTAAGTGGTAGCCACCATTTTCTTTCGCAACATTTTACCTCTAAATTAACCGTTAGAAGTAGACATAAATCTCGTTATATATTATTACGTTGTTCTTTACTTTTTTTTTTTTAACCGACTTTCGAAAAAGGAGGAGGTTCTATGTTCGACTGTATGTATGTTTTTTTTTTTTTTTATGTATGTCCGCGCATTTCTCCGTCAGATGTGGACCGATTTTCAAAATTCTTTTTTTATCTGAAGGAATATACTCCCGAGATGGTCCCATATAAATTTTATCGAAATTGCTTTAGCGCTTTTTGAGAAACTGAACAAAAACGAAAAATACGCATATCTCGATGACGTTTTGGTGTTCTCCAAATGTTTAAATTCCACGTTCCACGTTATTGGGGTTTTTAGTTCTGGGGTATAACAACTAAAAAGCGAAATATAAAAACTTTTTTACAAAAAAAAAAAACAACCGACTTCAAAAAAAAGATACACTAAAAATTTAAAAATAACTTTAATTTCGGAAGTCGGTGTCAAATATCGAAGAAATAAAATACAAACACCGACTTCCGAAATTAAAGTTATTTTTAAATTTTTAGTGTATCTTTTTTTGGAAGTCGGTTGTTTTTTTTTGTAAAAAAGTTTTTTTTTTGTAAACCTTCGGTTAATGATTTAAAAATTATACGTTTTAAGTGTTACATGGATTTTTTTATTACTCTTTAGTAGGTAATCTTATTTAAGCTTATACTAAGCTAGTCAGAAGGAAAGTGCACCTCCTTGCGAGCCCGGGCCTGCGGACGGCGAGCAGTGGGTAGCTCGCCGTCCAAGCAGCAGCATCAGGCCCGTGAGTCGACGGCGCGTAGTGTTCCACGCGCGCCTCAAATAGACGTTGTCAGTTTAAAAAAAGAAAAAAAAAAGGTCCGTGAGTCGACGGCGCGTAGTGTTCCACGCGCGCCTCAAAGATATGTTGTCACTTTGTCAGCCACCACTGACGAGGCCCATCGTGGCCGGTGCCTGCATGCCTAAGGGTAGCGGATAAATTCTGAAAATGAGTTACCGCACCCCTGGGCACTCAGGCAGGGAAGGAACAGGGGTGGCTTTTAGTCAATAAGAGTCTGACACGCCCTCCCGCTCCAACCAGAGCGGCGGAAGTCATTGGATGATTTCAAAGCGGCGAAGGTCGCTTTTCAAAGACTTTGAGATTTTTTTTTTAAATTGTTGATAGGCACACGTTTGGCCACTACCTCACCAAGAGAACCGAGATCCGTCTATTGAAGTGCCGGTCTTGAAGAACTTAGACCCGACCGTATGGACACTTTCCACGAACCCATCGTTGTATTCGTCCACGGAGCTCCCTAGGCACTCCAAACGATTTTGAAGTTCGAGCTAAAAGCTCTCGGAGTTTTGGATATGGATCTGTGCTGGGCGGAGTGTAGACTTCATCAGTTGAGACCTTTCTAGCTTTATATTTAGATTCAATGTGCCTCTTACTATGCGGTGATCACTTCCGGTTTTGACCGCGTTGATCACAGAGACATCATTGAATATCTGCTTCTTCGTCGACATAATGAAGTCAATTTCATTTTTAGTTGCACCGTCGGGGTTCTGCCAGGTCCACTTCCTGTGCTCACGCTTTCTGAAAAAGGAGTCATATAGAGGCCCTCCTTCTCCATAAAACTGGCCAGTAGAGGTCCCCGGTGGTTCCGACGTCCAAATCGTTTCGCGATGAAGTCCTCCATGACCACGGTGAAGTGAGTTTTGTAACCATGCATGGCTCTGGATTATATCTTCATACATGGCCTCAACTGCATCGTCGGGGTGTGTCGAGGTCGGGGCGTAAACCTGTACGACCTTCAACGAATATCTTGACGATATTCTGAGTATAAGGTACGCCACTCTGGTCGACACACTCTCGATCACCACATTGTTCACAAGGGACCTGTGGACGATAAACCCGACACCACCCTGAGAATTCTGGTCACCCTCCCGGAAATAGAGCAGGTTACCGGATTTGAGAATTATCGTATCCTCCCCCTCTCTTCGGACTTCAGATAATCCCATAATACTCCATCGCAACCTACTCAATGCCTCCTCAAGTTCGGTGATCTTCTCGTCAGTCCGCAATGTTCTCGTGTTCAGTGTTGCCAGGTCCAGTCGTCGTTACGGGTAGCCGGATCCACTCCGGAGATTCTTAGCACCCCTTGCCTCGCCGCTGGGTGATTATCTATTATAAATTATAATGAATCATCGCCCAATGACGAGCCGACCTGCTCCTCCTCCTCATCCGGCGACTATCCATTATAATTGAGTAATTGATGAGGAGGAGAAGTCTCGGTATGTCATTAGATACATACCGAGACTCCTCCGTGCCTAACACAAAGCACTAGTAACTACTATAGGGTAGTCAGAAACCGGAAATCTGACATCTGTCTTGCCAAGGGATATCTTGTTATTCAGTTACTGGGTTGTGAAGACCAGATAGACACAAGTCCCATGTAAAAAACAAATAATGGTATGCTGCATCCAATTAGACTGGAATCCAACACCAATATACATAGTCTGGAAGGGCTAGGCCGATTGATTATTTTATCTCCGGAATCAAAGATATTTATGGCTTTGAAATAACTTTGCCGATAAAAAATTGTTAAAGAACCTTCACAGTATTGCAAAAAATTCACATCGATTTATTGTTTTATTTTAGTATTTTATAACTTAGGGCTACTTTTCCAATGGTTTGTCAACTTAATTCAAAATACAGGGTGTAAAAAGACTCATCACATAGGCGTTAATTACGCAAACTGTACGTCTAACAAAGTAGCTTTGCGCAAAAATTATTGCTGGGAAACGACTTTTGTTTTTAGGTATGGAAAAAAAACTATTTTTTGTTACGTGCAATGTAACGCGAACCCAGCAAGTGGGGTTAAACTTAAAACTTAAACCCTTCACTATTAGCCAAGTAAAAAAAAAAGGTACCTACTGTCGGATACGTTTGATATTTATTGCGTTTTTGTAACTGCAAATGCGTAATTTCGAAATGTCGAAAAAAAAATTGAAAATTCAGGTTGTGTTTGTATGGAAAAAAGGTTTGGTAATAACATTTTGAATTTAATTTTCGTTAAAAAAAAAAATTGCAACTTTGACCTCCAATATCTCCAGAACCAGTGGATTCCCAGGTATGGTCTAGTGGAAAAAAAATATCCAAATAATGGGTAGAATAATATGTGGCTTTTGGCTTCGGAAACTGTCTTTTTACACCCGATATAATTTTGTATTTTTGGCAGAGGAAGTTTCATTTTCGGCCGAAACTAGAAAAGGAGCCGAATATTCGGTTACGGTTTCGGTTGTGAAATTGTGTTTCGACTAGTGTCTAGTCGAGTGTCAGACCGATAGCAGTTGTTCATTTATCGTATTGTAGCCGAGTCGTCGTACGATAGTCGGTCTCAACAATTTAATCAACGTAGTCGCGTCGTCTTTACATTCTAAGTAGGAATATATGTAATTCTATTTAACTATATCAGACGGTATTGATCGACGCGAGAAAATATTGTTTAAGTCCTTGTGGCTGCTACACGGAGCCCTATAGAATACTTTGGGGTGTTATGTTGAATTGGTATTTGTGTACCTGTACATGATATCTTATTAAACGTCTCTGGGGTGGTAGGCGAAAATAAACAACGACTTTATTTTTAATTCCATTTATCAAGGTACATGTACCTACTTACCTACAGTTGTACCGCATAATACGACAACAATATCTACATTGATTGAACAATAAAATGTTAGCCATGTAAAAATTACAATTTATAATTTTTGTTTACAATAAAATGCATTTGATCAACTAGAAGACACCTATTGATTACATACACAAGAACAAAGCCGAAATATAATCTAGGACCAGGTTTCTAAAAAACCTTTGCGTGCACATAATCAATAAACATCACATTACATTATTTATGAATTTTAAATCTATTTCATTTTAATGGCACACATAATTTAGAAGTTTTGATAAAAGATATAAAGAACGAAATATAATTACATGGTATACATATGTGAGTAGTAACTACTACAACATAGCAACGTAAATTGGAAATAATTAAGTAAAATATATTATATACAATATCATATTATTTACATGTTACATGGCAAACGAAGGAGTTTGGTCTTATTTGAAACAATAAAATCTAAAGTAATAAGAATTTGCATTTTAGTTGAAAGTTGAGCTTAATTTGTGCTAATGGGGTGTGCCCCTGTCTTTTAAATACTTTAAAAAAAATTATGTATGTACATTAAATTTATAAACAGCTGCAGGCATAGAGTGGGAAGTAATGCAAGATGCGGCCATTCGTCAACAGGGCTGCCAACACAAGGAAAACACCCAGAATGTAAAAAGAGTTGGTTGACATCCCTAGCTAACGTTAAAAAAAAATGGCAAGATCACATGAAATAACTTACGTTAAACGTTGTACACAACATTCATTCTTTACTTTTCTCTAAAAATGTCTTTTACTCATAGTAAGTATTTAATATTATCACCTAAATATTTATGTAAGAATATGAATATTCATCTTCTTTTGTATTTAAATGTTTGCTGCCTACCTACTACACACTTGTCTAAGGGAATGTGACGACAATTTTATTATAAATGCAAGTAGATAATAACAGTTTCTCGATAGTGAAACTGCAAAAAGAGTGAGCGAATTGCGACAGAGTAAAGTAACTAGACATCAATGGCAATCATGTTTATTCGCAGTCTCCACAATGCATGCGAATCTTACTCTACACCTACCTTTCACTGGTTGCAAATTATTAAAAAAAATAAAAACTAATTATCACAGGTATAACGTTAAAATAAACACGCTTTAACATAAGCGCGAAAACCTAAAACATAGCCGTCCTTAACGTAAATTAATAAATAACTTATATTTTTGTTAAGTGCATCAGACGTGCACGTCATATAATAATATACAAATTAAATATAACAGTACCTTTACATTTTAAGTAAAAAATTAACAAACTGTATTTTTATAACTACAATAAAATTCATTTTAGAAACTGTTTCAACGATCTAACACTAGCCATCGAATCAATGGCACGGGTCGTGCGCACGGCACTGTTAAGTAAAAATATTCAAATACAAGAGGAGATCAGTGGGTTTGTTGGGCGCGCTCACACCGTGGTCTCATTACGGCGTAGCGGCTGCAGCTCGCGCTGGAGGTCGTTGTAGTACTCGTGGTCCGACATGGACTCCTCCTCCACGGAGCGCTGCGGCAGGTACTTGCTGGTACTCGGGCGCGGCGTCGACTCGCTGCCACTGCCTTCGCTCATGCACAGTGACTCCAGTGGAGCCGGCTCCGTCGGAATGCCCAACGTCTGCGGCAGCACGTTTTCCTCCGACATCAAGTACTCAGGATTCTCCACACACCGCTTGCCCACAAAACCACTAAATCGTAAGTCCTTCATACCTTCCTGATTCTCGCCACCTTCACCTATTAGGTCCATGTACGTAGAAGCATTTTGCGTGAGCTGCGGCGAAGGCATCAGGTAGTCGTCCTCGTCCAGCGGTAGGTTCAACTTTAAGTTTCCGACTTGCGCTTCTTTGATTTTCGACATATTATCGAAATTAGTTTCACAGACTTCGGGGCGGCATTTCATAGGATCACTGCAGTACCTTGAACTTGAGCTGTCAGATGCGCAGACGCCGTTGTTGTAGTAATGCCGTAATTCAATGGCGTCCCCGCAAGGGTTGGCTTGATTGTATCTGAGGAGCTCGTGGTCCCACGTCTCAGGCTTACTTGTCCCATCTGGAGTTCCACATTCGTTGTTGGGGGCACCGGCTGGCCACGAAGACGAAGGTTGCTTCATTGCATTCTGGTGGATCTCAATGACCGAGATCGTGGTGTTCGCGCTCGGCCCAGACCTGAACTTGGGCTGCAAATACTCATCAGCTTCTACCAGGGACTCCGGACCTTCCATCGCCGATGACAGGTTTCGAATCATTTCTTTTTCATCCTGGAATGTAAATAAGGAATTGTTAGTTCGTGTTCGTCACGCCTGTATCATCCGTAGGAGTAGGCAGAGATGTATGAATCATTTTCTTGTTTTTTATAGGTACATTGTACGTTTGATGTAGTAAATTACATGGGCAAGAATTCAGACTGGTTCCGTAACCCTAACTGAAACTGTTGGATATCCGAAAAAAAAATATCTGTAACCGTAACCGAAACCGATATAAAAGTTTCAAGTAATTTCGGATAGGGGTGGAGTCTAAATGATACATGTTATGACAGGTTTTCGTTTTGGCCCGGTCGAGCCGACACAGAAGCCGTCCCATGCATTGTTTATTATTTCTATTGCTTATATTGATTAGTCAATAGAAAAAAGTCGTATGCAGATCCGAAATTTCATATCCATAACATCCCTAAATTTGAACATCAATAGGTATGTATTGAGGCCATTTTTGTACAAGACCTAGGTTGGCAGTGATTAAGGTCGAAGATAAATAAATAATATGATATTAGAAAGAAGTAATATATTACCTGCGTGGAGTAGGACGGCAACCGCATGAACTTGTCCCCTGGTATTACCAGGTACCTGCCTGGGTCTCTTGCCATTTCAGCGAATATATCGGCAAGCTGCTTGAAAGTAGGCCTGCTGTCGGCGTCCAACATCCAACATGACACCATTCTACAATAAATGTCTAATGTGCAAATGGCTGGCTGTGGTAGTTTGAGACCATTTTCTATTAGCTCGGGGACTTTTCGAGCAGAGATCGACTCGTAAGGCCGAGCACCGTAGCTCAATATTTCCCATATCGTAACGCCGAAAGCCCAGACATCGCTTTTGTGAGTGAAGATCCTGTGCTGGATGCACTCCAGGGCTAGCCATTTTATTGGCATCTTTCCGCCAGCAGCTTTGTATTCATCAGTATTGACTTCTAATAACTTCGCTAATCCAAAGTCAGTTATTTTAACGCAGTTTGGCGTTTGCACAAGTACGTTTCGAGCAGCCAAGTCTCTGTGCACCAATCGCTTCTCTTCTAGGTAAGACATACCACGAGCTATCTGCGTACACCAATTTAAAAAAGCCTTGGAACCAATTTTTTCCTTGTGCGTTCTGACGTAATCGAGTAGACATCCTAGAGGCATCAGTTGTGTGATGAGCATCATCTGATTGGTCATACAGACAGCTAACAATTGAAGCAAGTTGGGGTGCTCAACGCTGGCCATGATGTAAGCTTCTTCTAAAAATTCCTTACTTGTGTTAGCACCTGTGCCGTCCTTCAACACTTTGATAGCTACTGGTATCTTAACATTTTCGCCTTCTGGTACCCACACGCCTTTGTACACTTGACCAAATGCACCATAACCGAGCATTCCTCCTCTCCGTAACTCTACCTCCTTTACAATTCTTAATTTGGCTAAGTTCGGTTGAACGTTGGTAGGACGAAGAGGTTCATTGTCTTCACAGCCAGTTAGAACCATTGTCATTTTAACAGCTTCCTTGTTCGCCTTTGCCTTCTGTCGACACGTGTAACCTATAATTCCAAGAATCACCAACAATAAAAATGCTATTACAAGTATGATAACCAGCACAGTAGGAATCTTGGCGGCTACCATGTTAGGATTACCATTTGTGTGGGTGGAACAGTAAGGTTCTTCGATGGAATTCTGTAACTGCTCATCAAAATATATTTTGTGGGGCAAATGAGAAGGACAAGTATCTGTGCAGTTAAAATATGACTGGTTCTCCGGGTCATCTGGTGTTAAAAATATCTTTAAGGTTTTGCATTTTACGCATTGTGTAGACGATGCCCCTACACAACCTTTGCATTCAGGATGGCAAGGTGTACAACTCTTGTTAATTTCGTCGGTATAGTCATCTGCTGGACATTCCTCCTCGCATTGGTCTCCTCTCTTGTATCCGTTACACACTAGGCACACCTGTGTATGTATTCCAAACCCAACACACTTCTTACATCTGGGATGACATTTTCGGCATACCACTCTCACTTTTCCTTCGAGGGGTTTGACGTTGCCGACCCATTCATTATAATATCCATCGGGACATGGTTCGTTTTCACTTAGGCAACTTTCAACAGTAGCTTCGATGCTGATAATAGCTTTTTTACAGGAATTGCAGGCGCCTTCACCAACTGTGTTATTTGGTCCTGTGCAGTCTTTCAAGCAGTTCCTGTGGCAAGGCTGGCAAGTGGCATTATCTGATGTGTATCTTGACTCAGGACATTTGCTGACGCAGTATGGGCCATCACGCACGTGTCGACAACTCGTGCAATTGGCGCGGGTGGGTCCGTCGCAGCCGTCCTTACACTCCGGATGGCATTCCTTGCAGCTCTTCGGGCCATCTTTGTATAACCTGAAAAGAGCGTAAAATTTTACGTCAATTGAGTTTTCAACCGATTTCAAAAGAAGGAGGCGGTTCTCAAAAAGACTGTATTTTTTTTTATTTATGTTACCTCAGAACTTTCTCTAGGTTAACTGATCTTGATGATTCTTATTTATTTGAAAGCTGGTATTTTTCAGGTGGTGCCATTTAAATTTGATCAAGACCTGACCAGTACTTTTTGAGTTATCCATAATAATGCGTATTTATTGAGACTATCAGTTCGGGCATAACTTTACTATTTAGTTATGGGGTACAACAACAAAAAAGTGAAAAATAAAAACTTTTTTACATAAAAATACAACCGACTTCCATGATAAGTCGTTGTCAATTATCTAAGAAACGACACTAGGAACACCGACTTCCGAAATTAAAACTTTAATTTCGGAAGTCGGTGTGATTTTGCAATTTTTATTGTTTTTTTTTAAACTTTGTCGTTTGCCAACACAGCAACTGCTTTTTTATTCATGTAGAATATAGATAACAATTGTCCGTATATCTAAGAGACAATGAGGCTGTTGCTCGGACGTCGAAACTGTGTGCTACCCACACATACTTCACCTTCGTTATGTTAGTGAGGCTGCCTAAATTGACAAAAGCCGCCGTAAAACGTGATAGGTGCATTTCTCTGATAGAGTCGACAGAAGCGATGGGAAAAGACTAGTGTTAGTAAATGCTTGAACAGAATCAGTGGGCTGGGCTCATTACATATAGTTCCACTTACTTGTGGTAGTTGGTTTACATTGTATGACAAAATATTAAGATCTTAATATATTGAAATTATACTCGTTAAAAGCATTTAAGTTATTAAAAAATAGTAAATTCTTCAAAGTCATAAAAAATGGCAAAACAATCGTTGTGCAGCAAATAACCTTAGGAATAAATCATTTTGGCATATTAGCGTATCATTGCGTTGATACTCACCCGGGTAAAACGCTACAATTTTGGAGGCACATTTCGTCGAACTGATAGTTTTTACACGAAAGACATTGATCCGGTCCAGGGCCCCAGCATCCGTCCGCAGAGCACTGAGGATCACACACCAAGTCTGCTCTCTCTGTTGAAAATGTATTACTTAGGAACAAAGTGGTACGAATAAAGTCCCACATAATGAGACGATGCTTGGAGGTATCGCAAAGTGATAATCATCGCGGTGCTGTCTGAGGCAGTTGCTGTTAATGGGTTAGTCTGAGTGTGTGGGCATAGAGAAAAAATAAAAATTCGCTTGCTAAAAAGATAAAAATATGATAACCAAATCGCATATGCAAAATAACAAAACCTAACTTTAAAATGAGGATCCTCGAAAACGAAAACTAAATCGCAAAGCCAACTCACCACAATTTCTAGGATCTCCATTGTTTTGTATTATTTGCTTGTGATCTTTCGACTTCACCAGTTTAGTCCAAGCGATTTTATCGGCGAAGCATAAAAACTTATTCTCCATGATAGCTATAGCGCCGGAGTTGACTCTTTTCAAGGATTTTAATCCCAAAGACTTGAGTGACGTCTTGACTATGTAGAGGGAAGCGAAGAGGTTCTCGACGACTTGGCGTCCTCCGATCACTTCCAGATTTCGGAAGTAAGAGAGGCTGGTGAAGTTAGGATGGTGCGCCTGCACGTTCAGGTATCCAGTCACCTCACGCACTGTGCTAAACACCTCCAGCTTGTGAGGCTCCATCTTTGCATAGCGCTCACCGAATGAATAGTCGGGGTTCACGTGCTGAAATCCAGTGAATGTCATTTCTAAAATCTCAATAGAACCATCAATAATCGTGCAATCTTTGAAACTGTCGATATTTCCTGAGTGAATCGGTTTTTCTGCATGACATGTCTTCGGGCATGTTACATTGCACGGGATGCACTCTCCGTTTACAGCAGTTTTGTTAGGGGGGCAGCTTCTCACACATGCTCCATTATCCTTCAACAGATGCTCAGGGCAGTTGCGCACGCACGTCGCACCGTAAGCGTACTTTCCATTCGGATTTGGCTCCCAAGAATAAGTGGTGGGGTTATAAATTTGCATCGGCGGGCATTCTTGAGAGCATGTACCTTCGTCATAGAAGTTCCTGCAGGCAAGGCACTGACTGGGCAGCGGCCCAGTGCAGCCGCCGGCGCAGAACGCGTTGCAACAGTCCCGAGGATTCCGACCAAAGCAACGCCCTTGTGCACACTGTGGACTGCATATCGTTTTAGAAAATTTCTGGCAGTTCTCGGGGCCCTCGCCCCAACAACCTGCTTCACAACTACTATCACAACGCGGACAGTCTCGTTCTGCGGCAGAAAAGTCATATACGTAGACATAGGTGGCGTTGTCTCCAGTGATGATTTCGTCCCAGTTGATAGTCTTGACGTGGCAAAGGTTGTAGTTGTTGTAGATACCGACGCTGCCGCGGAGGACGTCGCGAAGCGCCGGCAGCTCGAGGGTAAACGCAGACGACATGGTGACCATCAGAGCAAACTCTTCTTCTCTTACGTTCAGCTTGAACAGCGTTCGTCCGCGAATAATTTGCAGTTGTGGCAACACAATGTGTCGCACATTCACATGCGATATGAGGACGTAACCGGTCACCTCCCTTATGTACTTGAGGAAGGACAAGTCCATAGTTTCGTTCTGCAGCCATGTCAGCTCGAGGTTGCCGTCAACGTACGTGCAGTTTGTAAATCTATCGCGTAGATTCCGGTAGTGGGTGTCGCGATTCGATGGCACCGACATCCGTCCATTTGTTCCGATGCATACTGTAAAGAAAAAAATAACGCTTTAAACATACGAGCCAGCAAAACACAAGTGTTACTTAATAGGGCGTTTGTCTATTCATGTATAATAAAAACAATGTATTTGTATTGGGTCGACGTTCGACAAGTTAGGAACTGAGCTTGTATAACGAAGAGGCGTTGCCGCGTGGGCGGACTCTCAAGCAAGTTTCTTCTACTACGCTACAAGTTAAACCGCTATTAGTGATTAATCGATGGAAATAGTTTACAATGCTGTTTCGTCTCAGCGAACGGAACCAGCGTTAGGAACTTAACCGCGTATGTAAAGCGAATTGAGCGATAGTGTAAATTAGTGTCGTTCACCATATTTACCGTTGAACAGCTTATTTTTACACTAAACACAATACTCGGCTGTTTATTATGTACTTTTTGTGTATGTTCAGAGTTAACGTTAATGGAAGGATTGGCTCTAAAGTAAATTAATATTTTGTAATACTTCTGCGTAGAATCAAATTAATTGCTTGACCTTCAAACAAAGGAGTCGCATTTTACGATAAGCAGTATTAAACGTACCTATACTTTAACGTTAGGAAATAATTTTGCAACTCGAAATCTGGCACTTGATTTCCCAGAGATCAAATGTCCACGTATATGCTTGCATAACTTTACCTAAAACCACAAAACCTGTGAGGCCACTGAGGCACATTGTTAAGTTTTAAGTCTCAGTCCCTGTAGGTAAGGTTCAAAATTGCTTGCAGGTTCTGTGGAGACTGTAGCTTGTCAACAAAGAATTGTTATTGTCATAGAACTGTATAGAAATATGAAGGTATTCGAGAGGCAAGGTAAATTTTACCTGCTCGTCTGTATAATAGTCAGATTTTTTACCACCGTGTACACAAGAGTATAAGGTTACTGTCATTCGATATATTTTTGGCATTTCAACGTTCCGGAGCGTAATGTGAGAAAGACCAGAGGTTTTAAAGACTTTTAACCCTAGTTATTTTTATTACTTGTTCAAGTATCCCGTGGCGGTCAGGTTTGGATAATTTTAAACTTTACTAATATCATCATGTTTTCTACTTTGTACTTTTTGATGATTGGTTTTAAGAGATGCTTAGAATGTATGTAGGTAGAGGTGCCTACTATGATTTATGAGAATTCTTAACGACTGCGCCCACATGCAACCTTTGCCGCAAGACGTTTTATTTTATTAATCCAAATCTCCAAATAATAAGAATGAGCGAACATAATTGTCTACTTTTGTTGGTTGGCACTGAGCTTATAGATACCGATTCACAGAATGAATCAGTAGAAGTAAGGAGAATTTCGTTCTTTCTCTCGAGGAGAAGATGTCGGGACGCCTTGCATGGCTTCCTGGCAAATTGGCGTAGAAGCACACCTCAAAGAGAAGTGGAAGGAATGGTGAGGCCTCTGCCCATTAGATGGACAGTTCAGGTTGTATAAAAACATTTAGGCAGACGTTTTACCTTTACCTATATGAGACTACATTGTTCCCGCGGATTTCCTCTCGTGGCATTTCCCACAGAAACTGACCATATTTCCGGGATAAAAAGGTACCAATGACACCTCGAGATTATAGTGTTCTTTTTTTGGGGGTTGGGAAATCATGCAATGACTTCTCCCGCTCTAGGGTGGAGCGGTAGGGCGTGTCAGACTCTTACTGACTAAAACCCACCCCTGTTCCTCCCTGCCCTGAATGCCCAGGGGCGAGGTAACTTTTTCTGAGTTATCCTCAACCTCCGGGCAGGCATCGGACATGACGGCCCCGTCCTGTTTGCTGACAACTCTTTGAGGCGCGCGTGGAACACCACGCGCCGTCGACTCTCGGGCCTGGCGCTGATCGGACGGCGAATTACCCAATATTCGCCGTCCGCAGGCGAGATTATAGTGTAACTATTTATGAGCAAAAGAAATTTCGTTGTCATAGTTTCCAGGGATTATCCTTTTTACCTCTGTATTATATTACTTGAGAAGATTAAGATTGAGACGGTGTATTTCCAATTACCTACTTGTTTACTAAGGCCATATAATTATGAAACGCGTCCATACATAATTAAACATAGCTTGAGTACATATCGGTTGCCAATTATCTCTGCCGTGTTTATTGGAAATATTATCGTTATAATTATAACATCAAGCCTGTTGTTCTCGAAGGGTGGCAGAAGTGTTTTGATGATTTTCGGATACCAATAAAAAGTTTGTATGAATTTTCAATACTCCGGGTTGAAATACACATGCAATGCACATAAAATGTATACTAGCGATAAAACTGATTTGTAAAATTATGAGAGAAATATAAATAACGAAATAACAGATCAGGTAGTATTGTGATTGTGAGTTGATGACGATTATATCAAACCGACCGAAACATTTGGGATTCCTAATGTTTGGAGTAACTCTAAGTTCTAAAAGGTTACTTGGTTTATTTAACGGGAATATATTTTCATCTAAGAACAATAATATTGAAACCAATGTGCTTGACGTGTTTATTGTGACCGGAGTCTGTCAACTTATTTATCGAGTGGCAGCCAAGTGAGTGCGGTTAGATGAAGTGCTAACACAAGTTACCTACATACGCTTGTCAAGGTAAGCGTATTCCTTCACCACTGCACACTGCTTCCAAGCTTTAACGAGGTAGCCACAGAAATAACTTTCTCCATGGTTTCAATTACAATTAGACGATAAAATATACGACTACATACGAGTACCTCTGGCTCAAGCAGAACAATCATGAGTTAAACGATTTTTAGCTATATTGCAGTTACAAGCGAATTCCTCTTTCAGACATAATTGTGGAATCAATTTACACACGCAAAATATAGTTAAACATTTAATTTAATTTATACTTTCTAAAATGCCACCCGTTTAAACGACAAAATTATGAATCGTTTCATGCCACAGAGTTGCTCGTGGTCGCACACCTATACAATTCGGATGGGTTGCCACCCACGTCTGTGTCTGATTTGAGATGGAGCGAACTGTTCGAAGAGTGCGCATGATTTATGACTTTCATATTTGGCTGTTTAAACTTGCTACCTCGATCCGCGATTACAAAACAACAAACCGCTTTTCGCTCCTGATTGCGTTATATGCAGCCTCATTAACAGTTCTTTAATTCGAAAAAAGCGATGGAATGCTAAATATATTGTTAACATAAGCATTATGATGTGTCGTTGTGGTGTCCGGTCGACCTAGTTGAACCTGTTGATGACATACGCGATACTATTGAAATGTGCTCACAGATTCAGAGATATAAAAACGTCATTATTTAATGCAGAGAGCAAACAATAATGCGTGGGTCGAACTGGACTATAGAAACTGTCAAATGAAAGTGTGTTTTCACCGGCTGTGGTAGAGTCTGTGCACAGATTTGGTGATGAAATAATACAAAAATAAACTTCCTTTTCACTGTTTTTTTTTATAAAACCACAGCCTCCTGGCAAATAACATATATATAGAAAACATTCGACTAGTTTTAGGAAAAAATATAGTCACTGTTGAGAGGCTTTTTTAAAAGACTTCAAAAGAGGAAGAGGTTCTCAATTCGTCGGATAACGGTAGGTACCTGTGTTCCTCGATTACTTGAAGACGCCTGGACCGATTTGGAAAATTCTTTATTTGATTGATAGGGTTTCCAGTGGGACTTCGTTTATTCATAAATCAAATGAGGTTTTACAAGATAGAGAAGCAAACAACAAACAAAGTTTATTGAATTTGCACGAGACATGGATTGTAAACATTTTATTTTAATCTGAATGTCCGTGGCAACAGGACAACAGTATCATAGTAATCACTGATAACTAATCTCCCGAGTTAATCTTAACTATGTATGTAGATGTGATGGCCGTATCGAAGCAGTCAACATTTGAATAGTAAGTATACGGAATTATTTAAAGGCGATTAAGTAATGAATTGTTTACTTGGTAACTTTAATTAATTGACTCTTTGTTCTTACACGGAACGGTTCCCGAAATCCCGATGGATTTTGATCTCGGCTGTACCGGTCTTTTGTTTAGCGAATAATCTGATAAGGCTTGCATAGCCCAGTCGTAGTTTGTTTGAACTTTGTTTGAAACTAGTGTTCTACTTATTCGATACGCTTAACTGTACCTAATCATATTTACCAGACTCGACGTGGTGGAATAGATGCTTCTGAAAATGGTTGGGTTGTATACCGATGCACAACCCGGCCAAGTTCGAGAGGAACGCAGACCGCTGCGCTCGCCTCGACTGGTTTGTCTTAAGGCAATGTTTTTATCCAGTTACTTGCATTCTGAAGCATTGGAACCAGTTTTGTCCCGCCACCATCTCGTTCTTGTAACACGACCTTTCACTACAATCCATTATTGTATGGTGTGCCATGCCGCGCCCGAGTGCAGTTTCCTTTTAGGTTTATGAAGAAATGAGGCATTGGACGTGGTGCGTTTCGATATGACCGATAGGTAGACCGAATGGTGTTCGAAGACCGAATCTGAATTTCCACGAAAGTGAAATAACTTTTACACAGGAGTACCTTTGCGTATAAAGTTGAGACTTATCAAAGGATTATTTTTTTAATATCTCGATTAAATTTGAGAGCAGTCTTTTTGTTCGTCACACAACTAATGCGCTAGTGCCGTCTCGCTCTAATGAAAAGAAAATGGCAATGACAGGTAAGTCTCTAAAAGCTCACCGAGAGTTTATTGAAGGCAAGTTTTTATCAATAAGGGTTTATCTTACGAGCACTTAAAATGCCCATAGAATAAAGCGCGAATCAGTTCACACAACGCGAAAATAATAAATCTTTTATACTTTTGTACCAGGCGCACAGGGAAGTTATGAAGTTTGCATATAATAATTAATAATACAAGGTCCTGATTAAGGTGGACTAAAACCTTTATAATAATTCATTATTACGTGGTTTGATATAGAAAATCAAATCGTACATTGTGCTGAAGACCGAAATATAGAAAAACACATGAGGTACTCAGCTCATGTACTTATGTAGATACCCTTGACCCTTTAGTGATACATAAAATTAATCCCTATTTCTCTTGGTCACGACATCACGCGTGAACGGTTGGGCCGATTTCGCTAATTCTTTTTTGTTGTGTTTGTTATTGTCAGTAGAAGGTTCTAATGAAAGAAAAAATTAAGTAAGTTGCGCGGAAAATGAGAATCTTTATAAAACTTAACGACTACTACTACAACTATTTAAACTTCGCGCGTTTGACAGTTCGTAGATAGGACAGGACAACGTCTGTTGGGTCAGCTAGTAATAAATAATTGACAGAGTACTAAATAAACATATTTGACCCAAATGTTGAATATGAAGCGATATTGTTCAGCTAAATGTTTAATTTTTGGTGTGAATATACTAACACATAATTTTAAGGAGCGTTAGTAACACTGCAGTAAAATGCAGTCTCGAGTCCAACCAGCGAGGATGCAAGATATTGTGCAAATGTTTTGTTACGTAATCTGTTTTCTTGTTTACCTGGCTATCTTGTGAATACACTTAAGATAGCAATAGGGAAAAATATTGTATTCAATGCAAAACAAATATTTATATTGCAGGTATGCTTCAATAAAGTATAATTACATGGCCTAATTGATGGGCTAGTTAGTAAACAGATTATTTAATTGCTGCCAATGCTAGTTGTTTGCAGGGATTTTCTTACGTTTTTTGCAATTTGCAGGTCAGTATCAGGTTGTATGTTGGTCAAAAATTGATTCGCGGCCGTAGCAAGTATGTATTTATAGAATTATAATCATTAAAATCATTACTGCAACTCATTCAGTTATAATTGATGTCAAATATAAGTATTTCGCCCGCGTGGTGGATTACGGCCCACACCCTCTCACAGAGAGGAGGCCTGTGCCCCAGCAGTGGGGACAATAAAAAAGGCTGATGATGATGATAAGTATTTCATGAAATCATGACATTTGGCATCAATTCTAACTGAGACTGACCAAGATACAACTGATACTGACCTGGAAATTGCAAAAAACGTAAGAAAATTTGAATTTCGCCTTAAGTTCTAACACCACGTATATTAAATCTGAAACTTTCAGGACAGCAAATAAAGTGTTTATTATGACGTAATTTAGAATTTTCAAATAACTGAGTTACGCGGTTTTGCTGTAGCTTTTGTGTAAAATACTCACGTGTTTGGCGTTAAATTACGCGTCACCATTGGTTCAAATCTTCGTGTTTGATTTGTCAAACGCTGCGTCGTTTGAATCCCCATCGAATGATATACGTAAAGCATTTTGTCAAAAAAACTGACAAAAAATTACTTCAGCCGCGACATACAATTTTACCTCTTCATATTATTAGTTCGCACAGTAGGATAGGTAACGAAAACTATTGGTTGAAATATTTCCACCTTCACACGCTGTATCACCAATTAGATGTTGTTCCTAGTTCAGGAGTGTAACTGACTCATACATTCCGGTTCTTTTAGTTTCTTACATAGCTCGATTTTCGATACCTAGCGATGGGTCAAGAAACTCGGCTCGCATATCATTTAGAACTCGATTGAATCTAGTCAACTTGAAATATCAAATCGGTTCATTAATTCATGGTGTTAATTATATAGTTTTACATATAACGTTGTTTTATGTCTTTAGAGCCTAAACGAGCAAATATGTCTAAATTTTATCTTGTCCAGAAAATGTTGTCTCGGACCAGTTTTGTATAAATGTTTTATAAAATAAATTAATTACGTCAACTGTATCTGGTTGGTTCTGGACTTGGAGCCAATAGCGACATAGTTGGCGAAAAGCTCATTAATGCATTTTTAAATCTATTGTCAATTAACAATACACACTCAAAAATATTTCTATTTAGTTGTATGTGTTCGAAAGGATGAAAATTAATTTCTAAAATGAAATATAAATATAAAAAGGGAAAGAAAGGTTATTTACCTTTATGTCGTCTGCGTTGAGATCTTTGATTGGGAAAATTCATTCTTTTCCTGAGCGCATAACCATACACAAAGAGTTTCGCAAAAAACATTATTATTTATTATATATTAATTATATATATTATATATTTACACTACTGGCCAAAAGACAACGTAATTAAAACGCGTATGACCTAGATTTACGTCCAGCAGCGAATAAAAAAAGTGTTATAAAAATTACACGTGGGTCTTAAAGCACCAAAAAGTGTGCAAATACGGAGCCAGGTGGTAAGATTGTCATATCTTTTACCACACACGTGCATAATTCCATGGAAGTGCGTAGGCGCATGTTATTTCCTTCTGTAAGGTCTCGCTATAAAATCATCACATACAATACTGGGTTTTCCTTGTTGGTGATATTTAAAAGTATTTTATTGGAATCAATATTTTTATCGGTATTTATTCTGTTTTCTGTGTGTAACTAGGAAGTACATGTGTTTATATAAGTAATGATAATAAATAAATATTTAAGTGGTTTAACTTTGATTTACCGGTCTAAATTGCTTTATGTGTAAGTTTGGGAGCTAGTATTTTCCTTTCCAGCTATTACTGTAGACTATATTTAAACTGTCACGATAAAAGAGACATTAGGAAATCAACAATAAGTAACGGTGGCTATTAATTATTCATCCATCTTATTCAGTACACTGTTTTCTTGACAGTACAAATTTTTAATCCAATTTTTAAATTGTCATGCACGCGTTCGCAATTTCAGAGGTGCGCAACTTAATGACATGCGTGCCAGCACCCAGCCCTAATGCAAGTAATCACAGCTTATAACCGCAATGCCACAGACTAATAAGTGTTCAGGTTTACGTCATTGTTAACAGGCAAAAAATATATGAAATACAATTTTTTTTTTCTTAAAACCTGCGAGTCTGGAAAGTGTCTATAATATCAAATTAAGTTCAAAAAATCTTACAGCTCTTTTATAGATTGCCGCGGGCAGTGAATAATAAACCCTGGGAACGCATGTCATATAAAAATAGAGAAATCGAAGCTATGGCCATGGTAAATAACTAGTATCTAATAAAACAAATTGACATTTATTATAACATTAGTAATTTTGCAATACAGAGGATGTGACGCGTTTTAATATCAAGTATTTCTGTCTTTCCTTCTCTACATTCGTTTGAGAGATAGAGATAGAATCGTGGCCAATTTCAAGGTATGCGATAGACATCAAATATTGGAGCCAATCACTATTGGAACCAATGTTGATTTTTTAAAAGGTGGTCGCTATAATTTAGCCGTACTCCGACCACTGATCGGATGTAAGCTAACTTATCAAATAATACAGGCTTTGCTTTGCAGGCAAGCACTAATTTATGTAATGGCCTTATTTTCTTGGACAGTATAAGGTCTGTCGGTCATGTCATCATGTGTCTATATTTTAGCATGAAAAGTTTACTTTTAAGTGTTTTTTTCCTTAGTGAATTTTTGAACGTTTCGATTTGAAGTAGAGATGACATAAAAATTCTAGGCTAAAATGTTTGTAAATAATGAGGTACAAGTTTTCAACGAGAGGGCTTTTTTTTTTTTTTTGGATGGGTGGAAATCATCAAATAACTTCTCCTGCCCAGGGTGGAGCGGGAGGGCGTGTTAGACTTTTACTGACTAAAATCCACCCTTGTTGCTTCAGTTGTCTATGCCAGGGCCGCGGTAACTCTCTTTCAAATCTATCTGCGACAACAGAGGGTTAATATTCGTATTTTTAAGGAAAGTTTCCATTCGAATCGCAGTCGTAATCTGTCAGTCGCGGACAAATTCGAAACTGAAGGAACAGTGGTTTTAGTCAGTAAAAGTCTGATACGCCCTCCTGCTCCACCCAGAGCGGGAGAAGTCATTAGATGATATCCCAACCCAACAAAAAAAAAGTCGTAATCTGTCAAAAAAAAAAGTCTATATTCCCTACATTTTGACAAGTTGTTGACATTGATTGAGACCGAATGATATTACGACTTGAATTTGAATGTTTTTTATATACGAGAATAGGTCTTCTGACATCAAATAGCCTGAGTCCATGTATGTATTTTTCTATTTTTTTTATGTTTGATAGGCTCGCGTTTGACCACTATCTCACCTGATGGTAAGCGATGATGTGGTCAAAGATGGAGCACGCTTGCCTAGAAGTAACCTATTCACTCTTGACTTAAAGACTCCCAGGTTGTAGCTTACAGGAAACACAGACTCCGGTAGAGAATTCCACTCCCTAGCTGTACGCGCAATGAATGTTTTCTCAAAACGCTTTGAGCATGAAGCATACGCATATGGATGGGATGTCCACCATGAACCGGTGGCACTTCGCCGTACATCTTGTGGTCCTTTGATGAAACGGGCTTGGCGGAATAAAATCATGCAATTCCGTCGCACACTCCCCAAAATGTAATCGATAGAAAACCGACAGGCTAGCAACTCGGCGTCTATGTTCAAGACTTTGGAGTTTCGACTCAACGAGCCTATCATTGCCGATGATCCTCTTGGCTCGTTTCTCAATTGACTCAAGGGCATCAAGCTGGTATCTGGCAGATCCGTCCCAAAGATGAGAGCAGTACCTTCTAGTTAAAGGCTTTCCGTTTTATTATTTAACCGTTGGATGTGACAGTCACGCATGTGTGCATAAGTCACACATATGCAAATGCAATTCACAATGACAATTTTAGTTATGTTCTGGGAAATAACTACCTACTTTGTAGAGAAGCGGTGATCTAATATTCTAAATCAATGTTATAAAAACACAAATTGTTTTTTGTTTATCTACCACTGATAAAAAACTACAATATCTGTATCTACATTTGTGTTATAGGCAACTTTTTAGTCTAAAAAATGCACGGTTTATAGGGGGTAAGCCGCAAGAAACTTCTGATATTTAAATCTTTAGTAGAAATATAATGACATCTTTTTTCAACAGAGTAAACGTAATATTAGATGATAACTTGCCACACAAGTCACAACCTTATTAACAACCCCAGTTCAGAAGTCAAAGATCAAATTCAAGAATTGTTCCTGACAAAGTAGCAATTGATATTTGCATTCTTTTTTCAAATGCAATAGACAGATGCAAGATTTTGATTTTCCGGTTATTTTTGTTGCACTTATAACAAAGCCCAAAGCCGCCGCTCAAACTTTGAATTTCTTTCATATGTAGATCAGCTACAGGTATTTGTAATTCAAAATCAGAGGCCACAAGAGGACCACCCCGTCATTTTCTTGGTCGTAAAAGTCACAAATGCAGTGTCAGTGTCAGGGTTGGCAGTTTTGACTTAGTGCGTATATGACTACATGGCGTTACTTGGTGAATCTACTTGGAAAATAATGGGCAAATCCACGTTTACCGAAATTTTCCCGCAGATTCGTTACATAATACAAAACAATAAAATGAGACAAAAGACACGTCTGAAACACACGAAACAAATTGGACGTTGTACAGAACCATAGACTACGTAACATTTGACAAGTAGAACAAATAAGTAAGTACCGTTCTCGAACGTCAGTGGGTTTTAAAATGTTTCTAAGTAAAACCGATTATTTCGACATACCGAAATGAAAGTAGATAATAGGTTATTAAATTAACCAATTGGGGTTTTAATATCTGCGACTTTGCACACGTTACCAGCGTTTGCTATTACTTACAAAGTTACAACAAAATTGAATTTTGGAATGTCTAAATTATGACAACGTGTCGTATGTCACAGAAAGGTGCAAATTAATATCACTTCAGCATTAAACAGAATAGAGTAGAAATTCGTTTGAAAATATTTAGTGCACGCATGACATTATTTTGAATTGAAAATTAATTATACCTGTTAGGTACTACAATTGTTGGACAATGTACAAAACTTTGGGTCATTTATAACGGCTCTTGCGTCTGCTTTGGTAATAGTAATTAGAACGGAACGTGTCACCAAAACTATTCAATTTAGTATGTGCTTATTGAGCCCCAGTGGTCTCTCATATAGAGGCGGCCTGTGCCCAGCAGTGGGAACATTAAAGAGGCTGATTATGCTTAGTGGTGAAAACAATAATTTTGAGTGTATGGGCCGGTTCCCGAATTGAAAAAAAATTGAGTTAAGAACATGTCAAACCCTAGTTTAATGCTAAACCTAAAAAGTTTTCAGACTTAAGTTTATGCTTTTGTCTGAAAACTTGTTTAGATTGATAAATAGTCCACTTAATTTCTTTAATTCAGAAATCGGGAGTCTGACATAAGTTTATTTATGAAGCATTTTTTGAAATTCGTTTTTTATGTTGTATATTTTAGTCCGCAAGACGAGGCCGCGGCAGACCAAGAAGGAGATGGCGGGATGACTTTGATGCCTTCCTTGAGAATTGGAAAGAGGTAAAACAGAATCGAGAGAGTGGAAGGAATAGAGCTAGGCCTTTGCCCAGCAGACAGTACATGCTAGATATAATAATGTTTTACTCGTGTAAGTAAATCTTTTGTCACTAATTCGTAAATTGTGATCTAAATCAAAGCTTAACCCAAAATCACTCGAGTGCTTAACTTCAAGGTTTTTTTCCCAGATTAGAGTACATTATAATAAAACAAAACAATGAAGCTTTGAAAGCCTTCGCGGTATAGCTACGGATTTCTACAACAATTGTTTAAAACAAGTTTAAAATTACGAGCCGTTTAATGTACTAATCTTTTAGTGCTCGACTGTACTTCTGATAATATTTATGAAAGGGAATTAGTACTTGAGCAGAAGTTCTGTTGTGTGCGACTTATTTATGAAATATTACCTTTTTTTTTTGCTATATTTTTAAGTTTCGAAATAATGTACTTTGTTCATTTTTGTACTAAGTAAGATAAAATAACTGAGCTTATGGTTTTATTTTTTTGGGTATAAACAACAACAATTTAAGTCTTGTCAACATACTCAGATTATTATATTTTTAACAACACTTTCTAAGTAAAAAATGCATTGCATTTATTTAGGCACCTTTACTTTGGTTCAAAAAACTCCTTATTCATAAACTTCATACTAACTCTGAATCTGGCTCCACAGTATAAACAAAACAGTCGTTGTCGAGAGCGCTCGGCAAGTAATATATAACTTAGTCAATCCGTCCGTCTGTCCGCGACAGGCGCACAAAAGCTGCAACCACCAACTTGAAAGTTGAAGCGTTTCACAATACGTGCACCTTGCCTTTCGTCCCGGAGGATATTGTCCGCATCCCTTTCAAGGCTTTCCGAAAACTTTGTCACACAGAATATGTTTAATTGTTCATACAGGCAGCCTCTTAAGGCCAGTTCAGTGTACCGTCAAGCAGCTTTCCGCGCTATATAAGGCTACGTTTGTTGGCTCGAGATAAGCTTTGTTTATTTTATTCCAGCGATTAGCTGGTACCGCGTCTTTATTTCTACAGTTTTATGGAGTTATTTTACGGTCACTGCGTGTGGTTTACATGTAGGTTACAGGTTTATATCACGTTTACAACTATATCACAGAACACATCGGCGTGAAGATTTGAAACTTTGAAAGCGCCGTGGGCGGCACAGCACTTACTTTTTCCTTTAACGAATTCCGAATGTTTGTGTCGTGCGGGGACGTGGTGTTTCCCGTGTCCGCGGGAGGCGGCCGGGTTCCCGTGTCCGCGGGAGGCGGTCGGGGTCCCGACTGCGACGAGGCAAAGGCACCACAACAAGGCACGCGCAGCGACCATGCTGCGACATCACTCGCGAAGCTACGCACACGACCGGCCGGCACTAACTTCCATCGTGTACTGGCCCGCCCGGTTTGTGGAGCCTCGCGCTGCGCGGGCGCATCCACAGACCCAAGCCTCCTCAGACCCGACCAGAAGGCCTGCCTTTGGGCGGGAAAGTTTAGCGTACGAATCGTCGGTGTACCTTTCGATTGAAAAGAAGGCTCGTTTTGAAGGGTGTTAAAATCTAAGTTTAGTCCAAGTCCACTTTTGTATAAATTCACTAAAACTGCGAGTGTAATACTTTAAACCACCAAAAAGTCAATTTAACGCACTAATAACGCTGGTAAAAACCTCGAATAAGAATAAAATAATCTAATGACTAGATCCCTCAAAGCACTGTCAACTTTTCTGCACACATTTCACGAAATTATGAATATTTTAAAGCTAGTCCACGAGCTTGGCTTCGTGTTGCTTGTCGCGTCTACTAAGTAGCGGCGGTCTACCTCTGCCCTCTCACGAGCACAGGTAAACGTCGACAAGGACGCAGGTATGCGTCGCACTCGACATGCCGTAGAAAAAAAAGCCGCGTAACAAAAGTTTTTAATAACGCATTGTGCTCACCTAGTACAGAACTACAGATACGAACAATTTGTGCTGATGGACAGACGAAAATGTAGCTTTTGGACGTATCATGCACCTTTTTTGGTCGGATTTAGTAATTAAAGTCTGTGATGTGTTCGATTTTTTATTCGTTTAATATACGGTGCACCATTGTTCGGTGTAGCTTTTGTAGCTGCAAGAGCTTCCACTACTGTACGTTGCCCTAAAGCTATCGAACAAGCATTTTTTTTTTGTATTATAGAACGATATATAAAAAAAAATCTATAAATTGTAAAAAAAATATGTGTGGCTCCTAGACTATCTATACACAGGATGTTCAAATCGCTGAAAAAATTTCCAAAAAATAATTTGTATAAGTTCTTACATTACAAAATCGTCTCTAAATTCGTTATGAGCTTGGTCTGAGCGCCGTCCCTAAAGCTAGCTAATCTCGGCCAGTGACTAATGTTACAGGTTCTTGTGGCACTATAATCGTTACCGTTGCCCAACGTACGTAACGAGCAACGTTTACTACCTATCCAATCTTTATTTATATCTACTTTATAGTACAGGCTTAGCTTTTAGCTATCAAGTTTTTCTTGATCCTTTGAATTTCCTTAAACATTCAGCCTCCTATTACAAGTAGCAATAGGTGTCTTCACAGTTAACAAATCCCTACTAGAAATAAACGCGTCCCTTAAACTCTTGTCTGAAATATTCCTGAAATCTTAAGGCGTATATATCCGCCAAGTGGCGCCCTCATTGAATAAAAAATCGTAGCAAAACGTAGAGAATAAAGATTATACAATCCTATGTTGCGTTTGTTACAAAGAGGATAAGGTATTTTACGTGGTTAAAAAAATACTCAACATTTTTCGTATCCAAAGTAGAAGGCAAAAGTACCAAAAACGGCCGTTTTTAACACTTTTGCTTACTACTTTGGATACGAAACACTTTCAGTCCTGTTTTAACAACGTAAAAATACCTTATCCTATTTGTAACAAACGCAACATAGGATTCTTTAATCTTTATTTTCTATGCTAAGATACGAATTTTTATTCAATGAGGGCGCCACTTATGGGGAGGCCCTTTACTGAAACAGTAGTATTTGGAAGTTTTATGAATGCATCGTCAGAAAACAGTATTTATCAGCGCTAAGCATTTGTAATCCAAACCCAATCACTGAGTCGATTTAAAACTACTCGCCTAGATCGGTAACTTATCGAATCTTTCTGAGGATTAGGAAACCTATGCAGACTGCCTACTGCCTTCAGAATCAAACCTGTATTGTTGACAAACACACAAACATGTTCAACGTTTGAGTGCACATATAACTTTCGTTTGCCAGCTGTAAACTGTATAATCTAAGATTTAAGGCGCAGTACGACTTTTAATGGTTTTTAATTGAACATCACGTCTAAACGACTTGTCGTATTTCTTTGAAAAAATATGTTGTTACTCTAGACAATTTCAGTCGTAATTTAATCACAGAATATTTGAAATCATATTTTTATAACTTAGTGTAATTAATTTGTAAAGTTATGTCTAACTCGGATAAAAAATTGAGAATCACGCAAAAACTATAAAGCGTATTTTTATGAAACCTTCACCATTTTAAAGATCATATAATTATTTATAATTTAGTCTCAGTGTTTTAGTTAAATACTTGTTGTTTTATGTGTAATAAATTCATACTGCGTCTAATTTCGGACAGCGCTCCTTGATGGGCGAGTCCTATTACGGGGTGGACATACGACGCGTTACGTGAGCTCAGCGCAGAACACGCAAGCTAACCACTCAAGGTCGTTGGCAGCTAATAGCGCAGTACGTACTTCAACTAAAAACTCCCACTAATCAAACCGTCATCAGGTTTATGGTATTTTACCATAAAGTCATACCCCCATTAGTTGTAATCACGCGTTATTAATAAGAATAATTTATTGTATTAACTGATAAAATCCTTTACTCCTACCGCTGAATTCCACATAGCTTTTGAAAATCAAAAACAGAGGTGATCAATCTTCAGTCAGCGAAGCTCAGGGACCGTACCAAGTAGACCGCCTAGAAAAAAAGGTTTAGCATACCTGATTAAATGATTACTCGCATTTCTCATACGACAAACATCGCCTATAAATATATTACATAGGTATCCTTTATTTTAATAACCAGTTTGTTGTTATTAATATTATTTAGTTCTCAAGATACCTTGTTTCGCTTTTGATATTATTATACCTGTACGTAATAGCGATTTTGAAGACTCCGATGAGTAACACAAGGTTTATAGCCGACGTTATTTTTTAAAATATGCATGCATTGGCTTAATTGGTATTTAATCCTATTTGTTGAGTGTTTTATTACGATTAGGTCGTTACACAACTGCATAGCAAGCGATTGCTTGAGTACTGGTATGATTGGGCTATAATTTTTAAAATATTACCCGTTAAAACGCCTCTTTACAGCGTGAAGGGCGAATAAACACCTACGGGTGAGTGTTCCGTAACACTGGTAGCTGTTTATTATCTAGTGCAAAAACCCACCCATCAATTAGGGAGAGTCGTAAATTGTCATTTTTAATGCCTGTATCTTTATGAGTTTAGCTTTAGAGTGCTTAGCCGACCTAGAATAGAATAGATGAGTGGAGTAGGGACGTAGTCATTACCGTCTAAAAAAGAATACTTCAACTCCGTATCCAAAGTAGTAGGCAAAAGTGTCAGAAACGGCCGTTTTTGGTACTTTTGTCTACTACAGTTCTCGCCAAACTTCTTGGCCGCTCTGAAGTTCGCTACAATGGCTGCGCAGTAGTAAATCTCATACTCGCGCTGCGCCTTGCGCATCGGAAATTCAACTTCAGGGCGGCCAAGATGTTTGGCGAGAACTGTACTTTGGATAAGAAACATTCTGAGACCTGTTTTAACAACTTAAAAATGCTTTATCCTCTTTGTAACAGACGTAAAGTTGGATTTTTTAAATATTTATTTTCTGTGCTATACTACGATTTTTTATTCAATGAGGGCGCCACTGGACCGTTAGTAGGGCCTTAAGAAACTTACACAACTAGCTTTTATTTGAATGCATGAACAACAATCATTCCTTCATACGTGGATACTTACAGAACAAGCTTTTGTTCAAATGCATGGACCACAACTTCACTCTTTCATGTGTGAATTATCTTGGCTGCAGCATCAGCACATTATTATCAGAAACGTACTCAAAGGGGTTTAGGCTGTACGTTGACTGTTTATGACTATTCATCATCAGCCTTTTAATGTCCCCACTGCTGGGGCACAGGCCTCCTCTCTGTGAGAGGGTGTGGGCGGTATCCATCACGCGGGCCCAATGCGGATAGGTGGCTGTCACATTTCTTCGAATTTTTTGGTTCTAGGACATGCCGGTTTCCTCACGATGTGTTTCCCTTCACCGTTTTGAGTGCAGCGGTGATGAAATATTTTACAAAACGTAAAGCGCATGCCTGGGTTTGAACTCACGACCACACAACTTGTAAGTCGCGGCCAATACCACTGGGCCACCACTGCCCAAGACCATTATTAATATCCAATTATTCTTAACTAGTTACTAGCTAATAACAAGCTGGCGTGGTTTAGGAGGAGTTAGCGAAGAAACAGACTGTCGTGGAAAGTGACTTTGATTCATACTATGTATAGATATTCCAATCATAAGTCATCATCTTCCTGCCCTTATCCTATGTTACTTGGGGTGCGCAACACGTTTTTTTCTTCCATTCTGTCCTGTCAGCCGTCACGCTATCACTAACTCCCTTTTCTTTCATATCACTCCTTACACAATCCATCCATACTTTCTTTGGCCTCCCTCTCCCTCTACATCCATCCACATTTATATTCATAATTCCTTTTATTTACATGTGTTTCGTCCCTCCTCTTCACATGACCATACCAAGATAAGCGGTTCCCTTTCAACTTTTAAACTGCCTCTAATGTACTCATTTCTCACTTTATCCATTCTCGTTACTCCACACATCCATCTCAACATTCACATCTCCGCCACATGCAATCTTTTTTCATCCGTCTTTTTCACAGCCCAACATTCTGACCCATACAGCTCGACAGGTTCGACAGGTCTAATCACGGACTTATAGATTTTCCCCTTAAACTTAAGGGGCATCCGTCGGTCGCAAGTTGTTCCAGTGACCTGTCGCCATTTCATCCATCCTGAGTTATACATCATCATTCATACATCCGGTGCGTTTTTTTTTTTTTTTTTTTTTTATGTTACGTCTCGGTCTATATCGCCATCCCCCTGAACAAGCGACCCGAGGTACCACATTCCAATCATAAGTAGTGGTCCAAAATTAACTGCCGAGAATTTGAATCCTTTAACATACTAACAAGTGAAACTAAACACAAGCCATTAAAAATTACAATTTTACGTTCTAATATATACATTTACTTAAACATGAAATTCCAATGACGTTCCTATTTCGACTACATTTTTGAGATTGTTTCTTTAATGGCCTCGCAGTCTACTTAGATCTAAGAAATAGAAAAAAAAAATAGTGATATTATTTAAAATAATTACAAAGTAGGATAAAGGAATGTAGGATAAAAGGCAAAAGAAAATAAATAAAATATGTACGAGTATAAGCGGCATAAAAACGGAAGGCATAGAACTCATTGGGCATCGAAAAATTTGTACACATCGCTGTCAATGGGAAAACTACCCAGAATTGAATAGCAATGGTCACGCAAAGAGTGATCTAACTGCTTGCTGATCACGAAAAACTCGATGAGCACTGTGACTTCATGCCCCAAGTGTTTTTTGTTCAATAAATTATTCTCCTTTAACATTAGTAAAATTATGTTATATTATAATGTTATATTTTCAAACCTATTGGTCAGTATTAAATTACATTACCCGTTAAAAATTAATATTAAAGTGAACATAAATAGTTATTATTGTTGCCCTAATAGTTATTATTGTTATGTGCTAGTTATTTACAGGTTTAAAGCCTAACGGTACAAGGTTTTGTGAAATAAATTAAATTTAGCAGTAGTAAAACATTGGAATAATTTTAACAGTTATTTTGATTATTTGTACTGTTTGTTATGTAATAGTGTATGACCACCCGGATAGTCTCCTGAAAAATAAACCGACGTAACGCTGCCTTTTCTGAAATTATTTTGAGTAAACTTTCAGGAGAGTATCCTATGTGGTATCGATTTGCTTGAAACAGAGATAATTAACTAATGTTGTTACTGCAACAAAGCTGAAACCGACTAAAAATTATCCTGCAAAGCTTCTGACTTCACTGAATATTGATTTGACTGAATCACTGAATATTAGGTGACCTTTACATCACCCGTACCAATTTCTCTTGCAAAAATTAAACACGACGTCATACGTCAGCAGCATAGTTCAAAATCCGAAAAAATACGGTTAAACCGCCAATTTTAAAAATAAACCTCCGCGTCGCTAATGCCTCGACAAACATCATAAACGAGCAGTGGACATTAATTTACACTATTTATAGTGTAATTTATCAATTACTTTATTTACCAACTTAGATTATATTGTGTACACAGATACAAGCGCGCGTTGAACTCTTTACGAAAGTCGAGATCTTACACTAACCACGACACTCATACTAACCGCACTTTACCGCACATCGCTTGACTCTGCATCCGTTGCTCGTCACGTTTGTTCGCGTCATCTAACTATACCATCCCATCGCGCAATGTATGTGAAAGTTTCAAGTTGTCGCGTATAACGGATTCGCGGAATGAATGTTTGGTCTGTCGTTAAGTCGTAGCGGGTTCACCTCACATTCCTGAACTATAGAGCCTTCACGGTCTAGAATGCTCTTACAAATCTCTCCGTGTGTCGGTTGGTCGATGTATCAATATGTCGTTAAAATTATCATTAAACGCAATAGGTGTGTCATTTGGCAATTTATGTTTTAATTGTGTTCAAGATTTTTCAATTATTTACTTGTAAAGTTTAGATTAGAAAGTTGCGGCTGGTTAGAATTTCTTTGATGTGATGATATTTTTCAGTAGGTAATTCTAAGCCGATTTCGGCAGTAGGTACATAGATCCAAAGTTCCAAGAACCAATTTTTTAACTTGACTTGTTCTACGATTTTTTGTGCTTCAACAAACAATCAATTTAAAGGTTTTTATTAAAAATCTATTTTTAGAGGCAACTGCCCTTAAGCATAATTTCTCACAAAATAACCAATACTTACTGACAACGTGTGTACTGTGTTCACCATACAACTTCAGTTCCTACTTCCCAGTGAGACGTTACCAATATAGCTTTGCTGGCACCTTCGTCTTTACTGCTGAAGCTGAAGGGTGATTATTGCATATGTTGTGTGCATGTTTAAGAAGTATGTCTCCTTACGCCTACAGGTTAGTTCGCCTCGTCAGGCTGTCAATAAAATATCGAGTAAACTACACAATATGAACTGTGGCTTGTTTAAATGGCGACTACTAGGTACTCTTGAGTATCGTCCCGAGCATTTATAATAATTGTTTTATTGTTGTCGACGTGAGAATGAATACAGGGTTAAATACAATGTGGTAGTGATCGAGGAAATTGCAGACAGGAATTAAAGACAGGCAGTAAACCCATGTTGGGTTAAGTTAACGTGATGACGTGAGCATTAGTAGTTCGACGAAATACTGTGTCAACTCCATCAAGCTCAAGTATAATTTTCGACTGAAATCCAAATTTCATACTATTATTATTCAAGTTTAGTAATAAAGGCTTCATGCTTCACGAAGGACCATAGAGTAAAGACCAGGCGGTCTACTCCGAAGCGTTTTTACGAAGTATCGGCCGAATGTTCGAAAATATTTGTGTGCAGCGTTAAAGTGAATATGCCATACCTAAACTTATAGCTCTTCTCTGAGAGCTTCTTCCACCAAAAACATAGGTAAATTTCGCTACAATTTTAGGTATGGCACATTCACTTTAACACTTCACACAAAGATGTCCGAACATTCGGCCGATACTTCGTAAAAACACTTCGGAGTAGACCCCAGGTACTTTTATTTATTGTATGAACTTTAAACTTGGAAAGCTTCTCAATTCAGCACGTGTTTAATTCGCGACTGTATAAGTCCAGTCCACATTGTTACAGAGTATGTATTAAAACATTCACAGATAAAACCCAACCAGTCTTACAAAACGCACTGGAACTCTCCAACACGAGTTTCAATACTCCGCCATTTTATTCCAAACTCGGCAAACAAAACATTATTAAGGATTACAAGTAAAGCACGGGGTTCTACCTGCGCCTACGCACAATAGTGAAATCAAAGCACCATTGTGGCGATACAATACAGTCAAGTGGTTGGAGTGGCTTTGTTGGTACCGTTCGCCAAGTGCCTGTTGCCAACACATAAAAGAATTAGTGTACTTTTTAGCTGCCAATTTTATGAGATACAGATAGAACCATGATGATGTGCATTTAGGGCGACATTTTTTTTAGTTTAGTTTTACATAAAGCCCATGAGTTCGTAGACGTTTTTAAGCCGGCGTCATGTAGGTAGGGTGTCTGCCCAGGGGTCGCGGATAAACTGCCCAGGGGTTGCAGATAAAGTCGAAACAGAATTACCGGGCCCCTGGGCACTCAGGCAACTGAAGGAACAGAGGTGGGTTTTAGTCAGTTAAAGCCTAACACACCTTCCCGCTCCACCCAGAGCCGAAGAGGTCATTGGATGATTTCCCACCTCCACAATAAGAAGGTGGGTTGGGTGTGTCTTTTTAAAGGTTATGTATGATATGCGAAGACCGATAGCTACCTTTATGCCTGCTTCAGTTCGATTGCATGAATCAGATTGAACAACGCCAGAAAATACGTCATAAAAGACTTTCAGGACCAGGGTACGTACTATGACATCTTAAAGCCTGGTTAGTCATAATGGTTCTAGGTTCTATTGTCAGAGAAAGACGGAACTGTATACGAACCCTTTTTCACGACGGAATCATAATGGAATGTACCTATCGGGTTGTGGCAAAGTCAAACTACCTACTTTCCAGAATCAATCATTTAAATCTTATCTAATCATCAAAATTGGACTTTTAGACAATGCACAGCCTTTTTTTTTTTTGGGTGTGGGAAATCGTCCAATGACTTCTCCCGCTCTAGGGTGGAGCGGGAGGGCGTGTCAGACTCTTACTGACTAAAACCCACCCCTGTTCCTCCCTGCCCTGAATGCCCAGGGGCAAGGTAACTCTTTCGAATTTATCCTCAATCCCTAGGCAGGCATCGGCCATGACGGGCCCTGTCATGTATGCTGACAACTCTTTGAGACGAGCGTGAAACACTACGCGCCGTCGACACTCGGGCCTGGTGCTGATCGGACGGCGAGCTACAGACAATGCACACCCTATAAACTAAGCAGTTTCGGCTATCATAGACATTAGAAGGGGTTTTGACTGTCTCAAAACCAAGGAACTTTTACCTAAACATAGTTTTTTCGGAACGCTGTGATTGTACGTTATTTCATGAGTAATTAGTATAGCTTACTATCCATAACAAACCGAGACTCCTGCGGTCCTTTTTTGGTAGGGAGGGGGGTAGGGGTAATCATCCAATGACTTCTCCCGCTCTGGGTGGAGCGGGAGGGCGTGTCAGACTGTTACTGACTAAAACCCACCCTTGTTCCTTGTTCCTTCAGTTGCCTGTGCCAAGGGCCGCGGGCGCGGTAACTCTTTATCCGCAACCCTAGGCAGACTCCTCCGGTCTTGGTTTTGGCTGTCCTTACTTAGGAAGTTAGTAGCCAGGAAATCTGACACCAGTCTTTCTAAGGGGTATCGTGTTACCCGGGCCTGTGCACGGCGAGTAGTGGGTAACTCACCGTCCGGTCAGCACCAGGCCCGAGAGTCGACGGCGCGTAGTGTTCCACGCGCGCCTCAAAGAGTTGTCAGCAAAACATGACGGGGCCCGTCATGGCTGATGCCTGCCCAGGGGTTGAGGATAAATTCGAAAGAGATACCTCGCCCCTGGGCATTCAGGGCAGGGTTTTTTTTTTTTTTTTTTTTTTTTTTTTTTTTTTTTTTTTTTTTTTTTTTTTTTTTTTTTTTTTGGGGTTGGGAAATCATCCAATGACTTCTTCCGCTCTGGGGTGGAGCGGAAGGGTGTGTCAGACTTTTACTGACTAAAACCCACCCCTGTTCCTCCCTGCCTCGAGTGCCCGGGGGCGAGGTAACTCTTTCGAATTTATCCTCCACCCCCGGGCAGGCACCGGCCTTGGCAGGCCCCTACACTTGGCTGACAACTCTTTGAGGCGCGCGTGGAACACTACGCGCCGTCGACTCTCGGGCCTGGTGCTGATCGGGCGGCGAGTTACCCGCTACTCGCCGTCCGCAGGCCCGGGTCTACGGTGGCCGGAGATCGTCTCGCGGCCCCTGGCGTCTCCTGCGGCGGTCGCGGCTGGGGGCGCTAGGGCGACTCGGCCGTTGCTGAGCCTCCCTAACGTGTGCCGCCTCCCTCTTCGCGAGCATTACTGCTTCGCAGAAGGAGGAGACGGCCTCCCATTCCCTCTCGCTCCGTACCATGGCCTGAACCAGGGCACGGCGCGAGAGGTCGCTGTCGCCTATCGCATCCACGAGGACACGGCGGTGCTCTGCCCAAGCGGGGCAAACCTCCACCGTATGCTCCACCGTGTCCTCTGGGCGATCCTCGCAGTGGAAACACTCAGGGGTCACCTCCGCCCTGATCCGACACAGGTACCTCCCGAAACAGCCGTGTCCAGTGAGCACCTGCGTCAGGCGGAAGGTGAGGGCGCCGTGACGCCTCTCCAGCCACTCCTCAAAGAGGGGCACTACCGCCTCGATGGTGGCGTGCCCAGCGCTGGGTTGCAACAGTCGCTCTCTCCATGTCACCATGAGATCCTGCCGGAGCTCGGTCCGCCGAGCCGCGAGTTGTCGCGGCAGCGGAGTTTCGCCCCGGCGTTTGGCCTCCTCGCGCCACTCGTACAGGTGCGCGAGGAGGGCATTCAGGGCAGGGTAGGAACAGGAGTGGGTTTTAGTCAGTAAGAGTCTGACACGCCCTCCCGCTCCACCTTAGAGCGTGAGATGTCATTGGATAAGTTTCCGCCCCACTAAAAAAAAGGGGTATGGTGTTACCCGGTTCCTAGGTTGTGAAGGTCAGATAGGCAGTCGCTCAATATATAATACCTACTGGCATCCAGCTGCATCCTGCACATATAGTTGGAGAAAAGCAGATTGATTCTTAAGAGAAGAATCTTGCATACCCTTACAGTTTTCTCTCTATACCCAGAGGTTTAGACTATCTCTGTCCAGCAGGTTGGCGACAATTTCTCGAGCACTAAGGTTGCTTCCCACGACTTAGTTGCGGATTTAATCGCGCCTGGCGACAACCAGTGACAAGCCACAATCTTAGTAATTCCAATTCAGCATCGTGGAACTAAAATCGTGGAAATAAACATGTTTAATCTGTCTCCTGCTTTAAAGGGACTGGGTAAGGGTAAACTGCTCAATTACGGAGTTTATTTGCTTAACTCATCTTTTACTTAACTGGCTTATTTATTTGGGCAGTAGTTCTTTTGGTTACTTCAATAATAACCTGCCTTGGTGTTTCCTCTACAGAAAAAATAGCTTTTCTTGGGATAGTTCATTATTTACTAATAGACGATTTCTTGAAGTCTGTGCTGTTGTCTGTAAAAAGTCAATTTGATATTTATACCAATGCTCTTCTCAAATCTAGTGTGTAAGAGTTTCACTCAATATTCAAGCTGGTCAATAAACACAAACGTACAATTAAAATTCTTAAATAAATCAATGCGCCCGTTTACATTGATTAAAGAAACTTCTCTCACATTTAAAATTCTTTAGAAGTGCCCCAAGTATCCAAGTTTCATATTAATTAATTGTTTTTATTACTTAAGTCCAAATTGCTATGTTAACACGTATGTTATAAACAAAATGGGTAGTTTGTATTCAGCGCGGCCTGTAGGTGGGGGAACTACCGAAATGGTTGACTTGCGGTCAACTGGTCTTTTTGTACGGGTGGTCCTCTTACTAAATACTTTGGCGATCAAAGCGCTTGTTGTTTGTTCTACATACGAGTACCTAACCGTTTTTTGAATGTGCAACTATTTTTATTATCATTCATCGCGAAGAGGTAAGTCGTCATCAATTTGTTAATAAGAGCCAAGACAATGGGTTCTTATTAATTTTAGTAGAAGTGTTTTGTTTTTATGAGAACCTACACATATTCAAATAAAAATAATAAAATGATTTATTAATAGTATCCTAATTTATGGCATGGTAGAGTAGCCAGTGTTATTGGTTGCGAAAAAGCATGCCATTTAAAATAATCTTATGAGTCTATTAGCCTGATATATCACGACATGTTCGAGATTTTATTCAATGGCGAACCATGAGCAAATGAATTCTGACGAACTAATGAATTAATGCAACATTTTATCATTTGCCGCGAAACCTTCCTACATTTAACGAGTGTTTTAATGGCCTGACATCGTAAAGATTAGTATTAAATTCATGCGAAAAGCTTTACGTTTCTAAGTATAATTAAATTAGCAACATTCCTTACAATATTTTTACATTTAAATTGGTGTCAAAACTTGGCAAAAATGCCATAGAGAAACCTGTATGTTTCCTAATGAACTTTGTCGCATTCACCTGCCAAACCGCCGAATATTTATGTTTCAATTAAAGATGCATTAATCATCAATTAATTTTAAATAAACAATAATTTTATATTTAATGCCTCTATGCACTATTATGTACGTTAAAAATTACTTATGGCCTGATGCAATCAAATTTAAAGGCCCAATAACAATTCTCGAAACTAAGGTTGTGTGGCGTGGAAAATAAACGAGCCAACGACGAAGGCAACAGACGCGGCCGCCACCTAAAGACATTAAAAATTATGTTTCTGATCATTAATACTAAACGTAGAAACTTAATAATTGCCGCCTATTATACAAGTTTTAGTAAAAAAACGCATTCTTGGATACCATCCAGCATCCCACTGCGACGGGGTTGGAGATCCAAGTTTATGATGTACGATCTTAATTGTCTGACAACCAAAACTGAACAGTCTCCCCTTTATAATAAGAGCCTTCTCGACAGGTACGTGTTGACTGTGCACAAAATACGATACGGTGTTAATAATAAAGAATAAGCTAGAGTGTATTCAAAATGTAAAGATATCAAAGGGCGAGGCATCTGCCACCCCCGACTGCTCGTCGTAATCGTATCAATAAGTTAGGCCGCAAGTTTATTTTTATCGATATCGATCGATCATAACGTCGTGCGGTAACGATACCATCAGATTCGTTCCTTTTGATTTGAAAGTCGAGTGTTTATAATTACAAACGATAGAGTTCTGTATTTTCACAAAAACTTGATCCTTATCAGTGATTTGTTATTTGTGAGCGAACCACAAATTAAGGTAATTAACTATGAATCTATCTATCGGTCGCTTGCGGCGGTTCACACTCGCCTGAAAGAGAAATCTTCGAAATGGTTCGAAGCGACTTAGCAGAGCAGTCAATACGATGCAAGCATGGATGCCATAAGCAGATAAACGTTGAAAGGAATTATTTATTTTCAAATTAGTTATCTTTGGGATATACAAAGGAGAAAGCGATGCACAAAGCTATGCAAAGATCGTTCAGAATGCATTAGTACAGAAGATATGCATCAAGTGGCTTGCATGTGTTCTCTGAGCATTTCTCATGGCATTCGATGTATGATCGCCCTCCGGTTTTGGGTTCCTGAAGACTGTTCTCCACAAGTCTCATGATAATAGCTTCCAAAGTTACTGTGGTACCAAAAAATTTTCGGATACTCCAATAACCAGAGTGAACCTTACCTTTGACTCAAAGCTTGTCTTTGACACGCACGTTGACAACATAGTTAAAAAGGCGTCTAGGGCACTTGGATTTATCATTAGAATCTCGTCACAATTAAGAAGCATTAACTATTAAGATACTGTACTGTTGTTTCGTTCGCAGTCACCTAGAATATTGCTTTCAAATCTGGAACCCAAAATATAACGTTTACGTCAATCGTTTGGAAGGCATTCAACGAAAATTCTTAAGGTACATTCAACTCCGTTCAAGAATATATTTGCCTAATTATATTACTCGCTATAAAAAGTTTCATATTCTTCCTCTCTATGAGCGCAGAAATATCGCAGACTTGGTATTTTTGTTCGGAATCATGAACGCATCGGCTGATGTACCTGAGTTGGTAAATAAGATAATACTAGGTACGTGTACCATGTGCAATTGTGCATATCTACGCAAACCTCCCCTTCTGGCCACACTAGTGGTGACCACTTCTTACAGGTTAATTAGAGCGAGTCGTGCTTTTCATTCGGCCGCGGCGTGCCGGGAAGTTGACATCGATCTTTATTGTACTGGGATTTGTAAATTGAAAAGAACTCTTTGTAATTATTTCTTTACGAGCGTTTCATAACCTTGCAGTTTGGAGTTACAAATGTTGTTTTTGTTAGCGAATTAAATTTATTATTGTAAGAATGTACTTTTTTTTCTTTTTTTGTTTTTGAAGAAAACATTAACTTCGTTTTTGGCTGTATAGTTTAACTTCTGGTAAATTTGTTTACACTGTAAGTGAAAACTTGTAGGCCTTAATTTTTTCTAGAATATATATGCATGTATGTATTAGCTGTAAGTTTTCCAAATATAATAAAATAAATTAAATACGACTAAATTACTCTACAGTCTGATTTTCTCTTTTGTTAACTACAAATGGTCTTTCAGTCCGCGCGACGGTTTTGGAGAAGAAAAAGGTTGAACATTCAAAAATATATTGCAAAACAACTATACAAATGATTCTTTATTATGCTAAGTAATTGAATAACTGCCTAACGTTGAAATACTTCAAAATTTCTGATTGCAGATTGGAGAGGGTTTTTTTTCAACACTAGGTACTGAAGTCACGTTCGGACTGTCTGCGTGCATACATTAAGTTTATGACTTGAAAATCAGAGCCCATCGCTTTACAACAAGTACGAAGATGGCGTGTTTCTGATAAATACACTACTGAAATTATAAGCGTCCCGACAGATGCACTTTTGACATACAGACGGACAAAGGGCCCGTTCGCACGCTCGTCACAAAACCACGTTTTTTGTAGAAGCCTCCGAATGGAATCTAAACGCGAATCACATTGTGGGATCCTGCCTTCTTATTTATTTTTTTTTTCCATTGACTACTTGGAAATGTTGCCAATGTCTTATACTTAATTTTTTGAGAGAACGATTAAATTAAAATGAGGTTTTTTGACAAATTGACTGTAGAGGGAACAGTCATTAGAGTTTACAGTTATGATGGTTTCAGCTGTTAATATCTTTACCATTAGAATATGCTTGCATTTGGTTATATAAATATTTGTGAATCAAGTGAACTAGGAGACGTAGCGCTACAAATTTACGTAACCCTACGTAGGCTTATTTATAAATAGGAAGAACTTGTATTCTAGTTAACTTTTCTATAAGAATTTTTCTATGAATTCTGGAGATCATGCTCAAGAGTCTAACATAATCTCTAAGGTTTATAAGTAAGTAGGTACCTTTGTATGTTCATAGCCAAATCAGCTCAAAAAAATGCAGCTGACCTATTTTACACAGTTATTCTTATCGCTCATATTTAAATTGAGTAAACTCCTTAACGAGATTTTTAATGGCTAGCAACCATTACAATTGTGTGCAGAGTATTATCCTCTTATCTCGTCCATCTGAGTTCTGATAGCAAATTGGGTTGCACTTGTAATTTTTGTTAATTCTTGAAAATAGACACTCGATTTGGATTTATGAGAAAATAAAAGTGAGGAAAATAAACTTAAAAACTTGCCGCTTATGGATTTCGTAAATAGATTCGGAAAAACCTAGCACCAAAAAGAAGATAGTTCCTTCTCTGAGCATTTCTGGCATGTGCAGTGATCATGTGACAAACTAAAAAATATTCAAATACTTAATGCTATTTATAGCAGATCAAGAAAGTGCAAATAGTGATCTAACCAAGGCTAAATATTCGTTCTCGGAGCCTCGGGTTCTCGACTGACTGTCGCTCATAAATCGTTGACGTAAAAACGAGCGTTATGCCACACCACTCGACGACCAAAATGGACGATTAAAATCAAAAATAAAACTACAACACGGCGTGCTTTTGTCTTACTCGTGTCTACAACAGGCTTTTATCTGTTGGACGCCGGTGCCCGTTCCTTATATTTGAAAAAAAAAAAGTTCGAAGGAGCGATGGCGCGCGCAGGTAACTCGGCCATTTTGCTTCACGTTTTTATTGTTATTCTTTTTCAATAATCCGCATGTTTTATGGCTTGTTAGGTAGTTTGTTACGATTCGAGGTTACTAATTAAGTAACGGGAAACACCAGTAGCAGGAAATATTCATTATCAAAACGGTTTTGGGGTTCCGTGCCTCGGGGTACGACGGCTTTTACTCTCGTTGGCCCATTTAAAATAAAACATTGAATTAAGGTTACAGGGTCAGACAGAATCGGTTTTTGAAACGTAGAAGGTAGCTTAGGGACCAACAGAAGAGACATCTGGTTAATTCGCGCCTTAATTTTCGAACCAGAAAGACCAATTTCTTTAGAAAACAGCAAATCTTAGTGTTAGTGAGTTACATAATAATTACCTGAAAGGCCCAACATTGGATTTGACAAAAAACAAAGTTAGGCAACCTTAGTCAGATTTTATTTAGACACTAATTGAACTTAGCATGATTTCTTATAATAATGCGAAGGATAAATTCTTTAAAACTTTCGAACGCTAAGTAAAAATTGGCTTCAACTTTTTCATAACGTTCGAAAGATAGCCATTACAAGAGAATAGGTGTTCGTTAATAATACGCTCGGAGGTGGCGTGATAAACGAGTCGACCAACATACCATTAATGATATTAATCTAACCTAATCATTAGGTACCGAAAATGCATCCTCGTAACAAACAGGAAACATAATATTTACCTACCGACATTTTTTATGTTAATTTAAAAGTCGCAATGTAAAAAATCTCATTTATTTTATTATACGCGTAATTCTCAATTTCCTGCGATTAGACTGGATTATACTCTGATGAATAAATCATTAATAAAGGTGTTATTTTATTGTGACAAAGCTCTATTCTGCAAAAGGAACTTCTTCAGGTTTTTTTCTATGTCATTTTTTTATAATCAAAGGTTCGCTACAACTGATGAGGTTATTTCTTTCTAAGCTCTACTAAAGTCGAACCTAAGTGGCGTTTTTAGGGTTCCGAAAGTCCGAATCGAAAACGGAACCCTTATAGGATCACTTGTGTGTCTGTCTGTCTGTCCTTCTGTCCGACCATAACGCCCCCCCTCTTAACTCCAAACCACTGTGCCTACAATATTTGAAAAAATACAGTAGGTATGTAGTTCGTTACTTGTAGATTACAGGAAAACATATAAAAATATATAGTTTAAAAAAATATTTAAAAAAAATGATTTGTTCGGAACCCTAGCCGTGCGAGTCCGAATCGCTCTTGGCCGGTTTTTAGATTTCTCATTAAAATGTCTTAGTTCCTAGATTCAGACTTAAGCCAGCTTTCACCTGAAGTATGTAGGGGTCGGCTATCAAAACAGTATTTTGAATGCGTGCATAATTATAGATACCTACATGTTTGGTGCGCTTTTACTCCGTAAATTAATAATTGTTAGAATCATTTTCTGTATAAAAATACGTCGTTTAAAAAATAAACAAAGCGGTGGCTAAGTTTGCAATATGGCCATAACAATTAATTTATAAATCTACAATTAAGTTCATATTCTTGTAATGCAAGATGGCGTCGATTGACCAAGCTAATATTTTCTTTGATTGATTAACGTATGAATGCGGATGTTGGCTCGTACTGAATGTACATATTATGTGCAGATGTTCGCAAACTCCATTATATACAATTCTTCAATAACTTCCACGTTTCCTTTTATGTACACAAGCAATGCAACAATTATTACATTATTTATTAATGATGAACTAGAAAGACACATGTATGACAACAGCTCAGGCTTGAAACAGAGTACTCTATTTTTACCCTGGTGTTAGTAAAGCTCCCTGTTGTCGGAATGCTTGCTGAAAATCGATAGATGGGGTGTAGCAAAATGAACACAAAAAGCATGGAACAGCAGCAAGAAAACACAGTGAATAACGCAGGACTGACAAAAATGATGATTTGATGACGATGGACACCCGATGGATGAATGACATGAAGTCATGGACACGTTTGAGTGAAATGATTGCGACACAGATGGCTGATGGTCATGAAGAAGATGGTGATGGTCACCATATTTACCTCTCTCCATATTAGGGTGCCTTTCCGTGGAAGCTTGAAACAAAAGCAAAAATAGATGAGCTTTTTTGAACGGGAAGCACGTGGAACTTGAAATTACCTCGTAACAAGGTCAGTTGAGTAAGTTTCTGAATAGTTAACGATCCCCTGGTCTATCCTATTGGATATCAACCTGAACAGAGGTTGCTGAATGTGGTGGTATTCAGTAGGGAATACCAGGTAGGTCTACTTATTTTTTTACAAACAGGAAATCAACATTCCGATTAGAGAAAGTACTGGTACTGCTGCTTTTTTAGTTTGGATTTCGCACACTGCATTTAAAATCATGATAAAAATTACGTACTGTTGCAACAAGATAAACTGCTTTTGATGTGTTTTTGGAATTTGAAGCCAGAGAAAATGCAGTAGGAGAGGATAAAAAACCTCGATGTATTAAAGCTGGATCTGCAAGACCCTGATGAGTTTGCAGTCAGTACATTTTAAGCCTCTGTGTACTTGTTTACCTATAGCAAAATAAAAAGAACTAAACATAGACGAGAAAAATATTAAATCAGGGAGAGAAACAAGACCTCAGAAAGGGGGAACTTTTAGAAACGGGACATAAATCAAGCAGACGAAAAAAACTGTCAAGTCAATTAGAAAAAAGTCCTAAATTACACTTACCGTTGTTGTGGTTACGGAAGAATCCATGTTGGTAAGCTGCTTGCGCAAAATGAGAAACAGGTAAAGGTTAGTATTGATTAGTGTTAAATAATTATATGTTAGTACTGGTTAGTTTAATCTATTTGTTACTTACTATTGCTTATCTAACACTTCTTAAGACATAAAAGACACACATTTTTACGATTTCTAGGCTCGAATGGCAAATCATCGAATCTACCAGTATTCATAGAATTGTAGGAGCAGTGGTGGCCCAGTGGTATCGGTCGCGACTTACAAGTTGTAGGTCGTGAGTTCAAACCCAGGCAGGCGCTTTACTTTGTGTAAGTTATTTCATAACCACTGCTCTCAAAACGGTGAAGGTAAACATCGTGAGGAAACCGGCATGTCCTAGAACCAAAAATTCGAAGACATGTGACATCCACCAATCCGCATTGGGCCCGCGTGGTGGATTATGGCCCACACCCTCTCACAGAGAGGAGGCCTGTGCCCCAGCAGTGGGGACAATAAAAGGCTGATGATTATGATGATTCATAGAATTGTCGAACCTTCATTTTATCGAATCTTATTGTAATGGTATACGCAATAGGCAACAATACAAATTGAAAAAAATAACATTTGAAGAAGCACAGTTGTATAACAAAATACCGTCATGCATAAAAAAATGTACACTCATTCAATGCATTCAAGAAGCAATTAGGCCAATATTTAATAAATAAATAATAATAAATTAACTTCAATCAGTAATTAATTACAAATACAATCAATATTTAACTTATTGACGAACTTGATATACTCGTATTTAGTATTTTGGAAAAGGTAAACAAATTGTTCTCATGTAAGTGACTTTGTGTCTTTATTGAGAACAAATATCTTTAAAACTATGTAACCTATACCTACGTCCTACGTAGTTAGGTAAAGGTTTTTTTTTTGGTTTTAGTGCATACTAGCTACGCCCCGCGGTTTCACCCTCGTAGACCGGAATAACAAGTTGCCTATGTGTTAATCCAGGGTATAAGCACATATACATATTAAATTTCATCCAAATCGGCCCAGCGGTTTATGCGTGAAGAAGTAACAAACATACAAACACACACTCTCAAACTTTCGCCATTATAATATTAGTCTGATATCGGTATAATAATTATAGTGTTTATTTTAGTCTAAGCTAAGTAATTCCGTAGCGCCGTCGTAGAGTAGTCGTAGCGGCGTCGTAGCGGCGTCGTAGCCACGTCGAATTTTTTTCGTAACCTTGTCGCATATCAATTATGGACTATTCGATAAAATAATTGTTCAACTACTGTAAAAAACATTCGAATCATAGTGATCGATAAATTGAATTTCGATGATTTGGCATACCACACCTCATTTTGCGGGTACAAAGAAAAGAGCACATGTAAATCATGTTAGACCCGTCATTTTGTACTTAGATAAGCCCACAATCAGTCTGAAGCACTAATAAAGGTATAGACAGCCTAGAATCCAGTTCACTCTCAGTAAAGCTCTTAAAGCCTGCAGAATTTATTATAATATTCCTTGGTCGTGCGCATAGTGGTTACTGTCAAATTATTTTCACTACTAGCTCCCTTCCATTGGGTAATCACTGTACCTAAGTGAAGCTACCAAGTTCTAGTGTTGATAGTCTCGATAGTTTCATATCGATAACTCATAGCGTCAAAAAGTACTATTGCATTTGTGTCCTGGATACTAGAATTGACTTTACCTTGTCTCCTTTAAAACCGGGCAAGCGTATATTAAGCCTTTTATTTTTTATATGAAATGGGGATATGACGGTGACATCATATGACTGCATAATTATGTTGTTAAGTGTCAGTTTAATAACTTGTAAATGTTTTAAACGAAGTTAGTAGTAATTTGACTTACCTTTCAGGTTACGGAAGTACATTAGTCCTTTAGCTGCTTGCGCAAAATAAGAAAAAGAAACATGTTAGTACAAAATTATAACAGTAACAGAAAAAGGATAAAGAAAAATGAACAAAGAGTTTTATCGATGCTCATAGTAAGTCTGGGCCCATCACTAGGCATCAAACAAAATGAGATACATCAAACGATATTTGTCGGCATGCAGGTTTATCATGTAAGTAATAAGTGTAACCTCGTGGCGCCATGCATTCATCGTGATCGACTTGAACACATTTTACGTACATTAGACGAAAATTCACTCTTTGGCAAAAAACCTTTTTATAAAATATACAACTTTAATTTCGGAATTCGGTGTTTGTATTTCATTTCTTCGTTATTTGACACTTTGTACAGAACATATACCAGTGCTCCGGCTTTCTCTGAGAAACTAGCGTTCGGGTAATTTTTCAGTTTTTAGTGTATTTTCATTTTTGGAAGTCGGTTGTATTTTTTGTAAAAAGTTTTTTATATTTCACTTTTTTGTTGTTATACTCCAGAACTAAAACTTAATATTAAAGTTACGCCCGAATTGATAACCCCTATAACATGTAACATGAACATACTCGTAATTAGAGGAGACCAAAACGTCATCTATGTATACATATTTTTTGTTTTTGTTGATTTTTTCAAAAAGCGCTGAAGCTATTTCGATAAAATTTGTATGGGACCACTTCTAGAGTATACTCTTTCGGATAAAAAAAGAATTTTGAAAATCGGTCCACAGCTGACAGACAAATCGGTGGACATAAAAAAAACAAACAAAAAAAAACTTACATACAGTCGAACATAGAACCTCCTTCTTTTTTCGAAGTCGGTTAAAATACAATTGAGCTTCTAGGGTTAATTAAGTAATGGACGATACGGTCATTGAAAAATCTCTGACATATCCTTTGCATTTTGCGAAAAATTTGGTCTTCTTAGCAAGGTTAGGTAATTAATATTAATGTCAAAACATTGTTGTTTTCCATAAGCAGTGAAATCGTAGACGAACATTTAAATATTTTTAAACTAAAAATATATTTGATGAGCTAAAAATAGCCTGAAATGTTGACAATGGCACAGAATATTACCAAGGTCTGATGGTAACCACGAAACAGTGTTTACAGGTGACAATACAATCTATTATGATATGAGTTGTTTAATTTATAACCGTACTCAGACAATTTAATTAGCATGATAACGTTGCATGACTTAAACATAGTTAAACTTATGACTCGTTGGAAAACTAAGTCAAAATTAAAAAAAACTTTAAAAAAAAATAAAACAACCGACTTTCAAAAAAAGAAAATACACTAAAAAATTAAAAAAAAATACTTTAATTCCGGCAGTCAGTGTTTGTATTTTATTTTTTCGTTTTTTGACACTGACTACCGAAATTAAAGTATTTTTTTAATTGTTAGTGTATTTTCTTTTTTGGAAGTCGGTTGTTTTTTTTGGTAAAAAAGTTTTTTAATTTTCACTTTTTAGCTGTAACTAAAAACCCCAATAAAATGAAACGTGGAATTTAAACATACTCGAAATTGGAATAAATCAAAACGTCATCTATGTATACGTATTTTTTCGTTTTTCAAAAAGCACTGAAGTAATTTCGATAAAATTTATGTGGGACCACCTCCGGAAAAAAAAGGATTTTGAAAATCGGTCCACAACGACAGAGAAATCAGTGGAATCAAATAATAAAAAAAAGAAACATACATACAGTCGAACATAGAACCTCCTCCTTTTTCGAAGTCGATTAAAAAGATACAGTCATGGAGATTTTTTTTTAACTTTCTGGTCATTGGCTAATACATTTTTGCAATGATTATATACATGACATAACAAATGCAATAAAGTTTTAATAGTGTCTTGGGATACATAGCAACAGATATTGCAGGTCCTGTCCGCACCGCAATTTATTCCTCCACGCGATTTTTTTCTCGCAATTCACATTGAATTGAATTGAATTTTCATTCACACATTGAATTTTGAATTGAAATTGAATCTTGAATTGCACCGCATCGCGTTCAATTTGCATCAAATCACAGATATTTGTTCCCGCGCGAATCGCTAGAAAATAGCGCGGTGAAATATCGCGCTACGGACAGGGCATAAACTTAAAAAACCCCAGCTCAGAAAACATAAAAGCAGACTCTATCCGTAAACAGACATGTAAGAACGTCTACCAATTACAAATACCCAACATTACTGGTATCCATAAACTAGAGAGCGCATAATAGAGGTTTGCATGAGAAATGGTAGCTGGCACTAGCAGGTCTCCGGCGGCGCTTCGTGATGACGTTTGCACGCCTCGTCACGACCGGGCTGCCTGCCCCGAGCCTGTCGTCCATCATCCTGATGTGAAGCACCAAATTAGGGCTCCAAAGCAAGGATCACTTTTTCAGAAGATACTGTTATTATAGCACATTTGACTGGACCAGGAGTTATTGCTGCTAATGGGACCACAGTATGATTACTCAATCATAATTTTGATAAAATTATGTTTGGTCTCAAGCAGAATAAAACTGACAGTGAAGTTACAAAGTATTTTCATTGAATTTCGTCAGACGTTTCAATTATTTGGTCCGAGACAATACATCTCCCACTGGGGATTAAAATGTTAAATATTACACAAATCAATTTACTCTGTTATCTAGGTACTATAATCACGCGACCTCTCTTTGTTCCTTAATGTTTAAATAGTATTGTCATTTATTTAAGCGTCAAATGAGATTATATAACATTTACATTAATTACTGATTGCAAATGTTAACAAGAATGATAAAAGTTGACATGTTAATTACACCTCGTAATGGAACATTTAAATAATTTCTAAAACAGAGGCAAGAGTCAGTAACAACAGCACCATGGTTCGGTTAACATTAGCCACTATTTCCAAGCATCTGACTGAGAATGTTATAGACAAAGTTTTCAAGTTAAAGACGAATAGTGAGGACAATGTCCAAAGTGTTGAAGTTTCAAGAGCTGCGCCCGCAGGAGAGGGCCTCATCAGCGCCGTGTACCGCATCCAAGTGACTGGCAAGAACCACACAGCCAAATTCATCGCTAAAGGTCTAGTAAGTGATCCTCTTATGCGGAAATCTTTGGACTGTCACACATACTTCAAAAGGGAAGTTTTATTCTTCTCGACCGTTCTACCCATTTTGTGCCAGATACAAAAGACTTCTGGTGCGAAAGAGAGGATTCAGAGCTACCTTCCAATATGCTATGGATGCCACCTCGATGGTAAAGACGATTATATTTTGATGGAAGACTTGTCTGAGAAGGAATGTTCGTCTATATCTGAGCATATTACAATATACGAAAGGAATTTGACTCTGAAATCTTTGGCGCATTTCCATGCTGTGTCCTTAGCTCTGCGAATTAAAAAACCTGATACCTTTGCGAAGCTTGCGAATGGACTGAATGAAGTTTATTATAATGATAATAATAGGAACTGGTATGCGCAATATCTCGCGGAAGCCATTAAAGTAGATAGAAAAGCGCTTGCAGAATTTGAAGATCCGGAAAGCGTTTATTATAAGAGATTTAATGACGTGGTTAACGACGATATTTATGGACAATTGATACGCATCGCTAACAGTCGAGGTGATCACCCCGTGTTTAATCATGGAGATGCTTGGTGTCCCAACTTCCTCTGCTGCAAGGACAAAGCTCTCACCATTGATTTTCAGTTATTGCGATGTGCGTCTCCCGCCACAGATTTGTCTTACTTCATACTAATGTGTAGCGACCTGTGTCGTAATAAAGAAGAATTTCTGGAGGCTGTCGATATTTATTACAAGTCTTTGGAGTATTATCTGACAGACATGGGGATCGATGCAAACAAGGTTTTTTCATCAGAAATGTTGAAAGAAGAATTGAAGAAGTATGGTTGTTTTGGGCTACTAGCAGCAATCACATCATTTCCATTGTTGGCCAGTGAACGTTGCGACACCCTACAGTCTTTTGAAATGAAGTACTCCGGCTTTGACCGCATACCGCTGGTGGAGCTTTGGCCGTTGACTCCAATTAAACACGAGGAACACAAGATGCGGCTCGTGAATGCTGTTCGGGTTGCTGTGGACGTCGGACTAATATGAATTCAACAAATGTTAATAGATATAATAAAAAGTTCGTTATTATCCCAGTGTTTCTTGTCTATCACGACTTGGCTACAGCGCACTTAACGGAACTGTTAAACTTAAAATCATCTCTCAACCACCAGACTCGCAAACTGATTTGTGTAAAGATTCTACATAAAAACACCTGTATCTATATAGATAAACCTTTAGATGAGTCGGCAATACATTGGAATGTTCGGATTCGTGACCGCTAGACAGCCGAAAACTAATTATCGCGCGGTGTCGAAGTGTTCGGCCGCCCGCGCCGGCCACTCGGACCCGGCTCGTGTGGATCAAATAGACGCGTAACATACAACTTACATTTTAAACACCCGGCCTATTCACTTTAGTGGTTTTTTTACATTTCTCAGTTCTGTCCTATAGTCGGCTCATATTGCTACCTCGTGAATTAATTAAAGACTGAATTTAACATCCAGTGATAACGAATGAAATCCAGTCTTGAATTAAATGGTCGTCGGAACAAGCTTCCTTCGTCACTGCCATGAAGCACACGCAAATAGAAAGTGCGCTAAAGTGGCAATTATTTGTTTTACTGTCTTATTAAGCGGGTTCTAGTTACAAGGTGTTTTTTTTTGTCTTTTACGATCAAGCTTCATTCTTGTTTAACAAGGATTCTCGCTATTAAGGCTTTGTATGCAATAAAAAATTAGCATTGACGGGGATTTATGTTCCCATAAAACACAAGAAACGGCCGAATATCAAATGCGAATCACATCGGATTCCTAAAACCGTGCAAATGCGTATAAAACGGAATAATTCCGTCGTATATACTGTTCAGAAATTTGTAGCAAATAGTTAGCGACACTGAATGTAAATGCGACGATTTCGTTGTACTTTATACATATTAAAACTCAATACCCGTCTTTAAGAAAATTGCTTCAAAGGCAAAGCGGAGTAGAATTTAAACACGCAAACGTAAAGGTTGGTTTACATAGAAGGGTTCTGTATAAAGTTGGTGTAGCCGACAGGTGATTGGCGCGCAATGTGCTCGGATCACGCGCTCGGCCCTCGATCTCATTTTAATGGTTTCACGTGTGAGGTGTTGCGTAGTTCTAACAAGCAAACACCAATAAAGTTGTCTTGGTCGCTGTGATTCATATGGGAAGCAAATCTACCGATGTGTGTCGTCCGAAGGCCAATCAGTTGCAGCAATAGAACGTAGCGCTCTGTAGGTATCCTTATGCCTAAAACTATCAAGATATTAATATCGAGATAAAGTGGACGTTATAAATAGGTCTTATTAAATACTTTTTATAAATGTAAACTCATTCACCTTACCGCAACTTTGATTTAAAATGGCATGACGTGTTAATAGGCACTTATCTGATTGAAATAAACAGGCATTATGACCGATTTGTTCTGGTAAATGGACGCTCCATTTTAGAAATATATGTCGGTCTTGATTTGTTCTGAGGGACTATCAAGAGCGTAGGTATACAATTTAAAAAACTTTTTAGAAAAAAAAAACATCCGACTTCCAAAAAAGAAAATACACTAAAAATTAAAAAAATTCTTTCATTTCGGAAGTCGGTGTTTGCATTTTATTTCTTCGTTTTTTGACACCGACTTCCAAAATTAAAGTATTTTTTTAATTTTTGGTTAGTTTAGTTAGGTTTTAGGTACTTACACAGGTATTTCTTTTTTGGAAGTCGGTTGTTTTTTTTGTAAAAAGTTTTTAATTTTTCACTTTTTAGTTGTTATACCCCAGAACTAAAAACCACAAAAACATGGAATGTGGAATTTAAACATACTCGTAATTGGAGAAAACCAAAACGTCATCTATACATATACGTATTTTTCGTTTTTGTTCAGTTTTTCAAAAAGCGCTAAAGCAATTTCGATAAAATGTATATGGGACCACCTCGGGAGTATATTCATTCGGATAAAAAAAATATTTTGAAAATCGGTCCACAACTGACAGAAATCGGTGGACATACATAAATAAAAACATACATACAGTCGAACATAGAACCTTCACCTTTTTCGAAGTCGGTTAAAAATGGCAGCAACTTTCATCTGGTGAAAGATCCTCTCGACCGAATTTCGATCACGGTGGCCAAGTCGCAAGTACGCAGGAGATACGTGGTTTATAGTGTACAAGAGTGAATATGTGCATTATAATAAATACAAACACTCTCTGTTTGTTTCAGAGAAATTCCTGTTGGAAACCCAATGGCACTTTTGGCCGACCACCTCATGCTCAGCAGTCGCATTTGCGACGAGACCAACGCGGAATTTGGTATCGAAGCATCCAATCGAGCTACATTCAGCAGGTGTATTCGTTTACTCAGTTGACATCAATTTGATAGACACTATGCAGTACATTACTGCTTTGACGTATAGGAAAACAAAAATGTACTACGTAGTGCCTATTATAATCGATGACCACCGAGCAAAGCAGCAATGTACTGCAAAGTGCCTATCAAATTGATGTCAACAGAGTTAGCGAATACACCTGCTGGTCACTGATAGTAGACCTGAAGAAGACTCAATCGATCAGTATAGCGAGAGACATCATCACAGCTAGATTGAGCAAGAGTTTGACTAGACACAAGAGGAGGTTATAAGCAAGCAGTTCATTGTGACATAACTTCATTTTCAATGATTTCTCACAAATGCGTCTGCCTCTTCTTAAGTAATTTTCCTGAGTCACAAAGTTAAGGGCAGTTCCTGACTGAACAAACCACGAGGAATAAACTACTTCTTTGTAAGGACAAAAAAAAAACAGTTATTAAAGAGTCTACTACCGGCCAAGTGGCGCCCTCATTGAATAAAAAATTGTAGCATAGCATACACGAACCACAACGATTTTTTATTCAATGAGCCCGGGCGCTACTTAGCCGGTAGTAGAGCCTTAGAAAAAAAAAAAAAAAAGAGGAATTCAGGTTGAATTGAAAAGTAAACGACCGGGATTGGTCCTAGCTTTAGCCGATTTGAAAAAAAGTTGACGAGTTTCTGTATTTAGGAAAGTTGATTGCTCAGGCTTATCAAGTGTGGAGAAGCAGTTTATGTCTAGCATTGAAGTGTACTCTGATGCTGACTCTGTGGCTGGTGAACCTTCACAACAGCACTACTGATGATTGAAGTCATGAAAATTCATCAACACAACTGATGGGCTCACGCCCAGCAGTGTACCTAAGTTTATACAGTGATGTATTTCAAAACAAAAGAGCCCAAAAATATATTTACTAATACAATCACCTCGTAACTAATACACCTCGTAATGAACGGAACAAAATGTAAATTCTCTCAAAACAATACAGGCCAAATGTTAGGTGTCACACGAAATAAACTAACGCTGTATAAGTAGCCACGATTCAATTTATTACGATTTTTTGGAAATTTCGTTTTGTTTCCATTTACTGCGGTTATTTAATTTCTTTCCTAAAAAATAACCGATTTTATCAAGCTCTTTTATGAATATGATATTTCAATTGTATGTCATTTCCATGCGCCATACGTGTAATTGAAAATATGACAAACGTAGCAAAAATAAAACCCACTATTACCTAGATCTCCTTTTTTATGTTCTTTTTAATATTATTCTTGTATAATAACCGAAGGTAGCAGCATCTAAAGGATTTAACATCGTATCAAATTAAAATGATAATTATAATTATCAATACTCTCGTGTTACGACGTGAACCGTAAAAAGCAGCAAACGATAATACGATATCAAATAACTCGTGCTTTAACGACTGTCTGTAACCAAGAAACATCAAAATAAAATTATACGTGTTGTTACAATTACAACCCTACCTGACGCGACGCCGGAGCTGGGCATTTGTTTAAGACCCGACTTCAACTTGGTTACGCAAAACTACTTCGTTCCGCACTTCAAAATGCCATCCAAAAATCATCATAATTATTCCAAACATGAAACCCCAAAAACTCGAAATAAATGGCAATTATTAATAATTTTACATGCCCCATTAAGAGTGACCATGCGGCGACATCCCAAAGAGGGATAAATAAAAAACAAGAGTTCACATACGACGAGGCTCTTAAAATTGTCAGAGGGAACTTCTAAAAAGAGATAACGCTTTTAACATTAAAAAAAAGTCGAGTCCATTTTGTAAACAGGTTGTAAACGATCTTGTATGCGGTGTTCAACCGAAAAATGGTAGGACATCTTAAATGTTTCACTAAAACGTCTCATATTTGAATTACGCGTGACCGCTTTGATGTGGACGATTTAAAAATATACAATTTATACACACGCTTCAAGTGTGCGAAGTGAAACAGGTATTTTGACGCATGTCCGTTGCGGCCGCGGAGGTTTTATTTTTGTAAGTGAGCAGCTCACTTACAAAAATAAAACCTATACTTAATGAAATTAGCAGCTCACGATAAATAACATTAAAATGTCTTAGCTCATAATTTATTTGTTTATTTTGCAATAAAAACACTACCTACATTAATATTATGTGTGTTTCATTGATACGGACACCTACACTGAACCTAAACGTGAATCATTTGTAACTCGTAACCTAAAAGATCCACTTATAGGCTCTTTTTAATATTAATAACTTAAGACGAACTTAGGGAAAAACGTAAATATATTTTAAGATATCTTATCCGATGACAGGGTTAAAAATATGGATTTTTATTTTGAATCACCTTACATTAAAAAAAATACTGGTTTTTTATAAAGATTTCTTGATGCAATAAAAAATATGTAAATTATAATCAAATATTATTGAATGGCCGACTGTTCTGCCAATATGTGCATACCGAAGCTTCGTTGAGACATTATTTATGAGAAGAGTTCATAGGGAAACGATGGGGTTCCCAAGTTGTGGCCACATTTAACACAGTGTCAAATTGTGATAGTTTCTAGTAGTAGAGCAAAATGGCCATGTCTACCTGTGCACGTAGTAGGAATACTATGCCTTTACGAGCCGACCGTGAAATCAGAGAGCGAAAGAACGTTGTAAATCAACTGGATGGTCGCTGCATTTTTTACTGTCCTGCGTGAAGGATGGCCATGATTAGTTTGCTATGAGAGATGAAGCGAGGAACGTATTACGTATATTACAACGTATTACGTATATTACAATAAACTTATGTATTCTAGGCATTATCTGTAAAGAGGATGTCAGTATACTTATTTACCAACTAAACTTAGTGATTCTCAAGGAACAAAAGAATTTCGACGTTTAGCATTTTCTTAAAGTTTTATCGTGTTCATCTACCCGCTGGTCAGATCAGATCAAGTAGATAAGAGTTTACTATGTCCACTGCCCTGAGGAGAGCCGAAGACGGAGTGGCCTGGAGACAACTCATCAGTGAATTCGTAAAAGCTTGCCAGGGCGTGCACGACCTTCAGCAATGAAGAACATGAATAAGAAGAAAGTAATATTTTGTTGTATAAGTTTAATATCTAAGTGTGACACTATTACTGTCATGAATAGACATCATGTGTTCTGAAATAACCTCTGCTTAATATTTTACATCAGGACATGAATAATATGAAACCACCAAGTAAATCCCATTTATCCATTAAAAAAAATTATGGTTATTTATTACATCAGGTAAAAACTAAAGGTGCATCAAACCATTCAAGAATCCCGGATCCCGAGGTATGATAAAGCTGTGGTCACATTAGTGAGGTCTCGAAGCTCTTAAGGGTTATCTTAAACCGAGGCCACTCTTGTTTGTAATCTTCGTTGAAAAGTCGGGAACAAAACATTAGACCTTTTAGTTTATCGAACGCTTATGCTAACTAATGTATGAAGGAATGTGATTTGCTTTTAAAATGTCTAAGACATACGCAAGAGAAAAAAGGTAGAGTCGTGAATACATAGCATGCTGTATCAATACAAACTCTTGAATGATTTTAATATGAAGTAGCCTGATGGATGTGAACGTATGGTAAAATCATGCATATTTCACTTGGTGGTAAAATGATTGACCGCGGTTCCTTGGGCGGCTCGAAAATATCATATTACACGGGCGGGATCAGATGATGCCTTCGCATATATTTATATGATAAATATTCTACAAAAACAACGTTTATCATTCATAATTGATACGTTCATAGACTTTCCAAATAAAATCTCGGATTCTTTTTCTATAAAATGTCAGTAGATAACTGGACAACGGAACTAAAATCTGTGAAAATTAAATTTCAACTGTGGCCATATTTTTCTTTTTCCAAGTGTGACAATACGCATTAAATACAGAGACGGATTCCATGCACATTGTTTGTTAGTCTCGTGTTAATTCTCAATAAATCGGTAATCTTTTACATGGATCCACAGATAATATAAGTGGATAGAAGTCTCGAGAGAAATGCCATGACCGTCACGGGCATCATATCTAACCGTTAGTATAAAGTTTCAACTACATCAGCGTTCATGTGTTTTAAATATTTTGTTTTGATGGTATCTTTTCTACCTTTGAAGCATATCAGCGATATTCATCGTAAAACCTGATATTTTTATATAAAACGCGACGGCCGGGTTTTGACGCGAGATGGTGAAGATAAAACAAACGTAAGTATCTCGAACTTGAAACTTAAGTTACAATATTTTGTGCATAATGGAGATACCAGATATGTATTTGCATTCGTTGGGTAGGTGTTGATTGTATTGTTATTGTGGCTGTTCTTTCCTTATAAGACTGTACGATTGGTAAATACGTAATTAAGATGGCAGTAGGGTAGTTTACTAAATATGTGGGCTTGATTCTTTCAATGTAGCAAATTTTTTTCAAAATTTAATTAGTAATAAATGCTGTCAAATAACTAGAGTAAATTGTAGGCTTATTTGCAAGTTTTTAGCATTTATTCCTTTTACTTAAGAGGGAAGAGAAATTTACAAAATAGGTATTTGAAGAAACTCTTGCCATCGTGCTCCCTCAAACCTGCCCCTGTAGAGTGCGATAGGGACAGCTGCAACTCAGACCGATTTTATCACAAAATTATTGACGAGATTGACGTTTCGTATTCCCCTTTTTTCTCCTCGAAAACTGAGCCGATTCAATTATTTTTGGCACCAAATGGCGGTAAAAATAGGGCCATTTTTTGTCATTTTAGGGGGTCATATTTTCTTTACTTATTAGTTGCTGAAAAAAAGGAAATGATAGGGACGTGTCAACAGCAGACCTTGACTTTATGAAAAAAAAAGATTGCTCTAGAGGCAATATTCAGGAAGAAAAAAGGGGAATACATTTGTATGGAGAATCGCAGCCCCTGTTCCCTCTTAAATTTTTTTTACAATATTTTCTAACGCGCCAGATGCCTGTCGGGCCACTCACCAATATATTAGTGTATTTTTAAATCTCATTTTAATATCGTATTTCTCTTCAAAAGTGGCCCTAGGTAGATTGGATTTTGTACCAGCCTGCATGCTGTAATAAGTTTTAATACTGCATAGTTCCTACATTGATAACTAGAACTCCGAATAACCCGTAACTAACCCGTTCCTATAACAAACGATCCGTTTCTTAATTTGTCAGTTTTGATTTCTATCCGACCTCTTAGCAATACAAAGAGGTAGGTACTAATCGTTATACTGTGGGAGTCTATTAGAAGTTGCCAGTTACCGATCGTTCTGCCCACGACCGATTGCCCAACATATTATATGATGATGGAGTTATTGCCTATTATTGTTTGTTTTAGTTGCAGTAACATCTAACACTTATGAATTACACTCACTTCTTTGGCTGCCTACGTACGATTCGCTTGGATTTGATGGCTTACCTGTAAAAGGAAAAGTTGGTATTAGTTATGTGTTGTTATTACATATTTATAAATGGTAGAGGTTTATTAACAAGGCAGCATCTGAATCTCAGGGTACTGAAAAATACAATTATACATTGTCACATTGTCATTTAAAATACATAATTATGTAGGTAAATTTAAGACTGAAAGCTACCCGATGAAGGAACATGAAAATGGATTGATACTAAGAAAATTCATTGGTTAACGATTCAGATTCGGACAAATGGCTACGAGAATTTAACAAGCTTACGAGTACCTAAACCTATAAGTTATAAAAAGTGAGCTCTATAAAACTGGTTCCTTTAAAAACCATGTCACCTCTTAAGATGTATGCTAACAACCTATTATAAAAACACCCATACATACATAACACCTAAACTAAGAGCTATTTACACCGAAACAGAACAAATATCTTCAAAAAAAAAAACACGTAAAAATCTTAAACGACTGTTTCTCCATAAAAATAATAGAAATCACGCTCCATGGTTAAAGTTTGAGCTATTTTAATGGTATCGAGGTAAATACGCAAGTTAACGCAAGTATTCCTCTGTCCAAAGTCACGAGTACCTACCAATTAATAAGATACGAATCCGTTGAGAGGCTCATTTAGGCCTTTGGGCACACGCATTATGAGGCAGAACTTGTCGGACTGGTCGTTAAAATTCCCTCAGATTCGAGTCGGGAGGCGGTACCTACACGCTGTTTTACACTTTTGCCGCGTGTATGGTGTGCTTGTAACGTTGATTCGCTTTGGGCTGTATCAGTAAATGTTGTTGCTCAAAAAGTTAATTTTAGAACAGAGTTTTATGTCAACTTTCGGCATGTTGTTACATTGTAGTCAATGTTGTCAGTTTTTTAAACCAAATAGTCTTTACAAAACCTGTAATTAAAAACGTATTCGCCAACTGTTAAAAATATTCCACGAATAGCAAAGCGAAAGCAGCTATCCTTCGTGTTAATTGCGAAATAAAAAGTTTTTGAGGGGGTGTGTGGGTAGCCATATTTAAAACTATAGTTCATTTTATTTACAACCATTAACAATAAAATTAAACCTTATTGCCATGACTTAAGGCTCTATTTGGTCGTGTTTTAAGTTGCTAAGTGATATTTACAACTAGCCCACGTTTCTTTTCAACACTACGAGGCAACGGCAAGTGGGCGCAAAACCTACATGAAACATTAAAAAATAACAACAACTGAGTCTAGGCGCGAATTTGGCCCTGACGCAACATTCGAAATTTAAATAGTGCCATAGATACAATAGGATTGACTCGAAGAAGTTTTTAAGGTGTAGGTCAGCGACAGGTGTGCAACGGAAAAAAGAATAGATGTTTCAAAGGTTAACTATTATTCGAAACCCTTTGATGGACGTTTTTTAATTATAACTAATTATGACTTTAATTACATATTAAGCATCTATAGATGATTCTTTGAGTAGGCAGTTAATGTCAAATACTTGCTTTGTTTTATTATAATATCCCGGTTAATAAATGTGTGTAATTGACATAAATTGCAGCATATGTACTTCAATTATCGGTAACTTGTATAGGCAAACTTCCAAAAAATTCTCAGTTCTGTGTCAATAAGATATTTACTCAAGCCGTTTGTGACCTTACAGTTTCCCGTGCGTGTCCTATTTAATAGCGGTGAGGTGGAGGTACCAATTACCGGTCGAACGCAATATTTTGATGTATCTTTTTATTAATATTTAGTGTTAAATCCTTGAACTAGTTTTTTTGGCTCCTATTCTAGTTAGGTTTTATTATTATAATTTAAAATATAGATTAACTTCTGTGTATGTTATTGTTATTAAGAATACAGATTATTAATGCCTTACCTGTTTATGTTTTATTTTATGAAAACAAGCACAGTAGGTACACCACTGATAAAAAAGTTAGGTGATAATTTTATTACGTCAAAATTAATAAGCTTACATTAAATATGAATTAATTCCCTTCAAAGTACTCTCCTTGGCTTGTGATGCACTAATTCTAACGTTGATTTGATTCCATGATTAGAAGCACTTCTGGAACTCTTTTTGCCAAACCTGGCTTCTGATTTCTGAGTATTTGGCTGAAAAAGCAATTAATGTCTGTCCACATCCGCCTTAATCTTTAGTTTTAGCACCATTGTTAATTCTGACTCGTCCTAAAAATTGGAACCGTGTTGAAATAAAAATGTTTCGACACCATTTCCGAGATTGAAAAGGCCACGACACTGCATCTGTAATGTAAATCTGTAGGCCCTTCCAAAAAAAAGCTATTACACTTAGATGCTTCTAATCATACAGTCAAGATTAAAATTAGTGCATCGGTAATCATCAACCAAGGAGAGTAGGTACTTTGAAGAGAATGAATTCAAATTTTGACGTCATAAAATTATTCAACGTACTTTTTGATCAGTGGTTTATAACGTGCGCTGTTTGATGTCCAATAATGTTTTTCGGTGATGATTTGACTAACCCTTTGTCAAAGTAAAAGCGTAAACAAGAAAGCTTTTGGCCATTCAAGACTTGTAATTGATTTTTTTTCTAACGAAACATTTAGTTGTCATTCGCGTCCATTCAGGCGCAGCATTCGACTTTTAAATTTAATTTCTGGCATAAAACGTTTTTGGTTTTGATACTGGTACAATTTTTATGAGTTAATCTGACGGACACCATTATTTTTTGGCCATTTAAAAAATATAAGCTAAAAATGGTTTTAAAAAATTTAAAACTATCGTTCCAGTTTTTTTTTGGCAGGCTTTTTTCGAGTGAAGTTCAGTGGCTGTTTTAATTATTCGCAAATTGATTCCTAGTGGATATTGTGATGTTAAGTTGGTGTAGTTTTGTGTCTCAAGTGTCTACGCAATTGGACAATATGTGTGGCATCATTGAAACAGGCGCGATCTCGATAAAATAAAGCTGAGAATTTTGTCGTAGTATTGACTACCTCAGCGAAGCTTGCCGAGAAGGCTGAATCGACTTATTTGCTTCCAAATAGAGCAAAAACATTAGATTGTGTTACATCTGCATTCTAATGGGGAAAAAGTGACAAAAAAATAAAACAAACCGTGCGAAGTATAAATTAAAAAAATAAAACTGTCGTCCGGTTTTTGAGTTAAGTATTTGAAGTAGAGTATTTTCAAACTCTACATTAGCTTGAAAACCTGTTAAACTTTGGTGTTAACATGTAAATTCTCGATTCAGTTACCGGTAATTTGTCTTGGATGAGGAGATTAATCAATAAACACATAAGAATTGTAAGTACAAACATATGTAAGTACTTGTAAAGATATAGGAATAAAGAATTGTAATGATACATGTAAAATATTTTTATAACTCCATGAGGTTAAATGTCAGTTTCGCCTCAAAATCATATCAGCACAAGGTCATATATCAGTGCGTGTGTTCAAGGATACACACAAGGGGTGTCTTTGTAAATAAATCGAGCATATTCGGAATATCACTAGGAAACATCAGCGTTTATCAGGCCAAGGAGAATAAACATGAATTTATTTGCATTATGATTATAACATTATAATAATACTAGCTTGTGTCCGTGACTTTGTTCGGATTTTGGGAGCAGGGAATTAGATTTTTACTTACATAACATACATAATCAGCCTTTAATGTCCCCACTGTTGGGACACAGGCTTTTTCTCTGCGAGACGGAATGCACCTTATTCCACCACGCGGACCGAGCGCGGGTTGGTGGAGTCACATGTCTTCGAATTTTTAGTTCTTGGACATGTCGGTGTCCTCGCGATGTTTTCCTTCACCGTTTCGAGAGCAGTGGTGATGAAATAATTTTCACGATTTTAACTTACAATCTTGAATATTGCACCCACTAGGATTGATTAAAAAAGCTTTTTAAATGCAAATTAGAGACGAAATTATTAAGAGTTCCCCTCAGAGGCCGCCGACAGCAGGAACAGCCCTGCCACCAGGCACCACAAGTACTTAGCCTAAAAACAATACAACGATCACTATACCAAGAGACTCCTCTACACCAAGAGGTACCACTCTGAAGTATCTGAATGTCGCCAGAGCTAAAGAGCTTCCGCCAAAATATACGTAATATTCTATCGCACCGCGCTCGCAAAGAACTTTGTTAACGAAATAATAGGAAACATAACAAACGAACAAAACAATCAACCTATCGCCCTGTTTGCACTCACAATTAGGGTAATGTAGGTAGGCAGAAATCCACTGGATTAAACCGAAAAGCAAAGGAGCGGTAAAGCGGTGAAGATTGGCGGGCCTATGACCAGCAGTAGACGACTATCGGCTGAAATGATGATGATGATGAACTTATCCTAGATCATCCAAAAATGATTGTTGTGCTCTTCATAATCAGCTATTTAGGCTGTGTTGCCCTTCAGTTTGTCACAAAGCTTCAAATATTTTGTTTGCAAACCTAAAAGTCTACGTTTTTGCGTGATCGAATTACAATGAATGTTGTATTTATTTGACTTCTGCGAACCACATACATAAACATTCAATAATAAGACTTGTACGTTAAATACAATAGCTCGCCTCATTGCTCTCTAAATGGACGCTTGAAACTTGGTTTGAAGTTTAATGTACCTATTGGGATTTCCAAGGCTGGGTTATGTGTAACAGAGTTGTTTCTTTGCTTCATTGCGCTGCTTATCTGATTAAACCGGAAATAATTTAGATTTGTATAAGTATATACATTTATACCTATTTAATAGGTAATAAATTTTAGGAACTGCTAACTATTTAATTTTTCGATACAGAAGTACCTGTTCAAAGAAAGAAGAACGAAAAGCTCGTCTATTGGCACAGCATTAAATTATAACGATTAAAACTTACAAATAGAGAAAATAACTGTGCCAAGAGATCCTCAGCTCGGTATTATGTCAGGTGGCAACAGTTGGTATTGCCACCATTTTTTATACAATGAAATACTCTTAACAAAATTGCCTTATAACGTTCCGACTGCTGCGACATAGACCTTCTCCTTCTCCCTGTGAGTGGGAAGCGTCCTTTAGAGGGAACAGGGCCTACGAGGAATTTGCAAAATAGGTATTTGAAGAAACTATTGCTGTCCTGCTGCCTCAAGCCTGCCCCCGTAGAGTGCGATAGGGACAGAGCGCAGCTCAGACCGAATTTATCATAAAATTTTTAACGAGATCGACGTTTCGTATTCCCCTTTTTTCTCCTCGAAAACTGATTCTATTATTTTTAGCACAAAAAAATTAAAAAAGAGTATATCTACGTTCCTATTGAATGTTCTATGTTAAAAACTTTTCTAATTTGTCTGGTTGTCCTCTAATAACGGCGGTGAAAATGGGCCAATTTTTGTTATTTTTGAAGGGTCATATTTTCCTGACTTATTAGTTGCTAAAAAAAAGGAAATGACAGGGAAATGTCTACAGCAGACCTTGACTTTATGAAAAAAAAAATGATTGCTCTAGAGGCATTATTCAGGAAGAAAAAAGGGGAATACATTTGTATGGAGAATCGCAGCCCCTGTTCCCTCTTAATCTACCACGCGGGCCTAGTGCGGGTTGGTGATGAATTTTTTGATTCAAGGACATATAGGTTTCCTCATGATGTTTTCATACAGCGTTTTGAGAGCAGTGATACGAAATAATTTCTTTCCTTCTTTTTTTTGTGGGGGTGAGAAATCATCCAATAACTTCTCCCGCTCTGGATGGAGAGGGAGGGCGTGTCAGACTTTTACTAACCCACCCCTGTTCCTTCACTTGTCTGAGTGCCCAGAGGCGCGGTAACTCTGTTTCTAATTTATCCACGACTCCTGGGCAGTTCGAACCCTCGACCTACGACATGTAAGTCGAAGCCGTTACCACTGAGCCACCACTGCTCTCCGTTCCGAGTACAGTTCCCCCCTTTTAAATGCACATACAAACTCTTCAAAGACATATCGATGACACTAAATGTTAAATCAACAATAAACGAAACATGTTTCTTCTTATATTTGAAGTCAAACCTTCATTTCTTGCTCATTTCGTAACATGGCACGCGCCACGGCCCACGTAATACTTTCTTTAGAAAATTTATAATCCAGACCCCCCCTGACCCTTCTCGATAGGGATTATGTTTTTCTGTGGTACAAGTTAAGAGAAGACGACGATTTGGAAGCTGATGTTGGATTCCGTACTCGGGGACCTCAATTGTTAGGAAAGAAAATCTACAACTAGACGGAATTTAAAGAATTGTACCGATCAAATCATTGTAAAATGTGTAGAATAGCAATGAAATCCTAAGACACTTTTTAGTAAATATATATTTTTTTAATTAAGTGGTATTTTGTCTGATAATACTTGCACATTACCTAGTAGCTCCATCAACCTACAAAATTTGGAAAATATTTATTTCTTTATTATATATTTTTACAACAATAAGGAAAGATCTGGAGAAGCTGATAGCCGTATGCATTTCATGGTTTTGAGGTACAAAACTAAAACCGCTTCTCCCTATAACGTGGACCGTTGCCCCGCGCCTACGCAGGTCGAAAGTGTGCCCAGCAACGTTACACTCAAAACTTTATACTTAGTTATACTCATTCGCGCTCCATTGTGTGCCTCCATCGTGGCCCATACATCTGACCCGTTGACACTTCAATACTACTGGATTTTGTCTGAATTTTGAAGGAAAAAGATGCCGGATTTTTGGTTTGATTTACAGAGTTCCTTATGAGGAGAGTGAAATTTTGAGAACCTATAACGATCAGTTAAGATAAAGGTGAATTGTCTTATGGCTTTCAAACGTTTGGACTGCACAGCTGGATCATCATACAAGATGAGTTATTCACCTACATTAAAACCGTAGATTTAATCAATAATATTTATACCCGTGTTATCTGCTTAGGAACGTTCAAGGTGACAAACATTTAGTTTGACTGAAAGGATAAACCCTAATGGAGTACCCTTTCAGTTAAACTAAATGTACACTAAAGTGATTACTTAAGATGAACACATACACACACCTGTTGAATAAGTTATAATAAAAATAAATAACAAATTATATTTACAGCGTTATTCCTTTGTTTCTTATTGAGGTAACAATCAAATATTAATATTAACAACCTTCTTTACGCATTCAAAGAATCTGGAAATTACCATTTATGTCTAGTAATAAGCCTTTTATTCTTTAATGCGATTTTATTTGTGACTGTTTATTTCTGTTTTAAATTCCTAATTGTGTTATTACAGGGTGTAACGGAAAAGTGTGGTCATATTTTAGGAGCCAGTTCTGCCCATGGAAATGAACAACTTTCTCTAAGAAGAAATAGAAAATTCCCAAAAAAAAAATTTGACTTTTCATATTTATCATCAGCTGATCAATATTTATATGGGGAGTAAAACATTTTTTTTAGAATTTCCTCAGGTTTTCTTGAATAAAGTTGTTCATATCGATGGGCAGATGCAGATCCTAAAATATGACCACACCTTTCCGTTACACCCTGTATAAATATATGGAATTAATTTAATACCTGGTGCCAAATGAACCAAAGTACGTCAGTAATGACTAACAATAGTGGCCTTTTTAGCAAGGGTTAAAGTAGGTAACTAGGTACGTTAAAAAAGATTCTCGATATTCGTCCTTTTATCCCAAAGAATTACACTTTTTATAAATGATTCAAGGAAATTGATAACCTGAGGCAGGCCAATCAGTATTTAAATATTATAATAGTTACTGATTCTATTTAAGTGCCAATTGGAATATAGGTCCTAATCATTCGTTGGAAATTTTATGATTTGTTCTTCTCGTATTGTGTGTGTTTCCTAAATATTATAATAGTCTGCGCTATCAAGCATCATAAGCATCATCATTTCAGTCGAAAGATGTCCACAACTGGCAACTCTTCCAAGTGTCGCCACAACAACTGGTCCTGTGGGTCTCGCATCCATCGGCTACCCGCGACCCTCACCAGGCCGTCGGTCCACCTTGTGGGAGGCCGTCCAACGCTGCGTCGGTACGCGGTTGCAACTCCAGAATTTTTCGGCCCCACCGTCCATCTGTTCTGTGAGCGTCGCCAAACTGAAGTGCACATTACTTCAGTTTGGCGACGCTTCGGCCTATGTCGGTAACCTTGGTTCGCTTGCAGATATCATTATTCTTAATCTAATTCCTAATCACGCATAAAAAGATGGAAATCTCAAATTAAACGCCTTTGCGAAGGCTGAGAAGAAGCCACAATTTCGAGTCCAACTTTGAGTAATCGCTTCCTTCCTTAGTCATTAATTAATGACATCCCTTCACTATGACAAATTCCCAATATCGTTTGGTTTAGCTTCTGGCCTGATTTTTATGTGTCTGGCGTCTTTTTTTTATGGGACAAGCCCGCCACACTATTCCCAAACCACTGTAACTTCTGTAAGCCAGAATCAACAGTGGCGACCACCAGAAAAAACGCCGAGGCAATGAAGCTCGACGAGTCCGGGAGTAAGTAAGAGAGTAAGAGATTAAACTGTCTTGGGTCCCGCAACGAAATTAATCAGAAAAGACAGCAGGAGTAAGAAAAACATAATTTCCACTTCCCTCCTAATCAAGCAGGAGACAGAACAGAGCTAGGCCATTAGGCACAAACGGGGTATTTACAACTGGGGTAAACCCAGTTGCCAAGCACCACTGGTTAAAAACACTAATATTAATGGATCCTAAAATTGTGAGCTGTGTCTGGCGTCTGCTTGCTGAGAATTTAGGAAGAAGGGTTAAAAGCATAACATAGAATATTCAGTCTTATATTGTTCCCAATGCTGGGATCTAAGCGTCCTTTCTGAGGGAGTGGACCGTAATCCACCACGCAGGTCCAGAGCGGAATGGTGAATGTCGCATGTCTTCGAATTTTTTGTTCCAGGACGGTTTCCCCACGGTGTTTTATTTCACAGTTCCTTCAAAGTTTTCTTACAGAAAGTATGTTCACAAAGTGAACTACGGGCCCAAAGCATTATGAGTATTATGACACTAATTGGTGTTTTAGTTTAGTTCTTGTAACCGCCTGGGTGTCCGAATCTGGGCCAAACCTCAAAAGTCTAAAGAAACACCTCCTTATCCGTTTATCTGTGAAGACCGATTTCCTCAGAAAAACGTGGAGGTAGAAACAAATTAAAATTAATATCAAATTTTTATACAGGTCTACGGACTTTGCCGGTTCTACTTCATGCTCTTAAAGAACCAATCTAACAGGGGAATTTTGTTCATTATTTGTCATTTGCCAGTATATATTCTAGCGAATGAAATCTTCGTCCCGAAAGATAAACATATTGTCTTATTGGGGCAAAGTAACTCCGTAATAACTCGACAGAAAGCAGTCCGCCTACATAAGTACCCGGGGCCTTCCGATCCACACCTGTTAAAATTGTATAACACTCATTAATGTCTCGTTTGGCAATCTAAAGACCGGATGTATCTTTATAGCCGTAGAAGCAGCCTTTGACACAGTTGCATTATCAAACCATCGCCCCCGCTCGGTCAAAAAGCCTTTTAATATTGAATAAATACACCTACAGTCCTCCGTTGCAATGTCATATAACCGGACTAAATTAAAAAGTTACTCAGTTCAAATTGAATCTTCTAAATTCGGACCTCTTGCATTCAGTTGGTTGTTGATGCAGTTGCCTAATACCATGTAGGTTGACGACAGTGTCGCTGGGCGATCATCGCGTCTAGTTTTCATCTCGAGCTCACATGGTAATTTCGACTTTATTTTTAGCCTATCTTGGTCTGTTTTGGAAAAATACAGGTTGATGTACCGTTTTGAAAACGGAATTACGTCGCTCCACGGTGTCGCAATCGACGCGTGCCTTGCTGCTTGAAACTTCTGAAGAGCAACTTTGGTGCATTTTATGCTTAATTGTCGACTGCACAAGGTTCTGATTTGATTGGTTTCGGTTCTTCACTGAACGAATTGTATGTAAGTGTGGGGCAAAAGGCAAATTTGTTGCCACGTGGGAAGAACACTGACGTCATTATAAGAAACAAGCACCATAAACTATCTTTCGACTTAGCGTGATAAGAATGACTTAGGTAATTTAATGTATACCTAATTAGTAAGTCTACCTTATGGCATTGATTCATATTAATAATTCCCTCAATAGTTAACCCGAGTTGAAATAAATTAAAAGGAATTACATTGTTTTAAAGTCAACCGACCGTTCATTCTCAATAGGTGTTGGAAATGGAATTGACGAACATTAGGGTACAATTTTTTTTTAACCCTAATGTTATAAAATGGAACAAAATTGCCCGCAACTCCGGATATCTGTATGTTACCTATGCAAAATAAAGATAAAACTAGTGATTTGAAAATACACTTTCTTGCCGATTGCCCTTCGAAATTGAACCAGCACAAGTCTAGACCATTTAGCAACAAAGGTTTCTCTAAAACGAAAACATACGAATATCCAAGAGCTAACAAATTACAAAAACATTAGTAAAGTGCATAGTACACAGAAACAAAAAACTTTACAGTGCTTAAATAACATTAATGTACAAGACTAGTCGTGAAGGTAATCCACTTGACTTTTTGTCTCGCTCGCTCGTGTGTGAGATGTATATCGCTGTCTGTTTCATGCGTCTGCGCAGCCTCCGCCGGGACCTTTTCTTGGAAGTCTCTGCGGTCCCTAGATAGATGCTTATCGTTTGTGTAGTAAGTTAGTTTTCTATGTAACTTCAACCATATAACTATATTGAACTTCTCTAAGAGTGGAAAAGTATTTCTAATAGTGTAAAAGATAGGTAAATTCTTTCTAATTTTTTTTCCTTATTTCCTTATTCAGTAGTAGTGCCTTAACTGGCTCTAAAACATAAACATTTAGTAAGGTTTTTCTCAAATATCTATCTGTGCTCCTGGGAATGATAAACCACAATTTTCCCACCACTAATTCCTTTCGTACTGATTCACAAAAGATTCGCAAAATACTTAGCAAATTTTTTTTCAGCGAAGAACTACCGTTGTGTCGTCGACGGTTTTTCAGACTTAAGTCGGCCAGTCCATAGCAAATGCACCGTACTCTAAAGCAAACAGTCCGTAATGACCCAAAATATAATTTAATGTACAAGTAACTAGATAATGATAACGGACCGAGATTAGGTGTCGTTGACACTGATAGCGAACTAGGTAAACTGATAAACGGTTAAATTTTATAACACAAACAGAGCTTGCGAGTAGTTTGGCGAGCCGCCATTTTTATTTACCTGCACAAAAACATGACGTGCCAATGATAAATTTATGACGCGAAAAAAATTGGCGGGATAACCCACTAATGAAAAATTTATTGAAATGTATAATTCATTTTAAGTATTATTGGAGGCATTTTTCATGTGAAAATGATAGACAGCGTCCCGCAAATTAAGCTGGAATGGTTGCCAAGTGACGAGACAAGTGACGTGTTTGACAGTCGTTACGGGTCGTCAGAAGCCCGAAAGTCCGATATCCGGTCTTACCAAGGGGTATCGTATTACCCATCAGTAGCTGGGTTGTGGAGGTCAGATAGGCAGTCGCTCCATGTAAAATACTGGTATTCAGCTGCATCCGGTTAGACTGGAAGCCGACCCCAAGATAGTTGGGAAAAGGTTAGGCAAATGATGGTTGCCAAGTGACGTTAGTTGGAGCGTTAGCAGACTAACAGTTGGAGCGTAGGCAGACTGACAGTTAGAGGGTGGACCACCTACAAAAGATTGCAGAAGACCTAGATGACACTCGCACAGACCATGGGAAGCCTTAAAATCAAATGACTTCACCCGCTCTGGGTGGAGCGGGAGGGCGTGTCAGACTCTCACTGACTAAAACCCACCCCTGTTCCTCCCTGCCCTGAATGCCCAGGGGCGAGGTAACTCTTTCGAATTTATCCTCAACCCCCGGGCAAGACCATGGGAAGCCGTGGGTAAAACTACCAATGCGGTTGAGGTGGGTAAATAGACCATAACGCTTGTATATAGGAATATCGTATACATACAGGATAACTAACTCATAAGACTAAATAATAAGCAAATGACGAATAGAGAGCAAGGAATTATGATCAATATATATCAATCCTTGGTAAGGTTCCAGCAGTATATGATGAGAATATTCTTATTTCTAGAAAATGTAGGATTAACTGTTATCGAAAGTAGTAAACATGTTGCAAATATAAATAGTTTATTTGCTTCATTACGTACCCAAGTTATGAGCGATGAATTAGCACTTGCTTAATCAATGCTAATCTGTCTAGTTGTAGAACGTTGGCGGACGATTATATCATAGAAACCACGATGCGAATACTTTACAGGAACAGCTGCTGCTGGTTAGATATTCTTGAGAAAATGCTGTTTGACGATGATGAAGCGCAAGTACCAGGCTCTAGAGTGGCAACCCCGTACTAGAAAATGAAGCGTTGGAAGGCCTGCCACATTATGCTAGGGGCCATATTCTATGGTAATCAATATTCTATCTTTAAACTGAAGGCCAGCGGTCAATCTATACCTGAATTTTACACAAGATTTCGGTTAAGGAAAGCGAGCCCCTTTCTTGGACTCGATTATTATCGATATCAATCGAGATGCCTCCAATGGATAGGGCAAATTGGAGGAGGCGGCAGGAATTTCGAGAAAGCGAACGATTATTCGGTAATTTTGTACACACATTTATATCAATATAGGGTGTTGTAGGTATTTGTTTAACTAGAAGCATTCGTCACAAAACTAGAGCATAACTTGGATTCTTTAAAGAAAGAAGAAAATCAAAAATAATGGGTCGTGACTTGTGTGAGACGTGATAATGGAAAAAAAAACTAAACACTTGAGTTATTAACCGATGAGAGATGTATGAAAGAAAAAGACGAAGGTACAGAGTTACAAACGTACCTGCTACCCCAAGACATACATAGTCAGATTTTTTTTTTGCAAGACGATTTCGAAAAATACGAAGTGGTCTTCACTTGACAAAAACTGGCCTGTCTCATTCAATATTACATAATATTCAAAGTAATGAATATACCTAACATGCTATGCATTTTTTGGCGTGGTGGGAAATCATCCAATGACATCGCCCGCTCTGGGTGGAGCGGGAGGGCGTGTCAGACTCTTACTGACTAAAACTCATCCCTGTTCCTTCCCTGCCTGAGTGCCCAGGGGTGCGGTAACTCTGTTAAGAATTTATCCGCTACCCCTAGAGCACTGTGTATGTTAGATTCGGTTCAGCATATATTTCTACTGTACACGTGTTGAAATATGTAATATTTCAACATGTGGAACTCATAACTGACAAACTTTCATCACAACTTGTGCAGGACTTCACCATGTTAACACCATCGACGCCGTACATGGTCAATCAGGCCAACACATTTGCAACACAAATTTCGCGTGCGGCAAATTGCAGATTTTTATAATAAAACCCGTTGAAATTAGGCCCGTGCCAAAATGTTCAGGGCACCTATCATTATCTGCATTATAACTGATCCTACATGCGATGGGTTCACGTTTATATGGATTCTTAGCTCGAGGCGTCACTTTCGAATTCTGCACACATTTTTGTGATTCCAAACGTTTTGTCTGCATACTTATCGTTTTCGGGGAATATTTTTGTATCTTAGTTTGTCTTTTAAACTATGTGGAAAAACCTATTTTCATATGCACATTTTTTGTCACGTCAATGAAGTATTTACGAGCAAAAAGCATGAGACAACATTTTTTTAAAGTTAGGTCCATTGAAATGTAGCCTAAACATCCTCTACAGGAAATTGGGCCTAAAAAATCAAGTTAATATACAATTCGTATGATCATTTAAAAAACTCAGCGCCATAGATATTTTTTTACATTTGTTGATACAAACCGCGTGTTAATTAATAGATACACATGGAATGATTTAGCGGTTACATTAATGTGGTACCAAAACCGGACGGAAAAAATGTGTCTACGTGCGGAAAACTAAATGACTTTTCTAGTTCCTAAACGAAGTAACAGGTCCTAATAAAGAGGGTCTATACAGAACGGGTTCTGGACCGTCCAATGGTTAGAACGTGTAAAATTGTTTTAACACGACGCCGCCGTCGAGTTTTCTCCGATACCGCGAAGTGATTAGGCGCTGGTATTTCTATGAAACGTGCAACCGGTGGCGCATGCGACGCTCAGATGACATTGCTCATAGCTTTCGTATGTAAAATAGACGGTTCGAGTCTGTTTTCCGAGACTATTTTGAAGGTGGTTTCAGAATTATTCAATATTCATGTACTAACAACACGCTATGGAGGAATATTAAATATGGTTCTTCTATTCGTCGAAAATGGCTGATTGTTACTTATTTGCGTTTAATGAGAATATAATCATAGTTTCATCATGACGCATAAGATGAAGTCCGGCCAAAACCGTGTGCAAATAAGTACAGGACGGATTCTATGATTTGAAGATGACTGTCTCTTTACTAGTAAGGATCTCATACAACACTATATTAAAGAATAATCTGAGTACTCTGATTGCTAATTATCTATCGACCAAGAATGTTAAGGACTATGACTCGCGTGTGATGTGGAAAGCATAAGACAACTAAGGCAGGCTATTCCATTTGCCTTCCAAGGTACAATTACTGGCACTGTGTACTTCAGCTTAGATCAAAATTCTGTGGCGCGTGTACACTCAGCCGACAGTATTGAAGAGAAGTCGCGCTGTCCAGTCGAACGAGAATTTTATTCATATAGATTTATGTTTCGGCTGATGTCTTCGGCAAGTACAGCTTCGAGATGGAGGTTCTATTGGCGATACATGGTGGCCGTGACATCGAATTAGACGATAATTTTATTCAAATAGATTATGTTTCTGCTGATATCTGCGAGCCAGAGAGCGTCGAGATGAATATGGTTTCTGAACAGCGCGGCGTACCAGGGGAAGCAATTCAAGAATATTCTATTTTTGTTCCATTAGATAATAATTCAGCGGATATCGTCGTACATGAGAGCTGCGAGGTGGATGCCAATTTGGAACATTGCAGCTTTATAGAGAAGATGGAGCGACATTTTTCCCGGAATGATCCGGAGTATTGTTAAGAGGGGTGATGTCCATTCCCGGTTGTGGTTCTGTCTCCTCGGACCTCATAAGCGTCCGATGGAATTAAAGCCTTTATTTTGTAAACCCCATCTGGGTAGATGCTACTTAGGGCGTCTCAGGTGAGAAAATTAGCAGTGCAATGATGCTTTATCTGGGGTTTTGCCTCATTGAAGCCTCAGTGTATCGCCGTGGTTTGTAAAGTGCAGAATGGCACGTAATAATAAAAAGAAAGCCACACATCACGGGGTACAATTAGGGCCATCCATAAATGGACATCTGCCTCATATCCCCCGCAGTGTAGGGAGTTCTGGTTAGGGTTAGGTAGGTTTCGAATTAGCTATTCAAATGTCTTGTTGGAGTAGAAAGTTTTGCCAGCGTCTGCGCTTCTATTCTTAGGGGCGTAGCTCATGTGGCTTGTGTACACTCAGCCCACAGACGACATGTGAGAATCGGGCACTGTTGGCTGGTTGGTGTTCGACATTTTGATAGGTATTCAAATGAAGAATAGATTGTAAAGAACGTTGATTTTGTTTAAGAGTTGAGTTTAGCTCGGCCCGTCCCAGTCAGCACTTGTAATATTTTTATAATTAATTGAGTGCCGCGCCCTCCTAGTTTTACTCCTCACACTACACATGTAGCCAGTACACTCTCTTACACGATACTCTCGCATGGCAGCGAGTGAGACAGCTCCTCAAAGCTTCGACGCCCCTGGAGGCCTGCAGGCTCTACAATACCATGGGACTTGATAACAGTGGTTGTCTTGATTGGATTATAACGGTGATACCTTATGCCTTTATTTATTTATTTCATTCTTTACGAGCTAAAATTGTACAGGTTGACTTAATGGCATAGGATTTTCTTCCAGTCAATCTTTGGGAGATGCAGAGACAAATATAGTGGCGGGTGAAATTTTAAATATAAAAAACAATTTCCTTTACCAGTATGCGGTAATCGCATACATTCTGATTATTTTCAGGATTCAAAACTAAAGCTGTCATGCTTACGTTGTTTTCTACGATATTGTTAGTTTGACGATTGTTTTTTGTTTCGATGCAGAATACCTACACAGCATACTCAGATCTTGGTACCGCAGCAATAACATCTTATTACCAATGAACGTCAGAACTTTTAAGGACTATGTTCTCGCAATTAGAGAAATAGAACTAGTAACAACAAAAAAAAAGCTCAAAAAGACCGCTCTAGCAAGATTTGCTTGACAGCGAGATATGTTACAAGAGAAATGTTGCATCTTAGTACAAGACTAGCACAAGACAAGTATCGTGGTACGAAGGTTATCTATACTGATCTCTTTATGTATGGGGATGTGCCATAAACGTCTAAACCTATAAAACAACTTAACGTAAACGAAGTGGGAGATTCGCTGGCCCGATATTATCTGACACTGATTATGATTTAATATAAATGACGGGTGTTAGTTTAGAACCAGTTAGGCTAATCTGAGCTATTAATATCATATTAGAGTTTGTGTGTGGAGGAATGTTTTGCGTAACTACCTAATGACTTATACATGGTGTGATTGCAGTATACAGAATGATATTGGTTGTTACTTTTAGGCTCGCAGGTTGTTCGATACTAAGTTATGGTTTTATTGAAAGCTATATAAAAGGTGGGGGGTGGGTGGTATTACTACTAACTTGAAATAATTAATTCCTCTAAATTAGGGCTAGCAATTAGCAACACGCTACACGCTATGGCTAGTAAATTGCATGCTAAGATATAAATGAAGAAGACATTTTGGTTTAGTACCTTGTTAAAGTTGTTAATTTATTTCGAGATTTTTTAAGACTTGCTCGATGCCCAATCACGTCGTTAAAGGCAAAATTAAAATACAAGCGTGTTTATATTACGGACATTTTACCCACAATAATGCATCGAATCCCCGTTTCGACCAATCATTCCCTTTTACGACTGAATTCCGAGAATAGATATACCGCACATAGGTAGGCATAAACATCGATTTCAATATTTAACTGATAAAACCATCGTTTTTTTCTGTATTGGTATGTACCTAACCATTGGTTTATGTTTATTTCTCGATTCTGTTTGCAATACAAGCATGGACGGGAGCAGTATTTGTTCTGAGATAAGAGATGGACTTAAACGTAGCTTATCTGTTTCATATCGATATAAGACCGATCACCGAGCGTTATCGTGAATAACATATTTTAAATAGATTCTAATAATTTAGGCGCTCGATAAAGGCGCCACTATAAAAAGCTTGCACACCACTACATGCGAAATGTTAACGGAATCTAAGCTACTATATTAAAAATAATATATTTTTACGTTTAAGATAAAACAATTATATTTTCCACTTTTTTTTAGCTCATTTCTTATGAACGTGTAAATAAAGATATAATCAACAATAAAAGTCTTTTATGATCATCTGACTAATTAATAAAATCTCCGAAGCAATAAACGGGTGGGATTTATATTTTTGGAAAAGTTTTAAGATCTAAATGTTTTAGAACGGTTATTTTTTAATCTTTTTACTTTTTATTTTTACGATTCCTAGCTAAGAAATTATGGCACGATCTAAATTCAACAATGCTGTTTCAGTAATCGTTTGAACACGTTTAGAATTAATTAGCGAGCAAAACAAAAATGGTGGTCTTTAGCATGGCGCCAAAACAGATTTGCTAAAACAATTGTCATGCTAAAAGAGGACGAAAAATCCGAGTTCTTTATTCAAATCGGCGACTTACAAGAAAGAACAAATGAAGAGCTCTAAATGCCCGATACGGAATGCGTCACATGTTGTTGTCAAGCGAAATATTATATCAATTGGTACGTGGTTGGCATAAGACGCCGAGGTCCTGCATATTTGCATAGGCTAAGTGATACTTGAATATTTATACTCGTGTATAAATGTCGGGTACGCGGAACACCGCTTCGCAACCACTTGATTTGCATAAATATAGTTTTATAAATCTACATTTCTTGCTATCGGTAACGACAACAAGACGTTGACTTTGAATGGTTTCCTCCTGTGTTTTAGATTTAAATTGAGTTAAGAGAATTGTTTTGGTTGAATGTCATAATACGTATGTGTTTTATTTATAGTATTTAATCATTCTAGTTTTCTTTATAGCATTATTGAGGGACGTTAAACATGAACAAAAGATAACTAAGTCGTTACGTAAGTTTCTTGCAAAAGGGGAGTAGTTTTTGGAAACTTTCAAAATCAAGTTGCTACAAGACCCTCATTTAATTCTTTCTTCGATTTAATCTAGCACCTAATATTTGTTATAATTGGAAACGCAAAACCTTTTTTAATCCACATACCTTGCCTTCATGACAACAAAATACTAAACTAACAAATAGCTGTTTTTTACGTTTTAAATTTACATCACCGTCATCGGTGTTGTTTTCTGCCTTATGACTTGAGTGATAAAGTCGTGTTTCCCTTCGCTGTTACAGTTTAGTCTACGAAGGTGGTAGCGTACAACGGGCCGAGTTTATGACGGATGTTCACAATAACTGGCAGGAAGTTCACGGCCGTACAAGCCCTACTATGAAAACCTGTTGGATGTTTCACTTTCTATCCTATGCAGTTGGAGACTATTCAATCAAAAGAAATTATAAGCAAATTATGTAGCTTTCAGCAGAAGACCATTTTTGACATAAGAAAATTTGAGGTTCAAAAAAAATTGGCTCATTAAGTAGGTACCCACTACTGGTATTAAAGGTCGGGCTGGACCTAAAGATTTTTATACTTTTGTCACTTAGTTGCAAATTGAAAAAAAAAACACTTCTTTCGGGAATGTTCAGTATTATAGGTACTTATTACTAAATATTAATATTAATTCTTGGAGCCTGTCATAAAATTCACCCCTATAATGTAATAACTGAATAAGGGTGCCTTTTATTAGAGACTTCTGCAACTAACCTACGTTTTCTCGATCTCCAAAAAAATTCTTCGGCAGATTCACGAACCCTCTATCTGCTCGAAATATCGACGCATCGACCACAATAAAGGCTGTATATCAAAATTTACAAAAGAACGAGTAAGCAAGACGTCAGATAGACGCGATATCTACGGTCGTGGCCGGGCGTCGTCGTGCGGCGCGTATCGAGCCATCTCGCTCTCTCGCCGCGCACGACTCAAAACAAAACTAAACAGAGCACTCTGGAGATTAGAGGCCACGTCGACTCTATCTTGAAACGATGCTGACTGACGGTGACGGGGGTCTGATCAGCTCTGAAGTTATGAGCCTCGTGAATCGGTTAATGATAATGAGAAAAAAATAAATGGTAAGGAAAATCATCGTGAGGAAACCGGCAAGTCCATGAACCAAAAATTTGGAGGCATGTAGCAACCACCAACCTGGTGCTGGGCTCGCGCGGTAGAGATAGAAGATTAAGGTCCAGTACCTCTAACAAAGAGGAGGCCGGAATCCCAGCAGTGGAAGTGTGAAAAAGACTTATTATGTATGTATGTAATAAGTAAAACACCCAAAGGGGAGAGGGCTATGCTTGAAGTTTTCTTGCGTGATCGAATCAGGAATGAAGATACTTATCCGCAGGAGAACTAAATTTACCGATGTATGTAGCCCGAAGAGTCGCCGAACTTAAGTGGCAGTGGGCAGATATTGCTCGCTGAACGCTGGTCGATGGGGCCGGAAGGTTCCAGAGTGACGACCGCGTACCGGAAGACGCAGACTTGAAAGGCCCACAAGGTGGACTCCGAGATGCGAGTGGTATAAGATTGGTCATTGTGGCGACGCTTGGGGGAAGCCTATGTCCAGCAGTGGGCGTGTTTTGGCTCAAATGGTGATGATAAATGTAAGTAAAACCTATGTGAATACTCTACCTACTAAGACTGTACTAAACAAAATCTGGTTAGGAGCAGACACCCTAAAGTAGAGAATCAACCACAATAATATAGGTAAGTGCTGCATGACAGATGTGTTTCGAATGAAGGGCTTCAATATTGCAAAGGCACATTCAGCTTTTAATATTTAAGAATCCAAATAACCTTTTAAAATTCTTAAAGAAATAAGCGGTACAGACAACAGCGATGCCAAGAGTAGATTCAGACGAAAGAAAAACGTGTTACTTAGTCACACCAATAATAGCTTTAGATCAGACTGGTCTATAGATCCCGATCCTTATGATTGATAAGATAATATGTTCTTATAAAAACGGAAGAGTTCAAGTGCAGTCGAAATTTGGTCTCAAAACACCGGCCATTAGAAGCGAATTTAAATGGTGGAAGTCATCCTTATTCAATTTTTTTTTTGTGAAAATTGTATCTAAATGAAATCGCTGCGCTGGTTCAAATTGCCTAGTTTTTATACATAAAAGTAGATTGTTCTGCTTTTATGAAAATTGAAGACCCAATGAACTGAATTTTGGACAAAACTATAACGTATCTCTATTTCCATTATTACAAGTGTGAACTTTACCTATCTCAAAGAAATGGATCACTTTCAATACCTTCCTCAGTTTTTCGTTTATCTTTTGTTGCATTTTCTCGTTCTGAATTCTCAACAATTCGTTTAACTTTCCTTCATCTGAGTTTGGGTTTCAAAAGTAGGTGGATGGAGTGAACTTTCTATATCTCGTCCACATAGACGTAACTCGTAACCCGTCCCACTGGTGACCCTACTCTGCGTAGGATGATAAGTAGGTGCTATTCGATCACTATGTAGGATGCTAACTGAAATACGTTACTTTTTACTGTTATCGTCATAATTATGTTCTAATTCTGTTATTCCTGAATATATTTTGGCGTTTTTTTACCATTTCTATAATTGAACATCTTCCTTGACATCATTAATGATGTCAAGGAAGTGTAGATAGGAGAAAATGGTGGATTCTAAATCAAGAAAACTGGGAAATTCTGTTTTAGGAGTCGGGATGAATTTAAATAAGATCGTGATTTTGAACTCCATCAAGAAACCCTTTACCATGCACATGCATTCAACCCGTCATGTGGCGAGCTCATTACTTGTTCAATTAGGTAACATACTCTAAAAAGCCTCATCTTTGTTTCTCATATACGAGTGAAATTCCTTAGTCGTTTGACGCGAGCGTGTTGGGTTAGTTAGTCGACGCACGCGCCGCTTGCCATTATAGTGTTACTTTTGCTCGTATTCCAACTACCGACACAAACAGCTTTGTGTGTCGAAATTTTCCTATATTCCTCATCAGTACTGACACTGTAAATTCTTGTGTGTCTATTAAAAGGCTGGCCTTGGTTGTTTGTTAGAAGTTTTCATAGTGAGTTTAACAAACACCGTGTAATTCAATTTTTGTTGGAGCAAAGATATTTGACCGTATGCAGATGTTTGATGTTAATTTTGAGGTTGTTCGTAATGATTTTTGATATTTCGTAATATTTTTCTAATAATCCAAAAGACGCTTCTCAACCGAAGTTTTATAGAATATTTGGTTTTAGTACTATGTTACACATTGAAGATCACAAAGATACGTGATATGAGAAACGAAGCTTTATCCACCCCAAAAGGCCGCCCAAGGGCTATTGGCGATAGGCACCAATTTAATTCATTGATGCGCCCAATTCTCAACCCAATAATTATGGTGGTTGGCAACTCTAGATTTAGTAATGCTATGCCCGTAGGACACGATGCATATTCTAAGGTTACAAACATTCCTGTAAAAAATCGAGTCCATTATTAACTTTATAATAGGGTCCTTAAAACATCTGATAATAACACACCATGGGAGTTTATTTCGGTCCTTTTGTCCGACATTACAAACTTTACCAACGCCCACGTGAGATATTACAGTTCTTATAAGGTGGAAATAAGGTTTATTATTTATTGCTTCTTGCTTTTTGATACGAAAATCGCGTTTAGATGTAGTATCATTCTTTGTTCGCGCCGCGTTTGTAATTACAAATCAAAGCTTTGAAAAGAATCAGAGGATTGAACAGGAATAGTACGTAGACATATAATTTTGGTGCTATCATTGACATCGAAGAATAAATTTGAGCATTCTTTTTGTTTTAATATAATACCATTGTTTGAACTAAAGCTGGCCTGCTTTGGGCTCAGAGTACCAAATATTGTATAAATCATTGATCCTTTAAAAATGCTTTCTATTTTCAGGATTTCTAAAATTTTAGGTGTGAAGGTGGTAATGGTACAGTCACGACCAAAAATATGTAAGTACACAAGCAAACTTTACTTGTAAGCTCGAGTATCTTAAATGGACGATTTTAAAATACTCGTTAAAATACTAGAGCTTACAAGTAAAGGTTGCATGTGTAAATATTTTTGCTCGTTCTATACTTAATACAAGGTGTCTACCATCCTCTAGTTTGTAAAAAAACACATTTTTACTGAACACAAAGTAATTCTGAAAACTGCTGTAGGTACTGTAGCTACATGAGAAAAGTCACTTCTATAAAATCAAAGCGATGTACGATTCCGAAGCAAGGCATCGGGCACTCCCAGTCGAAGGCTTTTATTTTTACGAGCAACGCGCTACAAATTTGTAAGGGCCCAACACGAGCCGTGTTCACGCACGAGGCCCGTTTTTCTTTCTTTTTTAATATATGACCCGTTTTGTATCGACCTCGGTGTAACTCGAAGGTCGACCCGTGATTGGGTGTTGGTCTTTTTTGAAACGTTCCAGCGTCTTTCCGACTAGAAATCACTTTATTACTCCAGTGATGAAAGTTCCATCTTTTTTTGGTAGAGTTACCATTTTCTCTCGTAATTAGTTTAGCTGGGATATGTTTATGGCTTGAGTTTAATTTGGGTGTGGGTTGGAGTCTTCTCTCACTCGACATTTAAGTTTTCCTGATTTGTGGTTTACATTAGGTACTCTTTGAACATTTTACGGGTGCACAATGGTTTGCAGCGATTTCATGCAATTAGAACAGCACTTCAGCTTGATGTGGCCTACACGCTGTGGGAGATATATTCATCTTAGGTATATTCTTATCCCTATAATTTAATACTTGCACGCAACACCACACAATAATGAACTGACATAACATCTCATTTGTGTTTCTTTGTACTGTTTTTTGGAAATACTTACTTACATATTTTCTTTATGGATTCGAGTCTGTAAGATACAAAGGCTATTATTGCATTGATTAGCTGGCTACAATCTTTAGGGGTATTCTTCAGTAACATTACAATAGGTAGGATCAGTTTGAAGAAATTTGTTTTGAAATAAGCAGTACATTTGGGCTCTTATAGCTGTATATGATTTTCTTTACTGTGTTTTGTGTGTAGGTCCACTCATGAATAAAAAGGGTCCCCAAATGAATAGATTGATATACCTATTCCGAAATCGACATCCATTACAATTTTATTTATCTGTGTGTGTCGACGTATTGCTTAGCTGGTGCGATCGCGTACTGCACATGTATGATGCATTGCGTCAGCATGGATGCGCCTGATGTCTTGATGTTCATCCGACGGTCAGTGCTTAGCATTTCGGTGATTGACACGCAGACAACACCGCGATAACTGACGCGGTCATAACGCATGCCCACAGACAGGGTAGGTAAGTACCTATCATGAGTAAACACGCATGCGATTAACAGAAAGGTATTTTAAGGCGTATATATCCGCCAAGTGGTGCACTCATTGAATAAAAAATCGTAGCAAAGCGTAGAAAATAAAGATTAAAGAATCCTATGTTGCGTTTGTTACAAAGAGGATAAGGTATTTAAAAAACGGCCGTTTTTGGTACTTTTGCTTACTACTTTGGATACGAAACGTTTTGAGTTCTGTTTTAATAACTTAAAAATACCTTATCCTCTTTGTAACAAACGCAACGTAGGATTCTTTAATCTTTATTTTCTATGTTAAGATATGATATTTTATTCAATGAGGGCGCCACTTATGCGGAGGTAGGCCCTTAAATTGCTAAACTATGTATGGAGAGTGGAACGTGCGTCAAACGATGTAAAATGCATTCAACGTGTTCCGGGACGACACACGTTCAAGAGTTGGTCTTGCTGTAAGTATTGCTTTTACGTACTGCACAAACGGCAACTATCCAGAATGCACAAAGAAAGTGCACTATATTATATAAACAAAAGTTTATAATGTACGAGTGTACCTATTATTTAGGTATAAAGAGTGTGTCAGCATCTAATGAAGTCGTTTCAAGCAGAGTTGGTAATATAAATAGTATGTAACAATCAAGTAAATAATCATAATAAGAATCAAAATAACCACATATGTAACTATTAAGATAAACTATTTAGAAGTGGACACGACACATCGTCTGTCACGACAAATTCTTGTGTGGTCGAAATGACCAGAAATCTTGGACCACTTCAACTCACGATTACTAAGGACCCAAAGACCATGGTACACTGGCAAATACTACTACTGTAGTTAGAAACTTGACAAAATTATAGGCTTAGAGCAGGAAAATGTGATTTAGACTAACGTTACTAGATTATTCTTTGTGGGAAAATAAATAGAGTCATTACGTATTTTAGGGCAAAGACCACCGTGATATTTTTAAATACGTAAGTCCTGCTTTGGGTCTAAAAGTTACCAAATGAAATTGACAAAAGACAAACGAAGATCTATAGGTACAGGTCGATCTTACCATTTAAAGATGTGCAATTTAAATTAACATTCTAATCTAGGTTGCTATCGGTTAATGTATCAGCAGTCACTGACTCTGTTGAGGTCTTCATTGAAATTTTATAATATACCTACCTATGAATTGAGGTGGTGGAGCCATTACAGTCTGAGGTAAGTACTCGAAATCTCTACGGATAAAAGTTACCCCGTTATAGGCAAAAGTCGCGAGGGTCAGTTCGAAGGCTTTGTTTCAAAAAAATGGCGCATTCCTTATGTACGAGTAGGTACTGTGACGACCTTATGTTGGCAACCTTATGGTGAAGACTGGCACGTTAGAAGTTTGGAACTTTCTAGAAACTCTTGGAACGCCAATTGTGAATTTATAATAAAAGAAGATTTTAGTTTTTAGGTAGACTTCACCTAGCCCGCTCGAAGAGGGCACATGTATTAATTTCATTATTCAATATAACATATTAATATTCCAGTTCTCTTTCTTTTATAACACATCACACATAAGCAGTCACTCTTATACACCACCCTCTCGCACCGCGAGCGAGTAAACAAACCCCCAGGAACCTAAAAGGAATCTCCAGGGACCAGCACCAAGAGAAGCTGCTCCAGGTCCCTACAAGTGGCGGCGAGCGCCGGGAAAGAACGCCGTATGTAAGAGTGACGGCAACGGTAACGGTGTGCGGTGGACAAACTGAGGACTGATGCAGTGACAGCATCAGGATAAGAGGAGTATACTCCAAGCTGAGTGGTTCCATTTTTATTTAAGTGTTAAATAATATTAAAAGAGGAAAATGCGATACTTTTCGGGACACACGTATGAAGTGTGCCTCGAAGAATTTATCGACGAGTTTGTGTCGATGGCCATTGCCAAGGGGTGGCGAAAAAGCGATTATTCGCTAATTCTTGGTGTCTGGTTAAAAGGAGCTGCGCATTATTTTTTTAAATATACATTCCAGTATGAGATGGAATTTGACACGCTGTGCGCGGAGCTTAGGAGAGAATTCCCATGCAAGTGTGTGTCTTGCAAGCACAGAATTAATCAGTGTTTTTATAATCTTGAGAGGCCGGACGTTGTGTCCGAGGCGGATGAACAGTCCGAAAATAATGTGAGCGAGGATAATCAAATAATATTTTTTTCTAAGGAGGACGATGATGACCAGAGCTGCGCTGATGCAGGCCTAGTCAATGATGTCCAGGAATATGAAGACTGCGGTCTGGACGAGGATGACCGAAGCTGTGAAAATGAAGATACAGAATCGGGTCGGTTATTTACAATTATTCCTAGTAATAATATTTCAGAGAAACAAGAGATAATTGTAGTAAAAGAAACATTTGGCGAGCACGAGTCGAATGAAAATTTTATTTGTTTGGGAGTTGTTTCGGCTGATGTTGTCGACATGGAAAGCTGTGAGGTGGAAATTCCGTCGGAGACACATGGTTCTTGTAACGATGATTTTATTCAAGTTGAGTATGTTTCTGCTGATGTTTGTGAGCAGGAGAGCTTCGAAATGGCGGTGGAGTCCAAAGAGCTGTGCGTGCCGGTGGAAGTCATGCAAAATCCTGCTATTATTGTTCCAATAGGTGATGGTCCAGCGGATATCTATCGGGATGAAAACTGCATCATAAATATCACTTCACAACATCACAACATTTCACAACAAGCGGAACAGCATTTTTCACAGAATAGGCTGGAGGAGGAGATATGGGCCCTCCCATATTGTACGAAGAAGGATAATTTCCATTTCTTTGCTAAATATAAAATTATTTTTGTATCAATGTTATTTATTCTAGCTGACATGCATTGTCATAGCAACGTGACAAACAAGTTTTCGACCATAAATATAAGGTATGGACTTAATAATTACGATGACCCAAATTTTTCGATAAAAATAAAAATATGCGAAAGAGGTCAGGAATTGCTTGTAAACTATTTATTAAAGCAATATTCTGTAAGTAAATATAAGTTTTGGAAATTTAAGAAAAAATTTATAAATTGTTTTTTGAAACTTATTTTATTTTTAAAAAGATTTTTAGAGAATAGACAGTGGTGTCAGATGTCATTTGACATGACAAATAATTGTCAGATATCTGGTACCTCAAATTTAGTACGGTTGACAATATAGTAAAAGTTTAAATTTTAACCGACTTCAAAAGTAGGAGGTTCTCATTTCTTTTGTTTTTTATGTGATATTAATCGTTGTGTTTTTGTGTGTTTCATGTAACTGTTGTGATGAGCTGCACGGACGTGATTGAAGACTGATGGGAGATATGACCACATTCTATGAAAAAAATTTGTTAGGCGATTATTAGTGGGAATTAGATATGAGTTTCTCCAGAGTGCGATTTTAATAAAGATGTTACTACGGTTAGGAGGTAGAGGGAACTGCGGTCCTCTCTCCTAGGGAAAAATGTGTCCGGGTTTTTGTCGGTTTATACCAGCTTTGTTTATGGGGTATAATGCCTTCGCAAAGTGGGATCGAGTTGATTCTGTATGGTGTGACCGAGCCCGTGACAATTTTTATGTATTATTCATTTAGAGAGTATACTTCAAGTTATATTTATGGAGCACTCTGGGGGAAGTTCAGGAACAGTGAGTAGGTGTTCATAACAGTGGTCGTTTTTTCTCCTGGTCTTCATAAACGTCCAATGGAGTTAAAATTATTACAGTTTTGAATTTTATTTTTTGTAAACCCCTTCTGGGTAGATGCTAACTAGAGCATCTTAGGTCAGAAAATTTAGCAGAGCAGTGTGGCTTTTTAGAGAGGTTTTACCTCACTGAAGCCATGTGCATTGCCGGGATATGTGGTGCGCCGAATGGCTTAATTAATAATAAGAAAGAAGACCACTTTACTCGGGGTTCATTTTTGGCTATCCATAGGTGGACTCTGCTGCGACATGTACCTCTCATAGGTAGGGCCTCCGCAGTAGGTTTAGGTAGGTCTCAATTGGCTTTTCAAATATTTAATTGAATAGAAGACTTACTAGCGTCTGCGCTTCTATTCGTAGGGGCGTAGCTCATGTGACGACCTTATGTTGGCAACCTTATGGTGAAGACTGGCACGTTAGAAGTTTGGAACTTTCTAGAAACTCTTGGAACGCCAATTGTGAATTTATAATAAAAGAAGATTTTAGTTTTTAGGTAGACTTCACCTAGCCCGCTCGAAGAGGGCACATGTATTAATTTCATTATTCAATATAACATATTAATATTCCAGTTCTCTTTCTTTTATAACACATCACACATAAGCAGTCACTCTTATACACCACCCTCTCGCACCGCGAGCGAGTAAACAAACCCCCAGGAACCTAAAAGGAATCTCCAGGGACCAGCACCAAGAGAAGCTGCTCCAGGTCCCTATAGTACCTATTGTTATTAAATACCTATTGATATGATGAAAATAATGATCTGGTAAATGGCTCAATCTGTTTTTTAGATTAGTTACTACTTAAAACAAGGTAAGTAATATATTATTTATTATTCGGCTTAATTTAATAACACTGATTACGTGTGCGAAATGCAGCAATATGCAATACCAGAAACGTGTTTCAAGCTAAAATTACCCTGTAATTTATGTGGAGACACGATCTTTTGAGTACCTACGTAATAAAAAGTCTCTATGTAATGTCATGTAAATTCCTAGTGAATTTTACAAAATAATAACATAAATTCATAGCGAAAGGTCGTTGAATCACGGATTGAAATTTAAAAATAACTGCCAAGGAAAGTTTCGCGCCAAACAACGGTGCCGAAGGGAAAATTGCATGCGCCATCTTGGCAATCGGACTATAGCGCATGCGCCCTCGACACGTTTAGAAGAAATAAAACCTACGTGGTATACGATAGCGGCGTATACAAACTTATTTGATCGGTCGTTCAACCATGTCGATGTTGCGTGTTGCTCTAACGCATGTGTGCGTCTCGCTCTCTCGTACCGTTAAGGTGGTATGCCTGAGTTATGGCATTCCGATGTTACCACCACCACTTCGGAGGCTGTGCGGCGGGCGCGTAATAGTAAGTTACATGTGATTTTAGCCTTAGCTTAGGTACATCCAATGTTTCTTACAAGGTGTGAACGCCCTCTGGTATTAGAAAATTAATTGATGATTTTTATTAACTGTCTATTTAGTAGGAAGCATCACTTGAAATGGATATTACGTTCCGGTATTATGGTCTGTTAAATACTTAAATTGTGCGTTTATTCAAAAACATACACAAACCTAGATATTTCTTAGCGTTATCGTGATCTAAATCCCAAAATCTACAGGCTTAAAGCAAGGTTAGCGCAACCAGCGTTCATGTTTTGACCTAAATTAGACCAGACTACCTACTTACTGTACTACCTACTTATCTAGCTATTATTTTAAGTCTTGTCCCTATCTACAATATCAAATCTAGCGTTCTGGGTACCTACTCGTACCTAGTAGGTATACATTGGAGTTAGCTTCTGAGGTCAATTCTAAGAAATTGTTGCAATCAATATTTATTTTACTTTATCCTTGTTTTGGTCGTTTTGACATTTAGGTAGATAGGTATGTTTTTCAGTTTATTTCAGAATGTAATGTGAAAGTCTGGGGAACGAAGCAAGGTTTCTACATGATCGAGTTTCCTTATAAATAGTCTTGATGGTGTATTATATAGCTAAATAGGTATACCTTACTTGCGTTCCACGCGGAAGAAGCCGAATACCCGAGATGACTAATGCCACAAGGTTAAGCAAAACCCATCGATGACTTGATATCGTTTATCGTATCGGTCACAGCTTGAACGATTTGAAGACCTTCGATCTGTTTTCAGAAAAGCATAATAGAACCCACTCATTTTTCAATACTAAGAACCGACTCGACCAGGGGTTCATGTCTAAGAAACAACAGCTGCACGAGTTGACCAATAAAATTAAGCTACGCTTGCCAAGGTCGGAACGTGGATGGGTAACCATCCTTATCATAGCGAGACTTCTGCGAGCCTCAAAAACCACGTTAAACCGTTGGTCGTGGATCTCATTTAAAGATCTTAAACAGTCGTTCATTACGAGCAGTCAGAAACCTGAGAGTCTGGCAACCAGTTTTAACAAAGGCTGTCGCGTTTCCCAGTAACTGGGTCTTGGTGTCAGATAGGCAGCTGCTCCATTTAAAATACCTACCTACTGGTATTCAGCTACATCCAATAATACTTGAAGCCGTCCCCAACGTATTTGGAAAACCTAGTAGATTGATTGACCGAGAAATCAGTCAAATCGTTAATACAAATAAGTAAGTACCTCCTGGCCAACGTATCGCCAAATAAGGACAATCGTTCGCATGACGCGACTCGTTTCCTTTTAATGAATATTGAATAGAATCGATTCCATATTTAGTTAGAATCTGTATCTCAACGTAAATCAAAACAGAACTTAAATTGTACTTTATTACAAACAGAATAAGGTGTGAAGTTGAGTCTGCAAATTAATACTATGCAATCAGCCAATGGTTTGTAGTTTGCAACTATGCAAAGTGATGTCATAGATTTGCCGGTATGAATCGTGTAAGTATCAAAATTGATTGGAGAGCTGTTGGCACTCAGCATAAGATTTTTTCTACTGTCATGCCATACATCTGGTGGTAAGTTTTGTTTTAATTTCAGAGAGTTGGATGACCCTTGAGAAAATTAGAACTAAACAGCAAAAATGCTTAAATGTGAGCATCACGGCTTTGAAAACAACGCAGTGGGCTGAAAAAAGCTGTACTGTTGATGAACATTTTGGCATCTTGTTTTCATATTTCTGTAGTAACTTCGGTTAGTTTCATGAACATGATAAAATTAAATACTTATTAAGCTACTGAATCAGGTAGGTAACCAACCAAAATCAGTTCTTTTTCTACCTTATTTTAAGTAATAGGTATGCATTTTTAACCGATTTCGAAAAAGGAGGAGTTTCTATGTTCGACTGTACGTATCTTTATTTTATGTATGCCCACCTATTTCTCTGTCAGTTGTAGACCGATTTTCAAAATTCTTTTTTTATCCGAAAGAATATACTCCCGAGGTGGTTCCATATAAATTTTATCGAAATGGCTTCAGCGCTTTTTGAAAAACTGAACAATAACGAAAAATACGTATACATAGGTTTTGGTTTTCTCCAATTACGAGTACATATGTTTAAATTCCACGTTCCATGTTATTGGGGTTTTTAGTTTGGGGTATCATCATTCTCCTGCCCTTATCCCAATTTATTTGGGGTCGGCGCAACATGTCTTTTTATAATAACAACTAAAAAGTGAAAAATAAAAAAACTTTTTTACAAAAAAAAAACAACCGACTTCCAAAAAAGAAAATACACTAAAATTTCAAAAATAACTTTAATTTCGGAAGTCGGTGTCAAATAACAAATTAAAGTTATTTTTTAATTTTTAGTGTATTTTCTTTTGAGGAAGTCGGTTGTTTTTTTTGTAAAAAAGTGTTTTTTTATTATTTGTAAATCACCAGGTCTCCAATCGACCGAAAAAACAAGAGAAATAGTCTGAATGGTTCAGAGACCTGAAAAAATGATACGAAACAATGTTAGATGAGAATAATTTTATTCAATCCAAATTAACCTACTTCAAATTAGCTTAATAAACGGTTCGCCGTAAAATACCGTATATGGCAATTAGCGGCCACGAAGCCAAAAACGCACTCTGTAGGCTGCATGACAGATAGGTAGCTACTTAGTAAATATGTTTCGTAAATAACAAACTAGACTAGACTTTAAGACAACACTTCCCACACCTATAATATAAATTTTTGTTTATATAATAGACAAATAATAAATTGTCTAGTTTTTCATCAGGTTCGAGCGTAAATAAGCGCCTGGTTGGTTCCGTCCACAAAACGCGCGCGCGCGACTTTGTGATTTTTATGTTACTAAGGCGTAATGTTATTGACTCGTCTGGTTTTTTCAAGTAATAATAATTAAATAGTCTTTTCACACTTATTATAAGTCATTTTTGCAATACAACCTACTAAATACAAGGCAATTATGATGTATAAATAGAAAATAACGATTATGATGTATAAACAGGAAAGAACGTTTTCGAAGAAAAAGTTTAATTTTTAGGGTTCCGTACCCGAAGACAGGGTAACTAACGAAATACTATTACTAAGCCTCTGCTGTCCGTCCATCTGTCTGTCATCGGCCTTTATCTGTAGCACCGTAATAGATAGAAAGTTGAAATTTTCACAAAGCGCGTATTGCTTTGATGCTTCAAACAAATAATAAATATCGTACGGAATACATTTGGGTTTTCAGTCTTGTTTCTTTTAGTTCTATTTGATGTCAATTTTCTGAGTCGATGTATCATATTAAGTTATAAATAAGCGGAGAGTTGATTATTTGGGCGATAATTTATTTGGAAATAATAACATTAGACAGTATTAATGTTACCTTTACTAATAATCTTTTCAAGTCAAGCGATTACATTATCTTACATGTATTTATACATTTGTTTTAATTTTTCACAAACGTTTCATGAGGATTCATGTGTTAAGTTTTTTTTTAAAGAGCAAAATCTAATGCAAATCTAGTATGAAACCAGTTTTAAAGATTGGGCTGTTATTATTAGGGCCGATTTCACCAATTCTAAACGCCTACGCTGTCATAAAACTAAAGAGTTTGTTTCTTTGCTAATCTCAGGAACTACTGGATAGCACTGAAAAAAAAAATTGTGTTGAATAGTCCATTTATCGAGGAAGGCTATAGGCTACAATTACTAACATCACGCTGCGACCAACAGGAGTGAAGCATCAATAAAAATGAGGCAAGAACGGGAAAAAAAAATCTTTTTGAGAGCTTTTGTGTTCGCTGAGTAAACGGTTAAAGTTACGCAAAAATTATATATGACGGAATTGTTCTCCTTTTAAAGTTCTAAAAAATAAGTACGCTACACCATAATAACTCCCTATAATCTTATTATTGGTTTTTATTTTTTACGCTAAGCTTTGTTCAGTAAAACTTAGTTTATAGAGCGAATGGTGAAATCGGCCCTTAGTCATTAGAGTGCAGTTTCAGTACGTTTAAAGAAGTGTAAGAATGTAGTTTCATTTAATAAATATACTTAATTATGTTTATTATATATAAATTATTTAAATCCCGCATAGTATGTACCTATGTACATAAAAAATACATACCCCAGTGACTAAAATAGAAAATAAAAAATTTTATAAAAAAAAATTACAAACTTGTAATTCGGTTACCAACCGCATCAAAAATCACAGTCATAATTTTTTAATTTCGTACTGGATTATTCTTCATAGCACTAATGCGTATGTGGGCCTTGCATTTGTTTGGTTTTTTATTGCGTAATAAGCGAGTTATTCAATAAATTATTATAAAACGAGATAAGTAGCTACTGCCATCTATAAACAAAGCACGAAGTTAGAAAAGCCGTTCAGTTCCACGCCATCTAACGGGTACGTCTAAAACTATTACAAAGAATAGCGGCGACTACACGACATGAACGTATGTGTTTCCTTCTAGTTGCCTAAGTCGTAGTATAGATGGCGCTGTAAGTGTTTGGTAATAAAATTAATTTGTTTAGAATATTTCGCTTTCTTGAGCAATACAGTATATTTAATAAATGTCAGTTTTCTTTTTCGTTACGTCATGTCAGATCACCATATTGGACCGTAATTTGCTCATTTGAACTTTAACAGGTATCCGAACCAGAGAGCGACAGCGCCACCTAGCGGGAGATATGCAACGCATAGATGGCGTTAGTATGGTGTTTCTTCATTCCGCTGCCATTCGAGTTCTTTGTTGAAAACTTTATCGCGAGATGGCGCTAATAAGTGCAACACTGCCAGCAAGCAACGCAATCCAGACACCTATTTTAACAACGTAAAAATACTTTAACCTCTTTGGAACAAACGTAACGTTGAATTTTTTAATATTTATTTTCTATGCCATGCTACGATTTTTTATTGAACGAGGGCGCCACTTCGCCCGTAGGCCGTACTACCGGCCAAGTGGACCAAAAACGGCCGTTTCTGACACTTTTCCCTACTACTTTGGATACGAAACATTCTGAGACCTGTTTTAACAACGTAAAAATACTTTATCCTATTTGTAACAAATGTGACGTTGGATTCTTTAATATTTATTTTCTAGGCTATGCTACGATTTTTTATTCAATGAGGGGGCCGGTAGTAGACCCTTAAATCACATGTTGAATTTTTGTAAAGGTTCACAAAGTGTGGGAAACACGTGGCGCCGCGGTGTCTGTCTTGGATAACACATTACAAACTAGTTCTCGTATTTCAAAATTCAAACTTCATCGTCAATAATTACATTGATACCTAATGAAGTTTGAAATTTGAATGCGAAAGTACCTAACTACCTAACTCTGTCTGTTACAATTTTGTAGGTATTTTAATTATTATGTTGTAAGTACTTATAGGCAATTATTATCTACTATTATATATTTATTTTGTTTTTTTGAATTATAGATGTATTATTATTTTAAAGTGCTGATAGACAATTTTATAGCTGTTTTCAGCAAATAGTGGTATTAAATACATCCCTTTTATTAACTAGGTATTGGTTGCGATAACTAGAGTACCTAGTTATCGCAACCCATCGTAGTATAGTACGCATCAAAAAACTGGCCTATACTATAATAACTCTGCGGAAAAATTGAAATGGTAGAAAAGAGAAGTGGTTTTAAATTTTCGGGGCGAGCGAAATGCAGTGTTGCCACTATTAAGTGGCAACACTGCAATTCAATTAAAACTTTTCAGGCACGCACGAGCACAAACTAACTTCCGTATACAAAAAATCAGAATGCTGACCATTCTGATTTTTTTCTTTTTCGGCAGGGCGTGTCAGAATTTTACCGACTAAAACCCACCCCTGTTCCTCCTTCCTTGCCTGAAGGACCGTATGAGCTGACCCTAAGTTTGCATCTGAGGGATTGAAAAAAAAAGAAAGGATTGAATGATTGGCATCTGTTTCCTCACGAAATTCGTAATTTGAATCACACAACGCCGCAGTTTATGTGCTTTTATTATTGTGCGTCCACAAGGAAGTTACTTTCTGTGGAGAAACATTTTGCAACATGAAAATTCTTTGTCATCCTCTCCACAAAAAATAACTTCGGTGTGGATGCACCGTTACGATACGTAAAATTTATATCCAATTCGCTATATTTTTAACATACATTCGCAATCGGCTACAAAACCACACCAAATAGGTTCTTACCAGCTTCTAGAAGATCAGCTTTGCGGCCAATAAAGAAACTTGATTCTATATAGGTAGGTAAGTAAGGCAATCTTCGCGGTAGGGCGTCAGAGATGGCCTGTAATCAAATATCTATCAAGTGATGCATGAAATTAAGGCCCGGCGCTGCCCCGGCCGTTGCCCCGCCACCACGTGAGCCTCTGCTGATCACGAGCTAATTGGTACCTATTTCTGTTGCACTCAAATATTCATTTTGTATCCTTAAGCTCGTATAACCCGAAAATTATATAACATTCGAAAGAGTCACCTCGGTCCTGGAACGTTTTAGTAAGTTAGTCTGACGTGCCATCCCGCTCCACCTAGAGTGGGGAGAAGTTAACTGACGATTTCCCACCCCCAAAAAAACGCTAATTTTATACCTACACAAATTAGAATTAGCAGGCGTGCAAGCTACTTGCATACTTTTGTGCGAGTTACATAAATCTTTAGAGTTAGGTAAGGTACATTGACGCAGAGTCGAAGCTTTAAACTAAAAATGTGTATGCTATGTTGACCCCTATACCCACAACGTAATGCATAGATTTCTATACAGGTAAAAAATCACGTAGTCGACCGAAACCTTGTCTATCGAAGTGATTCGCTTGTTAGTTCAATGTATTACTTTTAAATTATTTCAGAAAAAAAAACATTTATCCCATCAACACACCGCCTGCCTACATCAACAAATCCGCAGACCAATATAAAAAAATAATTAAAAACGGTCTCTAAAAAGTAGCCAGGACAAATTCAGCAATTAATGCAGTAATGATTGCATTACATTGCTGAATGTATCCTAGTGGTTTTTATAGGTTTTAATCAAATCGTACCATAGTAGCCTAAGGGGCCTCATTTAAATAGAAACGAAGAAAAACATAGGTTTCTGTAAAAAATGCTGCAATTTACAGAATATTTTTTTTTTTTATAAAAACTTCGCCCCACACTAGGTATAACTCCTGTATCGTGAGTGCGTTCACAAACATTTAAACACACATACACAAGACACCCAGACCCGGAATAACTATCTGTAAGCCATAAAAATACTTGTTCCGTGCGGGAATTGAACCCGCTACACGCAGCGTAGAAGCCGATAGCTCAACTACTGCGCCTGATGGTGTACTGATGTATTTAAATAATCAACAGTCGGGATTATACTCGTTTGACTGCTGAAGTGCTCAGCTGTAGGTAGATAGGTATAGGCTTACACCCAGTAATTAATCATTTTGAACCCGGTCGATTGTCCATCTCAGGTACCTACAAAGATACATTAAATTAAGTAGGATACAGATACTAAGCGGTGACAATGTGAAAACAATAAATTTACAATAGTAGACAATTTTCTATGAATTATGACAATTTCTGCCGCCTTTAAACGAAGCTAAAATTGCTTCGCCTGACCATAAAATCTGAACTGTTTAAACAGTGCAGATCAGCTTTATCAGTTCAGATTAATGCTTTTTCATTATGCTTCACTACTTATTTTTTTCAGTGCAACTCATTTGAACCTATTGTTTATTAGACGGCTTCCTGTATTTTCACTGGGTACTGTAATCATTAAAATGATGTAGTGCCAATAAGTGCAACAGGGCTCATTTTTGACCAGCCGTTCGTAAGGCTGTGGTTTAGCGGTTGGCTGCCGCGCTGCGTGTCGCGGGTTCGATTCCCGTACGGCACAAATATTGTTATGGCCTACAGATAGTTGTTACGGGTCTGGGTTTTGAGTTTCACATGTTTGTGAACGCACTCTCGATACAGAAGTAATTCCTAGCGTGTGGCTACGGTTTTTCTTAAAAAAAAAGATGGGACGCCCTCAGGCTAGCTTGGGTGGTAGCAGCTCTCGAGATAAATGGGGCGCAATTGGAGAGGCCTATGTCCATCAGTGGACTACTGTAGGCTGGTGATGACGATTATGTTCCCTTATCTGCTATATTCGAGCTAAGACATAGGTTATTCATCAAGGAATGTTATCTTCGTAAGTGTCGAAACACATTGGGACTTGGAAGAATTTAATCGGTCAGTCCATTAAAGTTGTGCCCGTATGCTGTTGTTCATTTAATTATCGGCCCCTTCATGTCAAGTAGAAAGGGCAAGGGGGGCAAGGGGGGCAAGGGAGGGGTGTGCTTCAAATGTAACCAATTACTGATGTTTACACTTTTGTTTTAAGAATTTCTCAGACAATGCGGTGACAAGTGTCGAGGGAACGTAAGATTTGCTGGTTATATTAGATATCACTGCTCCTTAGGTCATCAATGTTAGATCCTTTAACAAAGGGTATCATAAATCTCTAAATATTTATTTTTTGTTTTTTAACCGACTTCGAAAAAGGAGGAGGTTCTATGTTCGACTGTATGTATGTTTTTTTTTAATGTATATCCGGCGATTTCGCCGCCAGTTGTGGCCCAATTTTTAAAATTATTTTTTTATCCAAAAGAATATACTCCCAAGGTGGTCTCATATAAATTTTATCGAAATTGCTTCAGCGCTTTTTGAAAAACTGAACAAAAACGAAAAACTACCTAGATGACGATTTGATGTTTTCCAATTACGACAATTTTTTTTTTTTTTGTTATCTTAGTATAAATATCACTTTAAGCTGTATTAGGTATCCTAATTAATATTATTGCGAAATTTTAAATGGATGTATGGATATTTGTTACTCAATCATCCCAGAATGGCTGAACGGATCTAGATGAAATTTGCCACAGATATAGATTATAGTCTGGAATAGCACATAGGCTATTTTGAAATGCGGGAAGTACTAAACCCACGCGGGCGACGCCTCTGGCAAAAACTAGCACTTCGTCTGCTTCTCATCTCATCATCATCTTCAGCCTTTTATTGTCCCCACTGTTGAGGCACAGACCTCCTCTCTGTGAGAGGGAGTGGGCCGTAATCCACCACGCGGGCCCAGTGCGGGTTGGTGGATGTCACATGTCTTCGAATTTTTGGTTCTAGGACATGCCGGTTTCCTCACGATGTTTTCCTTCACCGTTTTGAGAGCAGTGGTGATGAAATAATTTACACAACGTAAAGCACCTGCCTGGGTTTGAACTCACGACCTGCAACTTGTAAGTCGCGGCCAATACCACTGGGCCACCACTGCTACAATTGCTCCAAAATGCGCCTGCTTCTATATCGCTTGTATATATTATGTTTTAGTGCTTTATACGTTTTCTTTATTGAGTCTTTATATTTTTTTATTAGTAACCAATTTTTATTTATTTATATTTTAGGCTCTGAACAGGAATACTGATTTTTTTATCGAATATAAAAGTAATTTTCAAAGCAGGTTGCGTTCTGTATTTTCTGCGTACCTCCATCGGAAAAAGGCGTGTGTACATAAAAAGCAATCAATGTTAAAATAATTAAACAACCTACTAAGTAGTGGTGTATTTTGTTTACCTTGTGGTCAATCTTTTTGAGTGCAGTTGTCTGTTTCACCTGTGTTTCATTATCTATTTGATACAATAGATAATGAAACATGTATGTACATGATCTTAAAAATTAACGTAATAAAATAATTACATAATTATCACCTATGTTTTACAAATAAAATGACTCTGATTCTGATTATCTATATTATGTCTATACTATAGTATTATAAAAAGGTAAAGTTTGTGAGTTTGTGTGAGGTTGTAGGGGGTTTTTTTTTTTTTTTTTTTTTTTTTTTTTTTTTTTTTTTTTTTTTTTTTTTTTTTTTTTTTTTGGGGGGTGGGAAATCATCCAATGACTTCTTCCGCGTTGTAGGGGGTATATCTGGATTACTGAACCGATTTTGAAAACTCTTTTACCAATAGAAAGCCACGTTATTTGTGAGTGTATATACATATATGCTCATTAGGCTCATTTTTGAAATCCACTCGGTAGAAGTCGCGGGCGAAGTGCTAGTCTTTTTATAGGAATAAAAACTTACTGGCATGCTGGATTTGTCCAGTAGCGTTTAGGACCACACACACGGATCGTTTTTTTCTCATAAGTTTCATAGGGAAAGAAAATTTCGGAAGGGTGCCCGAATATTTGGAAAATTCGGAAAATTGAAGTGCTTTTTTGTATGACCTTAGTTTGGACATTAGAGCCGTGTCAGCTTGTAAAGCAGTAGAGCAGTGCTGCCGAGTTACGGTCGGGTTACGGGTTCTTACCCAGGCAGGATTACTTTCTGTAATTTATTTCATTACAACTACTCTCAAAACGGTGAAGGACAACATCGTGAGAAAACCGGCATGTCCTACAACCAAAAATTCGAAGACATGTGATGTCCAAACCACACTGAGCCGCATTCCCTCTGCTAGAGAGGAGGTCAGCAATGGGAACATTGGAAACGAATATTTCCAGATTAGGTTTATATTTATATCTCAAGAAGAACACATTTTATCATTATCCGCAAGAACATACAAACATACTAAGAACAACGTATACACGATCAGGTCTAAGGTTTAGTACACATTTAGTATTCATCACGACGCATGGTCGTGGACACGAAAATCAATGTCGACTAAAGTGTATTCTAAAAATCATAGGTGTTTAATATTAATACAGTTTTTGTCGAAACAACTCACGTTGATGGTAAACAAGCAAAGGTGACGGTAAATGATGACAGAGTTGTATGTGCGATTATTTTTACTAGCCCGAAGTGCTAGGTTAACTAACCCGTTGGTCCCGGATCTCATTTGTCGATTTTTGACAGGCATTATAGGTACGGGTAGTCCGAAGTCAGACACTAGCCTTGCTTAGTGTACCCAGTTACTGAGTTGCGGAGCTAAATACTGATACTTACTCAGCTGCAACCCGTTAGGCTGGAAGTCAAGCCGAACATAGGAAAAAGGATAGATACACAAAGACAGTGCTGTACTTATGAAACGTCCGCTATGTTCAATGTAGTCCCTTTGCTGGACTTTCTGTTAAAATTCGCGATAAACACTCGATGGTATTTTAATATATTTGCTTATGCCTACATTTTTATATCTAGCTAATGTTTTTTGTAGTAAAAGTTTGTAAAAGAGTAGAAGAAAAATGATAGAAGATAAGTTACCAGGGTGTTGTTACTGCTTTAGACATTTGATATTTTTTTATTGATTTTTGGTACATCGATGTCTATTCACAACTAAAATTCAATAAAACGAGACTTTGTCTTCAACGAAAAATCGGCGATAAACTAAAAATGACATGCGCGGCACTAAAATTAGTGAGCTCACTCGCTCCGGTACAAGTTTTACCCGTTTTAATGGCAGCATGAATGAATGCGGCGGTTATGACGCGAGCCAGAGGACACGACATCATGATCACTTGTTTTATTGGCAGAAACCTGTTCCCGGAGCCCCCGCGGTCCTCGGCACTTTTTATCGCATCTTTTTTAATGTTCCTACATTTGTGGCTTGTATGCAAAGGCAAAGAATGCAGCGAGAGTAATTAAGAAGGTTCCAGCGACAAGGTAAAATATTAAAATTATTTTCGGGAAGGTATTAATTTTTTGGTTTAGCTGTATTTTTTTGTTTTACTCTTATAAGATTCATGTTCTGTCTTTATTCTGCTCGTTATTTTTGAATTAAAATACTTTTCTATGTATAGGTAATCTAAATTCTGGATATATTATTTTTGATCTGCCGTTAAGTAGATGTATGTAATAGACCCATGGTGTACTATAAATTCACTTAGACTGGTCCTGGTTTTTGTGTCCTGCTCGAGCAAAGTGCAAATGGATAATACCTCAGTTGCAGGCTTCTCAGATTGGGTTTATGCCCGGCTATATTATGATGTTGACAGTTTGACAGCTTTTTTATAGAAAATAATATATCAAACTACCTTATCCTCTCGTAAAAGATATCAGAGGATTGAAAAATCACCCTTTAGTACCTAATAATAATAATAATACAAACAATAATAACAGTAATTTCCAAAAGTAAACTTCTTAGGAATCATTACCATTACGTATATTTTTTCCCAATATACTCCAAATTAAAAAAAAAGTCAAGTAACTTTACGACTTGTATTATGAAAGGACGACGGCGACGGCGTCGATAAATTGGGAATCGTTTCAATACAGGATTACAGTTGTAATTCTAAAGAATATTTGCAGGTAGGTACCAGGTTTGCAGAGGGTCGATTAAAAAGTCATTAAAAGCAACTGTGTTACATTATTTTATATGCTGCGAGTTTATGTATTCCTGGTATATTTCGTTCGGTAATTTTTTTGAACTTGTTCTGTGAGTTGTGTTAGTTTACGATGAAATCGAGAAGATGTCAAAATTATTGCTTTACAGGGTTTTTTTTTTTTTTTTTTTCTCCTTTTAGAAACGTGTTTTTTTCATTTTTTTTCGATCTAAATAATGGCAACAAGTAGATGCTTATAATACGATGGAACGGAACCCTTCGTGCGCGAGTCCGACTCGCACTTAGCCGGATTATTTTTTAATGCTGGTATACATGGTAAGCTTCCCTTTTCTAAAAATCATAAAAACCGCGACTTAAAAAAGAATGTGGTTTAGTTGGTCTACTCTTTGCATGATTCCAATTAAGGCGCTATTAGCTGCCAATGACCTTGAGTGCTCTGCGCTGAGCTCACGTAACGCGTCGTATGTCCACGCAGTAATAGGACTCGCTCATCAAGGAGCGCTGTCCGAAATTAGACGCTTTATTAATTTATTACACATAAAACAACAAGTATTAAACTGAAACACTGAGACTAAATTATAAATAATTAAATGATCTTTAAAATTGTGAAGGTTTCATAAAAATACGCTTTATAGTTTTTGCGTGATTCTCAATTTTTTATCCGCGATAGACATAACTTTACAAATTAATTACACAATGTTATGAAAATATAATTTCAAATATTCTCAGATCTAATTACGACGTTTTCGTCGTAATTAGATCTGAGAATATTTGAAATATAATAGTCTAAAATAACATATATTTTTTTCAAAGAAGCAAAATTAGTCGTTTAGACGTGATGTTCAATTAAAAACCATTAAAAGTCGTACAACTGCGCCTTAAGTTAGGCTTCGAAACAAGAAGCTTAAGTTACTGGTTGATGTACTTACGAGTAACTCAAGATTTGCCTATTTAAAAAGCCTGCATGGTTGGGTAACTGATAGTGAAGTATTCCCAGTTGGTAGCGCTAAAATCGAATCTAGTGTTATTGAATAAAAATAATAAAGGCTTATAGAATAATCAATTCCGTTTCAAGTCTAAAGCTCATGGTGAGCACATTTTGCGCAAGAGATGCAGCGATGCGACGGGCTCTGCGTGCGAAAGAGATGCCAACATCAAAGCATAGATATTTGCAGACCACAACAACTAGACTGAGGTATTTCGCAAGTTAGAAATAAAACATATGCAAATAATGCGCGTACAGAATTTTAATAGCGTTCGATTTACTTGGAAATTTTTGATCGAGTTAGAATTCCAATAGATTCAGATTTTTGTGAATTCGTGGTGCTTTTAGAGCTGTGCTTAGTCGTTATATACTAGCTCTATTCTTAAAGTGCTTTTATATTTGTAAGCTGCAAAAGAATTTTTTAGCTCATATTCAGTCTGAAGTGTTAAGATTTATGATGACCTGAAACAAGGTTTTGTCGTCTTTACATTGTTTCAATTCAATTACATTAATAAGGTTCCCTGTCGTTGGACTCTTGCTTCTTACTAATTTTATAAATACGACAGTTAGTATGGTTGGATATTTGATTTGTTTGAAATTTGGCACAGAGATAGATTATAGTCTGGAATAGCTCAAAGACTACAATTTATTGTGGAGGATGTACTAATTCCACGCAGACGAAGCCGCTGACAGAAGTTAGTGATCCATAAATACCTACTTGATTCCTATTATACTTTTATTATGAATTTCTATGGAAGGAGCGACCTTTTCATACGGTCGTCATTTTATAAAATCGCCTGGGATGGCATGAATAATCTTAATAACGTTACGAGATCTAAGATACACGTTCTGTTTACCTCTCAGTGAGATGAAACGTGAAGATACGGATGCTACTAAGTCTTGTAGAAAGTCTTAGAACGTGTTTCTTGAGTGTCGTAGCATAAATGCGGTTTTTGATCTCGTACCTACATGATAAAAATTATGTGATATAGTATGTAATCAGGTTCATATTCCTGGAAAGGCGTGTTTATAAGTGCATTCACATTTCGCTAGCAACGTGTATTTCTGGGTATGTCTTAAGTCCCAGTTGGGAGGAGGCGAGTCTATTGTCATCGGCACCGGTCATAAATCGGTATAGTCCATAAATCTACGGGCTATTTATATTAAAACGTTAGGCTTTCTACACTACAGACTCCTTTGTCGGGGGTGCGTTAAAAAACATGTAAACTCATATACACCAGACACCCAGACTCGGAACCGGATCTGCAGACCATACCCGCGACACGCAGCGCAGCAGCCAATCCCTCAACCACTGCGCCTACCGTGCCGTCAGATACAATATAACAGATACAATATAACAGATAGTGTCACGTGAAAATCCTAGAATTTTGTCAACTTGTTTCATACATTTTCTACTATGGTTACTATGGTACACGCGCTCCTGTTCGGAAAATGTGACAATTATGTATTCTCTACAGTCTGACAACTCCTGAGGAATACCTAGCATTGTATGGCATAATCAGCCTTTTAATGTTTCCACTTCTGGGACAGAGGCCTCTCTGTGAGTGTGTACGCGGGCTCAATGCGGGTTGGTGGATCTCTGATGTCGGTTTCCTCACTATGTTTTCCTTCAAAATTTGAGGCCAGTGTTGATAATTTACACATAAAGTGTCTGCCCGGGTTCGAATCTACGACCGTAACATCTAAGTCGTGGTCGTTACCACTGGGCCACCGCTACTCACCTAATCAACCTAATATATAGGTATTTGGTACATTTTAAATCTTTCGTATTTAAATTATCATTTTAACACTCAATTTATAAAGCAGATTAATACACAAAAGAAAAGGGGTCATTCTCGTATTTTTAAAGATCGTCCCACATTTGCATCGCAGTCCCAATGTGTCACAAACACCAATAATTTCCCTAAATTTTGACAAGTTTTTGACATTTATTGAGACTGAGATACAAAAAAGGTTGCAGTTTTCGGCATTTAGTTGCCGAGTTATACGCAGTTTTGTAAAGTTGGGTGAAAAATTGCATTTCGCGATCAGATAATTAATTAATACTCTTAATTATCTACAAGTTCAATATAGTAAATAACTTTTTATAATTTATAATAATATGATGTTTCTAAGTATCAGAAATTTCCTTTTTGCTTATTTTTTTTTAAATGCTTTTTCGCAAATCAATCTTTTTCAGAGTTTCGACTTCAAATGTTAAGTATTTTTTTTTTGATTAGCGGATTCTTAATTCAAGCAAGAAACCACCCTCGCATGTTAATACGAGGGTGGTTCCCTTTTCCCTTTTAGCTTTGTAGCTTTCAGACCGATGAAAAAAAAAACTTCCTTAGAGTTTGGTAAATTTCATTGCTCAATTTGCTCTATTTGCGGCAAATTGCTTCGGATTGCTTGACAAATAAATTTGTATAATCACAACCATTTATCGCACACGTTTCAAACTTCGCATAGATAACTAATATGAACTAAACTAAATAATGTAAGTAGTTTTACTTATATGAATCGACTGGATCTGTGTCAGGCCGAGTACTTTTCAAATCACCTAAGTATGTCTCATCCATCAAATTCAACTGTATATAAGACAAAACTCCTATTAGAGATGCCGCAAATACTCGCTATTATTCGGTATTCGACTTTACCTACTCTACATTTTTTTGTTATTCGTCGAATACCTTTTTTATGTTTGACATGGCAGGCTCGCGTTTGACCACTATCTCACCTGATGGTAAGCGATGATGTGGTCGAAGATGGAGCACGCTTGCCTAGTAGTTACCTAATAATAGCTGGTACTATTCCACATTTGGCGAATAGTTGTCTAAAATAAACTTTTAATGAACAAAAAGACTGCTCTGTTCTGTTCTGCCTAGACTTTTCCCAACTATCTTGGGGTCGGCTTCCAGTCTAACCGGATGCAGCTGAATACAAAACTTTGAACAAAAATACTATAGACTTAGAAATAATCAAACTTTATTTTTTCAAAACAAAACACACTTAGTATTAATTATTATCATTAAGAGGCCGTACTCGAAATTTTGGCCGATTTCACTTATTTACGTGATTTTAAAGATGTGATTTTACAGTTAAAATAATGCATTTCTATAAGTTTTAATGCACAACATGAAAGGTCATTTCAATTATGATCCAATGAATGAGCTTGATTTAGATTATTTATTTAGATTCGAAGCTTGCATTGCATATTATAAGTCGAGATTTGGGTTGTTTTAAAAGATTTTATTGGCAAATTGTTGTACTCGTAATTTTTACATTTTTTTCTCAAGAAATCGATTGATGGTGAACTGAAGTTTATTTTTTGCTGTTTGAATTTTATGAACGAGAGTCTTAAATAGCCAAAATCAAAAGCAATTCTTTGCCCATTTTCTCTAAAATTTGACTAAATTGAATATTTTTTTACTAAAAATTTTAATATTAAAGTGGCAAAAAGTGATTCATACATTATATAGAAGACTTTTGCAGCAATATATTCTAATTTTTTCATACCGTTTAGACGTCAATACAATTCATAATTATGTGATATTCTAAACCCCTTACAGCAAAAATTCACAAAACCGTCGTCGGTTTGTAGTCGATTAATCGTTATTATAATATAAATGAAAAAACTAGCTCATATATTAGATCATAATTGAAACGATCTTTCCTGTTGTGCATTAAAACTTTTCGAAATATATTATTTTAACTGTAAATTCACGTCTGTAAAACCACGTAAATCAGCGAAATCGGCAAAATTTCGTGTACGGCCTCTTAAAAAAAGAAATGATGAAGTATAAAAAGTTAGCCAAAAATCAGTCATGCTATAATAAACTTTATCAGTTTATTAAGACTGATTTCTTTAACTTCATTGTTTTCTTTTCTCATAATCTTAGAAAAAATTTAGATTACAGTAACAAATTTTTCAAAAAATGGTAAGTTCAAGACTACTACAAACGTGTTAAATATTATTATTTGATAGCAAATAAATTATTTTATTCCTTTGTTTAAGTCGAATAATAATAGCGAGTTATTTGACTATTTTTTTAGATCTATCGGTATTCGACTATTCGCTATAACAACTATACGCGGCATCTCTACTTTGAATGATTACTCAGCACTTTACCCCTTCTTCCGGAACCCGCTGACCAGTGTTTAAAGTAATCACGTGTTTTTTTTATAAATATGGCACACACATGGTTATTTTAATTTATGTATATTTGTAATCGTGTAGTGTTTGGATGATTCTGCACATTCTCACTCCAACTAAAAAACTACATGCACACACGGTTCTTTATTAAATTCTAGCGACCCGCCCCAGCTTCGCTCGGGTACAAATTATACATATAAACCTTCCTCTTCAATCACACTATCTATTAAAAAAAACCGCATCAAAATCCGTTGCGTAGTTTTAAAGATTTAAGCATACATAGGGATATAGGGACAGAGAAAGCGACTTTGTTTTATACTATTTAGTGATAGTGATGATTCAGTAGAGTTATCCAAAACTTGAAAACACAAATATATGGTGCTCGTTTCCTCGTGCTCAAGATCTCTTATTTTAGGTGGACCTGCAGTGTCTCTATACAATTTATAAAATATATTATATTTAAACAATGTGGCTTCTTCTAGAAAAATGCCGCTTCGGCCTTTTATTTTCCCTCTTGAAATAGTTTCACAGTTCTATTATTATGTGTCCCTTTTTTGAAATTGTTAGTTATAATCTTGTTATTGTTCACATTAATCGATAGTTTCTTTTTGATATATAATGGCGACTGAGTCGAGTGGAGTTCCTTCAATCGAACTTGGAATATAGACTGCAGTTACGCCACCGTTGTAAAGTCACTTCACTTTTTAGTAGCAGACACATACAAAAGTTACAACCATGTTTTTATGAATATAGCAACAAGTTTAATTTCTTTCAAACATTTGGTAATGCTTCTCAGTTTTTACTTAGCTTCAGGATGTGGGTGTGCCCTAAAAACTTCGGATATCCTTAAGGTCTAAGCAACATGTGTTCGATGTTACGAATTTTTGTGCAGAGAGAGATAGAGAGCAAAAAAAAGGTTGATTTTTCTTTCTTAAGTTTCGTCCCGCCCGGTACAGCATCTGTCAGGGATATTGGGTGACCCGGCGGCGTCTCACGTGAGATGAAGACTACGACTAAGAAGTTTTGGTACTTGATTGTAAAATGTCTTGCAAAAAAATCATGGTAAGAATAAGGTCCAGGCTTGATGTTGAAAAGAATATGATACATATTATGTGTGTCCAATCCTTTTTACTTATTTTATATGTAGCTATGCTATATTATAAGTATCTATTTATTCTTTAGTGTAATGGGAACTGAGGTGGAATCCATATCCATATGTTTACTTACACGCTTTTATAAATCGTGTCATCTGGTGATCGCGAAAAAATGATTCTTACCTGAAAAAAGAAAAAAAATAACTATTCAATTATAATTATACATTTTATACAGCACAATACTATCAAAATTATTTATTATTGAATTAAAAATTTGAACTTTATTTTTATAAAATTAGTTAAACAAGTGATTTACAAAAAAACTTATTTTATGAGTACAATGGCGGTCTCATTGCTGACAGCGATATCTACCACGCAAAACTTTAGAATTATGCACCACATTATATAAGCCGCAAGTATCAAAACTATTTCTTCACCGTGTAGCAAGTTGCATGGAACTTCGGTTCACACCCCCCCCCCCCCCATGGCTTTTCGAACCTGTTGTCACGAGTGTGTGCGTAGCAACAGGTATCTCGCACCGAAGTGTTTGTGTGGGAGTGCCAAGTATTCGCTAGCCTTAGAACTATCGTTTTTATGAATGAGATCCGAGATGCGTTCCCGTTCCATTGAGTGTCGGTAGCGCGTAGGAATTCGAAATAGATTTGTGAGAAATGCGTTGGATTGTTATCTCAGTGTGGTTGTAGTGTAAGCAGGCAGTGTCGAGGTACGCACTTGATATTGCACCTGCATTCTGCATGAACTACGTTATACATTTCGCTTTGCTTTATTTTATAGATTCGATCAACTATCAAATCTATCTTTAATAAAATTCAATCAGATATTCAGATACCTGTATGTTGATATTACCTACTGAATCTAATCCAATCCGGAGCTGGTCGAAGAGTTCCTCAAAATGTTTTTGTTACTTGTATTTTGCAATTGTTTCAAAATTATTATTAAAACTAGATATTGTTGATTCTGGGAACTTCAGCTCAAGGTGTGTACTTGTTAAGTGCAGTTTTAGGTTTAGGAGTGTGTGAAAAGAAACACTGAACTGTACGGGAAGTCTCAGCATGAAATGGGTCACCCATCCACGGACCGATCTTAGCAAGCGTTGCTTAACCTTGAATATCAACTCGTGCTGCTATTACTACTTAGCCACTAGCTCCACGACCATCTTCTATACTAGTTTCTACCATCGGCTTCGCTCGTGTGAAAGTCAAAAATTATCTCAAGTCTATCTCTCTAATCTATCTCTTTGCCAAATTTCTTCCAGATCAGTTCAGCCGTTATGGTGTGATTGAGTAACATCAACATCAACCCATCCAAAAAAAAGCCTTCGCATTTATAATATTAGTATTTAGGAAGTAGGATGTCCTATGAAGAACCGATTGCATTATGAAGGAAAATTGCAACGGAAAGACCATTGTTTGCCCTTTGAAATGAAGTTACGAGTAATCTAAGTAAATTACAGATTTGCAATGATTGTGCCATAGAAGGTTAACCACTAAAGTTATTTTCCAATCCAAACAAAATTCGCAGCATTCACAAAAAAAAAAAAAATACAAAAAATAGAACCGACTTCCAAAAAAAAAAAAAACATTTTAGAAGTCAGTGTTTCTGATTACACCGACTTCTATCACGAAACACTGACTCCGGCAGAGAATTGCACTCCTTAGCTGTACGCACAATAAATGTGTGCGTATGGTTTTGTCATAAAGAACACAATAGGTAGGCTCTAAAAGCTCAATGAGGTGTTAAACCTTGGATGTCAATTAATTCAGTAGGCCGGAATATGAAAACAGTGGGCGTTCTCTTTTCAGCGGTTCCTATTGGTTGTGAAAACAGTTGCGGGCTATATGGATTACAGCCGCCTTTGCGAACGCACGATTATCCCAACACGTAGATTATGTAGGTCGAGGGACGGGGGTTAGAAAATCCAAACTGACTTGGAATGTGGGCTTTATGTAATTAATTAATGATACATAAATCTTGATAATTTTAAGTCAAAGCAAAAGCTTTCTAAAAATAAAACAAAATCTTATTGATGAAAACATTGACCGTAGGTTAATGAATGAAAATAAAACAATAGATCACGACAAGTAGGTAGTATCGCATTATGACAATTGGCAATAAAGACAAACCGGCCAAGTGCGAGTCGGACTCGCGCAAGAAAAGTTCCGTACAATTATCTATAAAAACGGCAAAAAAAAATTATGTCTGTTGTATGGGAGCCCCCTTAAATATTTATTTTATTCTGTTTTTTAGCATTTGTTGTTATAGCGGCAACAGAAATAAATCATCTGTAAACATTTCAACTGTCTAACAATCACGGTTCATGAGAAACAGTCTGGTGACAGACGGACGGACAGCGGAGTCTTAGTAATAGGGTTCCGTTTTACTCTTTGGGTACGGAACTCTAAAAACTGGTAGGACAATACACATATATGTAAGAAAACCATTCAAAAAACTACCTCCCATCGTAAGCCATACCACAAGAATCCCTTAAAGCTACTTTACACCACATAAAGTGGATCAATAGTAAGAAACAAAATTCGCGGCTTCCCCTCCCACATGCGCGGGCGCAGGCAATCGCCCTCCCACGAGCCTGCCACATCGTAACATCGTAGTATTTGTAAACGTCTCCCTTATAAGGCGGCTGACATAATATGCGTAAACGTTTTAAATTGCCCAGGTCATTGTAGTATAGCCCCATGCTACCTATTGTGTTTCATATTCATATAGATCATTTCGCATATCTTTTTAAAAATTAATTGTTTTAACACATCCGTCAAATGTGACTTCATAACTGGGCTTTGAGTAGGTAGGACTTCATACGGTCTTTTTACGGCAGTCTCAAAAACAATTTAGCATTAGTCAATGAGTGTTTTCTGAAATCACGCATACCAGATGGCAGCACTGAGACGTCAGATACAGACACCTGTCAAAACGCTTTAGATAATGTCAAAAAACTGACAAGTTAAGTTGACATCAACGTCATGTTTACTTCATTATATTTCGTTTTCAAAGTAATTAGAAGACTCGTCGCCTAAGTTGTGGCGTAAATTTCCCTGAACACCTTCAATGTGACTTCATAATTTGGCTCAGTAGGTACTTTTTATATGCAAAAAAGAAATCGACTTTCTGGCAAACTTATAAAGCTCATTACCATATCCGACACAAAGATGGAACTGAAACTCCGGGTAAACCCAACCCCCTAGGTTGGGTTTACCCGGAGTTTCAGTTTTTATGGGATATTCCGCTCCGCCTTTGAAAATTACCCTTATCTATCCGTTGCCAACGCCCCCGACTGAAACGCCCTCCTGAAATTTTACACCTCCTTCTGTGACCCAAATTCATATAAGCTTGTATTTAACCCCTTATTACTAGTACGAGTATTTACATCCCTTTGGGCCAGTTTCAGTCTTGAGTATTTCGAGTATCTGTATTCAGGCTAGATAGTAGTAAGTATTCATATATTTCATATATTCCCAACTTAAATATATATTCAGAAATCGGGCGTTTGTAATACAAATGTGAAGAGTTTGTACGAAGAAATGCTGAATCGTAATAACTTGTGCAAAGATACAACCATTTTTTTTTATAACCGCATACTTCAAAGCTTACTTTGCTTTGCTGTTCGTAGAATATTGAGCGCGTGAGTAAATAACTGCACGTATAGGTAGTAACGGTTGTGCAGTTACTTGAAAGGTAATAGCTGTGCCAAGCTGGTACATACTCGGAGCACTATTAGTTTCTGTTTACATCACTTATAATCGCACCTGACACTGCACAGATAATGGTGAGTTCTCGTCTTTCAAGTCTGAACGAAGACATTGCTGAAAAGTGATCTCTCATGAATGAAGCTAAATATGGCAGTTAGTTCCTTAGGAATTTTATTACTCCAACTGCCAAGGAACGGCCAAGGAACAGATTCGTTTCTCCTACTTCAGTTACGTTTTAAGGTGGAAGCATCTGGCTGGGTAGCCTGCGAAATAAAAATTTTCTTACGTTTTTTCATCATCAGTACAACTCTCTCAGTTAGAATTGATGCCAAATGTCATGATTTTATGAAATTACTACATTTGACATCAATTCTAACTGAAAGAGTTGTATTGGTGATTTTAATTATTATAATTCTATACATACGTACTTGTTACGGCCGCGAAAGAAATTTTGACCAATATACAACCTGATACTGACCTGCAAATTTAAAAAACGTAAGAAAATTTGAATTTCATTTTAACAATGTTCAGATTTCTGTCGTGGTGAGTTTTAACGAGAAGAATGCTGTTTCATTTCCCATTTGTTTTATTTATCGAATAATATACTCCATTCGCAAGAGCATTAGACAGAAGATAAAAAAGGATATTTATAACGCATACTTTGTAACAAAGCTACAGAAAACATGTTACAGTTACGATAGACGCCGAATCAATCGAAAAAAAAAATCTATATATTCAGCAGCTGTCACACTTAGTAATAACTATTTTAACTATTTATCTTGTGAAATTACGTGGCTTTCATTTAGTTATAAATATTAATTCATTCCAATTTAAAATTACCGCGTCAATGCTAAAAACCTAAACGATGCAGGAGTGAACATACCCGGAACGTTTTTCGTTTCACTATAATTCTACAAAATTTAAAATGTTACTTACTAATCCTTTTATAAGTTGTGACAGCCGGGTTTTCCAATTGTACTGGTTTTTATTGTCGTCTCTTAAATTGACGTAGGTAAATAATGTTCTGTGATTGTCATTCAATGTGAATACTTGTGAATGCGACGCCTTGTTAATTGATATTGCCGAATTTTCGTTGTTATTTGTTACTGTTTTAAAATTAAATAATTAATAAAATTGTGTTAACTTATCTTTGACTTAAAATGTTTAGCATCCGTGCTTCTGCGTGCCTCTTTTTTTATGTTTTTGTAAATGGAGTATAGTTTTTGCGGCTTCGTCCGCGTGTACTTCTTTGTAGTACTTCCACCACTTTAAATAATAGCATAAGTGCTATTCCAGACTATAATCTATCTCTGTGCTTTTCATCCAGATACGGTTAGCCGTTCTGGCGTGATTGAGTAACAAATATCCATGAAAGTTTTCACCTTTATAATATTAATAGGATTAATGTGTATGAAGGATATGAAAATGTTTGTACTATATAAAGTGCGAGTTATTTTTGTGCTTCAGACTTTGGGGCCATTTTTTTAAGTTTCAGGAAGCAGCTTTCATAATTAAAACAAGGACTTACCGATTAAATTTATTTGAAGATCCCTGCGAAGGCATAGCCTCGGCAATGTGCAATACATATTTGTATAACAAAACTCTTTTGATGGTGAAGATATAAAACCTTCATACAAAAATGGAATTAAAAAAGAATGGTGCCACTTCAAAATATTATATATTGTTCCAATATTTCGGGTGTGGCCAATGCTGCTGGATGATTAGGGATTTTCATTGTACCTTTTATAACAACCATCGTACCTGGATAACTTTTAAGTAATCGGTTAATCATAAATTTCCACGTTTGCCAATTTTGTCCATCCAGTTTGTTTATTTCGATCCTTGCCCCAGCTACAGACTGCATGATGACGATCGTAAGTTTTGCAAATAATCGTAGATACAGTTCGACTTTTACTTTTATTTTGCTATCCACCCATTTCATTTAGCCTCAGGAAACTCAACGCTCTGCTACCATGTTTATTTCGATTTCCCAAAATTTTCTTTGACACAAACCTTGTTCTGACAGTCCCGAACATAAGAAAAAAGAGTTAACCAAATAGTTGCAGCCGTGCTGAAGTGATGCGCTTACATGCCTACATTCGGCATTTGATATTTATTTATACATATAGCGATCTGCTCCGGCTCCGCACGGGTACAAATTATACACAAAAACCTCTCTCGTTTATCGCTCTTTTATTGTGAAAACCGAATTAAAATCCGTTGCGTGATTTAGGAGGAGTTAGCAGAGAAACAAACAGACGCGGAAAGCGACTTATTTATACTATTGTAATGATATATGACATGTATCTATATATCATTACAATAGTATAAATGTATCTATACAGGGTGTAAGGTACATGAACGCACATACGTGTGCTAGTGATTCAGTACATGATTCTGGACCCCCTAGCATTGGAATTTTTCGTCGGCTTTTTCCTAATTTTTTTTTTCACTTTAAACTGTATAAAATCGTTATACCTATGTACCCCAAAGACATTTTAAATGAAAAAATTTAATTAATAATTTTTTCATTAAATTTTTTTTTTCACTTTAAACTGTATAAAATCGTTATACCTATCAACCCCAAAGACATTTTAAATGAAAAAAATTTAATTAATTATTTTTCATTTAAAATGTCTTTGGGGTAGACAGGTATAACGATTATAAACAGATTAAAGTGACAAAAAAATATTTTTTTCAAATATTAGGAAAAGGCCGACGAAAAATTTCAACGCTAGGGGGGACCCCCTAGCGTTGAAATTTTTCGTACTAATTTAAAACTAATTTTTCGTAGAATCATGTACTGAATCACTAGTACACGTATGTGCGTTCATGTACCTTACACCCTGTGTATCATTACAATAGTGTAAATGTTAGATACATTTATACTATTGTAATGATATATAGATACATTTCTTTTCAGCCAGTTGTCACATATCATTGCAAATGTTAGTTTCATATCTCAATGAAGATACAACATAACATTGTTTCTAAGAAGTACTGACTGGTTAACAAAAGTGTTGATTACTTGAAGCGCCGTCGTCGTCGTCATGGTGATGGTCGGCTTTTATGATTCTTCGAATTATTTCTGTGTGAATGAAGTTTGTAGTGGTGTGAACGTAAGTTATGGAAGAAACGGAAAATGTGTTTCATTGCAGCGTTTTGCGAAGAATTAACTTGAAAAATGTATTCTTTGAAGACGTGGAAAAATAGGGAAATATTATTCTTTGTTCAATTTTGTACCATAATATTTTTTTAAGTTGCGATTCGCAACTAAAGATTGGTACAAACATTTTACCGAGAATAAAAAAAATGATCTTTAAAAAACTAGTCTTGCAGCCAACCGATAACGGCATTCGTTAAATGTCTTGTTTTGTGCAGTATGACTCAGTTATGGTATGAAGAAAAGCATATCAAATATTTATGTATATTAGGTCATCATCACAAAGTCGCAAATATAATACTATATAATAATAAAAACAAAACAAATGCACGTTCTGTGTTTCAAGTAACTGGCGCCTGTCTGCATTTTTTAACTACTTTTGATTTTATTATTTGTTTCTTTGTTGTATCATCGGTGAATTTTACGAATTTAACCGCAGTTCAACTTATACCGGTCAGTTAAACATAACAATACGAGAAGCCAAAACATATCAGTCAGAGTTTACAAGATTGCTATTACAAAATTCGATATGACCATAGAAAAAAATCTCATTATATCATCTATTTCTATTCTATTTTCAAAAGGAAAACGAACAGACAAGCCGTACATTTTTTATATGCATTCTAAAGTTTAGTAACGGTAGTGACAGAGAGTGGTGATAGCGAATCGACGCGAAGTGTGAGCGGGATAGAAGATAGTGAGTATTTTTTGCTGAAGCTTTCAAAAGACAGTACGGGAACTAAGTGTGCCAAGAAGCAGTTTTGGTTTTCATAATGTATGGTTTTGTCTATATTTGTTAAAGGAGGAACGAAATGTTGTTATTTTTTTTGTTTTGCGGAAACAAATCTGTCTTATTATGGGAGACTAGTATGCCATAGGTACGTTAGTACGTAGGCCCTCCACTAGTTTCTGACTTTCAGTATATTATAGCTTGATATACCTACTATTATCCAAGTATATTTTAACTGTCTATTGTGATTTGCGAATGCAGCCATAAAACGTTCTCGAGTTCGAGTTATAGGTATTTCCAGAGAATCATTATGAGCTTCAAGTTCTAATGTGACGCAAGCGCATTGCATTCAGTGTGAACAGCGAATTAATATTTGCAGTTAAAAGGATTAATTTGTTATTGTTATATATATGTATCAATTAACTATCAATTTATTTATTGAATTAAAAAATTACCAGAGAGTTGACTCGTTACACAACGTGGTTCGATTTAATCTGAATTCTGAACTATAAATAGCAGAAACCGCAAACATAAATAAATTCCTTACTGTTAAAATGTTTTTAATGTAATAATACATGGTATTTTTAACCACCCGCTGAGATAAGCCAGGTTTGATGTAATTATTCAGTACCTACTTATAAAACATATTTTTGTTTGACAGAGCTCGTTGCTAATACTCAGCAATAAAAATGTCTTACATATGGGACATAATTAACCGCAATGGATGGCATCTGTTGATATTGAACATCATTTTTTTTTTTCTGCTACAGTTGGTAGTGCATGTAAAAACATCTTTTTTTTCTGCTACGGTTGGTAGTTTATGTAAAAAAGTCATTTTGCGAGCTTAGTTGTGTTCGGTGAAAATGTAGATACATATATATTATCATTGATCGAGGCGTCATAGACCTACGTTTCGTCTATGGCGCGTAGTGGTGCACCGCACCAGATACGAGATCACTAGGCATTAGTCAATTAGTTTAATTTTATTTTTGCTTGGATACTAGTAAATTAATCTGTGCAAGTAAATATTATTTCTTTCTATCTTTTCTTTCTAGCCTATTTGTATATTGATACTGTTGGTACGAGGTATCTTTTTATTTTTAAATTTATTTGAAACCTGGCCCTTGTTTGATATTCTCAAGTGTGAATTTGGTCGTTTCTCGTTTTTGTCGAGTATTTAGAAAAACAATTCGACCATGTTTAACGGTTTTCTGTGAAGTAATCTTATTATTACAAACAATTCGGGTATTCTGGCTATTTTATTTTGTGTAATACATATCTATTAAAAAAAATATTAAAATTTTATTGGACTATCAAAAAAAAAAGAACTAATTATTAATAAATTTGATCAAGGAAGTTAAAAAAGAACGATTTTAACGTAGCATATTATACATAGTTACATAGATAGGTTTACGTGATATTTTTATAAATAAAGCCACTGTCTTAGCTTGTCTTGACTTACTCTTCGGTTATAATTTTACTTGTTTGTAATATGACTCAACTCAAGTATTAGCCCAGCCCACTGTTTATCAACTAAGTAAACATCAAAAACGTCACTTCGATCGTTATCTTCACACTTCTCGCGGCTAAGAACAATAATAAATGAATAATTATCGTCCTGCCTCTGTCTCATGTTACTTGGCTCACACAACACTTTTTCTTCCTCCATTCTTCTGTCATTCAGTCACTCTATCATTCACTTTCCATTCATATCCTCACAAAATATACCTTTTCATTGGCCTGTAACTTTATTCTTCTACTAGCGTCTGCCAACGGTTTTGTCCGCGTGGAATTAGTACTTCGCCCACTGTAAATTATAGCTTATGTGCTAATGCAGACTAAAAATTTATCTCAGTCCCTAGTTTCATGTAGAGTAACATACATCCATCCATCCATACAAGCTCTCGCATTTATAATATTGGTAGGATTGCCCGCTATAAGTAGTCAGTGACTTGAAGAGCTGAAGAAATAATGTTCATAAATAAATAAATATTGGGCTCCCATCCCATACCTATGAAATTGGCGTTTTTTTTCTCACAATTATAGAAACTCATCGTCACTTCTGCGAATTAAAATATTCATCAATTGCTTGATATTCTATCGAATAATGAACGCCATAGACAACTGCCAATAGTAAAACAAAACCTTATTACTTAGTTTTATAAATAAAAAAATACCTTAAAAATGACTCCTCTTTTTGTTAGCAGAAATGAAACCACTATTTGTTTTAACTTAGCCAAAACTTATTTTTGTTGCTTAATCTAAGTGGCATCCGTTATCTTAGTTTTTAAACATTATTGCATAAAAGTTTTAAAACATTAGTGTTCAATGTATTCATAGTTGTTAAATAAATTAAGAAAATGTTAGTATGAAAAATGCAACTTATTTAAAATTCTCCATCCAAAACGCTGATTTCATAGGACCTAATAATAGATCAAGAATCAAAAAAATTCTTTAATTTTAAAGTTCATTATACAGTTCGCGATTGGTTCCTTTGTGAATGTTGACACACATTATACTTTGTTACAAGACTGGTAACAATGAGCTCGTGTTTTGAAAATCGTTTCGCGTCTGTCTATCGATACCTTATTTATACATGTTTGGCATTCGAACGTCGTGTTACGATTGCACGGTGATAATATTTATTTTCATGAGGCCTTCTCTCACATAGTTGTGTGTCGTCACGGCAACTGTTTCGTGTTTATTGTATTTCCTTCATGTTTATTGATTGATTAGATTCTGGCTTCTACCAACGGCTTCGCCTGTGTGGAATAAGTACTTATTCTTATTACAATTAATAGCCTATATGTTATTATATTACTGTATATTTCATCTAAATCTGGTCTGCAGTTTTTGCGTGTAAGAGTGACAAACATTCATACTCACAAATTTTCACATTTATAATGTTAGTAGGATAGGAATAAACCTGTTAGTGAAGTTAGATCCCTATTATATCAGTGAGTTTTATTCAAATATTCAGGTAGATTATAAAAAAAGCGATTCGTCCAAGCCGTCTCATCATGTCAGCCGAAAGACATCCACGGCTGGACATAGGGCTTCCCCAAGTTTCGCCACAATGACCGGTCCTGTGCGTCTCGCATCCATCGGCTACCCGCGACTCTCACCAGCAGGCGTATTCGCTAACTCAGTTGACATCAATTTGATTGGCACTTTGCCGTACTAAAGCTGCAATGTACTCATTCATCGCGTTCTCATTCGCTGCATTGCTGCTTTAACGTATAGGAAAACCGTAGTGCCTATTATAATTGATGTCAACTGAGTTAGCGAATACACCTGCAGGTCATCGGTCCACCTTGTTGGAGGCCTTCCAACGCTGCGTCTTACGGTACGCGGTCGCCACTCCAGAACTTTTCGGCCCCATCGACCATCTGTTCTGCGAGCAATGTGCCCTGCCCACAGCCACTTCAGTTTGGCGATTCTTCGGGTTATGTCGGTAACCTTGGTTCTCTTGCGGATTTTATCATTCCTGATCCAAGCCGTCTCGCTGAGTGATTATTTACTGATGGTTTTTCTTAGCCTCTTCTTCAGTTTATGAAAGAACAGCAACAATAAAAGCGAGGGCACAGCAAGGTTCTTGGCACACTCGACCAGCGTAGACTGCGCCGTGTGTTCCAGACTATAAACGCATTGACGGCACTGTGAGTCCGCCTCCCTGCAATTTCAATGACAGATATTTCCCGAGGGTACAGACGTAACCAGAAACGTGAGAGAACCCCTTTTTCATGAAACCTGCTCATGACTTCTGCTCTGAAGCTTCTATGGCCTCTCGAATTCAATCTATGACGTTGTCGTCGGCAAGGCTTTATCCCGAACCGGTGGTCGAACACCAACTGGATCGCCTGGATCCGCCAACATGATCTGACGGAACTCGAGCCGACTATGGTGTGTTTTCAAAACAATGCGTTGTAGCTAGTTGTTGAAGACCTTTGGTATGATAATGTCGGAGGATTTTATATACATATTTACCGGAATATATTATGTTATATTTTTTTAATTTAGTTCTGTCTTCGGTTTCTTTGAAAATTGAAACTTTAAAACATTATCATATCACACAATGAAGCCATAATAATGAATGGAGCGTAGTATATTATAGTTACGTAGGTACCTGATGTTTTTTTAAACAATGTTTCTACTGTCTGATGTAGTCGGTAATCACTGATCAATGATCATACATCATAGGTAATGTAGGAGCAATACATTTTAATGATTCCGTCCTTTCTGAGCCGCTAAATTATAAGTTTTTTTCGGTTTTGTCATAATAACTTCTCTTTCATTCTCTACAAAATTTATTTTAAAACCCATACCGATCTATGCTTTCTCCCCAATTTCCTTGAAAGCAAAATTTAATTTACAGGTACTTTATGTACCACACCAACAAAATCTTAACTGTCCACATAAGTCCGTAGTATTTGCTCCCCATGGAAAAAAGGCGTGAGCTTATGCTATTTTTATTATAAACAGCAAAATGTTTGTATTAAAATGTTGGTTTGGCACAGAAGTAAAGGTTACGTAACGGTGTGAGTGGCGTTCCGCATATCGGGCAGCAATTAGCATTCGTGTCGTAGGTATTTGTTTCTTTAGAGTGTTCGATAATGTGTTATAAGTTACCAATTTCGTTGGTATTTTGTAGCTAGTCTACGGTGTATAGGTATTTAATCCAGGTAGAGTATGCTCAACCTTAATAAAAGTAGCTAATTGGGCCGATTCGGTTTGTTAAGGATTAAGGTTATTATTGACGTATGTCAAAACTCTTATTTATAAAACTCGCTAACCTATGCTTAGTTTAAATACCGAAATTCGAATTCTCCACAGAAAATTTTGAATTAAGAACCTAATTAAGGCCTCAAATTTTGAATTAAGCACCTAATTAAGGCCACAAATTTTGAATTAAGAACCTAATTAAGGCCAAAAACGGTCATAATTATTGGAAATGCAACAGAATTTCATATTGTGCATCCACTTAAATATTTTCTGAATGAAACGTAATTTTAAACAAACTGATTAACTTACTTTAGTTTGCAAACCGCGAGTAAAATAACCGGATCTCGCCAAAATCCACTTTCATTCACGACAGGAAAACGTAATCTAAGAGGCAATAAAATTAATTAATAATTACCGATGGTATCCGTTATACCTAATATAGTTGAGCATTGAAAGAGAGCGAAGAAACTGCTTTTTGTTGATAAACGCACGCTGTTATCCGCTTCGATTTATTGCAATTACTTACAGCCTAGAGGCCAGGACCGTTATGCTGTAAAAAAACTGGAGCCTGCCCGAGTATCCGAAGTGATCCGAACGGTACTACTAGTCTACAACCTTATACGGCATGTCATCGGCGTTCCTAAGCCGGGAACGGCCGACTCGTACTTGAACGTATCGGTCAACACTCTTATCTCATACCTAGATAAACTCCAAGTAAGTTTCTTAGTAGCCGACTTTATCGATAGGTTTTTCTTGATTATAACGGGTGGCGCAAAAGTAGTGGCACTAAAGAAAATACCTTTTTTTTTTTTATATGACATTTTCTGTCATTCTGTTGTTGAAAATTGTGTAGTGAACAAATGTAAAATACACTGAAAATAAACATGGACCGTTTTACTCCGTCCGTTTTACCGTTTTACTCGTTTTACTTTAGTGAGGGACGCTTTTCCAGGCCGAGTTATCTCTCGTTTTGGCGATTTGCCTTGGCCTGCAAGATCACCCGATCTGACCAGTCCAGACTTCTTTCTTTGGGGTTTTTTGAAATCTCGGGTGTATGTGAACAAGCCACAGACTCTCGCAGCTCTAAAAGAAAACATTCGTCAAGAAATAACGAACATATCGCAGGAAGTGTTACGGCAAGTTATGCAAAATGTCATAAATAGGGCTCAAATGTGTATCAACTCTGGAGGTCACCATTTAAAAGACATCATCTTTAAATCCTAATGGTACGAAATTTAATGGCACAAATATACATTTAAAAAAATCTAAATCTAGTTTTCTAATTTAGAAAAAATGTTATAGCTGAACCAAATAGGGTCTTTACTTTTGCGCCACCCAGTATAATGGGTCTAATGAATTTTGAATGAGTGTTTCTGTGTGCTTTCTAAGAAAATGATAAGGTTTATTGTGCTGCTAAGAGGTTAAATTTATTTCGTGTTTCCAGTAAGTTTTTATGAGGTCAAGGCTTTCTTGCATTCGTCATAGTTCGTGCTCTTAAAGAATTTATCGCATGATTTGTCAAAAGCTAGAACTGAGCGGTCGGCTTCGACACTTTCACTGGCACAAGAGGCCTTTACGCAACCTCCGATATGCCTTTGTTACCGAATTCACAGTCTTCGACTTGTTAAATGGCAGAGAATACACAACTCACTTCGTGCATATTTGCTTTTGACGACTCTCATACACCTTGCCGTTCCATTAATGTCTAAAAAGCAAACCAATTCAAATGTTTTCGTACCATACACTCGGTTATCTGAATTTCGAGTTTCCCATCCCTATTAGCTGTTGACCAGTGCGACGTATCACCGCATCACTAGTCCATCGATGTATCCGAATAAATCAAATCGATTGAGGTATCATGTGATTTATCAACGGTGGGTACTGATCGCGTGGGATAATGTGTCGGTTCAGTCGAACGCACAGCGGTGGTAAGTCTTGAGCTGACGAAGCATTCAACGGAATATCAGGCCAGCATTGTCTTAACCTCTGCCCAGGTGTTGAGGATAAATTCGAAACAGAGTTACCTCGCCCCTGGGCACTCAGGGCAGGGAAGGGTTTTAGTCAGTAAGAGTCTGATACGCTCTAGGTGGAGCGGGAGATCTCATTGGATGATTTACCAAACCATAAAAAAAAACAAATAGCATTGCCTTAACCTGTTGAGTGTCTAATGAATGTATGAGGTTCAGAGAATTGTAGTCATATTAGAAGGTATTTCATCATAATTGGTCCAGAGGATAGATTAGAAGTGGTTAGATGCCCCGACCAAGGCGTGTAGTTGCATGATTAAAAAAAAAAACCCGTATTTTTCAGAAATATACCAGACACTGGAGAGGTTAATCTTTCGTCTCTTGATCGGAACGCACAACGCTGCGGTATACGGTGACGGAAACATAGTCGCAAGAAAAACCTACAATATCGTCTTCTGCTACGCCGCACTATGCGTCAGCGGTGAAGAAGATCTAACCGAGACCGCATACCGTAGCGTTGTGCGATCCTTTCAAGAGAGCAAAGCTTTATTTATGGGTTAACTAGCTTAGGCCAGCGGCTTCGCTCGCATGAAAGTAGAAAATTATCCCAAGGAAATATACTCCTGGGATATAAAATCCAATGTCCTAGTCTACCCGTGTGCCTAGTTTCATCCGAATTCGTTCAGCCGTTAAGATGTGAAGAGGTAACAAACAGGAGGACAAGTTACTTTCGCATAGCATGCATGTAGCTGTATGTATGTAATTACTGACAATCAATTTGAAAACCGTCAGAAAAAGCAAGTGAGAGCATGTGAAGTATGACAGCGATGGAGTCAGTCATGGTGTAACGGCACACAAACACCGTATCGACTTACAACGAAAGGTTAGTGCCACCGCCACAGATGACTTCGACAATGTCAAGATAACACGCTTCCTTTGGAAGGAACTTGGTAATATATCACTGAACAAACACCCCAAAAGTATCGAATTCTGCAAAGTCGATTCCTATCACTACCTGTCTGTTACCGATTAAAATCTTCTCGATTACTCGTATAATCAAAAGGCTTGCTTATCTATACTAATATTATAAAGAGGTAAAGTTTGTGAGTTTGTGAGGTTGTGATATCTGGATCTACTGAACCTGATTAACGAAAATTCTTGTACCAATAGAAAGCCACGTTATTTGTGAGTGACATGGGCTAACTAAATTTTTGAAATCCACGCGGACGAAGTCGCGGGCGAATTGCTAGTGTATAAATAATAGTAAAAAAATCACACACACACTTTTAAATTTTAATTCATTCACTTTTAAATTCATATATTTCGTGTCTGTGCTGCGACGGTTGAAGAGTTCCTCCATGTAGCGCTAATTCTGAATGTCGATTCTGGTCATGCTCACCATATGTTGAATGTTGTAAAAATTCAACTCCGCAGGATATGAGGAAGCGATTCAAATTCGTCTTGCAAGATTTGTCCCGAACAAACTTTACCAACATTGCAAGTTAAGGCCCTACTACCGGCCAAGTGGCGCCCTTATTGAATAAAAAATCGTAGCATTGCATAGAAATTAATAGGCAAAAGTACCAAAAACGGCCGTTTCTGACACTTTTGCCTACTACTTTGGATACGAAACATTCTGAGACCTGTTTTAACAACGTAAAAATACTTTATCCTCTTTGCAACAAACGTGGATTCTTTAACATTTATTTTCTATGCTACGCTACGACTTTTTATTCAATGAGGGCGCCACTTGGCTGGTAGTAGACCCTTAAATAATAGTTTGTAAAAATAATTATGTGATTAGTTTAAACACTGTTTAGACATGTGATGATAAAGTGCTGACTAATCATTGAAAGGTTTTGTCTTACAGACAGTTTGAGTTGCTGAGAGGTGTGTTATCTTGCTTCGGAGCAGTGGTGGCTCAGCGGTATTGGGCGCAACTTACAAGTTGTAGGTCGTGAGTTCTAACCCAGGCAGGCGCTTTACTTTGTGTAAATTATTTCATCACCACTGCTCTCAAAACGGTGAAGGAAAACATCGTGAGGAAACCGGGATGTACTAGAAACCAAAATTAGAAGACATGTGATATCCACCAATTCGCATTGGGCCCGCGTGGTGGATTACGGTCCACACCCTCCCACAGAGAGGAGACCTGTGCCCCAGCAGTGGGGACATGAAAACCCTGATGATGATGATGTTATCTTGAGCTTAGAATCCGCTAATCAGTGTTAAGGCTGCAAGTTATTTGCGTTCACCAGCTGCAAGTGTACCAATCTAGAAATGGTAAAACATTCTCTGGTTTTGGAAATACTTGATAATATTAAAATACTAGCCAGTGGCTTCGCGTACGTGGAATTAGGACGTCCCCCATTATAAATAATAGCCTCTATCTCTGTGCCAAATTTCATCAATATCCGTACAGCCGTGCTGGCGTGATTCAGTAATAAACATCCATGAAAACATACGCATTTGTTATTCTTGGGTCCATTGTCAGTGTTTAGTATCAATATATATATATTTGATTCGCATTCCAATACGCAAAATTTAAATGTTATGTGAAAGACACAAAGCAAGTGCATTTCATTATAATGCGAAATTCTTCATCGAAAGCAATACACGACGATCGTGTTTCATATGCACCTAACAGCCAGTAATTTCCGAAGATCCTTACGGCACAATAGGCCAATAAAGGCTCTTGTTTATAAATAACTAACAATATGACAGTGAGAACTATTATTATGTAAGACGTAGGTTCTCGCAAACGTGCAGTGGACGGAAAATGAACTGCAATGTTCGAAAATAAACCTAAATAGGGCTTGGCTTAGCTTTGGATTAAAATACTGGCATGATAGGATTTTTTTAACAAAGATACCGATTGCAGAAACAGAAATATTTTTTACAAAGACACTGATTGCTGGAACTGAAATATTTTTTACAAAGATACCGATTGCTGAAACTGAAATATTTTTTACAAAGACACCGATTGCTGAAACAGAAATATTTTTACAAAGACACTAATTGCTGAAACTGAAATAATTTTTACAAAGACACCGATTGCTGAAACTAAAATATTTTTTCCTGAATGTCCCTCTACGATGATGACTAAATAATGATACAAAATTATAAATAAACTTTGTAGTTTGTTAGTTCATAACTTAAATCATACTTTTCTACTCAAAAGTTAGACCACACTGATCGCATTTGCTTCGCCTGCCGTTCTCATATAAATTCTCAAATACTCATTGCAATTCCTGAACCTCCCACCACCACCCACCCACCACCTCTATAGAATGGCACATTCTCTTAAAACTTAAGCCATAATGCGTTTAACTTTACAAAACCACAAAATACTTATTACCGTACAGAAAATTCTCCACGGCTTGATGTATGTCTCAGGAGATAGAATAAACATAACATTGATATAACCTCGGCTCCACAATTACCATAAAGAAGAACAATAGTCTTTTACGAAGCATGCATATGTTATGGCTTTAAGCTCTGACCACAAGACGCAATATAAAATCATTGCGTTTAATCTCACTGCATGGTAAGCACACTCTCCTAAAGGAGGAGCCTCTCTCCTAGATTGCACAGAACCGGCGAGTAGAACCACCATCTTAGTCAAACGGCATTCAATGAGCACCATTTAAGCTGATCCTAAAATAACTAAAACAATCTGAATGCAGACCGTACAGGGCTTTAGCCTGACATATAGTATTCCACGGACATCCACTACAAGCGATCGCACGCGTGCCTCGAATACCACACCAATTACAGTGAACGTACTAATACAAACAAATTAACCAACAGCACGCAACCTGCACCTTATTTCCTTAGCAATAAAGTCTTTTGTTGTAAAAAATGCATAATAAACTAAATAAAGGGAAGATGAATATCCAATAAGTTTAAGAATAGGAGATGTATTAGCCAATCATGGATGAGTAACATCACATCATCAGCCAATGGTGGACGAAGGTTTTTATGGGTTCTAGTTGTCTGGTGTTCAGACGGTTGGTCTCCGTTTACTGCATACCGATATTTGCATATTGTAAGCACGATGGCATTGTGGGTACACAAGAATATCCAGTAAAGCGATATTGTCATTGACAATGTTATAACAATTAAATCGATCCCGAGAAAAGTAAATGTGTCATGTTTTTGGCTGAAATATTATATTGCAAGCTTTAGCTTTTTCAAGATTAATTTCTTCTTGTATGCATGTGTGCATATGCAATGTTAGAGACAGTTTCCGAAGCCGCAAACCACATATTCTACCCATTATTTGAATATTGTTTTTCCTCTATACCATACCTGGGAATCCACTGGTTCTGGAGATATTGAAGGTCAAAGTCGCAATTGTTTTTTTTTACTTTTTACTAAATTTTTTTTCAAACAAATATTCGATTTGTTTGGAAAAGTAATAAGCAAAAGTGTCAAAAACGGCCATTTTTGATACTTTGCCTACTACTTTGGATACGAAACATTTTGAGTCCAGTTTTAACAACGTAAAAATACTTTATCCTCTTTGTAACAAACGTGACGTTGGATTCTTTAATATTTATTTTCTATGCCATGCTACGATTTTTTATTCAATGAGGGCGCCACTTGGCCGGTAGTAGGGCCTTAATACCTTTTGGTTGAATGTTGCACAATTAATATTTACAATTTGCAGAACTGCTTAAAATTCAAAGTAGTTTGCAAGTATTGCAACTCATTAAAACCAACGCAGGTACCATTGGTACTAGTCTACATTAATAATTTATCTAAATGCAGTTTTACTGAATGAACATTAATTATGAAAGTCTGTAGAACGTGCTTAAGTACATTTAAATGGAAATGGCAGGCATCGCCCAAAATACTAATAGTTAGATGAAATGCATGCAGTCAGTTATATCATCAAAAACGAGTACGAGTATGAAATTGACAAATATTGAAAGAAATAAATTCTGTGTTTGTATTTTATTTCTTCGTTATTTGACGCTGACTGCCGAAATTAAAGTTATATTTTTTAATTTTTAGTGTTATTTCTTTTTTGGAAGTTGGTTGTTTTTTTTTGTAAACAAGTTTATTGTTTTTCACTTTTTAGTTGTTATCCCCCAGAACTAAAAATCCCAATAACATGGAAGGTGGAATTTAAACATATTCGTAATTGGAGAAAACAGTTCAGTTTTTCAAAAAGCGCTGAATCGAAATTGCTTCAGCCCGAGCCCGAGGTGGTCCTCGGGAGTATATTCGGAGTATATTCTTTCGGATAAAAAAATAATTTTGAAAATCGGTCCACAACTGACAGAAAAATCGGTGGACATAAATAAAAAAAATATATATACAGTCGAACATAGAACCTCCTCCTTTTTCGAAGTCGGTTAAAAAAGGTGCCAGACCGCCATATTATTCTTAAGATTAAAGTAATTTGACAGTCAAAAACACACCCAGATAAGTCTACAAGAAAGAGCCTCCAGTCATATAAATTATAATTCGTATGTTTCACACACATGCGCTTGCGTCAGTGAGTCAGTCACGAAGGACCAGCGGTGCAGGGTTCCACTTACGACCTTTCCCATAGCCTAGCCAATAGCCAGGCCTCACGATAACCCTGGGCTATTGTCCCCCATGAACGTACGTGAGGAGGACTTTAATCAGCCCTGTTAATTGTTTAATGCACGATCAATTTTATCTTGCTGTCTAGTGCAAGTGGAGAATGGCTACTCGGATTGTTATATAGACGAAGAAAACTTTATTAAAGTTAACGAACATTTATAAATTGTCAAATGTGAGATCTTAAATCTTATATTAATTTGGTATCTAAAATCTGAAGCCATTTATTCAAATTAGGCTGAGCATCAGAACTTTTTGAAGATCAAAAATTACATGAGCCGGTCTCCCTTAGGTCCGCCCGTCACCACTTCCTAATATTTAAGCTGGGAAGTTTTCTTTATTGAGGCTTTTGATTAATTTATTTACGGGAAGCCTATTTTATCTGTATGTTATAATTGGGTACTGCAAGCAATCTTGTTCGTACCTTGTTTTTTCCATCATCAAATGTTTATGTTTTTAGAGATTTGGAAGAAAAAGATTTAGAACACGTGAGTTTTCAAGTGTTTGACGTAAGGAAGGAGTCATCATTAACTTTCTAATAGCGGCCAAATATGAAAAAGAGACAAGCCTACAGTAAAACACATGTAAAAAAGTACTTAAACAAAGAGGTTTCTTTGATATTGTATTATAGAAAGTCGGTTGTTATTAATTGTTTTGCAATCAAATTATTCGCATGCTGACATGCTAATTAGATAAAGTATATTATCAGGTTACGAATCAAATGTCAGAAATTTACAACCCAACTAATACTGAGTAATCTGCGTACATGGAAATAGTAAATATACACAAAACCTTGGTTGCACTTTTACAAATGAAAACATCCTCAGATGCTTGCTGGCAGAATAAATAGTAAATTTATTTGCAAACAAGGAAGTAAGTTTTTAATAAATTGCGTTTTCTTTTCTTTTTCCAATTGGCAAACAATTCCCATACTGTGCCGGACTTGCGTAGGTACAGTACACGCCAAACTTCTTGGCCGCTCTGAAGTTCGCTACAATGGCTGCGCAGTAGTAAATCTCATACTCGCGCTGCGCCTTGCGCATCGGAAATTCAACTTCAGAGTTACGTATGGTAAAGTGCTGACTAATCGTTTAGAGGAGGTTTTTTGGTATGTACAATTGAATTTGATGGATAAGATGTATATAATCTTGAGTTTAAAAACTACTAATCAGCGTTTAAACTAAGCATAGTTACGTTTAGTGAGTTTTATAAATAAGGCTGAATATCTTTAAATAAATAAGAGTTACTAATTTTCACATTTTTGATGAATGAAATAGATACCGTATCAGTAAGCCCAGCGTCAAAAAATAATCTGGGTAAATGAACAACGCTACAAAAATATGGCAATACAAAAACTAAGATCGAGTACAAAAGTGATTCCTATTACCCATTAAAAATTAAGTAACACTCGTAAGTTGTACTTTAGCGTTCGGCGCGCTTCGTGTTCAGCCGACGTCTCGGAAGATTACGGTGCGTTGGCATTAGTTCAACTGAGGATACATGAATGAAAGTGCAGTGTTCTTCTCTCGTTCATTAATGCGTCTGAGGCTGCGGAGTTCGGAAGTCATCGACGCTCCAGACGGATGTCCGTGCCACTAACGCGATCATTATCTTTATTGTAACTTTGTTCTTGTTAACGATACTTAATTAAAATGTTTAATGGACAGAAATCATGTGTTTGTCTTCGATTGCTTAATCGATAATGGTTTTTAAAAGTTATTGAGGTTGTGTTTCCTGATAGCTACAGTCTGGGGGTCTTACACAAGGGTAAGACAAGAGTGAATAGGTTACTTCTAGGCAAGCTTGCTCCATCGTCGACCACATCATCGTTTACCATCAGGTGAGATAGTGGTCAAGCGAAAGCAAAATTGCGTCATGATTGATCTTTTACAGTGAAGTTACATTTCAATAATAATAGTAATAATAATTTATTTAGCCAATAAAATTACAATGTTAAAATAAAATATTTTTAGATTACATTACATTCACAATAACAATGTCAGGTAGGTGTTGGAACCAGCACCCTTGCTAAGTTATTAAATAACACACAAGCCCATACATAATTTTCAATCCATAAAAAATTTCAATCCAGCTTCTATTGTCTCACTGGGGGGTAAAGGTGATCCTTTCCCTTTTCCTTAAGCTTTTGTCCTCTAGAAGTCAAGTTCCATCCTTTCTCTTACCTAAATAGAGCTGAGTGGCTACTTAATAAATAGCGACTTTATTTCTCATACTGTCCTAAATATGAGTTTTATTTGTGACTCGATAACTTTTGGGCCACTCAAATTAAGCTGGGTTAAGCCTGCTAGGCACGTAACGATATATAATAATCTGCAGTGATTTGTCAACACAGTGATCAGTCAACGCAAGCTAATATCGCTTATAGATGATTTGATTATTTTGTTAATCTAATAAACAGCAAAGTCGTGTTATTAGAGCAAGTAACCACTAACTAACAGTGGTAGGTACATAAAGACTCTATTGTTAATATTTTTTCATTTATTTACTCGTACAATCGAATGAAGTACCTAGCTAACTCTAAATTGACACATGTAATATAATTGACGAACAATAGGTACGAACATACTCTCGAAATATTTTTATACCCGTTTTTAAAACCACTACCATTTTAATAAAGCATAGCAATGTACCAAAACTTTTTTTCAAAAATACCGAACATGGTCTTCAATAATACTTTTACTGAACAAAAACACGCGCCGCTGAAAAAGGCGAGGGCGCAAGATGGCGCGTTTGTTTCCCACGCATGCGCAGTGGGAACCGCGTCGCGCGCACATGTGCTCGTTTACGCGGGAAAACTTGCCGCCATGCCATAGTGTGTGTGTGTTTTTTTTTCCAATTATATTCGTGTCAAGCTCACGCCGTAAACGAATTATGTAAACAAAGTTATTATTGAGGTTAGATAAAATATATAACGTTTTTGTTTTAGAATTGAAACAATTTTTCTTCTTTTTTTCCAGTTTGGATTTTATTAATCATTTAATTTGGGTCAAATAGCACTGCAGTATCAAAGGCGTCCATTTAATAATATGAAATTAAATAAAATCTACTGTTTATTTTTTATCATCGATACGTACTAATAATATAAAATCTGTCTGTCTGATATGTTTTCACTCTTAAACAGCTGAAGCAGTTTTGATGTTATTTCTAAAGAGATAAAATGGATTAACCTTACCTTACCTTTAACCTTGAATAAGAACATAGAATACTTTAATTCTGGGATTATATTCCCTTTAGATAACTCCACTTTGGTAGAAGCTGGTCTATTCGCACTTTTGGAGCCTGCATTTTGCAGTGCAGAATGCTCCATGACAAACATGTGCATTTCTAAAATGACATCTTTCAAAACATTATCAACACACACACCCTTCACAGGCCTTCACTTCTGTTAGGAGATCAATAAATATTGCAGCATGCCACTTTGTTGTACTTATCTCCAAAGCTATCAAGACACTTTTTAATGTTGATATCCGAAGTATCTCGAGGCCGGCAGCCGGCCGTCGAACCGGCACCGTTACAGTAACCTGTTCTTTCTCATTAGTTCCCTGCGGACATCTTACACTGTAATTGCTATTTATCTTCTGCTTGTAATTAGTATATAATACAAACTTTAACAGGACGTAGTATTTTTTTCTTACGCTCACTTTAACGGTTACTTTGGGTCTTCTTCTTGAATTGAGAAAATGTGAATAGGTAGAACTTTGCTGTTTCTAAGATTGTGTCGTTGTGTGGTGTATCAACGCTGTATTGTTAGCGTTTGAATATTTTTCTCATCCACTTAAGACGACACCATCTAAAAAACGCATTAAATAACATATTTCAAGTAGGGCTTTCAACCCTGACTTGAATTTCTTGGTTAAAAACCTTTTTTTTTCTATAAGGATCCGATTGAAGTGAGGGCTCATTTAGCTAGGAACACGTGGTAGCCCGCATATGTTCTCTTCAGCTTAAACGAGGCATGTGTTTCTGTCCTGATATTATTAGTCAATAGTCATTTATTGATACTACACGACAAGGATAAAAAACAACCAAATAAAGAACTCAAAAGATTAAAACTGATGACTTTCTAACTCGGGCGTATACTTCTTCGCCCGCAAGAGACATTCAAGATGTTTCAAGATGCAACCGCGCCGATTTGTAATGCTGTTTCATTGGGTATGTTCGCGTCAAGTATCGAAGCGTCTTAAAATGGTCGGATTGTAATGTTAGGGTCACTACCAATTGACCCTATGCAGCTGCCGTTGGTAACGGTCCGTTTTCATGCGTCTCGATGTAAATACTTGTATTTTATTTGAAACGTGTTTGTATCGATAGAATTTAATGCCTTTGCTGAAGTGTTTTATCCTTATCCGACGGGGAAGGAAATTAATTGAACTGTTCGATTAATGAAGTTTTATTGTTTGCTTCATTGTAATAGTCACAGTCACTAACTATTAATTTCATCACTGATAGAATCAATCAGAATTTCCTTTTTTTCTGTCCGCTGATATCTAGAATGTCACTTTGTCATGAGCCCTTTGAGTATAAAAATTGAGACGTTGCATTCTATACTATTTATTTTAGTGAGGAAATAATAAATACCTCCTTTGTGTTCCTATTGGTTTATCGAATGCTGGTTAACATTGGAATTTCACTTAAAGTAAGTTTATCGATTTAAAAGAGCAGTTTCAAATCCAATCTCCTAAGGAATAGTACCTTGTCACAAACATCCGCCACAAACAACATTGAGTAGCCTTCACAACGCTCCCAGAAGGAATCGAGTCAACAACGACCTACGAGGAAAAGATGAATCAATTCAAATGTTTCAGAATGACACTGAAAACAATTGAAAGCAGAACGGAAGCTTACATTGCGGTCTTTATTACTACGCCACTTAATCACCGCCACTCAGAGTACTCATTGGTGATTGCAAAACTAGTAAGAACCGATTCAGAACCGATATGTGACAATGTTTTTGAATCATCATCTCAATTGATGGCGTGTATCAATGAAAGGCGTAACGCATCGTTCGACAATTTATTTTATGATTGCCTTGGAATGGTGAATGAAGAACTAAAGCAATAATAAATGAAATGAAATATAAATTAAAATTAAGACAAATAGTAAAACGGTACAACTTAAAAATACAGTAAAATAATTAAAACCTCTCCACCATTTCGTGATTATATTTATGATTGATATTTATTTAATTATGTTCTTTGGTTTATTGTTAAGTTAGGTATATTTTATGTATGAATTATTTATGTATTCTAGTATATTTTATGTTTCCATATCTATTTATACATACTGGGTCTACATTTCTCATCCAACTTTCCAGTGACAGGTCTGCTGGAAGAAATTTCTTTTGAAATAAGCAGCACCTTTGTGCTCATTTATCTGTATTTGTTTAATTTCTCTTTTAAGTGTTTTTGTGTGTGCATAAATAAATCAATAAAATGGAATAAAAACCTTACTAGAAAACAAACTTTATATTTAAAAAATGAACCGACGAAAAGGAACTAAAAAGCAAAAAATAAATAAACCTTTTAAGTCTTGAGTATTGAGCGTATTTACATAAAATATCAAATTTTATATAAACTAACTTTTAGTCGGCGCCAAACAACAATCTGACTAATTATCTAAATTTTATATACAAGTACGTAGAAATGAAGAAGGCTCTACGTAGGTAATTAATAATCATTTTATCATTTGGAGCCGACTCAACCGAATACTGACGATATTGGGGAGAGAATAGTCCTTTTCTCCGACATACGGTCGAATTGAGAACCTCCTCCTTTTTTCGTTGGTTAAAAATGTACAGTTAATAAATAAATAATAATAAACAATAATCTTTATTTATAAAAAAGACAGATTGTAGTACATTTCACATTCATAATTTCCACAAAGTAGGTTTGTATTATAACATCTCCAATCAAGTGGGTGAAGTGCTGTTCTCCTACTAATCTTTTTAACAAATTAAGTTAACTTGGTTTATTTCGATGTAGTTGTGAGAAATATAACAATTATGTGCTTGTTTTTGCCAGCGGCTTCGTCCGCGTGAAAGTAAAAAAACTTCCCAAGGGAACCTACAGACGGGAAAAAAGTATCCTATTCTATGTCCTATTCCACGAAATGATCTACCTATGTGCAGTATATGCTAAACTTCATCCAAATCGTGAAGAGGTCTGCCCAGGAGTCGTGGATAAATTCGAAACAGAGTTACCGCGCCCCTGGGCACTCAGGGCAGGGAAGGAACAGGGGTGGGTACCCAGAGCGCGAGAAGTCATAGGATGATTTCCCACCCCCAAAAAAAAAAAACGTGATGGGGTAATAGACAGATAGACAGACTTACTATCGCATTTATAATATTAATATGGATAAATACCAATTGACATGATGAATCTTCATCATTCCTATTTATTTATACGTATGGCATAATATTGTAAGTACCCACGTACTGAGAGATTGTAATTGTCAGCCTCGTCTTTGTTCCATACGTAGTGGAAGATTTCTGTTTGTACTACCGAGTGAACTATGGTACTGACACGTCACTCTAAGATAGTTTTTATTGAACCTTTTTATCGGGCTGGAATTTCAGTTATCTAGGACATGAACTTCTGTCTGTGCGACATCGGCTAGCGGTTACGCACTTTTAGAAGTCTTTGTGCTGTTAAAAATACAACTAATTAATCGTGCCTTTTAAAAACGTTAATACTGTCTGAATATTATTCTTACTTTTTAGGGTTCGGTAATAAAACTTTTTAATTCTTTTTTAATTTAAACGTTTAGTATCTTTAAAACCGTGAACTTAATCAATGCATTCATAGTAATAAACATAAAGCCCTTTTCTAAGTTCGCGTAATAAAACTTGTGACTACAGAACCCTACCATGCGCGTGGCCCAACACGCACTTTACTCTTCACAAAAGAGTAGTGGTGGCCCAGTGTTCAAGGCAGACTTACGAGTTGTATGTTGTATCAGGCCTCCTCTTTAGGAGAGTCGCCGTGGGCCGTTATCCATCACGCGGGGTAGTGCGGGTTGGTGGATGTCACATATCTTCGAATTTTTGGCTGTTACATTTTCCACGTTCCTTCACCGTTTTGAGAGCAGTGGTGATGCAATAAATTACACAAATTAATGCGCCTGCCTGAGTTGAACCCATGACGTAGAACTACGTACCACTGGGCCACCAGAGTCAGTTGGAACATTATAAAGGGTGATTCTGATAATACTCTTCAGACTAGAGTACCTTGGTTAGCGTTAAAATCTTGAAGATCGATGCCAGCGGCTGCTATTATTATTAGCCACAAGAACAAGGAAAATAATGGGAAATAAATATTGTTCTCGTCTGATTATTGAGGCAGGTGGTACAGATCAGCTGTTCATGAATTGACTCATTTCGGTACTCTTAATTGTAATTTAAGAGATGTCGGACACGTAATCAGCAATGATGCTTGACATTGAGGGATATTGTGTTAATGTGTAAAAGTTTGATGTTGTATGCAATTTTCGCTACTATAACTAGGTACTCGTACAATGCAAATTACAAATACAATACAATTTTCTCTGATTCTACTGGACCGATTTAGCTAAGCTACAATTTGGTACACAGAGTCTCAAATGTATCTTTCTCTTTTTATTAAACATTTTATTATTTGATTATTAATTTTAAAATAACAGTTTCAAACTTACTACTGGTTGCCCGGTGATCGAAATTAGACCATTAAAGTTTTATTGTCAAAGGCCATAAACATGACATGAAATAACTGCGAATTATAAACAAAAGAGTATATACATACGCAGTGTGTGTAATGTTTTTTTAATAATTTATTTTATTTCTAATGTATAGTTTATTAAAAATATTAGCTTTCTGCACTCCTTCTCCTTAAAAACTATAATCGTGCCAATTTTCATCCTCCTCCGTCCGTGTAATTTTCAAAGGGAGTTTTTTTCTATATACCTAGATTTAAGAAAATAGATAAAAATTATCCATTCCCTCCCTTATCTGTGAAACTACTTTGCCGGTTTTTTTTTGGTATCTCTTGTAATGACGTCAACTTCAGAAATATTTTTAGTAGTTTTAAACAAAACAAATACAGGATAAAAAGATTTGCTTAACTTCCTTCTGATTATATTCTTATCACGAACTCGTAATACACTCGATCGATCGATGCAAAATGTCCTAAGATCGTCCTTCATTTGAAGTGTCATTGCAGACAAAGGCTTCCAAATAAAGTGCTGCAGTGCTGCTCGTATTTTGTAAACATTTCATCGTGAAAACAGGTGAAGTGAGCTTGAAATGAACTGCCATCCACCTTAAACTAAACATTGACAGCTCACTTCAAATCACACCTTACCTATTATAGTGATTTTTGACAGAATAGACTGGCTGGTTATATTGACTGTTAACAAGCTGTCATTTATAACAAGGTGTCAATGCGTTCTTTTTCTTTTCTTTTTTTGAAATTAGAATCCTGAATGATAAATAAGAAATATTCAGAATGATTTCAGGCGGTTGTGAGTCTTATTTGAAGAAAGGAATAGAGAGCAGAATCCAAAGAAAGGAAAGCCAAGAATTTTTAAATAGCTTTTAACAAAATGTTTATTTTACAAGTATGATTTGCAAGATGAATAGGTATACTACTATTTCATTTATTGAAATGGCGGTTTTTGCAAGAGGAAAATCGTGGTCAGTGCTCGTATTGACATTATTATTAATGAGAGTATGTATTTACACTGCGGTTAGGATTCCAGTTACTATTGCATAAACCCGTATTTATACTTGCCAGTGATGTGAGTTTAGTCGTGATGTGTTATTTATAGGTAAATGTGACCATTGTGACCACGTGCTTTTTTAGAACAAATGCTCAGATGTTTACTAAGACTTTATTTTAGTATAAGTATGACCTAATTAACTTGTGTTTCAACCATGAAACACCGGGGTAATAAATTGCAAGAAAATCACTTTCAACATTCCTTTATTTGTTTTGATCTGTAACTAAAGGACCACATACCCGGGCCTGCGGACGGCGAGTAGTACGTAACTCGCCGTCCGATCAGCACCAGGCCCGAAAGTCGACGGCGCGTAGTGTTCCACGCGCGCCTCAAAGAGTTGTCAGCAAACACGACGGGGCCCGTCATGGCCAATGCCTGGGTGGGTTTTAGTCAGTAAGAGTCTGACACGCCTTCCCGCTCCACCCTAGAGCGGGAGATGTCATTGGATGATTTCCCACCCCATAAAAAAAAAGCGCCACTCTAATGATCAGAGAATAACAGGTACATTTTATGCAAATCTACTTATTTATCATTTAATTAGGTTATTAAAGATTTAATGATTATTGAGCAGTGGTGACCCAGTACTAACGGCCGCGACTTAAAAGTTGTAGGTCGTGAGTTCGAACCCAGACAGGCGCTTTACACATTAGCCTTTGTATATTTGGTATGAGAATAGGTCGTAAAATATTTTTCATCCACCTAGACCCCCAATTTTTTAACGCCGAACAACGTTTGCCGGATCAGCTAGTGTATTTATAAATAGAACTTTTTAACTTAGTAATAAATAAATATTGTTAACATTACCACAAAATAAGTAAGTTTATCGACATTTCTAACAAAACAATTCTTAATATTTATGTTAAAAATAAAATTGGGATCGATTCAAGCATACATTTAGTTGATTCGATTCTTAAACAGAATCGAGGTGCCGAGATCGAATTGATCGTTACAGTTGCGCAAGTCACTCGCAATCCCAATTAATTCTTAAGACTAGCGGACGTATTGCGCAGTTGCTTTAGCGTTCACATGCTCAATCTTTAGGGTCCCAACATTGAGCAATTAAAAAGGTATCGTTTCGCTTTTCACCTTTTTTTAAAAAAAGGTTTCCCTTAGGTATCACTACTGTGTCGTGGGTGCGTTCACTAACATGTTAAACATCCAGACCCGGAACATCTATCTGAATGTCATACAAACATTTGTTCCGTGCGGGAATCGAAATCGCGACACGCAGCGCAGCAGCCAATCGCTCACCCACTGACCGAGGTGGGATTAAGTTTGGTGCTGTAGCCGCACTCTGTCGTAACAGGCTGCTCTTCGTTTGTCCTGCCACGTTAAACTGATTTTAGTGTACTTAGTAAATCCACTTTGTTCAACGTCTCCTTAAGGCCCTACTACCGGTCAAGTGGCGCCCTCATTGAATAAAAAATCGTAGCATAGCATAGAAAATAAATATTAAAGAACCCAACGTCACGTTTGGTACAAAGAGGATAAAGTATCTTTATGTAGTTAAAACAGGTCTCAGAATGTTTGGTATCCAAAGTAGTAGGCAAAAGTACCAAAAACGGCCGTTTTGACACTTTTGCCTACTACTTTGGATACGAAACATTCTGAGACGTTGGATTTTTTAAAATTTATTTACTGTGCTATGCTACGATTTTTTATTCAATGAGGGCGCCACTTGACCGGTAGTAGACCCTTAATTGATAGAATATAAGGACGTTTTCCGCTGATGTGACCGCTTTTGGAATACTTTTCCAAGCGTTAATATCATGAGTTTGGGAAAGAAGGATCACCTAGTTTGACTTTTGCCGGTTTGGATAATGGGAAAGTGGTGTTGAAGACTATGGGAGAATTTCTAATTAACTAATTCTCCTTTCTGGAATTTAGAGGTTCGTTGCACTAAGTCTGTATGAACTTGCTTATAATCATTTATCATCTAAGTACATACACGTCGAGCCCTTACGACCGATTTATCGCAAGCCACATATTATCACTTCAAAATGCATTTTCGGAAAGATGCCGCTTACGAAGTCGGAGGTAAGCGCTCGAAGCGTTGCCTTATAATAACCTCTAAAACCTGAAAATTGAATCAGTATCAGTTGTTGAAGTACACGTCATCATATGATACTTTGAAAGAAATAAAATTACGCGGTGTATATTTTCAATACATTAAGGCGCTATTAAATGCCAACGACCTTGAGTGGTTAACTTGCGTGTTCTGTATTGAGCTCACGTAACGCGTCCTACGTCCACCCAGTAATAGGACTCGCCCATCAAGGAGCGCTGTCGGAAATTAGACGCATTATTAATTTATTATACATAAAATAACAAGTAATGTACTAAAACACGTATACTAAAATAGAAATAATTAAATGATATTTAAAATGGTGAAAGTTTCATAAAAATACGCTTTATAGTTTTTGCGTGATTCTCAATTTTTTATCCACGTTAGACATAAATTTACAAATTAATTACACTATGTTATAAAAATATAATATCAAATATTCACATATCACCACCACCTTCAGCACCTTTGTACTCTTCTATCTGTATTTGTTCGTTTTTCTCTGTAAGTGTTTTTGTGTGTGCATAAATAAATAAATAAATAATAAATAAAATTATGAAGAGTTGTTGTCTAGAGTAACATAATTATATTAAAAAAAGACTATTCGTTTAGACGTAATGTTCAATTAAAAATCATTGGAAGTTGTATAACTGCACCCTATAAGTCTTTTTTTACCAAGCTCTAAATTCTCGTCATTATGTGTCATTTCACATAATGACGAGAATTTTGAGTTAAAATTTTAAATCTTAAAGTAATCATGATAACAAAACATCCTAGCCCAAATTGAACTCTCCTACCATTTGTCATCAGCGAGTCCAGTCCCTACATCCCAGTGCCATCATCAGATCAGCTGGATGGTGACATAATATATTATGAAGCCTTGTCACAGAACTTGACCGGAAATTTGGCAAATTTCAGCTCTATAAAAAACCAAAAAAAAAAAAAAAAGGATTGCAAATTTTGAAGCGGACAACTTACTTACGAACATTGCAAGATAAATAAAAGCTTGTAAAGACGTCTTTAATGCAAAAAACCAGTAGTTAAGAAAACCACTGAGTATTAAATATTGCGACCATGTTCGAATCATATGCGCGTTATTAGATATCGCGTTTGCGAACACCACTCCCTATAATTTGCAGTGAGCGCAGATTCTTAGTCTAAACATTCAGGACTAGTAAGAGCAAGACTGTTATTATGCGAATAAGCGTATCCGTTTACATGTTGCGAGTGCTTATAGTTTGCCATCGTGGTAGTACGTGTGTGGTGTGATTAACAGATTTCTGATTTAATTTAGTGTAGTTCTTTCATTTACACTATGGTAAGAAATCCTAAGAAACATGGAGAGTAGGCACGAATATCACCTGTCATACCGATGCGATGTTTGCCAAGCTTTGAGATCTCACGTCAACTTGTGTCTTTATTTCACATCCTTAAGGCGCTATTAACTACCAATGACCTTGAGTGGTTAGCTTGCGTGTTCTGTGCTGAGCTCACGTAACGCGTCGTACGTTCACCCAGTAATAGGACTCGCCCATCAAGGAGCGCTGTCCGAAATGACTGACTGAATGACGAGACGCATTATTAATTTATTACACATAAACCAACAGGTATTAAACTAAAACACTTAGACTAAATTACAAATAATTAAATGTTCTTTAAAATGGTGAAGGTTTCATAAAAATACGCTTCATAGTTTTTGCGTGATTCTCAATTCTTTTCCGCGTTAGACATAACTTTACAAATTAATTACACCATGTTATAAAAATATAATTTCAAATATTTTGAGATCAAATATCGACGGAAATTATCCAGAGTAACATATATTTTTTTCAAAGAAATAAGACTAGTCGTTTAGACGTGATGTTCAATTAAAAACCATTAAAAGTCGTATAATTGCGCCTTAAGTTGATTTCTTTGTACAGATAACACTTAATTATTATTGCTGCTACAACCTGGGAGTCTTTAAGTCAAGAGTGAATAGGTTACTTTTAGGCAAGCGTGCTCCATCTTCGACCACATCATCGCTTACCATCAGGTGAGATAGTGGTCAAACGCGTGCCTATCAACAAAAAAAAAAAAATTGTGTATAGGTACAAAAAAAAACTTAAATTCGCCAGTTATAGTTAGATGACCTACTATCGTTGAGTCATGAGCTCATGAGGCATCAACCCTAGGCTCTGCATTGCCTGTTTAATAGTAATCATGTATGTACGAGACGGGCATGCGCAGTTCGAAAATCAAACATTCTAAACGATTGACAATCGTTACGTTTGACAGATACTGATTTTGGACCTTATTTATAAAACAAGCTTCTGACAGCGGCTCTGCCCGCGTGCAATTTTATTAGCTTAAGTTACTCCTTATATTCAGCTATCTGCCAGTAAAATCTTATCAGAATCGGTCCAGCCGTTTCGAAGATTAGCCGGAACAAACAGACGGACAGACAGACAAAAATTATAAAAAAAACTGATTTTTACGCAGGTATCGTGTAAATAACTTAAAATTATACTATTAATTTGACATTACAAAGATAGACTTCAATTTTATTTATTTAATTTATAAAATAATATTAGTAGGTTCATAATTAACATTTAATACCCGAAAAAAGGCAGATTAAAGGAGTTGAATTTGATTGATAATGAGCCATTTGTTATTATATTCAATTTATAATCTGCTAATCAGTTTTAAACTTAGTACAAGGTTAGCGAATATTATAAATACAGGCTGTTTTGTCTAAAGACTCAGGCCAACATAACCTATTCCGCGCAAAAATCACTCACTTTCTATAAATAATCAATTCATTTATAGTAAAAAGTACGTTAAGTTAGTCGATTAGTAAAAAAGAGCCGTGAGGCCATCTCGTAGGGAGTCAGGCAAGCGTGACTGCGCAATGGGGCCACATGCGAATTGTCCGCCGGCTGATTACTGAACCGGTCGTTGTATCAAAAATTCTACTAGGTAACATATACTTTTGCGATTTTTGCTCCTAAAAGTCCCGAATACGTTTTTTTAAATATTTAGAACTAATTAAAAACACAGTAAGTTTAGTTTCCTGTTAACTGAAGTTACAGTTCAATTTCAAATACTGAGGTAGGTTACTCGTAGTTTGTACTCAGTTGAGAAGACATTTCTAAAAACAATGCTTATTGTGTGTTAGTGGTAGGTACCTATCTCACCATTTAGTATCTGACCTGCCCTTAAGTCAGAGATCTTCACTTTCTATAGAGATTTAACTTTAAAAAGCGTAAATAGAGTAGAAAACTCACCACAATATTTCGTTTGCAAAAAGTATTAAAATGAGAAAGAATTGAATTTTGATAAATATATAATATAAAAAAAAAGATTTCCTAATTAATTGGTTGATTTATTGACGTTTCCAAAAAAAGCGGTTGATTAATGAGTAAGTTCTTTGACAAAAATCGAGTGCAAAACAAAGGAATTGTAATGCCACGAAGCTAGAAATCATAAGAACATTAAAACCTTCGAATAATATTACAATGTTTTTAATAAAACCTTGTTTACATGTGCAGCAGATTGTTTCTCATCATATGTCTCACATGTACGTGTATATTATTTCATCGTTTAGTTTATGTTATGTAGGCTCAAAAGGTCGACAAACAATCCTATTGTGCTGATGGCGTACAATATTTTGATATCGTAAGATTTGTTGTACAAAAGAATTAAGTGCAGACTATTTGTTGGTGAATGATTTAGTGCTTTAAAGTCTGTACCTATTATGATAATTGTCTACTTACTGCTGGAGAGTTTGTTGCACCACTTCTTCGCAGTTAAAACACTAGGAAGTGGGACTTTTGGGGGACTGTCTTTATGTAGAAAGACGTTCAAAAATTTTGAATTAATGACATTTGATAGTTTTGAGAATTGAATTTAAGATTCTATTACCCGCCAAGTGGCGCCCTCATTGAATAAAAAATCGTAGCATTGCATAGAAAACCGTTTTTGGTACTTTTGCTTACTACTTTGGATACGAAACATTTGGAGTCCTGTTTTAATAACGTTAAAATACTTTATCCTCTTTGTAACAAGTGCAACGTAGGCTTTTTCTATGCTATGCAACGATTTTTTATTCAATGAGGGCGCCACTTGGCGGGTAGTAGACCCTTAAAGGTTGAGTTTAGCAATTATCCTACATCTTGTTTAGGAGATGTTTTAAAATTACATATACCTACATATAGAAAAACTTGTTCGTAAAGAGTGGGATATACTGGAGCCGTAGACATGTGAAACTCTGTCAACGATAAAGATTGCTAAAAGTCCAAATTTTGGGATTGCAAATCAGCCTATAATGTCCCACTGCTGGGACCTCAGGCCTCCTCTCTGTGAGAGGGTGTGGGCCGTAATCCACCACGCGAGCTCATTGCGGGTTGGTGGATGTCACATGTCTTTCGAAGTTTTGGCTCTAGGACTAGCCGCTTTCCTAACGATGTTTGCCTTCACCGTTTTGAGAGCAGTGGAGATGAGACAATTTACGCAAAGTAAAGCGCGTCCCTTGGTTTTGATCTCCACAACTCAGTAACTGGTAAAACGATATCCCTACCAAATCGTTCAACAGTTAATTAATAAACCGCCTGTTAAGTAATAAACCGTATTTTCTACTCGTAAAGCTAGTTTAGTGCGGCCAGTTACTACATCTTGCTTCGATTTGCTTAAGAATCGACAGGAACCATAATTTCCACATAATTGTCGTCTGTAATGTCTCATTTGCATTAGTCGCAATCTACGCACTATTTAGTCGAGGAACACAAGAGTAGGGTGGATGTAAATATAGATAGACTGAGACGGTCCCGTAGCGGAACTAAACTGTGCACTATAAAAATGTATCTGCATTGTGACCAGTGAACCAACTCATTGCTCTATAGTAAGCTCCCTAACGATAACTTACTAAGTAAATTTTTTCGAGTTTGTTGTGTGGGACCCGGAAAGTACAGATTCTGTCCGAAAGACAAATAAGACATATATATAAAAAAAATAATTACAAAAAAAAACACTGACTTGAAAAAAAAAATGCCTACACGAAAAATTAAAAAAATAACTTTAATTTCTGAAGAATTTATATTTCACTTTTTAGTTGTTATACCCCAGAACTAAAAAACCCAGAAACATGGAACGTGGAATTTAAACATACCTACTCGTAATTGGAGAAAACCAATACGTCATCTATCTATACGTATTTTTAGTTTTAGTTCAGTTTAAAAAAAAAAAACTGAAGCAATTTCGATAAAATTTATATGGGACCACCTCGGAAGTACCTATATGCTTTCGGGTAAAAAAGAATTTTGAAAATCGGTCTACAACTGACGGAGAAATCCGCGGACATACAAAAAAAAAATACATACAGTCGAACAAAGAACCTCCTCCTTTTTTCGAAAGTCGGTTAAAAAATCACTAACCCTCTGCTTAGTTGAAATACTGTACTGATGAGCGGATTCTATATTCAAATTATCCATAGTAAAATTTAAATTAAGAACCTGATAATGAGTGTTAAGCTTAAATTTTTTTTTTATAAATATTGCCCATAGACTCTCTCTCTTCACTTAAACATGCTTCAGTGTTTTATTAGGCTAAGGAGAACACGGCGGAGCACCTTGAATGGCTTCCTCGCGAATTGGCGTGAAGAAGCATTCCTTGCCCAGGAGTAGGCCAGTTCAGGCTGGCAAATAAAAATTTCATCTTTACAATTATATACTAGCGAACCGCCCCAGCTCCGCACGGGTACAAATTATATACTAGCGAACCGTCTCAGCTCCGCACGAGTAAAAAATATATACTAGCAAACCGCCCAGATGATATAATTAATCATTAAAGGCTTCATGGCTAAAACGCTAACAACTTCAGCCTCTAATTGAATGGCTAACGCATTACACCGAACGCGACCTTACTTGTCTATTGTGTCATTTTTCTCGTCCATTGAAATGTTGCAGTTAACAAGTTATTTCCATTTGTACTTTATCATTTTCCTATTAACAGGATCCTGCGTATTTTTCAAGCTGACACAATGTAATTTCAGGTAATAAGCGTTTTGTTGTCAACGTGCTTAGTCTTCTCACAACTATGTGGGGGTCGGCTTTGAGTCCAAACGGATGCATCTGAATACCAGTATTTCACATGCAGTGACTGACTATCTGCAGGTGTATTTGCTAACTCAGTTGACATCAATTTGATAGGCACTTTGCAGTACATTGCTGCTTTGATCAGTGGATATCGATTTTAATAGGCACTACGTAGTACATTTTTGTTTTACTGTATGTCAAAGCAGCAATGTACTGCATAGTCCCTATCAAATTGATGTCAACTAAGTTAGCGAATACACCTGCTGATCTCCTTGGCCCAGTAACTGGCCTATAGTGGACTACCGGAACGACTGTATAAGTTCTGTAAATGACAACTGGTACCAACTTAACGTGCTTTGCGTGTTCGGTCGATGTGATTTTGGTGTGGAGTTAGTATCTGCGTCTTAGCATGTTCACACATACTATTTGTACACAAATAGTACATTTTCTAAATTCAATCTCTTGCTAGGTAGGTCAGTATTAACAGGTAACAGGGCATGTGGCGCAATATTGAAGGTTGGACATGGTCTGAGCAGCAGAGACGCCGCACAAACACAGAAGATCGGAACCGTCTGAGAACACCCACCTGTGGAGATTGTCTATTATCCTACGAAGGGCCAAGTTATGGAGAGCACATAATGACACTGGTATCGTCCCTAGTGTCACCGAGTGGTACAAATGTAACGCTATCGAACTTCACTCATACCTATGTTTAAATCGTGATGGTAAGTGATGACTTTGCATAGACAGGGCTTGACCTTCTTTTTTGTTATTTGATTTTGTTTATTTATTAAACTTCATGTACAATAGTGATAAATATGCAACAAGGCATTCTCTTTCAGTCAACCTGAACTTGATCATAAATTGATATTTTTAACCGACTTCGAAAAAGGAGGAGGTTCTATGTTCGACTGTATGTATGTTTTTTTATGTATGTCCACCGATTTATCTGTCAGTAGTGGACCAATTTTCAAATTTCTTTTTTTATCTGAAAGAATATACTCCCGAGGTCCCATATAAATTTTATCAAAATTGCTTAAGCGCTTTTTTAAAAACTGAACAAAAACGAAAAATTAGATGACGTTTTGGTTTTCTCCAATTAAGAGTAAGTATGTCTAAATTCCACGTTCCATGTTATTTTTAGTTCTGGGGTATAACAACTAAAAAGTGAAAAATAAAAAACTTTTTTACACAAAAAAAACACAACTGACTTCTAAAAAAGAAAATAACCTAAAAATTTGTAAAAAAGTTTTTCTTTGTTTATTAAACACTATCTAGGGTGTGTGTGTGTGTGTGTAGATACGTTCAGTAGATTGATTCGCTATATCGTCTGAAAGATAAAGACCTAGTCTTTAACATTTTGGCTTAGTTATAGATGTTAGCCCAGTCTTAATAAAATAAAGATAATGTTTTTGAAGAAACTGAAATGAAATTGAAACATATCTAAAACGAAACCCAACATTAACAGCAACGCGAAGAAATATATATCAAGATAAAAATCTACAGATCACAACATAAAATTATTAATATCAATTTGTTAACGATTTGAAGATTTCTCTAAACGATCGCCGTATAATTTCGACAGTAACTCCGTGAGAAACTTATAAAAATAAACTTGTATATTGGAATTTTATTTCATTTAAAAGAGATAACAGAACTGAATAATTAAATAAAGTGGATCGAGAGATGTTTCGGTAATCGACGGTGTTCTAACTGTTGTTTTTGTATCAATATCTATATTTGTTGCTGATTTCTTCAAACTCGTAGAAACTCAATGTTATTTTCTTCCGGAGTAGATTGTATCCCTCCAAAACAAAAAAAAAATAGAAGTAGTAGAATGCGAGAGAGGTGAAAATGTTGATGTGTTTCCGACTAAATTATTTGATAAAGTTTATCTAAAAAATGCAGTAGTATCTCATGAATCTATTACAGTTGCTTCCCAACGCATTTAGTTTATGTATACCTTAACGGGTTGATAAAAAATAAACACTTGCTCTCATATAATCTACTATTAAGAGGAACGCGAAAGATAAATGAAAGGTACAAATTTCCGTCTTGAAGATCTTTCCGAAGGGCAAGGTTCATGCCTGGGGGTAGCGGATAAATGCTTAACAGAGTTACGGCTCCCCTGGGCACTCAGGCAGGGAAGGAACAGGGGTGGGTTTTAGTCAGTAAGAGTCTGATACGCCCTTCCGCTCCACCCAGAGCGGGAGATGTCATTGGATGATTTCTCACACCACAAAAAAAAGAGCAAGGTTCAACAGTCTCGAGACTCTACGTTAGAGACATTAAATAAAGTTTTATGTAAAACTAGCGATCCGCCCGGTTTCGCACGGGTGCAATACTTTTTTTTCGATGTCTCAATACTTACCTACTGATTTATACAAACCTTCTTCTGACAATTACGAACACATCAAAAAAAGAATTAACCAAATTGGTGCAGCCGTTCTTAAGTGATGTGAATTGATTTTTATTTATGTAGAATACTAGCACTTCGTAATCTAAATACTAGCACTTCGCCCGCGACTTCATCAGCGTGGATTTCGAAAAAATAGCCTATAATAAATATAATTTATAGCCCACAAAAAATGTAGCTTCCTACTGTTGAGGAATTTTCAAAATCGGTTCCGTAGTTCCAGAGATTATTTCCTACAAACCAACTCACAAACTTTACCTATTTATAATATTTGTGTAAGTAGATTACACATAAACTACCAACTTATAAAATATTTCTCATTCATTCCATCTTCGAATGATAAAGTTCATAATGCAAACATTAAGTTCAGAACAACCGCCTCTGTGTAACCCATCAAGAATCACTTGTGTAATTACCCCTCTAACTAGACGTCATTATTTCTATTCGTTATCGTCATTGTGTCAAAGTTGGTCATGGCACAGAGGCGTCACTTTTTGTTCTTTCATAAAAATCATTAGCAGCATTTGTGACAGCACGCAAATGTCCAATGATTTCAATTAATTACTAAAACCTCGTACTTGAAGGTTAACAGATATACTATAAACTATTTGTAGTTCTGTTTTACTAAAACAATTTTAAAACACTTTTATTGTTAGGAGTCCACGGTTCTATCTGTAATAGCTTATTATCATGGCTAAATGAGCCCTTACTTCAGTCACCCAAGCATAGAGACTAGTACGTACACTTATGACAACTCCCTGTACACTTAACATGTGTAGTTAAAACAGCGAGACGCGGGCGGAGCTGCAAACACATTCAGTTAGCGCAACGATTGATGTAGAACGGGATTACAGGATGGCATCATGTGGTATCGAGGCTGGCGAGTAGGAGACGTCACGCTCAGCTGGGCAGGCTTCACGGGCTACCGAACTCCCCCTTCTCCCCGCCTTCGGAAATCTTCGGCCGGGTTCGGTGCTCTTCGGCTCCCAGATCCCAATTTCTTAGGTGCGCGCACGCTGGGTGACTCAACTAATTATTGAGATCTATGGGTGTAATGATATCTCGGGGTCTTTATTGTTTTATTTTGTTGTAATTGGTCTGTGCTCGGCGTGTCCGGGCGGCCCAAACAAATGTTTAGTTCCAGAAGTTGGTTGCATTTAAAGAAGGCTATTACAACAATTCAAATGACTTGCTACAAGAAACAAATTTAACAAAAAATCTATTAACTTTTTCCAAGTGAGCTTGTTGGCGACGAACGTTTGTCGTATATAATTTTGGTCATATTATTACGCTGACACTGTTGTCAGATGGCTGAAATCATTCGTCCAACATATTATTATTACTAAAGGTTTTTATTTAGTGGGTATTGTTCTCTACAGCAATAATGTTACAAAAGTTTCAATGTGTGGATCATTGTACTGTGACGTAATAAAAACAAAACTTGAGGCTTGACATTGTTTTAAAAATGGGAGCCCTGTGATCCCATACGAGTAGTGTGGTATGCGGTGGGTGTGCACGGAGCACTATGCACAGTGTGCACGGGAATGACTTTTGTTTACATTAATATTAGGAGGTCGAAACGTGACACAAGATTTAAACGAAGACTGTGACTTTGTTAATAGTTTGACGGTTACATATGTCATAGTCAAGTGCACTTGAGTTTGACGTTCCTGGAACAGAGATCAAGAATGTGACCCTAGAAATAAAATTCGACAAAAGAGTTATTGTTATCTGATAGTGCTTTCAGGTAGGAATGGTATTCTATGTAGACTTCGCGCCAATATCATATTCCGCGTGTCATAATTTTTTTAGAGCCAACGACGTTCACCTCGAGATCTCAATTAAATATTAGTCATAATTAAACATACCATTTGAGCTTGTAATGATCTGGAGCACTAATTTGTGGATGTACTTTGAATACCTGATGAAACTATTGGTCCTTTGTCCCAGAAACATTTTTGAAGTAAATACCAAAGCGAATTGTAATGTATGAATTTCGAAAAGCCTATGAATTTGAGTTTGTAATGATCTGGAGCACTAATTTGTGGATGTACTTTGAATACCTGAGGAAACTATTGGTCCTTTGTTCCAAAAATTTACTGATGAGACTTTTGTCCCAACAACATTTTTGAAGTAAATACCAATGCGAAATGTAATGTATGAATTTCGAAAAGACTATGAATTTAAAACTGGCATATTTGCCGACATCATTGTGAGGCCTGGTTTTTCAAAAGTCAGATGATTTAACTGAATAACAAATATTTCTGTTTGACAGATTATTATCTATACAAAAGCTGTTTTAAAAGTTATCTGACTATTAAAAAAATCGAGATATTATTGTAAGTTATTATTTATTAAAAACGAGTAATATAAAACAAAATTTACTGCACGAGTATTTAATTAATAATATCTGCTACTGATATTGTAAAAACTTGTTTATTGAGTAAATCACTACACGTCGTAAAAAAAAGTCCTCCGCCGCATCTGTACGCAATAAACTTAAAAACTACTGAACGGATTTCCATTCAGTTTTCACCAATAGACAGAGTGATTCATGAGGAAGGTTTAGGTGTATAATTTGTATCCGTGCGAAGCCGGGGCGGGTCGCTAGTTTGTTATACGTGGAACGCATTTCACATGAACTCCGATCCTCTGTCTCAAAAATTATTAATATTAGTAATAGGGTCCTGTTAGTTACCCTTCGGGTACGGAACCCTAAAGATGCTTCTTAGATATCTTAAAAAAATGTCCTATGTAATATGTATATAGGTAGATTTTCTTAATTTGAATTTGATGGCTGGTTATTTTTATTTCTTTTGAAACGGCTTTGTTATTCCATAGAGGTAACTTAGTAGTCAACTCTATTTAAATATTTTCTTGCCCTAAATGTACGAAGGAAATTAGTCTCTTACGCCCTTTTAAAAAAGAGCCCGAACCGTTCCATTTCACATGCGGTGACACTCGTTCTATTAATTAGATTACCCTACATCGTGGAAACTGTGTCATTGTAATTACTGGGCAGCTAATGAGAGAGACGGAGGTATCTATATATTTAATTTCAAATCTGTCAGTTACTAAAATATAAGACAACCCCATCTATTTTACTCTTATCGTGTTGGACGTTAATATTTTAAAAATCACAACATATATGTTTATTCATGTAGGTAATAAGAAATCTAAATTTTCACGTAATAACTGAAATATCAAACGCATAGTCCATACCACCAGCAGGTGTATTCGCTAACTCAGTTGACATCAATTTGATAGACACTTTGCAGTACATTGCTCCGTGGGCATCGACTAAAATATGCACTACGGTTTTCCTATACGTCAAAGCAGCAATGTACGGCAAAGTGCCTATCAATTTGATGTCAACTGAGTTAGCAAATACGCCTGCTGGCCAGTGTCATGGGTGTATTTGAAAGAGTTATTGAGACTCTGGCACAGGCAACTGATGGGACACGGGTGGATTTTAGTGAGTAAAAGTCTAATGGCTCAATTACACCTTCCGATTTCAAGGGACCCAATTTAGGAAACAGGAAGGTGTAATAGCAGTTAGAGCAGTTAGTGTACGATTTAGTGAGATTGGGACGTCCCGATTTGACTTCCTAAATTGTGTACGATTTAGGATAGTGTAATCGCATCACCCCGATTTAGAGCTAATTTAGAGACTTTGTCGCTACAAATGGGGTAGTAGTATTTTGGTTTGTGTTTAAAATTAAATTAAATTTCACAAAGTCCCTTTCCCAGAAAAAAAATCTGATTCCGCTCTTTTTATTTTTAAGTCTGCTCCTGGTAGAATGAGTTTTTAAGAGACTTTAGAGCGACTTTTGATATTCTGTTTAGGGACTCGAATTTGTAAGAGTTGGCAACACTGCCGACTTAGGAGTTCAATTTAGGATAGTGTAATTGCTCGCTTCCTGCTTCCTAGTTAGTTAGTTCCTAAATTGGGTCCCTTGAAATCGGAAGGTGTAATTGAGCCTTAACACCCGTTCCCGCTCAATCCAAAGAGGGCGAAGTTATTTCAACTAAAAAAAAAATAGTCGTATCTACCCTCAGAAATGCGGAATAAGAGCGACGCGAGGAGGAGGATCCTTAATTTTTTTTTTTTAATAATTGTGGCTACGCCACTGGCTTGGTTGCAAGAGCTTTAAGCCAAGTCTTAATTTGATCACTATCACTTTTTCTTTTTCCCCATTAGAATGCAGATGTAACACATTCTAATGTATTTTGCAGTATTTGGCAACAAATGTGTCGAGTCAGCCTTCTCGGCAAACTTCGCTGAGGTAGTCTTTACTACAATAAAATTCGCAGCTCCATTTTACCGGGATCACGTCTGTTTCAATGATTCTACATATTGTCCAGTTGGTAAACACTTGAAACACAAAACTACAAACATTTTACATCACAATATCCACTAGGAATCAATAAGCGAATAATTAAAACAGCCACTGAACATCACTCGGAAAAATCCCGCCAAAAACTGGACCCTTAAAATTTCGAGTCACCTGCGGTGTTGCCAATTTTAAGAACCTCCCCATAATCGGTCTTAACGAATAGTCCAAGGGCAGCAGACACTGAGTTTTAAAAATAATGTCATCGACGACATTTTTCCTGGTTACTAATATTTTTAATTAGTATAATTAAAATAATATTACTTTACTAATCAAAAATCATGTTAGTTGACAAACAAATCACTCATGGTCAGGGTGATCTAGATTAACTGTTGGTAACACTAGTCACCTAAATAACAATAAGTACAATCTCCATAATGTATAAGAAAATATTACAAAATAATAAAACTTATGGCGTATATAGCCGCCAAGTGGCGCCCTCATTGAATAAAAAATCGTAGCAAAGCGTAGAAAATCAAGATTAAAGAATCCTATCTTGCGTTTGTTACAAAGAGGATAAGGTATTTTTACGTGGTTAAAACAAGCCCTGCAGTCTCGACATAGATAGCGATCGCTATGTCCTAACGATCTGTCACTACGTCGGAAACATAATTGATTTTCTTGAAATATGTACAGAGACGGCGTAATTTTTAACTTGCAAACACTATTTTTTATGAAAACTGATCAACTGATCTGCTGGTCTCTGTACATATTTCAAGTAAATCAATTATTTTTCCGACGTAGTGACAGATCGTTAGGACATAGCGATCGCTATCAATGTCGAGACTGCAGGCCCAAGACTCAAAGTGTTTCGTATCCAAAGTACTTAGTAAGCAAAAGTGTCAAAAACGGCCGTTTTTGGTACTTTTACATTTTTTCAATGAGGGCGCCACTTATGGTAAGGTAGGCCCTAGAATAAACAATACTTAGTCGTGAAAGGCGCTGTATTTGATGTATATAAACCACGGGTATGAACCCAACACAAAACAAACTATTATATGACAAAAAGCTGTTTTCGATTGTGCCGAAGACTAATATACGTATTTAAGTAATTTTGCAGTGATTGTCATCATTTAGCCTAATGTATACTTAATTCGTTGTAAAAACTAAGGAAGACAAGGCTTGAGAGGTCTTCAATGGTTTTTGCTTCGATTCATCATTATCTTGGACATATCTCGATTTATTTGGGGTCGGCACAACATACTCGTATCTTCATTTTATTAGGTCTTAACATATGAAATTGCCGTTCATCGTTCGTCATGAAACAGCTCACTTGGAACTGGGATAGCTTTGGATTGACTTGGAATCCTAAGTTCAAATAAACTTTTTATTTAAGGCATGTTATTCCTTTTTAGAAATGTGATAATCATTAATTGTTATTTTGGGTTTCTGTAATAACGCTATACTTACTAATTCATTTATTCTATTAGTCATTATCACAGTACATTAATCTGGACTTCTCCTACTCGTATTATATAAACTCACAGGCTTGAGATAAAAGACGCGCGATAGACATCTGATTCGAAATGACATATTTATAATTCGCACAGCCAATGTGTGGTACTCTCTGCCACCTGAAGGATCTGTGATTCCAACTCTATCAGCCTTCAAAGTAAGAGTGACCAGGCATCCTTTGGGCTCACGCGTCCCATGGTAGACCTCATCCATCGCTTCCAATAGGGTGTCGTTGAAGTCAAGAGCAAAAAGAGGACCAGAATTTCATAAAATTTCATTCCCAGCATCGGTACAACTCGGATGAGTTAACCGTACTACACCCGTAATACTAATAATTTAATTGAAATGGCAATGAACACGCTACACATTGAATATATGTTAGACGAACGTTTCTATTTGGAATTGTCACTGGGTATACCTATGACAATTCCCGGTCACTTCCACTGTTACCTTATTGTCACCTGACAATAAGGTAATAGTGGAGATATGTGGACTGCTGAACCTCTAGCTCGTCATCATAGGTGAAATGAACTTCGAAAAATACTTAGTAAAGTTGTAAAGTGGTTTGCCTTTCTAAAATAGCAGCTCAGTGGATACGTTTCACATTTTAAATATCAATGGCCTCTTCTTTTGCTGAAATATGAAATAACTTCACGCCAATCGAATTCTCAGTGTAGAGCATCAGCAGACAGGAGTCTAGAGTCGCTTCTACTTAAAACTGATTTCTAAAATTTCTGGAATCCGGGTAAAGCTCTTCCTCTATTAACACTAGTAGGTACAGCTCCCAAAGACTTGGTTGGAATGTTCCCAGAAACGTCTAAAGTCCTTCGCGTTATGGTGTGTAGTTTAATAACAGTTGTGGCAGATGTTATCATCTATGGGAAACTGCGCAAGAGTCGTTTAAAAAACAAACGGTGATACTTTGGAAGTAGATTCTTGATGTTGGGTATGTTTTATTTTTTAATCAGGCACTTGCATATTTCTAAGTTAAGCTAAAACGTGGATAACCTTAGGTTTAAATGTACCTACTATCGAAACATTTAGTTGATAAGTTTCCGTGCTTGCTCAGCTTCACTTGGGTTTTACTACCTAAGTACTTGACGAAACATCATGATTTATTAATATTTTCAATATACAATATCTTTATATATTATATATATATATAAAACAAAGTCGGGTTAGCTACACCATTTATAACTGAGGAACGGCTGGACCGATTTTAATGATCTTTGATTTGTTGGATTTGTCTCCGCCCCGAATAGCAGAATAACTATTAAAACATAGGAAAAATGCAAGAAGAAAAAAAAGAAGAAAATTAATTTTCAGAAACATTTTATATGGAACGGGTTTTTAGTGATCCTGAGGCGGTACGAAGTTTGCTGGGTCAGCTAGTAAATAATAAAATAATATTGAACACCTTGTCGAAATCTGTGGCGTTGTTTAGAAGAACAACGTGGTCACAGACAGACTTTATTTTATAATAAGTAGGTACGATTATGTATAGATTCTCAAAACGATAAGAGCCATTGATAAAATAATTCCCGTTATTCTAAGAATGATAGGTATTTTACGCATAAGGCAATTAATTATTGTTATCGCGATATTTTTGCATTCTTATCACTAACAATAGTGCGCCTTCACGAGATGATGTGCGTACAGAAGGCCTTATCTAGACATCCGGTGTTCATTCATTAGACTTGGCGTCAATGATTGAGTGCTATGTGGTAATATTAGAGCAGAAGAACAATCATCAGCTCTTGAATACTCATCTCAATTTCAAACGAGGAAAATACCTAATACAAATATTATGTAGGTACTGTATGTAAGTACCTAGTACGATTTAAACTGGGAACACGAGGCGAGTGGCTGCGCAGAAGCAAATTCATGTGACTACGGAATTGTTCATTATTAGAAACTATTTGACATTTGCCATTAAGTTTGACGCATACTGTACCTACAGAACTGAATGTATTACAATATATAGGCATACGAATGAAACAAATGATAATGATGATTATAGAAAAGCCTGAGTTCACCTCCACAATACATTTTCCACAACCGAGGAAGTAGGACTTGTAGAAAGCAGCTGACCAAAGGAACGGCTATCATCAGACTATAATCAATATCTGTGCCAAATTGCATCCAGATCCGTTGAGCCGTTCTGACGTGATTGAGTAACAAACTAACAAACAACTATCCATTCATACTTTTGTATTTATAATTATTAGTAGGAAATATTTGGATGCATGTGTTTTCATATCTACTTAATGATTACAGAGTATTGAGATAAAAAGGAATCCCCAAGGTGCGGCCTTATCTGTCTATCTGTTCGTCGGTAACAGATTATTATTTTAGGAGTCACTCATGATAATAATAATAATAAAAAACGCCACCTACATCGCAAGTAAAATAATTGAAAATGTATCGCAATTTTCATTGCTAAAGGAGCCAACCACCTTAGTGTTGAAATTTTAAAGTGCGATTTCTAGGTAAAGTAGGATTTTTAGTTTCATTTATTCCCCATATTTTATGACTAATAAAAGTAAGGCTATGGTCCTTGCATACCACTAATAATGCTCAAGTTATAGTCGCACGTACCTACTCGACTTTCTAGCGTAGATGCTAAGCATTCTGTCCTGCTCGTTGTGTAAACTGAGCATAACGCTATGCGCAAACAAAACAACACCCACGGTTTACACCATGTTTACACTTCCACGAAAAGTAACTTGAAATACATAAGACTAAGGCGAAGGTGCATTATTTTTAGCAGGGAAAACCAAAATAAAGTAAAAATAAAGCAATATTGAAGATAGACTAAATAAAATTAGAAAATATATATAATAAACAAACAACACCCACGGTTAACACTTCCACGAAAAGTAACTTGAAATAAATAAGAGTAAGGCGAAGATGTATTATTTTCCCATGGCGAAAACCCTTAGCAGGGAAAATAAAAATAAAATAAAGCAATATTGCAGATAGACAAAATAAAATTAGAAAATATATATAATAAGCAAACAACACCCACGGTTTACACCTCCACGAAAAGTAACTTGAAATAGATAGGACTTAGGCGTAGGTGCAGTATTTTCCAATAGCTAGCCAAAACATTTAGGAAAAATATAACAACATTGAAGATAGATAAAATGAAATAAGATTTTTTTTGTAGCATTCTCGTCTACCAATTACTAACTTGAGTAGGTATTAAGTCAATTATTACCTTACTGTTTTTATTTATTTTGCAGAGGCTAAGGCCCTGCTATACCGTTGTTATTAATTTCTTATTTCAGCATGGTCTCAAGCATTTGACTAAACTTGTTGGGGTTCTATTGACGTAACGATCAGTTTTTAAATTAAGAAATGATAAGTTTTACACTTGCCTTGATTTACATAGAATGCAAGGTACTCAAATACAGTTTGACAGATAATAAAATAATAATAAATTTATTGTACAATTGTTACAATTATGGGTATAATTGTAACAAGTACAACAAGTATAGAAGCTTAAGTTTTAATATGTCGAAGTATCAAAGCATCAGGAAAACTAGTTAGTTTTAAACTGGTTTTCCTGATAGTTTGATCTATTTAAAATTTGTGTTTCTTTGAAATATTGGTCCTTCAGTAGGTGCATCATCATCATTTCAGCTTATATACGTCCACTGCTGGACATAGGTCTCCTCCAATTTACGCCACAATGATCGGTCCTGTTCTTCAGTTACGCGGTCGCCATTCTAGAACTTTTCGGCCCCATCGACCATCTGTCACCATGTGTGACCATCTTTCATTCAGTACATAGAGTATTTACTTAACAACTGACAAGTCCTAGTGAGTTCTTTTGTTTATTTCCAAGACATGACTGTTCCTTTGTAAATAAAATTAAATGCTTATTTTAATTCAAGTCAGTCGACAGCGGAATAACGACTTAATAGATAATATTTAATATGTACATTGTTCACCATCCACCGTGTACAAGGCCAACATTCATAGATATGTATCTACACTTCAGACTACGTATAATAATAGTGTATTTTACAATGAGTATTTTGTGGCATAAAATACTTTATTGAGATCACAAATCCAAGGATTATTTTAAGGTTGGATTGCTCAAGAAGTGTTTTATTTATATCCAAACAGTTTTATTTTAGTTCATGTCGCCCGTTTGAGGTTTGATCCTACTTAATATCCTACTAATATTGTTAATGTGAGGCTGGATGTTTGTTTCTCAATCGAGGCAGAACGGCAAAATGTCTGGAACAGCACATAGGCTATAATTTATAATAGGGGAAGTTCTACAGAACAGAACAGCACCAAGCAGCTGGCAGAACCTAGTAATTAATGTAATAAGCTCACTAAGAAAAGCCAAGACAGTTAAAAGATAGTTAAGATTTAAGTTTCTTTGGAGGTTAAAGAGGCAGACAGACGCTCCACGTGTATCCGAAAATATAATCATAATAGGTAATACCTAGCATCATTAAACAGGTCATAGAGTTAAACGTTATACGTTGAAAACAGCATTTGCGTACCTCTCGTCATTTTTCATTAGAGATGCTTTACATGCAATGATTAAAATTAGCAAATTTATATTTACTTTACAAATTATTATTTATAAATTTTAAACATTACTCACGCTAGCTGTATTTGTAACTCATCCTGGTATTCAAAAACATTGCATCGGCTTAAACACATTGACAAAATGTTATTTGTTAAACATAACAAGTGACGAATTTTAAAGATTAACATTTTTTTTTTTAATGATTCATTTAAATTATTAATGCAGAGCAGTAGAGTTGGAAATTGGTATTGGAGTGCAAGTAAATCATAATATTATTGGAAATTCATAACAATCGACTCGAGGATATGTAGGTACTAAAATCGTATTCACACTGAGAGCTGAATGTTTTTAAAATCAATGCGACATCTTTGATCCTCACTTCGAAAGTATCTAATGTTTTTCACACTTCTAATGAAAAGTCGAAAGAAAAATTAGAATCAGTTAAAAGTTATTGATTTTTTTGGAAATTAGCCGATTATCATATAATATCTGTTACCAAGTAAGTATTCGAAAACTATATAGAAATGTAGCACATAGTACACAATTTAATTTTTCAATAATTTTAATTGGATTGGGTCAATCTCCTTTAAAAATTTCCAATAATTTTCCAACTGAATATAATTAGCTCCCACTAATCTCGATGCAGGGTTAATTTAGATAATTCCGCGAAATATGTGATTGAATTGAATTCCTGTAGCTGGACGCAGGCTCTTGATGATTTGTTAATGTCGTATTTCGTTTTGCGGTAAGCTTTGCAGGTCTGTTAGCAGCAAAATGGTACTGGAATTAAATAATCTATCACATAGATATGGCAGAGAATTCACAAGACATAATATACTAACACAACTACCGACATAAGACCGCGGCAAAAACGGTTGAAAGAAACAAATAAAGAAAACATTGCTACCTTTTATTTTACGAAAAAAAAGTGTCTTTAAAAATCTTTTAAATATTTGTTTTGTACTTTACACACGAATTAAGGTAAAAATAACATATTGAATACCACCAAATTCTAGTTTATACATCTTGTGTTATTTTGGCACATATAAACATATGTACGAGTATCTAAGTGTTGAAGCACTATCGGTAGGTACCTACATGTACGGAAGGTATGTACCTTCCATGTACATAGTGGTAGAATTCACCTACCACCCCTATAAATTCTGGCTGAATAGATTTCTTCCTCATAAAGTGTACGTTTCATTAAAATAATCAATCAACCTGCCTAACCTTTTCCCAACTATCTAGGGGTCGGCTTCCAGTCTAACCGGATGCAGCTGAATACCAGTATTTTGCATGGAGCGACTGCCTATCTACCGTCCACAACCCAGTTACTGGGTAATACGATACCCCTTGGTAAGACTGGTTATCAGACTTTCGAGCTTCTGACGACCCGTAACGACTCAAAGATCCACGATTGACAGCCGGGACTAACGGCTTAACGTGCTTTCCGAGGCGCGGAGGAGTCTCGATATGTAAAGATGGTCACCCATCTTCTGGGTGTCTGGAATGAGCCAAGGTACTTACCTAGATCTACTATCTATAAAAAATAGACCAAAATATGAACACTGCGGTCACCAAGCCCGTGGTTGAGAAGCACCGAGCGACGAGAACAATGGAGAACTGCGAATATTTTGTCAACAATTTTTAACATTGACTAAACTGGCATTGTTGAAAGTACGAAGTTTAATATACGTAGAGTCAGAATTAGATACCCACCTGATATAAAGCGGAAGGAGCCGTTAAGAATATTTTTAAATGATTCTGTTTTCCACCCATCGGATTCGAGTGACCCTCACCAGTCATCGGTTAGCGCTGCGTCTTCCAATCCAATCTATGCGAGACGCACGTGACCGGTCGTTGTGTCGGCACTTGGGGGAGGAGTGGGAGGACTATGTCCAGCAGTGGACGTCTTTCGGCTGAACTGATGATTCTATTTTTACCTGAGTGAAGTTTAAGGAGAAAGTTTTCAACAAGATGTCTTTTTATTTGGGACAAGCCACACTGTTCTCATCTAGGGTTGCCATCTCAAAAGTCTACCAACCAGCATTAATAACATTGTCCGAAAACCCAGATTATTTAGCTTAAAACCCGGACATTTCAATTTTATATTTACAATTACTAACCAGTAATATAAAAATTCGTTTTAATTGTTGACTACCAAAATATAACATAATAAAATAACAGAACATAAACTTTAAGATCCGGACTGCTCACTAAACCCCGCTCGGACGCTCCCCTGACAAATCACTCCCCTCCAAACTAGGACATATCCGGTAAAACCCGGACGGATGGAAATTTTATTTTCAACCAACCACTGCAACTCTTGAAAGCTCTATGACAAGCTTTCGTCAATTTTGTCTGAGTGAGAACTCCAATGTCTTTGTAAATTTCTCTTTAGGAAACTCTTGACCCTAGCTTGTATACATATTGCTCGTACAGCACGTTTTTGTAAAACAAATATATTTTGTATGTCCGCAGCTTTACCTCACAAAAGAATACCATAGGACATAACGCTATGGAAATAACTAAAATAGACTAACCGTACAGCTAAGGAGTAGAATTCCCTGGCGGACTCTGTGTTTTCTGATAGCTACAACCTGGGGGTCTTTAAGGCGCTATTAACTGCCAATGACCTTGAGTGGTTTAGCTTGCGTGTTCTGTGCTGAGCTCACGTAACGCGTCTTACGTCCACCCAGTTATAGGACTCGCCCATCAAGGAGCGCTGTCCGAAATTAGATGCATTATTAATTAGTTACACATAAAACAACAGGTATTAAAATAAAACACTGATTCAATACTAATTTATAAATAACTAGCGACGCGCCCCGGCTTCGCACGGGTGCAATTTTGTTTATTTGATTTCCCAAAAATTTTTCTTTGCTATAAAGCTTACAGAGTCCGAGACCTTTCCAACGAATGCAAAACCGTGGAAATCGGTTCGTGCGTTCTGGAGTTCTAGCGTCAGGAAGGAAAACCCGACTTATTTTTATATAGTAGATTAAATGATCTTTAAAATGGTGAAGGTTTCATATAAATACGCTTTATAGTTTTTGCGAGATTCTCATTTTTTTATACGCGTTAGACCTAATTTTACAAATTAATTACACTATGATAAAAAAATATAATTTCAAATATTCTCAGATCAAATTACGACGGAAATTGTTTAGAGTAACATATATTTTTTTTCAAAGAAATCAAGCTAGTCGTTTAGACGTGGTGTTCAATTAAAAACCATTAAATGTCGTGCGCCTTAAGTCAAACGTGAATAGGTTATTTCTAAGTAAGCGTGCTCCATCGTCGACCACATTATCGCGTACCATCAAGTAAGATACGCACACTAAAATGAAAAAAAAAAATGGTAACCCGCGAAATTCAAATTTTCTTACGTTTTTTGCAATTTGCTGGTCAGTGCCAAGTTGAACCCTTGTCAAAATTTGATTTGCGGGCTTAGCAAGTATGTATTTATAGAGTTTTATTCAATTAAATCGTCAATACAACTCTTTCAGTTAGAATTGATGTCAAATTTAAGTATTTCATGAAATCATGACATTTGTAATCAATTCTAACTGAGAGAGTTGTATTGATTATCTTAATGATTACAGTTCTGTTAATACGTATTGCTACGGTCGCGAATTATATTTTGACCAATGTACAACCTGATACTGACCTGCAAATTGCAAAAAACGTAAGAAAATTTGAATTTCGCGGGCTACCCTGGAGCATTCATCTTAATGGTCAAGCGCAAGTATATTAACGATAGAAAAGAAACTAAATAATGAAAAACACAGGCAAGTAGAGTTGTTACATAAAACAAAAAACTTGACCAGTGTAACTAATAAAGATTCAACAAAAACCTTAAAACACAAGGCTCTCTAATACGAAGTTCTCTCTATTACAAATGCAGTGCACATTTCAAACCACGTTTCATTGTGTTAGGAACAAATGGCACAAAAATAGGTGACCACTTGCACACTCAGTGAACAATAAAAGAAATCATAGCGTTCTAATATCGACATCACTCAGCATTGATAAGGCAAAACAGTCAGCATTCGCTATCGCTCGAATACTCAGAATCGAAATAAATCCCCAAAAGCGAACAAAATACAGTGAAAAAAGGTTATATTCCCGGTTATAGAGAAACCATTGAAATACGTTTTTTGATGTGCATCAAATAACAACTAAAAATAAAATTCCTTGTAACTGAAAATGCAGGATTCATATTTTTATTACTGAAAAATAATTGGGCAGCGAGTTATGCAACAAACAAAATTGTTATTGGAACATGTGAGCGTGAGCATTAAAATATTTTATTTCTATTCTATTAATTTGGGAAAATAAACGGTTGCACATAACAGTAACACGAATAAATAAATAAAATTTTATCTAGGAAGCGACGCAATTGTACTACGAGTACCAACGAGATTTTCTACAATAATATAAAAACATTTTATAAAACTAATACGTTTTCAATGCCCACATTTTTCCTTCAACAAGTTTTCCAAGGACTTAACGAACTAAGGTTATAAAATTCTCGTAAAACCTGTGAAGAACTTCTTATAAGAACATTTCATAACAAGGCTTATGTGTTCCTCAAGGCTAAGCAGGAAATCTGATGGATGCAAGACGCACAGGACCGGTAGTTGTGGCGACACTTGGGTGAGGCCTATGCCCAGCAGTGGACGTTATGTTTACGAGTACCACGTAAAAGGCCAGGCTTCTACACAGAAATTACTGATAAAAAAAACCTAATAACATTTCCTGACCCGTGAATTGCATCCCACTTGCTCAGCAGTAGCCACTAAACCAATGAGACGTCCTAGAAGTTACGAGTTAATAACTTCTTGTAGCTGAACTGACATAAGGCACAGTGCCCTGATAAGAATGACGTGTAATACACATCTACTACTGATTAGTGAAGTCATCAGCCTGACACTATCAAAACACAAAGCTGGAACAACATCAGGCCCCACACTAATGTAGAGCCTATGCGAGTAACACAAAGTCCATTTTCGTTACCACAGAGTATACATTTACGACGTTTTGTTCGATTAATTGTTGTAGAGTGATCAGCACTCTACGCCAACTGCTAAAACAATCTTGTATTTCTTTAATGTAGAACAAAGAATAACATTACTTGCGTTTGTTTGAACAAATAATAAATTAAGGAGTGTTAATGTTTTTACTGTAGCGAAAGGCACATAACGAATTTACAAGTTTCTTAATCCAAAATTTTCTTGGAGCATTTTAATTAAGAATCCGCTAACCAATATTAAAACTAAGCATATGCTTAGCGAATTTTATTAATAAGGCGGGTCAGTACGAGTAAGCATTATGGAAAGATTAAAATTCTAAAATCGACTGTAGCTTTTTTTAACCCTCTATGAAGTCTATGGTACCTTGGTACGTAGAGTTTTAATTTACAGGCACTTAAAGGCTTATTTCAGTAGGCACCTTATTATGTATGATTACTTTAGGTTTTATGAACTAAGTACGCCACAAAGCTTCCATAGATTAAGGCGCCGCTCTGGATCGCTATTGTTCTTGTCGTCCAGTGTTTGTACACCCGGTACTGCGCTATCTGTTGGCTACCAGATTCCCCAAAACATACTGAAGGAGTTTAAGTGACGGAGCCAGCAGTCGTTGACCGATTGTGACTTTTGATAGGAAGAAAAACAGCATGTCTCATTCATGACGAAAATAATAAAAACATACTAGTAATTTCTTGCATCAAAAATAATTACCCACGATTATGGTCTTTTGTTCATCCAAGCCCGACCATTGATTAACCAGACCAAAGAGAACCCGGATGAGGATATTATTGAATACGCACTATAAGCCTTTCAACCACCCTTGAATGTCAAACTCGAAAATCGAACCGAAAAAAGGACACTTGTGCACGCTGCGACGCACCGGGACGCATAGGGTGTTGCTTTTTTATCATATTACTTGCGTACTTACTCCCGTTCACATCCGCTTCTTTGAAATGCCGGAAGCTAAATATTTTTGTGAATGCCAGACCAAATGTAACGTTGAGTCAAAAGCTGTTGCTGATAAATAATTTTAACAAGCATTGCAGTCTCTATTAAGGTTTCACTGACGTATCAGAACTTTGTCGGGCCAAAAAAAGACGGGCACTCAATGTTTCACTATATTAAAAAAAATTGTCCGTGAGCTTTAACACGGAAAAGCAATTTGACGTACATTTTTTATCGAATCTATTTTTAAGGTTTTAAATAAATCGGAGTTAAATGGAAATGTGATCGATGCATTAGTTGGTAACAGAGGTGACACGAGAACTAAAGAGAAGTGAACTCTGACCAAAAGTGGACGTAATGGCGAAATAATAAAATGATGTTCAACATTTTCCAGTAGAAGTTGAATCATGTCTAAACAATTTGTTTAACTATTTTTCGGTAGGCAACAATGTCAAATGTGGAGAGATTTTGTTGATATTGGATCCAGAATAGAGTTCTGAAAACCTTGAAGCGATTAAACTGTCTTGGGTCCCGCAACTAAATTAATCGAAAAAGAACATCGGAGTAGTAACAAAAACATATTGTCATAAGTCTATTTTATAAACGAAACCAAAAAGAAGTTGTGCTAAAGTTGACTACTAGAGTTACCACCACTAAAATATAACTACATTACATCTTAATCCATTCAACCAACACGTTTATTTAATTAGATATAGTTAGTGCACTAGTGTTTCTAGAAAGACAAGACTTGTTTGGTAAACACATGTTTTTCAAGATCTCTCTTCCGCTGGGGTTCGACTAAGCTTGCCGCGCCTAGCTTTTACCCACTCATTATGGAGCTACTAGTTTAGATGGTCCGTGTTAGCTTAGGCTGCATTACCGCGCTGCCATCGAGGGTTTTGCGTAAGTACAAAGGAGTACGGAGTTGCATTCTACTATAAAGTTAGCAAAAAGCAGTGTCAGTTTTAATAAATTTTCCCTTTAAGTGATGCTCTTGCGATTTTTATATAATACTTCTCTACGGTTTTATAGTATACTGGACGGAGTTTATTAATGAAACTGTTACCACAGTGTTTTTATAGACAGGTACTTCTAATACAAATCTTGTTCAGGATTCCGGTATCTTTACAACCATCTGAAGATAGAGGAAAGGGTAAAGAGTGGTTACAGCGGTTTTATTTTAAGCTAAGTGACGAAAGTAAAATCGTGACAGAATTATATTATTTACTTTCTACTCACGAGCCTTCACTTGCTCAATGCGATCTAAATATGATATTATTAGCTATATTTTAGAAAAAAAAAATATAAAAGAGTTTCAAGAAAAATAAAATCATATTACTCTAGTTTATACCTAGTTCTGTTATTATTCATTTCCCGGAAAACCTTGATCGCAGAAAACGAAGGAACGTGCAGAATATATTTAAGCCTTTACACGTGCAAGGTGGATATTTTCCCGGAATGTAAAAAGGGATTTTCTCGAATGTTTTTTTTTTTAATAGCTGTTTTAGAAAAAAAAATATAACTACTCTATGGCACAGCAAAAGTTATCTAGTTATAAAAGAGTTTCAAGAAAAATAAAATCATATTACTCTAGTTTATACCTAGTTCTGTTATTATTCGTTTCCCGGAAAACCTTGATCGCAGAAAACGAAGGGTGCAGAATATATTTAAGTCTTTACACTCGCAAGGTGGATATTTTCCCGGAATGTAAAAAGGCATTTTCTCGAATAAAATCAGATCATGGGATCCCTGCCCAGGGGTCGCGGACAAATTCGAAACAGAGTTACCGCGCCCCTGGGCACTCAGGCAACTGAAGGAACAGGGGTGGGTTTTAATCAGTAAAAGTCTGACACGCTCTCCCGTTCCACCCAGAGCGGGCGATGTCATTGGATGATTTCCCACCCCCACGAAAAATAAAAGGGCCATGGAATCCGAGTCTTCCCAGGACTCTCAAGACCGATGCCAATCGCTTGGAGATGCCGAGCGGTTTCTCGGCTGTACACGTGACCAGATGGCTGGTCATTTTTACGTTTATAGAATATGCCATTACCATTCAATGTGGCAATACTGACAGACTTTTGGCCACTTTGCCTATTGGACAGGAATGCCGATGAATGTTTTTATTCCCAATGAATGAGCTTCTTTCTTTTCCTTTTTTGTTTGTACATATTCGTATATCTCAGTATCTGTTTACAAAAATTATTGCAATAATAATGTCAAGAACTTAGATAATTGATACATTCGTACATGTTAAACATTGTCTTCTTCTATTTCGTGTTGTTCAGCATGCGTAAAGAGCTCGTGACACTAACGACTTCATTACAGTATTTGAACTAAAAGTCATTGTGGGAGGAACTGTAATGATACGCTGCGTTTTGCACACAAGTGTATTCAAGTTTGCATGTAAACACATTGTTTTGTTATTTGACATTTGGAATTTATTTCTCGTGTGCACTGTGGTTTTGCCTTTGCCTTTGTCGTTTGTAACTTTGTTCACGATTTTAATGAGCTTTATTTTACCACGCCCGTTTGATTGAATGTACTCGCATATTTCACACCTGTGAGGAATTTAATCTGGAATTTCTCCTCTCACCTTTTCAAAACTCTTTCTTTTCTATAATTTTTTTTTTTTTTTGTTTTGTGGGAAATCATCCAGTGACTTCTCCCGCTCTCGTGTCAGATTTTTACTGACTAAAGCCCACCCCTGTTCCTTCCTAGCCTGAGTGGCGCGGCAACTCATGCCTATCCTAACGCACTGTGTTCTGTAGTATTATTTTGTAAAATCTCACCGTGGATTATAGTCAAAACAATTGCACTTTTTAGGTAGACAATGGTGCGGATTTTGTTGTGCACAAACTAAACTTAATTAAGGCTATTGCTATCTTTTTCTCTCTAATAAAACAAGAAAGAAACGGACGTAAATTAGAGCTGTCAAATTTTCAAATTTAGTTGTACTCAATAATTCCATACAAATTAAGGGTACACGTAAAAACATGTCGATTAAAAACACGGTGCCAAACTAGTTTACGCTTTGCGCTTGCAAAGCGTAAACTAGTTTGACATCTCTAACTTAGTTCATAGCTATAGCCGTCCTTTTCTCGAACTGCCTTTTAGTAAAAGATAGCGATTCTCTAAGTTTAGTTTAGTTAAAGAACAAGAGGATCGGCACCACTGTCACGGAGAAAATAGAGACTTATGATGTGTACTTGGCGCGTCTTAGCCTTTCAGCCCTGACAGCGCTTGGATGTCTTAAAAATGTCTTCTACTGAAGCTGTTTGTTCGAAATTTAATTTGTTTGAAGTGGCTTAAAATGGGGTAATTGTATTTTCAAAATAAGACTGCAAATCAATACTTTTAAAATTACAAAATAACCCCGAAATTAGGTAGAGCTTAGAAAAGCAGATGGTGATTTCTTATTGTTAGATGACATACCTAATCTGAAAGCATCTGCAGATGAAATCCAAGATAACGATTAAGTCACTTCCTGTAGGAACACGTTTTATGTTGTGCCATTTCTTTGTTGGTGACTTTATTTAAGCTTGAACATCTACAGGTGGTACACTTGTTCCGAGGCGGAATTAGAGGGTGACGTCATAATATACCCCAACTGCGTGGAGGCTTTTGTACCGGCCCTCTATTCATCAAAGATCGCAATCACATGACTGTCTGTATGTTTGGACAGGAAACAAGTGTGGGTCTCATACGGATTTGAACTTAGGTAATCTTTAGGGATGGGCCGAATGTGGTTTGAACCGAATACGAACTTCGGCCGAACATTCGGTAAAAATAAAAAGTTTGGCCGAATTTCTGCGAAGTTCGGTTATTTTCACGGTGTTTTTCAAGAATGACATTTCGAATCTTATTTTTGCACCATAACCTGCCCTTGGTAAATTTTAAATACTAGTGGGTAATAAGATTTCATTTAACATTTTTAAAAACAATAAAACTAATTTTTTCAATGTTTAGATGTCCAATTCTGATAATGATAAGAACACATCTAATTGCTAAATAAGTACAAACAATAACTAAATGTGTATGATTTTATTTTGCTGGTTTAGTTTTATTATTTTAGACTAAAAGGTATTATGTATATAAATAATATTTAAGGTAATATTTTTATGTATCGAATGTTCGGCATTTGAACCGAATGTAAAACGAATTTCGGCCCATCCCTAGTAATATTCCATTGAAAATCAAGATATTTTTTTTTAAGTTGTGTTCTTTGTTTGGATATTTGCAGTAGGTGCTTTTTTTCCATTTGTTTCAGTATTATCAAACGGTCCATATCTCGAGAACTGTATGCATATCATCAATACATTCTATATTATGGTCGGAATCTTCAGGAAAGAGGAAACAGTGGGCAAGAAGACCAAATGCAACTAATGATGTTACGTACCAACTTGTGTAACATAAATATATATGATGTAAATTGTGCGTGGTGGTGCCTGAAAGCACTGAAATTTAACAAGAGTAAATTCTTGTTAAGGCGCACTTATACGACTTTTAATGGTTTTTAATTGAACATCACGTCTAAACGACTAGTCTTATTTTTTTGAAAAAAATATATGTTACTCTAGACTATTTCTGTCGTAATTTGATCTGAGAATATTTGAAATTATATTTTTTTAACATAGTGTAATTAATTTGTAAAGTTATATCTAACGCGTATAAAAAATTGAGAATCACGCAAAAACTATAAAGCGTATTTTTATAAAACCTTCACCATTTTAAAGATCATTTAATTATTTCTAATTTAATTTCAGTGTTTTAATTTAATACTTGTTGTTTTATGTGTAATAAATTGATAATGCGTTTAATTTCGGACAGCGCTCCTTGATGGGCGAGTCCTATTACTGGGTGGACATACGACGCGTTACGTGAGCTCAGCGTAGAACACGCAAGCTAACCACTCAAGGTCGTTGGCAGCTAATAGCGCCTTAAATTTCAGTGTTTTCAGGCCTTCTTCGTTCCCTCGCTACTGAGAGTGCCCTTTAAAACTTTCCTTTCTAGATTGTTCATAGCCCGGTACGTCTGTACGATGGCAGATTTCCTTATGGCCCATTTTCTTATACCCGGCATTGTCAAGATTCAAAGTCACCTAGCTACAACCATTATTTTGGCTTTTGCGTGTTTGATCTTGGACTTTAAGAGTTGCTTCAGCCTATACTAGCTCTTCCTCTTCTTTCACTTAACTGTGTTTGTAAAGGCTTAGAGTTTAAGGTTGGTAATGAGATGCAAGTTTCTGAAATCCTTTCTTCTGAGAACAACCACAAAGTTCTAAAAAACGGTTCCAGAGCTTCTGATAAGATAAATGCTAGATGTAGTCTTTGGTCTTAAGATTAATAAACTTTTGGGTAGATGATGGTAAGCCTGCTTCACAGCCTTTGATGTGCGTTGCTATTTAAAATACCTTGGTATTGAGCTAAAATGTATTGTGTCTAATTAGGGCCTACAAAAACCAAGTGCGTGTCGGACTTTGCACATTTAGGGTTCCGTAACAAATGTATTTTTGACAATTTGTATGACTTTGGGTCAATAAGATGCTTATACTCTGAAAATTTGAAGGCCGTAGCTCCAACCGCTTGGTTGTAAAACCTGTGTGACAGACGAGGGACAGACGGACAGACGGACACGTGTGTGACAGCAATATTGCAATGCACTGTCTGGACAGGTCTACTCAAATCTGCTTGTTGCTTTCCTCAAAAGCTCATCCCAGACATTAACGTACCTACATGGTTCTCATTTGATTTGACTAGTATATATTGTATGAATTTGAACACTTTAAAAGAGACTTTAACCTTTGAGTTTGTTTCGGTGCACACACCGTTCATCGGTGGAAACACCGGCCTCATCTAGCTAAAACTGACAAAAATAAATGTTGACGTGTAAAAGTGTTGTTAAAACCCACTTACATAAATAAAATTATTTATCATTTTAATAGGGTTTCGTTTGGACACTTCGGTTACGGAACCCAAAAAATACCCATCTGATATGATAAGTTTGAATAATGATTCATCATCAGCCTTTTATTGTCCCCACTGCTGGGGCACAGGCCTCCTCTCTGAGAGAGGGTGTGGGCCGTAATCCACCACGTGGGCCCAGTGCGGGTTGGTGGATGTCACATGTCTTCGAATTTTTGGTTCTAGAAAATGCCGGTTTCCTCACGATGTTTTCCTTCACCGTTTTGAGAGCAGTTGTGATGAAATAATTTACACAAAGTAAAGCGCCTGCCTGGGTTTGAACTCACGACCTACAACTTGTAAGTCGCAGCCAATACCACTGGGCCACTACTGCTCGAACAATCATTAGCAGGTACTAAATTCAACAGTTTCTACCCGGACAAAGAATAAAGGAGGGTGGTAAAGTACCGACTAATCATTTGGAGTAGGTTTTGTCCCATGAATAGCTGAATTTGATGGATGAGACCCATGTCAACTCGACTTTAGATTCGGCTAATCAGTATTTACCCTAAGCATATGGCTAGCGAGTTTTATGAAAAAAGGAAACCATAACCTTCTGGACCGGAAATCATAAGTGAAGGCTTTGCGGCTAAAGAACATAAAGGCTCAATTACACCTTCCGACTTCAAGGGACCCAATTTGGGAACAATCTAACTAGGAAGTAGGAAGCTAGCGATTACACTATCCTAAATTGGACTCCTAAATCGGAATCCTAAATTGGCAGTGTTGCCAACTCTTAGAAATTTAAGTCCCTAGACAGAATATTAAAAGTCGCTAAAACTGATTCTACCAGGAGCGGACCAAAAAAGAAAAAGAAGATATTTTTTCTGGGAAAGGGACCTTGGAATTTTATTTTGTTTTAAACACATATAAAAGTACTAATAGCCCATTTGTAGCGACAAAGTCGCTAAATTGCCAACACTTAGCTCTAAATCGTAGTGATGCGATTACACTATCCTAAGTCGTACACAATTTAGGAAGTCAAATCGGGACCTCCCAATCTCACAAAATCGGATACTAGCTACTCTAACTGCTATTACACCTTCCTGTTTCCCAAATTGGGTCCCTTGAAATCGGAAGGTGTAATTGAGCCTTAAAGGATACAGAAAGTATCCTTTAAGGCGAAAGTACCCGGGCCTGCGGACGGCGAGTAGTGGGTAACTCGCCGTCCGATCAGCAACAGACCCGAGAGACGACGGTGCGTAGTATTGCACGCGTGCCTCAAAGAGTTGTCAGCAAACATGACGGGGCCCGTCATGGCCGATGCCTGCCCGGGGGTTGAGGATAAATTCGAAAGAGTTACCTCGCCCCTGGGTATTCAGGGCAGGAAGGAACAGGGGTGGGTTTTAGTCAGTAAGAGTCTGACACGCCCTTTTGCTCCACCCTAGCGAGCAGGAGAAGTCATTGGATGATTTCCCACTCCCCCCCAAAAAAAAAAAAAGGATACAGAAAGTATGAACTACCTTCTGATTAAATACTATATTTACTTATTCTTATCGCAATTTGAATGATTTATGATCATTCTCTTTCTTACGTGCCCAATCAGAAAGTTCAGTCCATAACGATGATCTACATTAGGATAGATCACACAATCTGTATTTAAAATTTTGCTTTCCAAGGTACCTTCTCAGCAGTTGGCATAAGATCTATAATAACACTTTAAAACGTCACTAACTCAAACTTTAAACATTGTTATCTTAACAACAAAGGTTAACAACTCCAATCAACCAGGTCTTTAATGGCAAGCCCGACTACATTTTTCACATAACTTTAGTAACTAGTACACTCTTGTGTAAAATTTCCTATAAAAACTTGTCAAACAATCACAAACGCTGTCTCTACACCATTGTTTTTAATTCTCCTAAGAGGAACAGTATTACGGAAATGTAACAGCGCTGTATATAACAGTTTGAACTTACTCTTATTAAGTTACCGTAAGTCGTAAGACGATTAGCTTGTACCATTAAAAACAGCAACTGGTCTCCGCAATCAGCATGCCTCGGTATAGTCGCTATCATAACTTTAGTGCAAGTTGGGTAAAAACGTGTAACTTTTTAAAAGTTGTAACTTACCTCTTTCTTGGAGCTCAGCGTGGCATCCCAGGATGAGGGCGAAGAGTGTGAAGAATGTGAGGTTCCACATCGTCACAGTTTCACAATGTCACAGTCACAATCACTAAAACACGGCACCGATCATGCTAGCCGTCACTTGTATCAGGGCTGGCGGAACGTTCCGAGTACCGCCACGTCCGCTCCGCTCCGAAGCGCAGCCTTAAGTGCGCGATAGTGCCCGAGCCCGCACTGCCCGCGAGTCGGAGCCTCGGAGCCGCGCTGCGCGACACCCAACAAATGCTGCTGTTGGATTATTGGCCTACGGACAAACACTGCACGGCCTCGCAGAACAGACACGCGCAAGTCAAGCGCTCCGAAATTTGTATGGTACCTATGCAAAATACTCTATTTATTTATTAAAACTTTATGCAACAAACGTACAAAGGTGGACTCAATGCCTTAAGCTTTCTCTACCAGTCAACCAAGGGTGGTGGAGAGATAATAATGTGGTAGGTGCTTAAAAAGTATTATACCTAATTGGCATTATTATTTTAAGTATTGGTATAATTGTATGAAAGGAAAGGTATCTGAAAATCAATTCCTGGACTGCTTTTCAGATTTGCTAGAGAGCTTCAGTGAAGTAAACATGATACGGTAATCATAATCCCGCACAGTTTTTTCTTTTTTGTTCGACATTGGTACGTTATATCTATCATACGCTACATTGACACAATAAGAGCACCCTGTGTAGGATGCTTGTTACGCAGGAATAGTCAAGGCAAATCGCTAGTATGCTGTGCTCTGATGTCCCACGACATCAACTGCGCGCTACCTAAAAGCTGACGCTGCAACACGTGTCGAACGCGACACCGTTTACGCGGTACATCAAATTCCAGGGCATTCTTTGGTCAATCGTCGAATAAATAATAAAATATTAATTAGAGTTAGAAATAGAATATAATTGTAATACTTTTGTGTCTTCTAACATTAAACTTCATCAAATACAATTGGTTTTTTTCATCCTCTGCTGCTAGCAAATCTAATTTGCTCCGTAATTTAAAAATTGTATAATATAACCGCAAAGCCAAATTGTATAATAAACCAAACAGCATAGAGAAATATTTCAGCAAAGCTACTGTTGGTCTCGTCTTCTCGAGAAGCCTACACCAGTTTCTTTTGCTTGTGCGTTACAGAAATTTTGATAGCCGTTCTTGAACTAAAGTCTCAAGTAAAGGCTTATTAGAGAATAATAGTTGGGTTTTTTCGCCTATAGTTTTTTTAACGGCTGAGCATAAACATATTGCGCGCGTTCTAAGCAATTGCTTGTCCATTCTACGCATGCGCGATCTATGCTAACGTAGTAGCGGTTCTCCGAGGCTGTATCACTGAGCGGCGTTTGCGCAGGTAAGCCTCCTAGGGCCCAACATGCGCCCGGCGGGCTCGCGGGCCCCCGGGGCGCGGGGGAGGGCTGCAGCGCTCAATGCACTTGCGGCCCGCCTGGGATGAGCTCAAAGGCCTCACGTGTTCAAAGGACTCAAAGCTCCCATTCAAAACGATCGAAGGAATCGTTGAGGATACGCGCTCAACGATTCCTTCATACTGTTTTATTGTTTTTTTTTTTGAGATGTGTTCTCTATTGGTCGGTATCGAAATTGAGAATTGGGAAACTTAAAAATTAAGAACGAGCCAGTGTTTGATAGACGTCTAGGCTAGAGTTAGACTACAAAAATCGAGGGTACGAGAGAGAGGTATACGCTAATGATAAATAATAAATTATAATTACTTATCTTTTATGTTAACTTATTTATTTATTGTTTATATTAATTACAAAAATAAAGTAAATTGGTTAAAAATAACACTTTTTCACGTCAATCTTTTTTTGTCAATTTGAACGAGATAAGGCCATCGTTTCCTAGCTTACCTGTAAACTACTCTGAGAAGAAACACCGAAACAAAGTCAGAGGTCAGTCTCTAATATGTAACGACCTGATCAAACGAGTGAGAACCATGAACGTGTCTGAGGAGGTCTTTTAAAGGTTTTAGAGGATGAGAGAGTTTTGTTTTTTTAGGTTCTTATTTATAAAAAATAACTGATTGACAGGTTCTTAATATAAAGTTTTTTTTTTCTACTCGGAAGAAAGATAGATTTGGGTGGTAAAGTACTGACTAATTATTTCAAGGAGATTTTGTCCTATAGACAACTGAATTTGATGCACGAGATTTATGCTATCTTGAAATTAGAGTCCGCTAATCAGAACTCAAACTATGTGTTTTACAAATAAAGCAGTTAGTGATAAGCTGATACAATTTTAATCATTACGAAAGATTAATAATTGGGAAACAAAACTTGCATACTCGAATGTCTTGTTTTGCTTTGCTTATCCTGTAAGAGCTTTTGTAAAACATGTGTGTGACAAGGCTTTTTACAGATTATCTCCGTAATAGAGAATGTTATTATTCTATGCCCATAGTTTGTAAGTAGTTCTTTTCATGGAACCATAGCCTGATTAGTGTGAGGAGGCTTTTTTATTGCACCATGCACAAAATGAATTAATCTCAAAAACAAATAAAAATGAACGCTGAGTTTAGAGTCAAGTTAGCAAAGATTTATGTACTGAAATAAAAATTTATGTACTGAAATAACAATTTAATCGCACAGCCTCTTTTTCTAAAATCCTCAATAATATATTAAATGCGAATATGTAGGTACTCGACCGATCAACATGAAATTACGCATACACGTTCTCAAAAAAAAAGGTACAGAAAAGGCGTACCTCTTTTCTTTCTTATCCTTCTTTCTTTTACTTTTCCGTTTTTCTGTTCTATTTCTTTCACTATTTACAAAAACACCTTTCTTGAGGGATAAAAATTAGCTAATAGTTACATAAAAGATACAGTTAACAGTAGAAAATATGGTATCGATGTTGTAAGTTTTCGTTAAAGGTAAACTCATGGCCCCTTGAGCCCTGAACACAGATATCCTGGCTCGTCTAGGGCTCCTCCAATTGTCTCCATTCGTCACTGTCTACTGCAAGCTCTATCCAGTTTTAGCAGACCAGTGATCTTTAAGGCAACCCTATTGATAGTATTAAACAGCGTAAGTTTTTTGGTTTACCTATTAAATGTACAGGTGAATTTAATGCCACAGAAGTTTCCTGCCAGTCTCCCTTAGGGCCGTACTACCGGCCAAGTGGCGCCCTCATTGAATAAAAAACCGTAGCATAGCCTAGAAAATAAATTTGGTACTTTTACCTACTACTTTGGATACGAAAGTCTACAATCTGAGACCTATTTTAACAACGTAAAAATACTTTATCCTCTTTGTAACAAACGTGACGTTGGATTCTTTAATATTTATTTTCTAGGCTATGCTACGATTTTTTATGAGGGCGCCACTTGGCCTGTAGAGACCCTTAACATACCCTAGACATGCGGCCCAGGTTTAGTAACTTTTGAGTGACAATTACTACTTGTGTTTCGGATGGTAGCACTGTAATTCGAATACGGTCTGCAAGTGTGAATTCAAGGAGGTTCGCTTCACGGCTCGCAGAACTTCTGTTGAATTGTCAAAGACCAGGTTTGAGCGTCGTATGTGATAGGGAGATGCAAATGTCCATGAATTCGTTTGTGGCAAATTGAGAGGGCTTCCTTACACGAGTAACCACATCATCGCTTACCATCAGGTGAGATAGTGGTCAAGGTCGAGCTTATCAATGATAAAAAGTGCACAGTTACACTAGTATTATATTATCTGTGACAGGGCCATCTTTACTCGGGGGTGCTAGGAGTGCAAAACCACCCCGAAAAAAACAATATCTTAATTTTTAATCAAGATTCCCCATTCTTTAAGCACGTATATCATGACTCGTTACTACCAGCAGAAATCAATAAGAATGTAACGGATAGCTAGAAACACATCAATCTGCCTAGCCTTTTCTCAGCTATCTTGGGGTCGGCTTCCAGTCTAACCGGATGTAGCTAAATACAAGTATTTTACATGGAGCGACTGCCTATTTGACCTCCACAACCCAGTTAGTTATAGCTAGGAACGCATGATCTAAAATAAAGCCCAACCCACGACTCTTTCATCTTCAAAAATCTAGAGATCTTCGATTTTAGACAAGGATACATTCTTTCAGCGCTAAGGATTGTAAAAACGAGAAAATGTTCTCGAGCATTTCCATGTTTTGCACGTTGCATTACATAAGTATAAATTCTAAGATGCGAATGGTAGACTAGAAGCTCAAGTTCAATTTAAAAACCATTTCCTTAGAATGTTACGTTCCCGCGAATCTCGACATTCGAAGTAATGCTCATGTTTACTCGACTTCATTGAAATCTTGAGCAAGGGCAAGGTTACGCAAATTGAGAAATTGTGGCAAAGTTCAACAAGGGCTCTAAGGTATGTTTACACAACTTCACTTGTTTCTCGACAAAGTCAAGTTTCGATCAACGTGCTCATTTGCCGGTTAGGTAAAGGGTGACCCAGTAGTCGATACCCTCCTAAAATGTTTAAAACGTGTCTTTGGGATTGAATGCGCTGCATTTTGGACTTTAGGGAATTGTTACCGCTAACAGAATGTCATTAACCGACTTCGAAAAACGAGGAGATTCTATGTTCAGCTGTATGTATTATTTAATTTTTTTTATGTATTGCCACCGATTTCTTCGTCAGTTGTGGACCGATTTTCAAAATTATTTTTTTATCCGAAAGAATATACTCCCGAGGTGGTCCCACCTTGCACGTGTAAAGGCTTAAATATATTCTGCACGTTCCTTCGTTTTCTGCAATCAAGGTTTTCCGGGAAACGAAATAATAACATAACTAGGTATAAAATAGAGTAATATGATTTTATTTTTCTTGAAACTTTTTTATAACAAGACAACTTCTGCTGTGTCAGAGATAAGTTATATTTTTTTTCTAAAATATAGCTAATAATATGAATATTTAGATAGCATTGAGCAAGTGAAGGCACTTAAGTAGAAAGTAAATAATAAAATTCTGTCACGGTTTTATCGTGACAGAATTATTTCTCGTTTTCTTTCGTCACTTAGCTTTAGAAAAACTTTTAAGAAGTCGGTGTTTGTATATTTCTGCGTTATTTGACACTGACTTCCGAAATTAAAGTTATTTTGAAATTTTTTAGTGTATTTTCTTTTTTGGAAATCGGTTGTTTTTTTGTAAAAAAGTTTGTTTTTTCACAGAAATTAAACATAATTTAAATTTATATGGGACCCCATATAAATTTTATCGAAATTGCTTCAGCGCTTTTTGAAAAACTGAACAAAAACGAAAAATACGTATACCTCGATGACGTTTCGGTTTTCTCCAATTACGGAGTATGTTTAAATTCCACGTTCCATTTTATTGGGGTTTTAGTTCTGGGGTATGACAACTAAAATGTGAAAAATAAAAACTTTTTTACAAAAAAAAAACAACTGACTTCCAAAAACGAAAAATACACTAAAATTTAAAAAATAACTTTAATTTCGGAAGTCGGTGTTTGTATTTTATTTCTTCGTTACTTGACACCGACTTCCGAAATTAAAGTTATTTTTTAATTTTTAGTGTATTTTCTTTTTTGGAAGTCGGTTGTTTTTTTTTTTGTAAAAAGGTTTATTTTTGTGTAGAGTTTTTATAGATAGGGTTGCCATACGTCTTGTATACATACACGGGACTGTCACCGTATTTCAGTATCTCGTCCCGTATTGTTACTTGTCCCGTTCATCAATATACACGTAGGTATTACAGGTTCGATGCCGATGGTAGGCGATAGATATGTCAATAAACAAAAAGTCATAATCAATAAAGTAAAATGTAAGTCAAAACTGGTGAAAGAAACAGGTTACTGGTTGAAGAAACAGGAACCTCTTCCAGGTGTATTGTTTGTTGTTGTTATTGTTGTTGTTTTTCATTGTAATAAACCATCATTTTAAGTTTTTTATTTATTTGGCACTAATAAGTCCCGTAGCAGTTCCCAAAAATTATGGCAGCCCCATCTTAGATCAAGTTTGAATTAGAGATGAAAATGACTAAACGATTTTATTTTTGATATGTATAAAAAAAGCTAAAGCTAAACGCGTGCCTACCAACAATAAAAAAATATATATTAGTTTAGGAACAGTAGTATACCTACATATTTTGTCCATTTTCTTTTTTAATAAATGAAACGAAATGTTCGGTCTAATAGTACAATTAGCATATAGAATATAGATAGATAGATGAGATACCACAGTAGACAAGGTAAGTCAAAATTTGAATGATTAATTTTTTTTACTCAATCTTGATCTTCCTGAAAGAATCTCGTTTTTGTAGAATAGACACTCGAATGAGAAAATTTGCTCTAGGTAGCTCATCAGGCGCTTCGTTAATCAAAATCACTTTGATCCGATTTCTTAGTTGATAAATTCACGATTGATCAAAAAGTATACTTGTAATACCCATATTATTATTTGCTGCCGTGAAAATATTTTTAGCCTCATAATTCTACGCTGTAGTCCCGCGTAGTATCTATCAATATTTAATAACTACAAAACCATGAATTTCCAGGAGGCGAAAAAAAGTTTTTAACATTTAAATCAACTTACTTATATTCAAAATAGCAGGAACTTATACTTATATTTTAGAAATTTAGGTAACTCTATGATTCAAATGTTAAAAATTATAGAAATTAAACTCTTTTTTTTCGCCATTTGTAATCATGGTTTTGTTGTTATTAGTTGTTGATACTACGCTGTCAATATGTTTACTCCCGATTTATGAATTTAGAATTTGAAGGTGAGTAGGTATGGCATTTCACAACTAATTTTAGGTAGGTACTCAGAGAACCTGCCAAACTTTGGCACTAAAGTAGGGTTCCACACGATCTCAATTTCCCAATTCAGGAAACAGTACTCTTCATAAGTGTGAAACGTATGGATCGATGATGCAACAGTTTAAATAATGCTCAAGGAGTACCATCTGGCGGTCGCCTGGATAAACTATTATTGAATGAGTTCATTGATTGTAATAATTATTACCGCGCGCGCACGCTGTTCTCTATCGGAATGTAGTGAACCAACTCGCCTGCAGATGTCGCCAGTAACAATCTAGTAGTAATAAAACTTGTGCATTAAACATAAATTAAAGATTACAATAGAAAACACTTTAATGTAGGTAAATCATAACTGTTAAGAGATTATCGTCAAGTTTCAAGTGTCTCCGTACCTTGGGAAGTATAGGCAATTACTAATTATTTAAAGATCTAAAAATGACAGCTGTCATTTACAGTTCTTTTGTCAGTCGTTTCGCTAGGCAGAAGCCAGAAAAACTGGCTACTTCCTGTTTCGTCACATTGCCGATTCGCCACTATATGAATACAACTGAACAGAAGAGGCCTTTCGTCTTCTTCTTCTTTCGAATTGATATGGTTCCGTAACTTTTCAAATACTTTGCGCCCAGAAGCTGGCCAGATTAATTGCAGCGTCAGTAGCGGTAGGTCCTCCATAGTGCAGGTGTATGGGCATTTGGGGCATTCCAGTATGTGAGTTACGTTCTGGACGGGGCTACTGCACTCACGTTGGTTTCAGACGAGTCTTTATAGACTCGTCTAACCCCATTTTGCCAATCTCTTTTTGCAGCGGCCTATCTGGGTACGCAGCCGATTGAGAGCTTTCCATATAGGCCACTGCAGATCCCGTCCGTGTGGCAGATGTTCCTGGGGTTTCAAGAAGTTAGGAGGTGGTTGGTGAAGTTCTTCCCAAAGTCTCGTTCTCAATGTAGGTAGCTGATTTTGGATGGCATGTGTGCAGCGAAGAAAGGTCTACCCGGGGCTATTGCGTGTTCGGAGAGGGGATGTCGAATTCTTATTTGTTTTTATCAAGCGCACATGCGACATCCTTTCGTATCTACTCTTGGAGGTGCAATACCGACCAACGGTAGAGCTTGTTGAGCGGAGTCGGTGTGAGACATCCCGATATTATCTGAAATGTCCTTTTTTTTCAGGGTGATATCGACTTGCCTTGCATGTACGGATCGGTGCCACACTGGGTCGTTTCGTCACTATTTTGATTTTCATACATTAATTCTGATTTCGTCAACTTTTGAGAATGCGTACCTATACTTAGATTTATTCCCGTTTGGTCAAACCTATGTTTAGTAAGTACAGTCAGGCAACCTTACACACTGTACACACAGTTAAACTGATACTTAGCAATGTTGAGTTTGAGATGAAACGGAAAGGCCATTACTTATAGTATCTGTTCATTCAGACCTTTTTACTTAATAAGTCCACAACTATCGAGTAAGTACTCGTAGTTCTAGTCAAAAGGTACGCACTAATACATCAAACATCTCAAGATATAACAGACCGTGTCTTTTTGAACAATCATTGAAATAAGAACAGTTACAAAGTAGTACTAGAAATATGAATTGCCTCACAGACAGATTTTTATCAATGAGAAGTTTGGCAACTATTGGGGTATTTGGAGTTGACTGTAGCACAGATAATATAATACTAGCGTAACTGTAGCGTACAAAAAAACTTTATTACAAAAAAACAACCGACTTCCAAAAAAAAAAACACCAAAATTAAAAAATGACTTTAAATTCGGAAGTCGGTGTGACACCGACTTCCGAATTTAAAGTCATTTTTTAATTTTTAGTTTTTTATTTTTGGAAGTCAGTTGTTTTTTTTTTGTAAAAAAGATTTTTTATTTTTCACTTTTCAGTTGTAAAAACAGAACTAAAAACCCTAAACATGGAACGTGAAATTTAAACATAATCGTAATTGAAGAACACCAAAACGTCATCTAGGCATACGTATTTTTCGTTTTTTTCAGTTTTTCAAAAAGCGCTGAAGCAATTTCGATAAAATTTATATGTGATGGCAATGTATATTCTATCGGATAAAAAAATAATTTTGAAAATCGGTCCTTAATTGACAAAGAAATGGGCGGACATACATAAAAAAAACATACATACAGCCGAACATAGAACCTCCTCCTTTTTCAAAGTCGGTTAAAAATGACGTTAAATGTAACAAAACAAGTTCTAATGTTTCATACATTCGGTCTCGTTTCGACGGATTAAAATGAATGATGTCATAGCCAGGATCGTTTTAACTCGGTTAGTATTTTCAACTTATTGTCGTTTCATCATTGAACTGACGATCAATGAGCAAATTAAAGATACCTGGTAGTCTGTAGCAGGTTATTGACAGTGCGCGGCCTGTAAGAAAAATAAGGGATTCAATATTTAATTCGTAATCATTTTATGTACCTAGATTTAGGAAGCCCCTTGGTTAGAATTTGCTGGCTACAGGGCCCACACAGGCTCAATCTTTCTCGAAGTTCTGTTTTTGAACAACGCCTTTCTGCATCCGACTGATGACTAGAGGTCGGAATTAGGTACAGTTGTTATGTACTTGCATCGTAATCTTGATATTAATATGGATCTGCCCGGGATTTCTAATGGACAATCCCGTGTAGCCAACAATATTACAAATAAATATAAATAAAAACCTCTATTGTTATCTTTTGTTTTCATAAAAAAAAAAAAATGTTGTGTGAACTACAAATGTGGCAACATCGCGCGTATGCGCATTGGAATTTTGCAACTTCGGACATCCGATGTCGTTGATGTAAATTTGGCAACGTCGTGCGTGCAGTGGTATAAATTGTGTAAAGTAAATAGCTTTTTTATTTAATAAACGACGGAATTTTTCTGCTCTTTAAAATTAATCTCGGGATTTGAGGCATATCCACTTTATTCTTTCGCTGTATAAAATCAGTGTAAGTACATAAATAGCTCTACCTATTTCCGACCTCTGGTGATAACCTTTCATAATTCACTTGAAATAAATATGAACACAGTCTGGAACGGACAGGATGTTTCCACCTACAATAATAAAATTGTGAAGAATTGCTTATTTTTGGTTCGTTAGTTAATTAATCTTACAAGGAATTGCGCATGGCGAAACAAATAAGATTTTGTCTCTGACAATAATCTGGACGGTATTTTCCTACTTATATCTATGTTTAGGCTCCTTTCGTTGATTTTTCTCGTGTTATTTTGTTATTATAGAGAGTTTTGTTAATATGTATCTATCTATCTGAATTTGGTCGCCGTATTTAGTTTACGGTGGGTGATTGTAGGTGGACCGTAGCGGCCTTTATTCCAACCAGCCAGGGAGGAACAGGGGTGGGTTTTAGTCAGTAAGAGTCTGACACGCCCTCCCGCTCCACCCAGAGCGGGAGAAGTCATAGGATGATTTCCCACCCCACAAAAAAAAAAAATATTCAGGGCGTCTATGATCAATGAAAAACCTTAGGATCAACGAGTTCCTCGGTGATCCTAAAGTTCGTATGCGAATAACGGTGACGCTCTTGCATTCAAAGAGGGAACTATCCGTTACGCCTATTGTGTGGAAGTTTTAGAAACAAAACCTCTTTTTCCTATGTGAGCTGCGTTGTTGATTGTCTTCATTTTGTTTTACCTATTTTAGTTTTGACGTTATGTCAATGTTCATTATGTGATACAATTAGCTGGTATGTCCTCATAAAACTTCCGATCGAGATATTTATGTCACCTTTTGCGAGCAGCAATTAGACATTGCGAAGAGACCAAAGACGTTTTGACATTTCGTCATTTAGACTACAGGTGTTCAGCGAGTTCGCAGCATTTTTGGCTCACAGACTAATAATAACTGTATGTGTACGAAACGTATGGTCAGAAAGTATGAAAAAATATTGTCTTGTAACCCAAGCCTTGGTGGCTAGGTAGGTACATTTATTTCGTAAATTTATTTAAAAAAAAACGTTGCACTTGGATAACATCTAAACACTTATAATTTTGGGGTGGTTTGGGATCTACCTTCTAGCGGTGGTCCACCCTGGGCAACGGCACCACAGGCTTGCCTGTGGTACGGCTGAACGATCCCACTTAAGGCGCTATTAGCTGCCAACGACCTTGAGTAGCTTGCGTGTTCTGTGCTGAGCTCACGTAACGCGTCGTACGGCCACCCAGTAATAGGACTCGCCCATCAAGGAGCGCTGTCCGAAATTAGACGCATTATTAATTTGTTACACATAAAAAAACAAGTGTTAAACTAAAAAACTGAGACTAAATTATAAATAAATAAATGATCTTTAAAATGGTAAAGGTTTCATAAAAAATACGTTTTACGCAGTTTTTGCGTGATTCTCAATTTTTTATCCGCGTTAGACATAAAGGACAATGCAAAACATTGTATGGTCCCTGTCCCCACCCACCAACAGACGTGGCACTAGTTTCAATATTATTATGACGTCCCATGAAAAGATTTATAACCATTACGAATCCAAAAATCGATGGGGTTTCTTTTAAAATAAATAAAACTCTTTTTTCAAAAATCTGTTTATTAAAATAACACTTTTAAACAAAAGTAAACAATAAGTACATAAGTAACAATGACGCGTGTGCCACGTGACAGTCAATGTGTTAACTTTTAACAAACTAGAACAGAAAATAAAGCTTCTAAACAAGCCACATTATTAGTTTTGTTAAGTAAACCCAATATTAATGTCTTATTATGTGTTATGATAATGACCGCGAGTAACTAAAACATGACAGCTCAATAGAGAATATGTATCTTTAATATAGTTGTGTATTTACAAATATATTTACTATAGTATTTATATTTTAAGCTCGTGACTAAAGTAATAACAATCGCACGGGTCCATCCATCAGGTTAAACTACGCTCGCCGGGGTTGGCCTATGGATGGGTGACCATCTTTAATACCGAGACTCCTCAGTGCCTCGGAAAGCACGTTAAGCCGTTGGTCCCGGCTGTCAATCGTGGATCTTTGACAGTCGTTACGGGTCGACAGAGGCCCGAGAGTCTGACAACTAAGTAACTAAGGTAAGACTACCAAGGGGTATCGTATTAGGTACCCAGTAACTGGGTTGGAGGTCAGATAGGCAGTCGCTCCATGGAAAATACTGGTATTCAGCTGCAACCGGTTAGACTGGAAGCCGACCCCAAGACAGTTGGGCAAAGGCTAGGCAGATTGATTTACAAATATATTTACAACTGTAGGGATATCTTCATGCCAACAGAAATGTTATGTAGTGTTAACAATTGAATACTTATTCGTCTATTGTTACACTAGATAAAAATTCTGCTGGCCGATTAAATTCTATGAGAAAAAAAAAAATAAAAAATGGCGGTGTAATGGCATGTCTGTCAGTGAAAGCACGGTTTATTAAAGGACAACTATAGTAAACGCGTGACCTAACGTGTCTAGATTGTATGCGTGCTCTGATCAACGAGGCATTATGCGGTGTCATGTTGTACCTAGACAAATCATCTAATTGATTATTTCTGAATAATTCTATTTTTAACCGACTTTCGAAAAAGGAGGAGGCTCTATGTTCGACTGTATGCATGTTTTTTTTTTATGTATGTCTGCCGATTTCTCCGTCAGTTGTGGACCGATTATCGAATTTTCTTTTAACTTTTTTCCAAAAGCGCTGAAGCAATATCGAATTCTTTTTTTGTCGGAAAGAATATACTCCCGAGGCTGAAGCAATTTCGATAAAATTTATATGGGATCACCATATAAATTTTATCGAAATTGCTTCAGCGCTTTAGGAGAAACTGAACAAAATCGAAAAATACGTATACCTCGAGGACGTTTTGGTGTTCTCCGAATATTAAAATTCCACGTTCCATGTTATTGGGGTTCTTAGTTCTGGGGTATAACAACTAAAAAGTGAAAAATAAAAAACTTTTTACAAAAAAAACAACCGACTTTCAAAAAAAAAAAAACACTAAAAACTAAAAAATAACTTTAATTTCGGAAGTCGGTGTCAAATAACGAAGAAGTAAACTACAAACACTGACATCCAAAATTAAAGTTGAAGAAGAAAATATTTTTTTTTTTAAAGTCGGTTGTTTTTTTTTTGTAAAAAAGTTTAATATGAAATGTTTAGCACAGTAAGATTCGGCAAGATTTATGTGGTAGGTTCCCAAAGCAAATAATATTATACCATCCTCGGTGAATTGAGGAAACTCTTCAAAATGTGGCATATTAGCTTCCATGGCTACAAAATTAACTCTTTGCATATTAAGATTTTTCCCTTCGACATAATTGTGCAAAAGGTTAGGTGTATCAATTCGTGTTTGAGTTACGTCGGAGAATTCCGGCGCGAGCCGGTTGTCCATAGCAACGCGATAGCGGGCGTTTAGGCTCAATTTCTCTATCCAATTTCAAGGGAGCCAATTTAGGATCACTAGCTAGGTAGTTGGAAGCTAGCGATCACACTACACTAAATTTGACTCCTAACTGCTATTACACCTGGGCCGTCTCCTCCTTCTGCGAAGCAGTAATGCTCGCGAAGAGGGAGGCGGCACACGTTAGGGAGACTCAACAGAGACCGAGTCGCCCTAGCGCCCCCAGCAGCAGCCGTCGCAGGAGACGCCAGGGGCTGCGAGACGATCTCCGGCCACCGTAGACCCGGGCCTGCGGACGGCGAGTAGCGGGTAACTCGCCGTCCGATCAGCACCAGGCCCGAGAGTCGACGGCGCGTAGTGTTCCACGCGCGCCTCAAAGAGTTGTCAGCAAAGGACGGGACCTGCCACGGCCAGTGCCTGCCCGGGGGTGGTGGATAAATTCGAAAGAGTTACCTCGCCCCCGGGCACTCGAGGCAGGGAGGAACAGGGGTGGGTTTTAGTCAGTAAGAGTCTGACACACCCTTCCGCTCCACCCTAGAGCGGAAGAAGTCATAGGATGATTTCCCACCCCCCAAAAAAAAAAAAAAAAAAACTGCTATTACACCTTCCGATTTCCTAAATTAGCTCCCTTGAAATTAGACAGTGTGATTGAGCCTTTAATCAAGGATGCTCCTATGCGGCAATCAATGAATGTGGTCGGTAATATCCGATTAAAGTATGTTTGTTTTAATAGTTTAAATCGGTTTTTGAATTTCCCGTTTACTGCCTCCACAACCCATCTGCATAGGGTTACTAAACGAGAGTCATTTGCCAGTTCTGTTGATAATTTGGTCGCATTTCTATCCTTAGTCGGTGGCATGTAGGCTTCATAGTCAAGGGACTCAATATCGTATATGCTGTCCCTGAATCCCCTGTCCAAAATAAAGACGTTCCCTTTATGCATTAACCAATGCAGCTTATTCTACTCTTCGTTCATTATTTTTTGCATAATAGTTGCATCTGAAGTCTGTGAAGTGAGCTCCGTCTGTCGAGCCGCGAGGTGTCGCGGCAGCGTCGAGTTGCCGCGTCGAGCGCCACTCCCAGAGCAGCGCAAGGACGCCTCTAGATCCCATAGCGACAGTCCGGCAAGGAGGCTCGCCGCCTCACAGGAGACCCTACGGTATCCTCGGATCAGCCGAATGGCCATGACCCTTTGGGACGCGTTCAACCGGCGAGCTGGTCACCGTCTCAAGGAACGCGCCCACACCGGTGGTGCCCCGTAATGGCCACACGACCCCCGCGTAGAGCCTACGGCAGGAGGCGTTTGGACCCCCCAGATTGGGCAGCAGCTGCTTCAAAGCAGCACTGGACGTAGCGTAGCAAACTACGCTGACGCCGCTAGGGAGGTCGACGCGCAGCACCCAGTCGTAACCGATGTTCCACAGAGGCGGTCCCAAAACCGATCCCTGTGGAACACCGCACGTCATCTCTCGCCAGTTCCACTCTCACTGGTGACCGGGGTAGATAACGGCCCTGTCCGTCAGCTAAGCCTCGACCACGCGGCTGAGGTAGGGCGGCACCCGATGATACCAGAGTGCCTCCACTAAGCAACTCCGGGGCAGGGTGTTGAAGGCATTGCCTTGCGGGCCAATACTTTGGCCCGCTAGATCTCAACTCAACTCGGAGGGCGGTTCTCGCCGCTCTGTAGCCCTTGTACAGCTCCGCCTCGAAGGCTTCCGTATCCGGCGGGCGGTTACGGAGCTGCGGTGTCTGGTGTATCGGCGTCGCGTGGCTATGCACGCTAGACGCAGCGCCGTCAGCTCCGGCGACCAGCCAGTACACCTGGCGCCGAGCACAAGGCTGGAGCCGGAGTATTGCCACGTCGCAAATTTCGGACATGGCCTGCTGGAACCACTCTGCCTAGTCGTTTATGTCGGCAGGCCTGTCCAGTGATGTCACCCAGACCTGCACGATCGAGGCTTCCAGGAGTAGCTCCCGGTCCAGCTGCTTCAGCGACCAACGCGGACCATTCGGGGTCTGTCGGACCGGCACGCTCGATGTCTGGGCGGAGACGTCAATCCGGATATACCGGTGATCGGAATGCGTCTCCACCCCCTCCAAGACGCGCCAATCGACGACACGCGGTGACAGAGTGGGGCTGGCGAACGTGATGTCCACTACCGAATCACCCCACATCCGCACACACGTGGGGACAGAACCCCGGTTTTGAACGACCAGGCCTGTCTCCAGAGCCCAGTCCTCCACCATCCTGCCCCGTGTGTCCGTGTACCGGGAACCCCAAGCCAAGTTCTTGGCATTGAAGTCACCGAGGACAAGCACAGGGTGGTGGTCAGCCCCCTAGCCAAATAACTTTTATAATATCGCTAACGCTAACGGGAGGTGGTCAGCCCCCTAGCCAAATAACTTTTATAATAGCGCTAACGCTAACGGAAGGTGGTCAGCCCCCTAGCCAAATAACTTTTATAATAGCGCTAACGGTAACGCTTCGTGCAAAATGTATGGCAACGACATTACCTGCGGAGAGAACTGAGTGCGTGCGTGACTCACGCCCGCAGCGGGGACGAAACGGCGCGCCGCGATAAGACAATTTTTTTTCTCTGCCTTCTAGTTGGATAGTGTTCATGTAGAACTGTATAAAAAAAATACTGAAAAAGTACAAAAAAAAAAAAAATACAATTAAATTTTTTGCATGACCCATTCCTACGGCGGATGTCGTCATAGTAGAAAATCATCAGGCAGTCAAGATCTATTAACTGAGAAATGTTTGAAATTTGTTAGTGGGTGGGGACGATTATTTGCATGGTCCTTTACAAATTAATTACACTATGTTATAAAAATATAATTTTATTTGATTTAAATTACGACAGAAATTGTCTAGAGTAACATATATTTTATTCAAAGAAATAAAACTAGTCGTTTAGACGTGATGTTCAATTTAAAATCGTTAAAAGTCGTATAACTGCGCCTTAAGGCGCTATTAGCTGCCAACGACCTTGAGAGGTTAGCTTGCGTGTTCTGCGCTGAGCTTACGTAACGCGGCGTATGTCCATCCAGTAATAGGACTCGCCCATCAAGGAGCGCTGTCCGAAATTAGACGCATTATTAATTTATTACACATAAAACAACAAGTATTTAACTAAAACACTGAGACTAAATTATAAATAATTAAATTATCTTTAAAATGGTGAAAGTTTCATAAAAATACGCTTTATAGTTTTTGCGTGATTCTCAATTTTTTATCCGAGTTAGATATAACTTTACAAATTAATTACACTAAGTTATAAAAATATAATTTCAAATATTCTGAGATCAAACTACGACTAAAATTGTCTAGAGGAACATATATTTTTTTCAAAGAAATATGACAAGTCGTTCAGACGTGATGTTCAATTAAAAACCATTAAAAATCGTATAATTGTGCCTTAAGCGGTGGTAGGCTCCGCAAGGGGCCGCCTGGCTCGCGACCATCATCCCACCGGAGTCCGGCGCCAAGCAGCTTGCTGTCTTCCGTCGCTGTACAGGAGTGCCAGTGTCTTTGAAAACACGAACTAACAAAATACGAGTAGTTATCATCGAAGCAAGCGAAATCTTAACAAGTTCCAGCTCCGGTGGTGTTGTTTTTATTCCCAGAATCCTCCTCATTTCCAATACTTTTCCGTTAAGTTCATGCACGTGTAAGTTCTATTCAGCTTATATTACGCCAACCCTCGCAACGGGTGTTCTGGAAACAGCAACCAATACAAAGGTCTAGTGGATCTTAGTACTGGTTGCTGTTGCTGGCTGTGCACGGACAGTTTTACGTAGCTCGTTCGCATGTTAGGATTAGGTGATTCCACCGCTAAGATCGTGTATACAGGATGTAACAAAAAGGTGTGGTCATATTTTAAGAGCCGGTTCTGCCCATGGAATTGAACAAATAAGAAAAAATAGAAAATTCCCAAAAAAAGAATTGGACTTTCCATACAAAGTTATCATCAGCTGATCATTATTTGTATGGGAGCTAAGATATTTTTTTTTAATTTCCTCGGATTTTCTTGACGAAAGTTGTTCATATAGATGGGCAGATGCAATTCTTAAAATATGACCACACCATTCCGTTACACCCTGTATACCATCTCATAAATAAATCAAATTTTTTCCAACATCTACGCTACCCTAAACGAAAAACTACCAATTCAGGTCGGAAAATTCTCCATTTCGAGGAAAAAGTGTTACAGTGCCTTTTTTTTATGGGGTGGGAAATCATCCAATGACTTCTGCCGCTCTGGGTGGAGCGGGAGGGCGTGTCAGACTTTTACTGACTAAAACCCACCCCTGTTCCTCCCTGCCCTGAATGCCCAGGGGCGAGGTAACTCTTTAGAATTTATCCTCAACCCCCGGGCAGGCATCGGCCATGACTGCTGCTGAATCATATTTGCGAAGTTCATTATCGCGATGTACCTACGTTACCGCAAATACCATCGTGACGTTCGTTGTTGCGAAAGTTCTTTACTGCAAAAGTTTACCATTGCGACGTAAGTTATCGCGAAAGTCCTTTACTGCGATGATTGCAGTTTCGATAGCACGCTATCGCGATGTAGGTCATGTAGGAGGGTTGCTGATACTGGAGATTGTGGAAATATTTATTTATACCTAACTTTGCCTAGGCATTCTATAAAATGCCGAATGTTCAGCCGGAAATGTGCTAAAGACAGTCGTGTGAAACGTAGGTTTACGGAGGCCTATGGAGGTCTCCTATTTCTATCTACAGGGTTTAAAATAACCTAACCTGTCCGTGTCGAGGTTAGGTTAAGTTGTCCAAGGTAACGTTGGACAACGTACGTCAGCGTCGCAATGATAAACTTTTGCAGTAAAGTACATCCCGATAATGAACTTTCGCGAGAACGTACGTCGCAAAGGTAAACTTGCTCAGTAAAAAAAGAACTTCACTACTATGATTTACACCGAGTTCCTACGAAGTGGATGTAAAATACTGGTACTCAGCTGCATCCGGCTAGACTAGAAACCGACCCTAGGAAAAGGTTAAGTAGATTGATATCGAAACTTTTGATTGATTTTCCTTGATCTGTAAACTTTTGTACGTCGATGTAAATATTGACTTACATCGACGTACAAAAGTTTACAGAAGTTTACAGAAGTTTATGCAGTATCATACTAGAGTAATGAAATACGAACCAATAGAAACGCTGTCCTCCATCCTGGCTGTCTTTATCCGGAAGAGAAAAATAATGCATAGATTTTCATATTTTTTATTTTATTTTGAAGGAAGTTGTACTTGAACGTTTAAATTTCAAAATATTTGATCAGTGGCTCACAAATTAAAAAAAATACTGACTTTAAAATTGACTGTCCTGGAGCCTCAAATCCTTTCTTTCATTTGATTTTAGAAAGCTGTTTTTAACGTCCCATAAAAATGCAGAAATCTTCATAAAGTTTATCCTAATCAAAGTGGTCTTTAAAACACTGGCCAAATCTTTCAAAGCATCCCACGTGATTGGTTTTTTCATATATAAAGTATGCTCAGTTTACTGTACGCTGAATTTTCAGAATAATCCCTGTTGAAAAGCGCCCACTGCAGCTGTTGTCCACCTGAAAGTATAGCTGCGCTAACGCATTTTACTTAGCTTCATATTGTTGTTCTCTAGACTCATTTCCTTCTTCTTTTAATAATTTACATCAATTATCTTGTCACACAGTACATTTTGTTTCCATAAACCTACCCTCGCGATCGTACCATTTGTTTAGATTAATCTATACATCTCTATACAAAAATATTCGGTACCTTTAATTTGGGCTGATTTCTCAATAGTTACCTATATAAAGTCTATCTATTCATACATGAAATCTCGTTAGGGGTCATTCTACTAGCTTCTATCAGCGACTTCGCCCGCTTGATATTAGTATTATAAAAAATAGTCTGTGTTATTCTGATGTATAAGCAATATTACTGTAAAGTTTCATTAAAATCCGTACAGTAGTTTTTGTGTGAAAAAGTAACAAACATATTATATTCTCACAAACTTTCACATTTATAATATTAGTAGGATAAGCAGGATATAAATATGGCGGTTTGAAATATTTTCTATACAAAAGCTGTCAAAACGCCAGTGTTATACCTCTGGTAAAAATTACCTGACATACGAACTAAGAACCTGAAATTCCCGGAGATTAAATTCTTCCGGCAGAAGGAGATTGATAATTTCATGGCTCAATACCGGGCAACTCTCGTCGTGCCGGGAAAGATAGGAAGCCTAACCTTCCTTACCTTTAGGTCTGTTACATTTTCAGACATACAATGTACAAAAAACCAATTAAATTAAAAATTTAAAAAACCCCCATCGCTTTAAAGAAAAGCGAACATTTAAAAACACAAAAGAGCTGATGACCTTGAAACGACTGAACCAATTTTGATAAAACATGTCTATGAGCCATCGCTAGAAAACCTGCTTTCAAAAAAAAAATACCGCATTCAAATCGGTTCACTCGTTTAAGAGCTACGGTGCCACAGACGGACATACACACAGAGCGGTCAAACTTATAACACCCCTCTTATTGCGTCAGGGGTTAAAAACAATACATGCATATTCTACAAATAGCGAAAGCAAGTCCACATTAATATAGATAATCTGTTTTAGTTTATATTTATTTGAAATGATTCATCAAGGAGATGTGTTGGCATGCATCTCTGCATCATCAACGTCATGACGACAGTCATCGTGGGCCGCCGACGATATATGACTATATTTATGGAGCATTAAACACCGAGGTCTTTGGCATTCTAGTTCTTTGCTTTTGATAAGTAGGTGATATCAATCTTTACTTCCCTTTTTACCAGACTGCCCTAGAAGGTAAATTTTGAAATAGAGACAAGATGGCTGCCGCCGCTAGGTAACCGACGTCGTATTTTGTTGTGAAATAGTCATGATCAAAATAAAGGGCTCGAGGAGAGGAATCCAAAAATGTAATTCACTAAAGTGGTTCGAAGATTTTGGCATACTTTTCATACGCCATTTCGTTTTTCTTTTTTCAAAATAGCGGCACGCCATAAACCCTCTTTATATCGATTGGGGACACATATAAACAAACAATAAATGACTAAGGTCTCTCTTTTCTAAAATGTCACGTTACAGAGTTATTTGCAGGAAAAGATCGATCTTTGATAACTTCAATAGGCATGAAAAAATCACTCATTAAATTTCCCAACTACACTTGAGGTTGGCTTCCAGTCTAAACGGATGTAAAATTCTCGTATTTGGAATACCAGAATTTTACAAGGAGTGACTGCCTATCTGTCCTCCTCAACCCAGTTACTGGGTATCACGACACCCCTTCGCAAAACTGGTGTCAGATTATTAGCTGGCTTCGGACTACCCGTAGCCACTGACAAAGAATGGCGGACTATCAGCGTTTGTAACATGCTTTACGAGGCACGGGTGAGTCTCGATATATAATGGATGCTCACCCATCCGTGGCCTGACCTCCGCAATTGTTACTTAACCTTGAATTTCAACCCTCGCGATGTCTTAATTTAGCCGCGAGCTCCTCCTTGTATAACTAAATAATCTACTGCATTCCACTTGTTATGCCTGAAGTAGTGGGCAGAGAGAAAACTAAGTTGTGCTAAACAGAAAACACAACTTAGCAGAAAGGGTAATTTTCGTAGAAACAATGTATTCTAAAAATAAAGATATAAAGAGAATTTCACAAGATTTTACGGAAATTTCCGAGGCTGTTTCATTTTAGGGTTCCGAATATCCGAACGTATAGGATATATATATACAGGGTGTAACGGAAAGGTGTGGTCATATTTTAAGAACCGGTTCTGCCCAAGGATATGAACGGCTTTCTCTAACTAAGAAAAATAGAATAATTCCAAAAAAAAAATGGACTTTTCATACAAAGTCATCATCAGCTGATCAATATTTGTATGGGGGGTAAAAATTTTTATTGAGAATTTCCACAGGTTTTCTTGAAGAAAGTTGTTCATGTCCATGGGTAGATGCAGTTTTTAAAATATGACCACACCTTTCCATTACTTCCTGTATATGCCAAATTGCCAAGCACATTTTCCACTTTTTTATTTTCAAAGTCAGCGCCAGCAATCAATTCAGCAACCGGCATTGGCAGCTAATTCGGGATACGGCGCAGGTAGCGGAGGCACTGTCTTTAAAAAAATATGTTAAAAAGTATATGATTCGTTCGGAACTCTGCGCGCGAGTTCGACTCGCACTTGGCCAGTTTACTGCCACGTGCCAACACAATATTTATATTTCCAGAACATCGTGACTTTGAACCAAAACAGGGCTTTTTTGACGTCAAACGATACAGTTACGTAGGTTTTATTCTTGCTCAAGTTAAATAAGCAGGCCTTTTGGTTTCCACACTGCTTTAATTTTCCCTAAATGGTTTATTTTTGAAAAGGCTGCCTTTAAATTAAAGCAGCTATATAAATATATATTTTAGTTACTGTTGAATATATTTATTTATTATTAAAAGTTTCTGAAGTGGCGACAAGGTATCGGCAGACGCAGTGTTGCAAGGCCTTCCACAACGTGGACTGATAACTTGGGGATGTCTTGGGAATCCGCTAAATGCGAGACGCACAGGACCGGTTCATGTGGTGACACTTGGGGGAGACCTATGTCCAGCAGTTTACGTCTTTCAGCTGAAATTATGATAATAACTTTAATAATAATAAAGCCGTTTATTCCCTATCCCTTAATTTTACATTGCAAATGTTGTTATTATTTTTTGTAGATTTGCTTAATATCTAGTGTTAGATATAGTAAAAAGTTATTAAATTAAATCTATTTATTATAGGATATGGACCCCGTTTTGGGGATAGGCCTCCCCCAACCTTTTCCACCTTTCTCTGTCCTTGCTCCGGTCGATCCAATCTCTCCCCATCGCCTTGTACGATGTCGTCTGCCCATCGCTGCTTTGGTCTGTCGGATTTTTCTTTTGCCTGATGGTCCTTTCCATCTGGTGGTATCTATTGTCCATCTTCTGTCTGTGCAGCGTGTGATGTGACCAGCCCTTTGCCACTTTAATGTCAGCACATGTCTCAGTACTCTCAGTGAATCCGTAATCTTTGTTTTCTGTCTTATCACCTCGCTTCGTACTTTATGTATTTTTCTGATCTGTAGTATGCTCTTCTCCATTGCGTTTTGTGTATGCTCTATTTTTTGTTTGATATTTTTTGTAAATACCCAGGTTTGACCAGCATATAGAAGGCATGGCATAATACAGCTGTGCATCACGGTTTTTTATATGTGTAGGCGATAGTTGCCTTTTAATTCTTAATTCTTTATTGTACACCAAATCGTAACATAAAATAAAGTCATTACACAGTTCATGTACAAAGGCGAGCTTAACTCAAAGTTGAGTTTTCTCCCAGCAAACCTTTGAGTGATAGAGTGAGGTCACATTCGAGGGTAAGATTGTGTACAATATAAACTTATATAAATAAGCCCTGTATATAAAATACATACAAAATACTATATACTAATATATACAAATATACACCGATATATACCCTAATAATATGTCATTGAGAAAGGAAGTGCTCTTTTATTTTCCTCTTAAAGACATTCAGAGAAGGGCTGTCGCGTAGAGAGTGTGGAAGAGAGTTCCAGAGACGCACTGCAGTCACTGAAAAGGAGCCATTATAGCGGCTGGAAGTGTGACGCGGAGTACGAAGGAGAAGAGAGGAGGTGGTGCGACAGAGTTTACCTCTCGGAACGAGGTACTCAAAGCGTTCACGAAGGTATTGAGGAGAAATAGGATTGTGCAGAATAGTATAAAGAAGGGATAGGATATGGGTATCTCGCCGACGCCGAATTGGCAGCCACCCTAATCTGGTCCGAAACTCCGACACATGGTCGTATTTGCGGAGGCCAAAAATAAAGCGGATGCACAAATTTTGCAGTCGTTCAAGTTTGTTTAAAAGTACCTCCGTAGCATCTAGGAAACAGACATCCGCATAGTCTATGAGCGGTAGTAAGAGAGATTGAGCAAGAGAAACCTTAGTGCGAAATGGTAAGACGTTTTTGGACGAAGTTTTTGGAGACGTTTAAGAAACTGAAAGGAGTAGAAGATCCTCCTACTCACATCAGCAATATGTACCTCCCAAGAGAGTTTAGAGTCCATGTGGACGCCCAGGTTTTTAGCGCTTTTGGAGTATAATATGGGCACTGAATCGTACACTACTGGTGGGAGCGACTGGTGATCTAATAGGTTGAGCATGTATTTGCCACCAATAATGAGCGCTTGAGATTTAGTTGGGTTTAGTAAGAGTCCAAAGGATTTTGCCCACTTGTTGATATTTTCAAGGTCATCATTGATGGCAGCCACAGCCCCACCAAGATCATCTATTTTAAAATGACGATATAACTGCAAGTCGTCTGCATAGAGATGATAGTTAGAAAATTCTTTATTTTAATTAGTATTTCTTTTAACGAACAAAACGTCCTGCCCGGGGGTGGAGGATAAATTCGAAAGAGTTACCTCGCCCCCGGGCGCGTAGGGCAGGGAGGAACAGGGGTGGGTTTTAGTCAGTAAGAGTCTGACACGCCCTTCCGCTCCACCCCAGAGCGGAAAGAGTCATTGGATGATTTCCCACCCCCCAAAAAAAAAAAAAAAAAAAAAAAAAAAAAAAACGAACAAAACGTTATTCTTCTCGTTACTTTTTCTAAGTTACTGTTTGCATTGAATGAGACTTGTTTTCCCAAATAAATATGATTATTTACATATTCTATTATTTATGTGTCCGTTTACTTGTATAGACCTTTTATAATTTTTGGCCATTATTTTTGTCTTATATCATATCAAGTCCGACTTTTTTACTTTCCTGATCGAGTGCCGTTACCATTGTCTCTAAGTATTTAGGTGATTCAGCTAGTATCGTAATGTCGTCTGCAAATTTTAGATGATTGAAGTGCTTTCCGTTTATCAGTATGCCTTTTTGTGCCCAATTTATTTTGCTGAAAATGCCTTGAGCGGGTCCCCCTGTCTTAGATCTCGTTCTATTTTATTTTGCGTGTCCTGTTTTTATACACGTTTTTCATTATGTATATATATTTCTGGTCGGTTTTTAGCGAATTAAGTGCTATCCAAATGAGGCTGTGACTAAAGCTGTCGATGGCTTTGCTGTAATCTATGAACACCACACAGTGTCTGCTAAATTCTCTGTATTTTTCTATTATTTGTTCGATTGTCTGTAAATGATCGATAGTACTAATATTAGTAATAATATAGTATTAATATTCTACAAGAAAAGAGAACACAAACAAACTAAATTTACTTGACATGAAAATAGATTAAACATACCGTACCTAAATCATATCGATAAAAATACCAGAAGAAATAAGAAATATAAATCAATACATTATTTTTATTAATACATTAAAACTAGACTATTATAATAAAATAAACAACGGCTCTTAGCTCTAAGCCTTTTTGTAACATCCGATTTTACCTTGTGGAACGCAAATAAATGAATATGAATATGAATACTGAAACCTGAGTGGAAGCCCGCTTGCTCTATAGGTTTGTGCGTTGTCAATTTCTTGGGTTATTAGTTTGAGTACTATTAAAGCAAATAGTTTGTAAGTGCTTATTAGAAGACATCAGGCCTGTAGTTTCCTAAATCTTATTGCGGATTGCCCTTTTTAAAAAGTTGAATGATGTCTGATGAGCACTATTTTTTCTTCAGGATCAGATTAAATGATTGAGTTAGATTATAAAGTAACACAGTCCCTTCTGCTTCCCATCCTTGACTATGCTGATGTCAGTTATCTCGATCTCACCCAGGCACAACTAGATAAACTTGAGCGTCTTCAAAACCTTTGGATAAGATTTATATTTGGCCTGCGCAAATATGATCACATTTCTGAATTTCGCACAAAGCTCAAGTGGCTTCCCATACATCTTCGCCGCGATTCTCATATTTTATTTCTGCTCTACAGTATTCTGTTCAATCCTACAACCCCCTTTTATCTTAAAGAACGTTTCAAGTTCCTTCATGACACACATAATAGATATCTGAGGTCATCGGAAAACTTGAGACTAGAGATGCCGATGCATTCCACCAGCTTTTATGACAAATCTTTTACGGTTCAGGCGGTGCGGTTATGGAATGCCTTGCCTGTGTCGGTAAGGCGTGCTCAATCCTTGTCCACTTTCAAAACAATGGTCAGAAATCACTACCTCTCTCTTTAATCGTTTTTACTGGGGTTCTATGCTTTTTGTTTAATAATTATTAATGTATATATTTATCTATAATGTATTTATTGTATATATTATTATAAATAGTACACCTAGGACTACCTACAGTACTGTATTTCCTTTTGTCTTTAAAATCCATCCAAAGGTTGTCTTGAAAAGATCGCTTTTAGCGATAAGGCCGCCCATTGTGTCACCCTATGTAATGTTTTCTTCATATTTTTATTGTAACTTATATGGTGTACATAATAAAGAGTATTCTATTCTATTCTATCTCACGATCCGTATTGGCTACATAGTTGAAATTTCACAGAATATGTTTTTCTGTTGCCGCTATTACAACAAATAATAAAAATAAATTAAAAAAAGGGGGGCTACCTAGGAAGCCCCTCTGTTGCCATTATTAAAATCGAGCAAAAATGCCAAAAAAAAACACGTTTCTGGTAAGGCAATTAATTTTTAATTAATTTTTATTATTTGTTGTTATAGCAGCAACAGAAATACTCATTTCGACTGTGAAGCCATTACATTTTTTTTTGGCTTTTTTTGCTCGATCTCAATAATGGCTACATAGACGCGTATAGCCTTGTACTTACGATGGTACCCCTTCATGCGCGAGTCCGGCTCGCACTTGACCGGTTTTTTAGTTGTCCTATGTGTGTGTCCTCTCTTTCATCAATTGGTTCAGTGTTAGTTTTTATTTGATTGTTTATTTGGTTTTCAATGTGTGTGTATGTTGGTTCTCTCTGACCCGTGGTTAAGGTTATATATCCATTTTTTATGTGTGGTTAGTTCCGTGAATGCTCTTTTAGTACTTCTTAATTTCTCTAAATTTTTAGTTATGATGTTGTATCTGTAGTTGCCGAAATCTTTTTTTATTGATTTACTTGTTGGTTTGTTCAATCTGCTAAGTTCAATTTTCATTTCTTAATAATTCTGTGCGTTTTTTGATTAATAGTTCCGTGTCCTTGCTGAATATTAGACGTGTTTTGACTTCTGTTTCCTGTTGTGTGTTTGGGCTATCAAGTATGATGTTTTCAAGCTGATATAACTATATATCAGCTTGAAAACATCATACTTGATACCGATGTCCAAACTTACTAAAGTTTTGGGTAAGAGTAGCTCTTACAAGTCTGTGATCGGATGGAAAGTTTAAATTGTTAATAACCTCAACATTCGTTACTATTATTGGAACATTTATTATTATGAAATCGATTTCATTAGTAGTTTTTTTGTACGGAGATTGTTAAGTCCATTTTCTATTGTTTCTCTTTCTGAAAAAGTTATCCATTATTGCTAATTTGTATTCAGAGGCATATTCTATTATACTTTAGCCTGTTTCATTTCTTTCATCGAAGCTGAATCGCCCTATGATTTGGTTATTATCACCTTCTTGGCCTCTTTTTGCGTTGAAATCTCCAATTACCAGAACTGTGTCGTCTATTAGAGAGTGGGTTTGGTTTAGGTCTTCGTAGAATTGACTAATTTCGTCCTCGATTGATCTCTATGTTGGTGCATAAGCCTGTATCAGAGAGATCGGAAAGTTTTCAAATTCCAGTTGTAAGAGTGTCTTTCTGAAAATCCCGTAAATTTAGTTGTTTGGTTTTTCTGCACTTTTTTAATGAGGAATCCTACACCTTGTAGACCTTTTGTTTGTCCTATGTAACACAAGACATAGTCCTGGTATTCTTCAATGTTACAGCCTCCTCGTCTGAATTCTGACCGGCCTATTATGTCGCAGTTGATATTTTTGAAAGCATAGGTTAATTCAAGATATCTTTCATGAAAACGATAATAGGGATCGTACAATATAGGTGCAAATTTTAAGTGAGTTTTGATTTGTCCTTTTGTTGTTGTTATTTTTGATTGGATTTGGCGGTCTTCTTTCTCCACGGTGACCGGATTGGGGTGCAGATTCTTTTTTTGGTAGTCTGTTTGTTATATTATATTCATCATCATCATCATCATCATTTGTTTTCTTGGGAGCTGGTCTGGTTACGCTATTTTTGTCGTTAAGGGACTCCTTTGTGTCGCTTTTCCTTTTGACTAGGTTGGCTCCTGGGTTGAAGCTAACCAGTAAAGGGCGTTTCTTTTCCTTTGGGCCCTAATCTTTGCACTGTATTTCTTTCGTAGGGTTGTATAGTCGTCTTAGTTTTTTTCAATTATCGTTTTGGTATAGTCAATCAAGGAAATCTCTTGCTCTGTTATGCTTACTTCAAAATATTAAATTGTATCTTCTTTTGTGTGATGATAAATTTATGCAACACAAAATAGCACAAGGGCGGACTGTAGAAGGAATATGGTAGAAGCTTCACCTAATGCCGTATCCCGAGCACGCTCAGCTGCTACTACTACGCACGACAAAACTCAGTATCACCTGGTTACCTAGGACCATATAATTTACCTACAAGGCCAACAAGGCAGCCAATTATATTAGTAGTGCTTTTACTATCATCATTGGCAAAATGGTAACTAATTAAGGAGCTGGATCATGGGCTCGATTCAGGAACCGTACTTCTAGAAATGTTCGTGTTGTTAGGAGGTTCCATTCTCAGAAGATTGACCACTGGTAGCAAAGGTAGAAGATGATCGGGAACTGGGTCCATACCCAGCAGTTCCGGATCTTCTTCTTGTTTTTTCGAGTCGATGATTAACTTTTTTAACCTAGTAGGTGGCCAAATATAGCAGCAATGAAAAATGGCTCACCTGCTGCTCGATTTTTCCTTCCGGGCAGCCGGGTATTGTAACAAGGCAGTGTTAAAGCCTTGTTTATTTTATGACCTCTATTCCAAATTATGTTCTTTCCTACCTTTTTTAATTTCAAATTCAATTACTACTTGCCTTCTCTGTCTAGCCTCTGGTTTTGTATTAAAAATAACTTCTAATTCTGCTGCCGAGCTAGACTAAGCTCCTACCTATCATTGTCAATTTCCTTCTCATCAATAACTGACAGTTACCAGTTTTCGTACCTAGTCACAGTTTATGGTGTACGTAAGTGAGTGCTACATAAAATCTGTGAATATCAAAATATACGTCTGAGCTCGTCGTGTGTTTATCTTCATCCAATTCCTCATCTACGGTCCTCCTACTCTACGTCCCTCCTTTGCGCGTCACTCCTACGATTTTCCTTTACGTGTCACTCCTATGACCCTCCTCTACGTGTCACCACACTCCGACCTCCACAACGTGACAAGCTTCAGTGGTGATATACCTGTTACAGTAAGGTTATTTTTGTTTTATTTTCAAAAAAATAAAATTTAAACGACAATGTTACACCCTTTTTTTGAGCTTTTGTCCAAACTTCCACGAAAGAAAACAAATTTCGTTTTTTGTTGACTAAAATAGAAGTTACATTTTTTTGGGTTCCGTACCCAAAGGGTAAAACGACCCTATTACTAAGACTCCGCTGTCCGTCTGTCTGTCCGTCTGTCACCAGGCTGTATCTCATGAGCCGTGATACTTCGACAGTTGAAATTTTCACAGATCATGTATTTCTGTTGCCGCTATAACAACAAATACCAAAAAAAACAGAATAAAATAAATATTAAAGAGGGCTCCCATACAAACACAAATGTGATTTTTTTGCCGTTTTTATAGATAATGGTACGGAACCCTTCGTACGCGAGTCTGACTCGCACTTGGCCGGTTTTTTTGGCATCGTTTATATTTTTAGCTAAAAAAGGTATTGTAACAAAACTTACATAAAAAGAGTTATTTTCAACACAACCCAAATATTTTTCTAAATTTGAAGCACCAGATATATAACAGGCGAGAGTTTATAGCCGAAATCACAAAACAATGGGTCGGTTGAATGGAGATATCTAGGCTTCGGGCTTGGACGAGTACGAGTATGATTGTTTCAATTATTCGTTTTTACAAAAACATTGAATTGTTGGTATTTCTCGTTCCAAACCGGTAAACCAGAGGGAGATAGATATTTATACTCTTTCTCTTCTTTTCCTTTCTTTCTTTTGTTTTCATTATTGGCTGTTTAAAGATCCGGTAGCCCGTACTAACCAGTTAAAGTTTTCACTGGTAAGTTGGGCATTAAAGAAAAATACTCACAAGCGTCTGTTTGCGATTGGATATCATCACTTACTCTTTGGTGGATTTCCTGAGGGTGCTGCTAAGCGTACGTTATTTATTTATTTATTTATAATAATAAGCACACCAACAGCACTGTCACTTAAAATTCAAATAAAATAACATCTAAAATCGGCATTTCAGTAACCATGCAAATAACAGGTATGCATGACATTGACAAAATGAAATTAGAGACGATAATCGACATCGACATCTGTTATCTGTATGTCTGCACTGGTAGGCACTCAGAGTTGTTGTCTGTGTGTTCTTGTGTTTCAACCATGGGTGCTAACATACAGGTATGTACCTATTTATTGTAATTTAATTTAGTATACCTATGTTATCGGCTTTTTTTTTAACCGATTTGTTACGCGATTTCTCCGCCACTTGTGAATAGATTATCTTTACTGACTTGGTAAGTCATACTTCAGAGATGGTCTCATATAAATTTTTCTCATCGAAATTCTTTCTGGGATTTTTGGAAAAATTCACAAAAAAAAAGTTTATACATATACCTACATATTTTTTACACAGATGACGCAATTATGTTCAAATTCCATGTTTTGGGGTTATTCATTCGGGAATAACTTTAATATTTAGTTTTAAATCTGAGGTACAACAAACAAAAAGTGAAAAAAAAAGAATCACAAAAAAATGAAACCGCCTTCCAAAAAAAAAAACCCAAAAAAAATGCAAAATAACTTTAATTTCGGAAGTAGGTGTCAAACAACGAAGAAATCAAAATACAAACACTGACTTGTATTTTTTGAGTTATTTTGCAATTTTTCGTATATTTTCTTTTGTAGAAATCGGTTGTAGTTTTTGTAAAAAAGTTTTTGTTGAGTTCCTTAAAAAAAAACGCATGTCTGTATGCGTGTTTTCTAGGTAGATCGAATTTTGTTTGATTTATGGAGCTCTACCATTCCTCAGGATACTTAATCACCTCACAACGGAAGAACGATTATACAGTTAAACACTGCGTGATGACAAGCAAGTGGTTGATGAACTGCAGTCACACAAATCTTTCGAAGACCAGCTTCGAGATTGCCATTGAGAATACCAATGGTAAGTACAATAGGGATGATTCCAGAGTAAAAAAAAATTGGACACGTACTTTTTGCTCTAGCAAATCAATGGCGCCGATTCTCTTATTCAATAACTAAACTAAAATTAGAGAATCGCTATCTTTTACTAAAAGGCAGTGCGAGAAAAGGACGGCTATAGCTATGAACTAAGTTAGAGATGTAAAACTAGTTTACGCCTTGCGCTTCGCCGTGTTTTTAGACCACATGTTTTTACGTGTACCCTTAATTTGTATGGAAATATTAGCTCAAACTAAATTTGACAGCTCTAATTTACGTCCGTCTCATTCTTGTTTTATTAGAGAGAAAAAGATAGTAATAGCCTAAATTAAGTTTAGTTTGTGCACAACAGAATCAACACCAATGAAAAATGACAAAGATAAAACGCATCAAAGTTCAGGAGTAGGGGCGTATTACGTCAGTTTTGACTTAAAAGTGGTACAATTTTGTCGTCTTAATTTTTTTTTACGTGACAGATGAAAATATACGTGTACTAATTTTAAGATAATCTAACTGACGGACTAATTAGATTTTATTAGTCATCAACCCAATTTTATTAGTCATCATCCCAATTGCCATCGAAACATTGTCTAATAAGTTCAGATTTTTTACCACATTCTTTGCAAATAAAGACGCTATTTACACATGATTTGATAGGTACTTATGTATTTATGTTTTATACTTTAACTTTTATTTACTTTATAACTTGATTTGAACGAGCAACACTAAGGGCCGATTTTACCAATGAAACTTATCGCGATTAGTTTAAACTAAGATTAGAGCTTTATTTTGCGTTTTACCGAAAACTGGGCGTTTAGAATTTTTAGTTTGTAGTGGTGGAACGCAAAATTAAGGTCTAATCTCGATTAAACGCATAAACTTAGTTTAATTTAACTAATCGCGATTAGTTTCATTGGTGAAATCGGCCCTAAGGCTGGTTTGAGGTGGCGCAAGAAAAGACTAAAGAAAAAATAGAAAATTCCCAAAAAAAAAATTGTACTTTCCATACAAAGCTATCATCAGCTAATCAATATTTGTATGGGAGGTAAAAATTTTTTTTTTTTTAATGTTCTCTGATTTTCTTGAAGAAAGTTGTTCATATCGATGGGCAGATGCAGCTCTTAAAATATGACCACACCTTTCCATTACACCCTATATATTTTAGTTTAAATACCTGTAGATATATTATATATAAAAAAGCCGGATTGGTTAGTAACTAACCCGACTTAGGGCCGATTTCACCAATTCTAAACGGCCAGTTTTCGACGTTTCAGCTCGCTTAAACCCGTTTAGCCGCTGTCATAAAGCTGAAGAGTTTATTTGTTTGTTTGCTAATCTCAGGAACTACTGGATCGAATTAAAATATTATTGTTTTGAATTTATTATTATTATTGTGTTGAATAATCCATTTATCGAGGAAGACTATAGGCTATATAACATCACGCTGCGACCAACAGGAGCGAAGCATCAATGAAAAATGTGGCAAAAACGGGAAAAAAAATCCTTGAGAGCTTCAGTTGCGTGCGCTGCGTAAACGGTTAAAGTTACGCAAAAATTATATATGACGGAATTGTTCTCCTTTTAAAGTTCTAAAAAAAGTTTGCGACAGCGTATGTCTATCTTTTAATGTTAACTCACTATAATCTTTTTTATGGTTTTTGTTTTTTACACTAAGCTTAGTTCAGTAACTTAGATTATAGAGCGAATGGTTAACTCGGCCCTTAGTTACATCATTTAGAACTCATGAGCGGCTGGATCGATTTTTATGTTTTTCGATTTGTTGGATTTGTCTCCGTCCCGAATAGCGAATAGCAGATAACTATTATAATAGAAAAAATTAAGAAAATACATTTTCTCATACATTTCGTGTGGAATGGCTTCTTTGATGATATCTCAAGAACGGATTCATTTATTGATTCTGAGGCAGTACGAAGTTCGCCGGGTCAAGTCATTGCTAGTTAGTTATAGGTACATGCAATTTACCTAAAGTGTCTATACACGAGTATTATAATTATCTGTGGTCTAAATGACGTGCCTGAAAATTTTAAATAAAATACTGCTTTGGAAAGTTATAATCCTATTAGAATAGATAGCTCCTTGACATTTTCTCGGACACTCGTAAATCCTTTGCTCAAGATGCAGCTAGTCCAAACATATCTAATCTGTTACGGAAACGTCCAGCTCAAATTATTTCTACTAAGTTCTACAAATCTCTCAACTTAGTGTGATAGTATAGTTAGCAAAGTGTTACGGTCCAAACGGAGCCCTATTACTGTTACTCTCGTATATATATATAACGCAGGTTTTACAGCCAAACGATTGGAGCTAGTCTTTAAATTAACACAGTATACATCTTGTTGACCCAAAGAAATTGTCAAAATTTGACATTTGGTACGGAAATAAAATGTACGAAGTCCGACACGCACTTGTGCGGTTTTTTTTTAGGGTGGGCAAAACATTAGATGACGTCTCTTGCTCTGGGTGGAGCGGGAGGGCGTGTCAGACTCTTACTGACTAAAACCCACTCGTGTTCCATCAGTTACCCTTTAAGTTTCGGGGCCTTTTTCGTACGCGCCACGCGCCGTGGTGATTTTCGTACAATCCCGCGAATATTTGCTTATAGCTGTTACGGAACGTTTTCACGAAAAGACACGGCGTGGCTCGAACTGCTCCTACTTAATTTATTTTTAAGAATATCTTGACTAATGACAGAATATCTACCGATTTTTTTTTGTTTTTGGGGGTTGGCAATCATCCAATGACATCTCCCGCTCTGGGTGGAGCGGGAAGGCGTGGCAGACTCTTACTGACTAAAAACCACCCCTGTTCCTTCCTTGCCCTGAGTGCCCAAAGGCACGGTAACTCTGTTTCGAATTTATCCACAACCACTGGCAGGCATCGGCCATGACGGGCCCCGTCATGATTGCTGATAACTCTTTGAGGCGCGCGTGGAACACTACGCGCCGTCGAATCTCGGGCCCGGTGCTGATCGGACGGCGAGCTACCCATTACTCAAGAATACCTACCGATAACATGATTATTACATTAACACCTGTAACAATCTTCATTAATCGTACTATCAATACATCCACGCGCGGTGAACGGTCGTCAATCATTAAGGCAAATGCTTGGCACTCATTGCACACCTGGGCAGGTGTTTGAAGTCCGAGCTGACAGTAATTGCAGGTACATAGTACAGGTATCCCTCTGTCAATCACGTACAACTGCATTTTCGTTAGCGAATTGACGGTTATGAAATCAGTCAATCATGCATTAAAATATCAGAATCGAGATGCCCTTTAAGCCATCTGCGTAGGTACCATTTTTAGGGTCCCGTGGTCCTAACAAGGACAAGGAACCCTTGTAGTTTCGGTTGGCCATCTGTCCGTCCAAGGCATGGCGTAGAGACTGTTAGTACTAGAAATCAGCAATTTTGTAATTTTCATGACGCCAAAAAAACGAAACTATAAAATCTTGACAAAGATTTTTATATAGTAGCTCCCGTTCCGTACATGTGAAGTGGGGGCGATTTATTTCTCGCCTATCCTATAGTGTGGAGTGTCGTTTGATAGGTCTTTAAAAAATTAATACAGGGTTGGGGGGTTGTGAAGACCCCTAAAAGATAAACTGTTGTCTTAAAAAACCTAAAAAAATCACCATGTTAATATACTCGTACATATCGAGCTTTGAAGGAAAACTATCAAGGCTAAGTTAGCTCTGTAACCCTTGTTACATAATTGGAAAATTTCGTACAAAAACCCAAAACCATTGGAAAAATACTTAGGTGTAGTTCATCATCATCATCAGCCTTTTAATGTCCTCACTGCTGGGGCACAGGCCTCCTCTCTGTGAGAGGGTGTGGGCCGTAATCCACTACGCGGGCCCAATGCGGGTTGGTGGATGTCACAAGTCTTCGAATTTTTGGTTCTAGGACATGCCGGTTTCCTCACGATGTTTTCCTTCAGAGAGAGACTGCTCTCTCTGAAGGAAAACATCACTTTGTGTAAATTAGTTCATCATCACTGGGTGATGAAATAATTTACACAAAGTAAAGCGCCTGCCTGGGTTTGAACTCACGACCTACAACTTGTAAGTCGCGGCCATTACCACTGGGCCACCACTGCTCTAGGTGTAGTTGTTATTTATTTAATATTTAAAACGGGTAGTAAACATGTAACATTGTGGAAAAATAATACTTTTTAAAAGCTTTTATTTAACTTGCCATGTACTCGTATGTATGTTACTATGTTTGTTCGGGTGGAATCTTGCAACTCAAAGTAGACCCACTACCCGATGTCCGATTGGACTCCAATTTGATGTACTTATGTATCTTTGGTGACAATACAATGATATGGTACCATAAAGCTGGTCTGTTGATGGAGACGGAAGATGGCCATAGAAACTTCTGAACTAAATAAGATAAACCCATTTAGTCTGGACTCGATTGATTCGTCTTGAGGAGAATTTCACGCCTACACGATATCCAGGGTCTGATGATGAAGCTGGAAGGTGACCATGGCATCTATATGATAAAACAACATAAACCGACCGAGTTTGGGCTCGATTGATTCGTCTTGAGGAGCACTTTACGCCTAGACGATATCCAGGGTCTGATAATGAAGCTGGAAGCTAGTTACAGCATCTCTGTAATAATACAACATAAGCCCACCGAGTTTGGGTCAATTGATACGTCTTGAGGAGCACTTTACATCACATCATAATATCCGAAGAATTTTTTAAAACATCACGCCTACTCTAAAATACTAACCAACTAACAACATTAATAATAAATTAAAGGTAAAAAAAATATTTTTAAAAACAAGCTTTTATCTGGGACAATGAACTTAAAAGTTAAAAATATATTCGTCGTGTAGGTACTTACCTATATTCTTAAAAGCTTGAGGCACAGAAGTATAGTAAGTACCTAACCTGTAACCTGTAACGGGTAGTGCCTCAAGCTTTTAAGAATATAGGTTAGGTTATCTAGGCTACACGCCAAATACTTACTAGAATATATTTTTATAGTTCATTGTCAGTGTGTTGTGATAAAAGCTTGTTTTTTAAAATATTTTTTTACCTTTAATTTATTTATATATATACAACGTTGATGTGACAGAGGGGCATTAAATTAAACTACGTATACTATACGTGTTTAGTATTAATTCGATACGGTATAAAAATAAAAATAATAATAAATGAGGTTTTTTTTTTTTCAAACAAACTAAATAGCTTACAATTCAGAGTAAAACGCAACCACCCTTTATACCATACTTTATACCCATTATCCTTGTTTGCATTGCCATCTTATAGCGAAAATGTACTTGTGACTTGCGTGAGAACGGCAACAACGCGTCGTATCGTAGGTTATACTCAGATTTATCGTTTTATTGCATGACCTGTGCGTATAGACATAATCAGCTGTTAGGAAAGATACATCGTGTTCAAACGAGGCCAAAACTTAAAAAATCGTTTGTGACTAAACTACTGCTCCGATTTAATTGATTTTTGGTACAGAGCTTGAAAATAGTACCTAGTATAGGCAGTTTAAAGGAAAGCCCCTCTGTCGTATCAACTTTGTATATAAGTCGGACGGTCGGTGACGGTGACGGTGTCGCTTGAGTTCAATTGTTTTTCCCATCTCATGAATGCCCAACGCGCCTATAGAAGTTTTCTCTTCAAAAATCATTTTTAAGATTTTATTATTTCATTATCGTCGCGTAATTAAGGCGCAGCATATATACGAGTTCTAGTGATTTTAAATTGATTTTATCACTTAAATTGTCTTTCGTAATTCATATGTGACATACTTTAATAATGATTGGATGGTATATACAGTCTGCAAGTATGTATGTATGTGGTCTTGCACGAACACGTTTAATCATTGGGATGATTAGGCCAAGCTTTGCTATGTGGCGTAACTTGGTTAGCTATCATAGGAACTTTAAAGCCTCTCCTTATGTACCTACTCATTGCGGTTTGGTGCATTTTCTTGAACTGTGTGACATCCGCTGACCAACGTATTCTGCTCATTTCCATTGTTTGTAGCCATTTTAGGTGTGGGACAGGCTAATTGTTTAAAATATTTTTTTTAATCACCCCGGGCAAAGCCGGGTGGGCCGATTGTAATAGTTAAAGGTTTTATTTGTTCGTACTCCTACTACGAAAAATAACATTTTGACATCCCTTAACACATCAGAAGACTTTTCGTGATAACATCAATTGGCAAACAGGGTCCTCCCGAAGTACTGCACTCAAACTGTCTCCAGCAGTTCACGGGAGCACGAGAATTCCTCGAGCCTTTATCATTCAGTCGCGATCTTCATCATTATTTTTGCTCTCTTACAAGACTTTAGTACCTGGCGATTGAAAAAACGGTCCTTAATTCATTAAGATTCAAGTAAGTCATAAAGCTTCTAATTCTAAACGCGATCCGAGTCGGTCTGGATACAAAAGTATGGAAGTGCGGGCGCCAAAAATACTCGTGTTCCATAAGAATGGCCTTCATTAGAAATATCTCAGTAAAGTAATAAACAAATAACAAAGCCGTCACGAAATATTCTCCTGGTTATTGCCAGATACTCAACGAAGCCAAAGATTACGTTCAAGAGATGTGCTTTACAGGAAGTAGGCATAAAAGTATTTTTAACCGTACATTTTGTTTTAGCAAGATGCCAAAGTGAAAAAAATCTGGGACGGCCACGTGTGTTGGATGAAATTTTTGCAAAATCACTCTCGGAATGGATAGTACATTACTGGATCCAAAGACCAGACGATGATGGCGGGTCTAGTTAATCTTTTTATCATTTTGGTCACTTTTTTTATTTTCGAGGGGACCTTAAAAAGACACCTGGACTTTCGGAGAAAGACCAGGGAGTGTAGGACTCTTACCTCACTAAAACCACTCCGCTAATTATCATTAGCACATGGAAGGTGTCCCGTTAGCTATTAAAAGACTACTCCGGACCTCCTCTATCCAACGCCTGTTAGGGTACATCCCTGGGAAATCTTTTAAGTACCAAGAGTTTTCTTTTTACGTACAGTACAGCCGTTATCGACTGAACAGTAACCTGTCATTTTAGTGACGTAATGAGAAAACCGGACGCTGGCCGCTCACACAATAAGGGGTCGCGTGTATGACGTAGGTACCACCATATTGTCATACAGTATGAGGAGACGAATCTGATACACAGAAAAGTGTATCAGATTGATTGAGTGATACAAGGGTTCGTCGTGAATGACCTCATCCGGGGAAGTACTACCACAATCCCTACTTCTGCCGCTAAGTAGCGTTACTGTGTTCTGGTTTGATGGGTTTGGGTGACGGTGTCATTACGAGCACATGACTATTTTACCGTTGTCTCTGGGATAGCAACGCATCGGCAATGCCTCTGGAATGACTGATGTCCATAGGCCACGGTGCCACATACTGTGACTTAAGGCGCTAATAGCTGCCAACGACCTTGAGTGGTTAGCTTGCGTGTTCTGCGCTGAGCTCACGTAACGCGTCATATGTCCACCCAGTAATAGGACTCGCCCATCAAGGAACGCTGTCCGAAATTAGACGCATTACTAATTTATTACACATAAAACAACAACTATTAAACTAAAACACTGAGACTAAATTATAAATAATTTAATGATCTTTAAAATGGTGAAGGTTTCTTCGAAATACGCCTTATAGTTTTTGCGTGATTCTCAATTTTTTATACGCGTTAGACATAACTTTACAAATTAATTACACTATGTATAAAAATATAATTTTAAATATTCTCAGATCAAATTACGACGGAAATAGTTTAGGATAATATATATTTTTTTCAAAGAAATAAAACTAGTCGTTTAGACGTGATGTTCAATTAAAAACCATTAAAAGTCGTATATCTGCGCCTTAAATCCCACAAGAAAGCCCACTCACCCCTTGCATTACAAAAACCTGTTATCTCAGACATTTCATACTACTAGATCGTTTTAATATCCTCACTGAAAAACCAAGTAGTATAAGATACCAGTTGCTTACTGCATGATTGAAAGCGGGGCTTACAATACTTTTATTCCTCCCTTGGAAATGATATCACTTCACGTACTCGTATTACCTAAAGAGGTACCTTTATCTGAAAATTGGTTTCGGTTGGCGAGGATGACTGCAGGGTGTACCCATAGTGTCAAGTAATATTATTTAATAATTCCCAAAGGAGGATGCTTTGTACTTACTTGGTGGTATCATATTGCATCATAGGAAAACATGGCCGTATTTTCTATTTCAAGATTAATGAAAATACTACCTACATCAAAAACAGGTGTGCAATAAAAAAAAACTTCCTTTTTTCGTCCAGGTGTTGCTTGATCTATGCAAAGCCGGAGTCGGCGCTTGCGGCGGCGGCGTTGCGAAACTTTGTTCGGATGTGGAGCGATCTAAATATAGTTCTCGAGTATCATGCGCGCGCGTCGTTCGCCCGCCAGTTTCCTACCTTAGCATCTTGATCAGAATCACCTGCAAATCTGCTTTGTATGATTTATATGATGATTCTATTTTTAAGAATTATTATGAGTATGGATGAATATGTTGCAGTTGCATCCTAAACCCTAAAATTGAGATGCGTATCGCATATCATTGAACCCATACAGTACGACTTGAAATCTTATCTCCTTGATATACATATGTGTTATTTTGACCGTTTCCCCTTCAGCCACTTTTAACCACAATGACTAATAAAACTAAGTACCTGAATAATTACAATTATCATTCTTCATGACACCTGCTTCTATTTTTTTCCAATGGACTGCATGAGCTGCCTAGTTTTATGTTAGAGTTGTGTGATCGCGAATTTCCACGTCATTTGGACGACTTTGTCCCGGCTCCTGTAAGACATGGATTTTACCTTCCCGATAAAATAATAAAGGAAATCAATAAAATTTACTAGATAAGATCACCGGATGCGGACCTTATAAAGATTTCAGGAAACAAGACAATGCTATTTATTAAAATTCACAACATTGTTTTTTTTCTGAGCCTGTAAAGACATTCCCAAGTTCCTCCAGGTCTATTACCGCTCCACCTCGAGCCAGCAATCACGGTACGCGTTCTACGTCGACTCTGCAGCTGTTTCTAGTCCGTCTTCAAGCACCCATTCCTGGAAACCTTTGTCCAGCGGTTACTGTACGTGCAGCTAACGTGACCCGCCCACAGCCTTATTACCTGTACTTAAGTTTGATCATAATTATATGTAGATAGGTTAGATTTCACAATGTCCTGAGCATCGAGCAACATACAGAGTTAAAAAAAAAACCTACAACTAACGCACCCCTTAAGAGTGCAACATTCGCTCTCTTCTGTCATTCAGAGGAATTCCGCAAATGTGGTATTGCACAGGGCACATTGCTTGCCGAACAGATGGTGAATGCAGCCGGTGCGTCTCGCATTCATTGGATTCCCTCAGCAGATTATCGGTCCACTTTGTGGAAGGCTTTCCAGTGCTGCCAGAACCTTTCGGTTCGATTGGCCATCTGTTCGGCAAACAATGTGCCCAGACCAATACCACTAAAGTTGTGTGTGTGATGGCGATTATTTGGGCTATGTTGGTAACCTTGGTTCTCCTGCGGATGTCTTAAGGCGCTATTAGCTGCCTATGACCTTGAGTGGCTAGCTTGCGTATTCTGCGCTGAGTTCACGTAACGCGTCGTATGTCCACCCAGTAATAGGACTCGCCCATCAAGGAGCGCTGTCCGAAATTAGACGCATTATTAATTTATTACACATAAAACAACAGGTATTAAAACACTGAGACTAAATTATAAGTATTTAAATGATCTTTAAAATGGTAAAGGTTTCATAAAAATACGCTTTATAGTTTTTGCGTGATTCTCAATTTTTTATCCGCGATAGACATAAATTTACAAATTAATTACACTATATTATAAAATATAATTTCAAATATTCTGATCTAAAACAATAAAACTTTTTCAAAGAAATAAGACTAGTCGTTTAGACGTGATGTTTAATTAAAAAAAACTTTTTAACAAAAAAATTAACCGACGAAAGAGAACTAAAAAGCAAAAAATAAATAAACCTTTTAAGTCTTGAGTAATGAGCATATTTACCTACATAAAATATCAAATTTTATATAACTTAATTTTGAGTCGGCGCCAAACAACAATCTGATTATTAAATATCTAAATTTTATAAGTACTTACAAATGAAGAAGGCTGTAAGTAGGTAATTAATCATTTTACGAGTATTAATTGGCGCCGACACAAAATTAGTTTATATAAAATTTGATATTTTATGTAGGTAAATATGCTCATTACTCAAGACTTAAAAGGTTTATTTATTTTTTGCGTTTTAGTTCTTTTTCGTCGGTTAATTTTTTTGTTAAAAAGTTTTTTATTTTATGATTTTTTGTGGCTCGCATCATCTTTTAACACTCTGAGGCTAATTTCTAATTCTTCATCATTCCTCTTGCCACTGAGCTGATGATATAACCATCCTTTCATGAAGTGCCCAGGATATTGACCAGTTGAGGTTACCTCCAATATTGTAAAGACGTCTTTTCTTCAAAGCATATTAAGTGGTATTTGTCACTAAAACCAGTTTTTATATTTAACTTCTATTGTTTAGAAAAGGTATGGTTTCTATCATCAGCTCAGTTTCATGATCTGATGGTTCGTAAATGCAAAACCTGATTAAGCTATGAAAAGTAAACAGAAACAATATTCGTGCCCAATTTTCGAGGTTCTCTCTCAATTTTTTCAGGATTCCAAGATCAGATCCTGATGTCCTTGACATGGGACCACCCTTGAGGTATACCCTATCTAAGAAAAGAAGAATCATCCAAATCGGTTCATAAATAACGGAGTGAGGGCCGAACCTACATACAGAAACGCAAAACGTATCCACAATTTTCGAGATTTCCTCTCAATTTTATCAGGATTCCACTATCACATCCTGACTTCATTGACATGGAACCATCCTTGAGATATACCCTATCTAAAAAAAAAGAAGAATCAAAATCGGTTCATAAATAACGGAGTGAGGGCCGAACATACATACTGAAACGCTAAACGTGCCCACAATTTTCGAGGTTTTCTTTCAATTTTATCAGGTTTCCACTGTCAGATCCTGACTTCCTTGACATGGGACCACCCTTGAGGTAACAAAAAAAGAAAAATCAAAATCGGTTCATAAATGACGGAGTGAGGGCTGAACATACACAAAAAAAAAAATATATATATACGGTCGAATTGAGAACCTCCTCCTTTTTTTTCGTCGGTTAAAAACCTTAAAAGTCGTATAATTGCGCCTTTTTGCCTGATTCGGTCACGCATAAGGGCAGGAAGATGATGGTCATGCAATGAAACTTAGCTCTCTCCATTAACCCTTTGGGTGACTTTACGCGTAAGCCTTTATATGAGGTACATTGTGAGCAGATATGTTTCAGTGCTATATTTCATCACTGGCAAAACGCACTGTAGTAGGGTTTCAGTTTCTCAATGATTCGTGGAAAATCTCTTCGAATGTTACCTACGCTTCATAACCACGGTCAAACCAACAAATTAAAAAAAATGATTCAAAGGTTGGGAAATCATCAAAAGATAAGTAGGTACGTCATTTTGGTTTTGCAAACATCTAATTGGTAGTTTATAATAAATCATGACGTTAATTTTAAACTACGAGTAGCAATTAGATGTACGTGATGTTGTAATCTCTTTTAGAGTTCCGTAGTCCTAATAAGGATAAGGAAAAGTTTCTGACTGTTCGTCTGTCCGTCAGCGGCATATTAGAAACTGTTAGTTCTAGTTTTGCATGGATTTATATATTAATCACGCCAACAAAACAAAAGAATAAAAAAATAAAATCTTTCAAAATATTTTTTATGGTACTTACCTATTTTCTTTTTTTTCTCGTAAGTACATGCAAAGTGGGGATGATTTTTTTTTCTTGCCTATCCAGTAGTGTGTACCCCACATTTCGATACGTCTGTAAAACAATTATTGCGGGGTTGTGAAGCCTATTTTTCGATTCAGTGATGCATTTGCGAAATAAGTGTCCCTTCCCCTAAAAGCTAAACTGTGGGCTTGAATAATCTGAAGAAAATGGTAGTATGTAGATATATAACTCTTGAAGGAAAACCATCATGGCTAAGTTAATTCTGTTAGTTTAAAAGTAATGGTCGTGTAACTTATAAAAAGTACCTTCTCAGAAAATTTTGTACAAAATTACTTAGATGAAGTTGTTTCTTGTTTAAAATGGGTAGTAAACGTATAAAATTATAGAAAAACTTTCTTCTGCCAGCGGCTTCGCCCGTGTGGATTAGTACTTCCCCCATTAGAAACTTTCAACCCCCATTTCACCCTCTCGGGGGTGGAATTTCGAAAAACCCTTTCTTAGTGGATACCTACTCTTCACAAAGAACACACCCCCAAATTTCATGTCTTTATGACCAGCGGTTTAGGCTGTGCGTTGATATATCAGTCAGTCAGGACTTTGAATTTTATATATATATACAGATATGCGCATATGCGATGTTCGAAACATAGAAAACTTCAATGAAAAAATGTGGGCTTGTTAGGGTTTCGTAGTCGTAACAGGGACAAGAAACCCTTATAGTTTCGGTCAGTCCGTCTGGCCGTCCGAGGCAAAGCTATATATTAATCACGTGAAAATAACCAAATAACAAAATCTTGAAAAGGATTTTTTTATGGAAGCTCCCATATATATAAAGTAATTATGACTTTGTTTCGCACCTATCCCATTGTGTGGGGTTAGACAGGGCTTTCAAAATCATTGCGGGGTTAGAAATACTATTTTTCTATTTAGTGATCCGCTTCCGACATTTTAAACTTTAAAGTGAAATTTTTTGCTTGAGTCGAGCGTCCCCACCCCTAAAATCTAAACGATGGGCTTGAAAAATTTAATTAAATTCGTGATATTACCTATAATGAACTTTAAAGAAAAACTATCACGGCTCAGATAGCTTTGTTAGTTTTAGAGTAATAGTCGCCCAACTTATAAAATATTTCTAATTGTTAAATTTCGTACAAAATACAAAATTATTAGAAAATAATTATTAAGTTGAAGTTGTTACCTAATTACTATTTAAAACGTGTAGTAAAAATGTCAAAATTTGTAAAAATTTTTTTTTTCGTTTTTAATTTAAATATAAAACCGCACCCCTAAATACGCATGTTGTAACGGGCGAATACGGAACCCTATACTGTGCGTGGCCCGAGACGCACTTGGCCTGTTTTTCTTGAATAGATAGGTACGTAAATATAAGCTATTGAACTGGGTTCATTGTACCTATTTGAAAAGCTCTGTTCACTATATCGACATTTTATAAACTCGCAAGGGGTTATTACAAACTTACGGTGCATAAAGTAATCCGGTGACACAATTAATGTAGTGGACTTTCGCTTTGTAGACCTTCATTATAACTCTGCCCACAAAGAGCCAGACGCAGATGCGAAAGCACGATTTCTTACGGAAGTTTCGGACATACGGAGGCCGTGGCGAAGCTCCGTTGCAAACCCTATTACGTTGCAAACTCTACGAGCTGACTTTAGAGCCTCCTCCTACTTTCCGGTATGCACCATTATTCTCCGAGAAGTCCACGAAATTAATGATGACGTCTTTTGATTCTAGTCGAATAACAAATAGGTCATTCACTAACGATACTTTAGTGCTCTAAGATTTATTGGTTCATTGTGTTCATTCGAGTGCAGGATGTGCACTTTGATGATTGCACAATCGTATACAGCGTCTACAATTCAAGCTGGATGAGATACAGATGTCCCACTTCACCGTTGCAGAAGTTTTCCTAGAAGACGATTAAGTCCGATACCCTGTGTTGGTTCACCTGCTAAGTGCTAAGATAACCAACTAATAATCAGTGAGCTCTTAGTCGAAAAGTGTTGAGATACTTTTGTTTGACTAACATAATTTAACCTATTGCTGAGCAGTCTTGCCACGGTCTCGTCTTGCCCAGTTTCTGGATAGTGGAGGTCGGATAGGCAGTTGCTCCATGTAAAATACTGGTATTCAGCTGTGTGCAGACTGGAAGCTGGACCCTAAAATAGAATAGGATAGTATAGAATGGAATGGGATGGAATGGAATGGAACACAGACACAACAGCAACAAACAAACAGTAGAAGTAAAACGTAGTACCTACACAAAAATACAATAAAATTACGCTGAGCGTAACTCCGAAAGGGTTATCTCAGCATAGTTAAGTATTTTAATATTGGGATGACTGACAATCACAGTGATACAGTGGTATGTAGGTAATTAGGGATACTAGTAGGTAGGTATCAAATATTTAGTAAGTATTCGTTACGGGTTGGATTGTGGATCAAATATCGATATACGAATATATTCTTGTTTAGAAGTTTTGTTACCATTTTTTTTTTGTGGGTTGGTATATCATCCATTGACTTCTCCCGCTCTGGGTGGAGGAGGAGGACGTGTCAGACTATTACAGACTAAAACCCACCCCTGTTCCTTCTGTTGCCGCTGTGCCAAGGGCCGCGCTAACTCTATTTCATATTTATCCGCGACCAAAGTTTTCTAACCCTGAAGTATGATTAGTTTTTCAGAGAACAATATTTTTACGACAATACCATTTATCTTACACCTATTTCTTGTTTAAATTCTTGGCAAGATTATCTGTCGCCGTTTACATAACATCGCACGCTTTTCCCTAACTGTGTAAGCAAGAAGAGGTACGGAAAGCCAAACCACTAATAGCAACCGCATCTACTTTTGACATAAATACAGGCAGTTTAAAATAGTTATTTTAATTGCAGAATGTGACTACACGTGGCAGAGTGCTATTCCAACCAGATAACTAATAAACGCATTTTGACAATAAAATATAGAAGGTAAAGGAGATTCTGATCTGAATGAACAGACTGACATTTATTTTACCATTAGTGAGGTAGAGAACTTCATTATGTAGATTCGTCCACTGCACACTGATATTTCCACTAGCACTGACTTATTTTCATCAACTTTAACCAGAGAATATTAAGAGCAGTCAATATATAAATCAATTTTAGTTTTTTAGATAAATCCTACTATTTACCGCACTGCAATTCCCGACATTTTTCGAAGATTTTCAACAGATTACGAGAACAATAAAAAATAGTCAAATTGGTCGAGTCGTTCTCAAGTGATGCTCCGTCATACACGTGGAAATTGATTTTTATTTAATATTCCCGTTTTCGAAATTGAATGAAACTGGGCACACGGTTAGAGTGACATTAACTAGAACATAGGATACGTTTTATGGTGGTCACTCACAATGGGCCACATCAGAAGACATAAAGTCACCCAAAGGATAATTGAGAGGAATATATGCTCGGGGTTTCCTTGCGTGATCGAATCAGAAATGTTACCGACATAACCCGATGAATCGCCATACCTAAGAGTCAGTGGGTACATTGCTCTCAGAACAGATGGTCGATGGGGCTGAAAAGTTTTGGTAGACGCAGCGTGGGAAGGCCTCTCACAAGGTGGACCAATGACCAGGTGAGGGTCGCGGGTAGCGATGAAATCGAGACGCACAGGACTGGTCGTTGGGGCGACTCTAAGAGGAGGCTTATGTCCAGCAGTAGACGTCTTTCGGCTGAAATGATGATGATGATACGTTTTATCCCGGTAGTACGTTCCCCAGGTAGACTTTCACGCAGGCGAAGCCGCTGGCAATAGCTAGTTAAATATAAATCTTCTTGACTTCGTTTATTGTCTGAACATTGTTCGCATCACTTTTTAGTTTTCAAATACCACGTTGGAGGTGATTGCACACCTACGCGGTACTATTTTTGTTGCCTCCGGAATGTTCGCACCTTACGGGCGGAGAGGTGAGACGATCTAATCCGATCTCTCGAATAATCATTCTGCTTATAATCATATCTATATTGTGCTTTCAATTTGTGTCAGTTCTAGAACGATTTATTAAAATTTTTGAATGCGAAGTTTTCGGTTTGTGGTTCACAATCAGCATCTCCGTATGTATGTATATTTTGTCACATTGGTAGTCAGATAAATAATCCATCCACCTACCATTATAACACACTTCTGACAAAATTCGTTAGCAAACCGAAGTGACAAAACAAGTAGTAGTTCTGTAGCCATTGTTTCTTACTCTTCTTTAAACCTTAGACCTCACTCATTAGACCTTTTTGCATCTTCGACATAATCGAAACGTGAATAAGATTTTTTTTTATATATAAGTTCATGTACGTAGTTATTTTCTTGGTTTTGGTATGTATAATTATTGTTAGTGTATTTTTTAAGTAGGTATGTAAATAAAAAAATATTTTCCTATTAGGCGTTAACAAATAAGAATTGAATGTGAAATCCAATAAACGGTTTTAATCCGCGACCGTACACTTCGCTTCTAAAAATAAGTTCCTGTTTATAGAATTCTGATTAATCTAAGAATCTATAAATAAAGCAGGATAGTTTCGTAAAACTCGAATTCTTTCGTTAGGATTTCTAAGAAATTCTCATAGAAAACATAATATAACAGTTGCAACACAAGATAGGTATATTTTATTTATGCCTTGTGATGGCCGACTGAGAATAGTTTTCTTTTCTTTCGTAGCAACAGATTAAGATTTTAAACAGTTTAAAGAACTACATAATTCAGTCATGAAAGTTTGTACTATTATTTTCATTTCAAATTCAAATTATTCATTTCAATAAAACCATTAAAAGTTACTGCTGCTTATAGTTAAATTAAATTGTTTCTTCTTATCCTATAGCAAAGATAGTTTTATATGGAGAAGAACCAAGAACGAGCAAGAAACTCCACCTCTGCTCTTTTCAATGTTTTGTATAGGTAGGTATTGTAGGGACCTGGAGCAGCTTCTCCTAGTGCTAGGTCCCTGGAGATTCCTTTCAGGTTCCTGGGGGTTTGTTTTACTCGCTAGCGGTGCGAGAGTGTGGTGAATAAGAGTGACTGCCTATGTGTGTTGTGTTATAAAAGAAAGAGAACTGAAATACTAATACGTTATATTGAATAATCAAATTATTTACAAGTGCCCTCTTCGAGCGGGCTAGGAGAAGTCTACCTACAAACTAAAATCTTCTTAATTCTAAATTCTCAATTGGCGTTTCAAGAGTTTCTAGAAAGTTCCAAACTTCCAACGTGCCAGTCTCCTCCATAAGGTTGCCAACATAAGGTCGTCACATGAGCTACGCCCCTACGAATAGAAGCGCAGACGCTAGTAAGTCTTCTATTCAATTAAATATTTGAAAAGCCGATTGAGACCTACCTAACCCTATCCAGTTTTTCCCTGCTTAGGTGAGGAGTTATGGAGATGCAGAAGTCCATCTATGGATAACCATACTGCACCCCGAGTGATGTGGTCAACTTTCTTTTTATTAATTTGAGCCATTCGGCACACCACATATCCCGGCAATGCACATGGCTTCAGTGAGGTAAAACCTCACTAAAAGCCACACTGCTCTGCTAAATTTTCTGACCTAAGATGCTCTAGTTAGCATCTACCCAGAAGGGGTTTACAAAAATAAAATTCAAAACTATGATAATTTTAACTCCATTGGACGTTCATGAAGACCAGGAGAAAAACGACCACTATTCTGAACACCTACTCACTGTTCCCGAACTTCCCCCAGAGTGCTCCATAAATATAACTTGAAGTATACTCTCTAAATGAATAATACATAAAAATTGTCATGGGCTCGGTCACACCATACAGAATCAACTCGATCCTACTTTGCGAAGGCATTATACCCCATAAACAAAGTTGGTATAAACCGACAAAAAACCCGGACACATTTTTCCCTAGGAGAGAGGACCGCAATTCCCTCTACCTCCTAACCGTAGTAACATCTTTATTAAAATCGCACTCTGGAGAAACTCATATCTATTTCCCACTAATAATCGCCTAACAAATTTTTTTCCTTGTTCATGATAGGTGGTCACATCTCCCATCAGTCTTCATTCACGTCCGTGCAGCTCATCATATCGATTACATGAAACACACAAAAACACAACGATTAATATCACATAAAAAACAAAACAAATGAGAACCTCCTACTTTTGAAGTCGGTTAAAATTTAAACTTTTACTATATTGTCAACCGTACTAATTTTGACGTACCAGATATCTGACAATTATTTGTCATGTCAAATGACATCTGACACCACTGTCTATTCTCTAAAAATCTTTTTAAAAATAAAATAATTTTCAAAAAACAATTTTTAAATTTTTTCTTAAATTTCCAACACTTATATTTATTTACAGAATATTGCTTTAATAAATAGTTTACAAGCAATTCCTGACCTCTTTCGCATATTTTTATTTTTATCGAAAAATTTGGGTCATCGTAATTACTATGTCCATACCTTATATTTATGGTCGAAAACTTGTTTGTCACGTTGTTATGACTATGCATGTCAGCTAGAATAAATAAAATTGATACAAAAATAATTTTATGTTTAGCAAAGAAATGGAAATTATTCCTCTTCATATAATACGGGAGGGCCCATATCTCCTCCTCCAGCCTATTCTGTGAAAAATGCTGTTCCGCTTGTTGTGAAATGTTGTGATGTTGTGAAGTGATATTTATGATGCAGTCTTCATCCCGATAGATATCCGCTGGACCATCACCTATTGGAACAATAATAGCAGGATTTTGCATGACTTCCACTGGCACGCACAGCTCTTTGGACTCCACCGCCATTTCGAAGCTCTCCTGCTCACAAACATCAGCAGAAACATACTCAACTTGAACAAAATCATCGTTACAAGAACCATGTGTCTCCGACGGAATTTCCACCTCACAGCTTTCCATGTCGACAACATCAGCCGAAACAACTCCCAAACAAATAAAATTTTCATTCGACTCGTGCTCGCCAAATGTTTCTTTTACTACAATTATCTCTTGTTTCTCTGAAATATTATTATTAGGAATAATTGTAAATAACCGACCCGATTCTGTATCTTCATTTTCAAAGCTTCGGTCATCATCGCCTAGACCGCAGTCTTCATATTCCTGGACATCATTGACTAGGCCTGCATCAGCGCAGCTCTGGTCATCATCGTCCTCCTTAGAAAATAATATTATTTGATTATCCTCGCTCACATTATCCTCGGACTTTTCATCCGCCTCGGACACAACGTCCGGCCTCTCAAGATTATAAAAACACTGATTGATTTTCTGCTTGCAAGACACACACTTGCATGGGAATTCTCTCCTAAGCTCCGCGCACAGTGTGTCAAATTCCATCTCATACTGGAACGTATATTTAAAAAAATAATGCGCAGCTCCTTTTAACCAGACACCAAGAATTAGCGAATAATCGCTTTTTCGCCACCCTTTGGCAATGGCCATCGACACAAACTCGTCGATAAATTCTTCGAGGCACACCTCATACGTGTGTCCCGAAAAGTATCGCATTTTGCTCTTTTAATATTATTTAACACTTAATAAAAATAGAACCACTCAGCTTGGAGTATACTCCTCTTATCCTGATGCTGTCGCTGCATCAGTCCTCAGTTTGTCCACCGCACACCGTTAGTGTTGCCGTCACTCTTACATACGGCGTTTGTACCCGGCGCTCGCCGCCACTTGTAGGGACCTGGAGCAGCTTCTCCTAGTGCTAGGTCCCTGGAGATTCCTTTTAGGTTCCTGGGGGTTTGTTTTACTCGCTAGCGGTGCGAGAGTGTGGTGAATAAGAGTGACTGCCTATGTGTGTTGTGTTATAAAAGAAAGAGAACTGAAATACTAATACGTTATATTGAATAATCAAATTATTTACAAGTGCCCTCTTCGAGCGGGCTAGGAGAAGTCTACCTACAAACTAAAATCTTCTTAATTCTAAATTCTCAATTGGCGTTTCAAGAGTTTCTAGAAAGTTCCAAACTTCCAACGTGCCAGTCTCCTCCATAAGGTTGCCAACATAAGGTCGTCACAGTATCTACTTACGTTTATTAAATATTAATGACAACTTTATTGTGATTTTTTTTTATAAAAAATTTGGCTCATTAGCAGACACAATTAAAAACCTATTGTTGCGTCACCTTATGGTAACGCGAGGGGCCTGACGCGTTAAAATAAATATCTGTGGAGGTAGTGACAGACAATCATGGTGAAATTTTGATGGTTCTATAGTTTCATTGCGGAATCCTAACTCATTAACCTGCAACAACACAAAAGAAATATAGATATTTATTTTTTTATTTTTCATTAACCGAAAGAATGTCAAAGTCGTCTGAAAGCTTTGAAATCACGAGTTTATCCCAGAGTGTTCTTTCTTACGTTACCTACATATTTCTGTGAAACGAACCAGCCGCGTTGACTCATATATGCATGTTTATTTCAGAATGAATCATCTTTACGCCACCGCTGCTTTTGCTTGCGTGAATAATTTCAGGATATTACCGACACTGCGATTACGTGGGCTCCGTATAAGATAAATTGTATTTAAAATTACCCTAAAACAATTAGTGCTGAATACTACGTACACCCACATTACAGACAGTTGTAATAATATACTAGAAAATTGGCGAATACAGGTTGGCGGTTTCATATAGGCTTTAGACAAAGTTGTATATTTTGATAATCCCTAGCAAATGTATGTGCAAATGCGAGCACAAGAGCGCGCGGCGGGTCACTAATGCGAGCACAAGAGCGCGCGGCGGGTCACCAATGCGTTAGACGGACCAAGTCAAAACTGCACTCAGTGATCCACTCTAAAAAACAAAAAGAAGAGCGTACGGGAGGAGTAGCAACGGATTGTGAAGTTTGCCACCAACTTTAGCCCAACTTTTTTTTCTTTTTTTTTTCTAGCCACGTTTCATAACGCTTAGTACTAAATGTATGCCAATGACATTACCTGCGATAAGTCACGTGACATGTCATCGTCATACATTCTGTACTAAGCGTTAGCGTAATAGAAAAGTAATATGACTAAAAAAAAAAAAAAGAAAAAATGGGGGCTGATGTGACGACAATGCAAGGTTAGCTAAGTGACGTCATTCTAAATAAAATATGACGGACTCCCAAACATGCCTTAAGGCAGAGCATTTATTTTTTATGCATTCCCATGATATGGGTAAAATGACGTCACTCTAAGGGTATTCTTAGTTTTTTATAAACTCATGCATTATTTCAAAAATTAATTTTATTTGCCAATTGGTGAATCAAGGGATAGTTCTCCTACCTCACCACGACCACTCTACCCAGAATGTGACGACGAAGAAGAAGAAGCAAATGTAAGAGGTTGATCATGTGGCATTCCGTTAGCGCTTGTATTTTTTACTTTTTCGCTTTCGCTGATACAATACCACTTGTCTTAAGCCTCAAGAGGCCTAGGAATGACTTGTATTGTATATGTATTAAATATACAATACAAGTCATTTTTAAATGCGTCACTGCATTGGATGATCTATCTAATGACTAATTGTGCTGCAACCCAGGGTCTCGTAGGCTATTCATGGTTATTCTTATTTCCGGCCCAGCGAGTCAGAGCCTAGGACTTAGGGTTTCAGTCACCAAGAGGAGTTTACCATAATAATTTCGTTACGTCATTCTTTTAGTTTTTAGCCTTATCAGCAAAAAATCCCCACCTCATCATCATCATTTCAGCCACTGCTGGACATAGGCCTCCTCCAAGTGTCGCCACAACGACTGGTTCTGTGCGTCTCGCATGCATCGGCTACCCGCGACTCTCACCAGATAATCGCTGCGTCTTGCGGTACGCGATCGCCACTCCAGCAATGTGAAAAGTGCCCACTGCCACTTCAGTTTGGTGATTCTTCGAGCAATGTCGGTAACCTTGGTTCTCTTGCGAATGTAATCATTCTTGATTTGATCACGCAAGGCAAATCCGAGTATAGTCCTTTCCACCCTTTGAGTGACTTTAAGCCTTTTGATGAGGCTCTTTGTGAGCGACAATGTTTCAGTGCCATATGTCATCACTGGCAACATGCACTGGTCATATACTTTCGTGTTGAGACAATGTGGTATGTGGGATGAGTGAGAGAGAGGTGAGTGATGTACTCGCCATTGACGTTAATGTCTAGCTCTCTTCAGTCGAGAACCTTTAAGACATCCTCCATTGCGGCTATAAACAGTTTTAAAGAAATTACGTCTCCAATTCTCCATGCTTTTAGCGCAGTCGTGAGGCACACACTTTGTTCGTTTTACTATATTTTTTTCTTCATTGTTATCTCTGTGTACTGTGCGTGTTTCGTGTACTGTTGCTGAATATATTTTATTCATTCTTTCTTTTTTCTTTCTTTACAACCCACTGCAGGAGGATAGGTTTCGACTGACATAATGGCGCTTTCGTATTAAACACTTCAGCCCCTCAATGTACCGATAGCCAATCTGGCACCGTTGGAAAGACTGTAGTACAGCCCAAGTCTCGATTGAATCGAAGACTTTCTCGTAGTCCACAAGAGTGGCAGATTATACTCTTCGGTCTTCTGTATAACCTGCCGCAGTATGTGTGCTGAAGCCTTTTCGGAATCTGGCTTGCTCGGGAGGCTGGAAGTCGTCAAACCCGCGCACGAGACGGTTCGTGTCTTAACTAAAAAGATACCCCTATTTCCCAAAAAAAACCTATTTCTAGAAGACTAAAGTTACTCCTATATCTGGATAATTTTCTTAATGAAAATTGACTGGATGCGTTTATCTACTAATCAGTATTTCTGTATGAATTGGCCTGGATCTAAATGATTTAATTTACTGCTTCTGCTGTTATACTTATGTATTTCCTTTTAAATGGTATCTGAGAGCGTGTAGTGCTTGTTAATAGTGGATTGTTATACAAGGAGCTAAACTGACCCATATGCTTGGCGGAAATAGAAATCGAGTTCTAATGTAATAGGCTCGGCTAAAGGCGCTGTGATGGACCACAAACAACAGGTTCCACCGAAGAACACATGCGATGAGGACGGCTTCATCAAGGTGGAGAGAAAGAAGAGGAAGCCTACTTAATCGAAACCAGTGTGGGACGGCGCCAGCAGGATCTAACATGCTGCTACGTCCTGCAGTACCGACGACGCAGCTGTACGTGTCCCGTTTGCATCACTCTACGAAGACTGAGGACATCGTAGAGTACATCCGGGTGAAGACCAACTGGACCTTGAGGGTGGAGAAGTTGGAGGCACGATATAACACGAATTTCAAGTCGTTCGTGGTGCGCGTTACGACTCACCATTTGATGACCTTCCTCAAGGAAGAGTTTTGGCCGAAAGGTGTGCTGTATCGGCGTTTCCGCAGCCAACTAAGCGACACCTCGCAGCGTAACACGACACCGTAACTTCGTGTGCAGTAGTTTTTATGTTTTTCAATATGTATTAGTTTATTATTTTTTAAGATTATTTTTTGTATTTTATTTATAGGCCTCAGTTGCCTGATAATAAATCATTATTATTATTATAATGGGCTTTTAGCGCCGTGTGTTACACTGTACATTTTACTACGATTGCGAGAAAATGAAATAATCCAATACTTACAATACTAAATACCTAGTTTATTTGATTAAAAACTAGCTGTCGGCGCGAATTTCGTACCGCCCCAGAATCAATGAACATAATATATTTCTATACAAAATGAATTTTCTTCATTACTTTAATTTCCGTGATTTATTCGATGTTTTTTTTTACATATATATAGTTATTCTGTTATTCGGGGTGGAGACAAATCCAACAAATCAAAGATCATAAAAATCGGGTAGCCGTCTTGAGTTTTAATTGATGTAAATAACCCGATTTGGTTTTATATATAAAGAAAAAACCAAATATAAATACATACATACAATACATAGATTAAATGTTCCGTTTTGATAGTTGAGAAAAAAATCTCGGCGTGCCCACCCTACTTGGCAAATCTTGGTAGGCTTGGACAATTTATAGAAATTCCCCACTTTTAACGAATTCTTCTATTATCTATATATATTAATCCTCTTATTTATGGCTTGAAGATGAGTATCAGTTTCGACATCTTCCACTGTTACGTTAGCCAGTTTTATCCCTCTGCAGGCACCGCTGATCCCAAAAATTAAAGCAATCTGTAAAACAAAAAATAAGTGTATTAAAACTGTATTTCGGTGCATCATCATCAGCCTTTTAATCTCCCCACTGCTGGGGTAGAGGCCTCCTCTCTGTGAGAGGGTGCAGGCCGTAATCCACCACGCGGGCCCAATGCAGATTGGTGGATGTCACATGTCTTCGAAATTTTGGTTCTAAGACATACCGGTTTCCTCACGATGTTTGCTTTCACCGTTTTGAGAGCAGTGGTGATGAAATAATTTACACAAAGTAAAGCGCCTGCCCGGGTTTGAACTCACGACCTACGACTTGTAAGTCGTGGCCAATACCACGGCTCGAATTTAACTGCACCTTTTTTCCCATGTCCTAGGATTCATCATTTGGATGGACCCTAATCTTATTACAATCTAGGCTTAAAGATAGACTATAAGTAATTAAATAATAACCTGAACTATTAAATGGTCTTTACTAAGAATGTGTCCAATAGCACTTTTCTTATTGTCTCTATTAAGGCAAATACACTTCATTCTTGTGTTTGTTCGACTGTATGTAAGTTTTTTTATTTTTTTTATGTATTTCCACCGATTTCTCTGTCATTTGTGGACCGATTTTCAAAATTCTTTTATTATCGGAATGAATTTACTCCCAAGGTGGTCCCATATCAATTTTATCGAAATTTCTTCAGCGCTTTTTGAAAAAATAAACAAAAACGAAAAATATGTATACCTAGATGACGTTTTGGTTTTCTCCAATTAGGTGTATGTTTAAATTCCACGTTCAATGTTATTGGGGTTTTGAGTTCTGGGGTATAACAACTCATCATCATTCTCCTGCCCTTATCCCAATTTATTTGGGGTCGGCGCAACATGTCTTTTTCTTCCATACTCCTCTATTAGTCGTCATCTCTGTAGTCACCCTCTTTTTACCCATATCCTCTTTCACACAGTCCAACCATCGTTTCTTTGGCCTTCCCCTTCCTGTCAAATAACGAAGAAATAAAATACAAACACCGACTTCCGAAATTAAAGTTATTTTTAAATTTATAGTGTATTTTCTTTTTTGAAAGTCGGTTGTTTTTTTTTTGTAAAAGTTTTTTGTACACACTATTCACTAACTCGAATGGTTTTGTTCTTTTTAGTCTTCTTACTATGTTTGTGTGATCGAGAAGCTGGATTGCCTCGACGTTCACATGCTGATGAAGCCGTGAAAGGTAGGTTTTCCTGTAATCTATAAGTAATTAACTATTTCCAGTATTTTTTTTAAATTTTATGATAACTAGGTAGTTTCGGAGAAACTTGTAGTTAAGTATGTAAATTATTGAAGGTCAAACTTAACTTTGCCGTTGGAAAACTCTTGTCCCTATACATCAACATAGGTCGCGGTTAGTTTATTTATTTATAGCTTTATTTCTCACACAAATACATATACCTATATTGATATTTTAAAATTATAAGTTATTATTTTAAAATGTGTGATCTCTTGTGGGTAAAAGCCTCCTCCATCTGTTTCCATTTGCATTTGTCTGTGGAAATATTGATCCAATTATTTTCTGCATTTTCTATGAAATCGTCCGCCCATATTTTCCTTTGTCTTCCCACGCTCCTTTTGCTCAGCGGACCACTTATGTCTCAGGCTAAACTGTAGTCCATCGGTTAGTTTTATTTTTTCCCTGATATCTGTATTTCTTGTTTTGTGTATCTTTCTCAGTTTTAAGAGGTTTCTTTCCATTGCGTGCTGGCGCGGTTAGTTTACCAACAGCAATTAAAGTAAGCAAAATGTTTTTTTATTTGACTTATCTACAAATTTATGGTTTTCGGACTTTTTTCTTTACTTGTGCTCTATGCCAATGCTTCTTGCCAAATTTCATAATTCTAAGTCAACGGCAAGAACCCTATAGGTTTTGATTCCCTTGAGAATGTCAAAATATGCGGCATAAATGGAGCATAAACGGCCGTATCTTACGGTTACGTTGACTTAGAAGTTTGATTTTTTCGCTGCCATTTCCATTTCCAAGAGATTGCAGAATTGAGTATTTGATATTATTTTTAGCTTGACACTTCCACGCGTTTCTGAGAAAAAGAGTCTTGACAGATGGACAACAAAGTGATCCTATAAGGGTTCTTTTTTTTCCTTTTGAGGTACCTACAGAACCCTAAAACTATGAAAAAATAATATTTGGAACCTCCTATATAGGTTCCGTTCAAATGTTCGGAACCTTACAGACAAGCAAAATATATTTGCTATTAATACGCTAAGAAGAAGATCAGGTAAAATAATATTCGATCATAACTTACGGCGCTGGCCGTGTTCTGCTGTCGCTGCGGAAAAAAAACTATTTTTTGACTTGGAGAGTGACCCCACGGTAGTGTTAATTAACTCAGGGCCTCACAAACTCACGGTCCGCCCCTGATGAAACGTATTAAAACCGTTGTCTTCGTTAGGAACGTACTATTTTTAAGTATGACGTCAATACCGAACATTGTTTCAATAACATTCGGTAAATGCAGAAGTATTTAAACAAATCTGTTTTGAACTTTTCGCTTGCATAGCATATATAGGTAGAATGTATTCCTGCAAATTTTACTAAGTGTAGTACTTTTCCATAAAAGTACTACACTTAGTAAAATTTTTATATTTAAAAAAAAATTAAAAATCTTTAGCTATGCTCATATTTTTTAATGTACGCACCCAAACATGGGTACCTACTTAAAAAAAAGAGTAGCACTCCGGGAGTGCCAACCGAAGTGAAAACTTGAACAAAAATGCCCAACGCGCTTAGGCCGAGCGCCTCAAAAACCATGAAAATTTTGGCGTGACGTGAAAAAAAAAAAAACGGTACGGCCCTTTGTGGGATATCTTAATGTTTTTCAAATTGCACGGCAACTTTGAAGAATCTTCAATAGAATTTTTTTCCAAAGATTAACAGTGACAACCCTAGCTCTCTAATGGAGCGAAGGTAATTATTATTATCTCAACAAATAGGCTTAGTTTCCATACTGTCCATATTTATACTGTGCTTAGGGCTAGCGTAGAGGCGCGCGTCTGTGTGAGTGTGCCGTTTCGAACGTTTGTACGTAGTTTCCGTACTGTCCATATTTATACTGAGGTGTCGTAGTCGGTGTCGGTGGCGAGTTCTTATCTCAAAAATTCCCAACGCGCCTAAAGAAGTTTTCACTTCCAAAAATGTTGGCCGTCATGGGACGCCCGGCAGGTGTGAAACATCTATTTTAATATTAGAATTCAAAAACTTTTTACAAAAAAAAATACAACCGACTTCCATAAATAATACTAAAAATGAAAAGGTGTTTCTAGTTTGGTTTCTTCGTTATTTGACACCGACTTCCGAAATTAAAGTTATTTTACATTTTTTAGTATTATTTATGGAAGTCGGTTGTATTTTTTTTTGTAAAAAGTTTTTTATTTTTCACTTTTTAGTTGTTTTACCCCATTCTAAAACTAAATTAATAGTAAAGTTATGCCCGAATTGATAGCCCCAAAAATAGGGAATTTGAACGTAGTTAGTGAAATTAGGGTGTATCAGGGTGAACTGTACAAATCTGTATACCCCTTCAGAGCGCATCAGCGTGATGTAATGTTGTGGAGTGGTGAAAACAATATACAGACATGCGATTGCAGCAATTCTGGAAGGTTTGCTATCATTTATTGAAGAGTTCCATTGTGTATCTCCGAAGTCCTTCATCAGATCTTCACCAAATTAAAATGGGACCAAATGTGAAGCAACAGCTTTCAAATAAAAAAAGAATCTTCAAAATCGGTTCACGTCGTTAGAAGTTATGAGGTAACACACATAAAAAAAAAAAAAAAAAATACAGTCGAATTGAGAACCTCCTCCTTTTTTTGAAGTCGGTTAAAAATTGTTGTTAGTTGTTGTTGGTGTTGTTGTTGTTGTTGGTGGTGTTGTTGTTGGTGTTCTATTGTTGTTTGCTGTTGTTGGTTGTTGTTGTGGTTGTTGTTGGTTGTTGTTATTGGTTGTTGTTGTTGGTTGCTGTGGTTGTTGTTGTTGTTGATTGTTGTTGGTTGTTATTGTTGTTGATTGTTGTTATGGCTCTTGTTGTTATTGTAGTTGTGTGTTGTTACTTTTTTCGCATAGATGTTTCTAGGGAGAAGGGAGTTGAGACCGGCGGCGTAGTGGGGGCATCGTAGCACGACAGCGTCATGCCATTTTCCGTCACAGCATTCGAGTCGATTTTACTGTCAAGCCGCGCCAAAATATGCTTCAATCAAAATATCGTGTGCACCTTTTGAAATTATTATCACAGCTCTCAAAACGGTGAAGGATACCTTGTGCAGAAATCGGCATGAATAGAATAGAATTAAACATTATTGTACACCAAATAAGTTACACAACTTTTAACACGAACTTAAATCTATGGGTACAATGGCGGTCTTATCGCTAGCTGTCTAGCAGTTATCGCTTGACCATGCCCTAGAACCTGGAACGAACATTTCAAAGACATGTGTCATCAACCAACCCGCACCAGACTGGCGTAGTGGATTACGGCCCGCTCCTTCTCACAGAGTGGAGGCGTGATTCCAGAAGACTAGCACTAGCTGTAGGAACAATCTAGAGTGACTCATGAGATGGATGTGATTTAAATTCTTACGTAAGTATTTTTTAAATAGGTTTATACTATCCTTTTGTTTTGAAATATGAATGTGAATGTGGATGGCTATAAGAGCGAAGAGGGAAGGATAGCGCTGGTTTCACTATGTAAAATTCGCGGTACGAGGCCGCCGGTATCGCCAACACGGAGAGATGGCGGGAGGTCGTGCGAGCTGTATCCGCCTCTGCCACCGACGTGGACTCCTCGATGTGACCACGATCACTCTGCGAAGAGCGACAGAGAAGAAGAGATAAGAGTACGGGAAGACCAAAGCAACGATGGATGGATTACGTGAAGCATGATGTGTCTAGAAACGGTGCGGCTTTGAATCCTGAGATTGAAAAAGACATGTTGCGCTGACCTCAATATACTGTAATGAAACAGAAAATTGTAAGGCAAGAAATTGATGATGAGGATTTTATTTTCGTAACGGATCGTTTTTAACCTGTACGGATTAAAATTAAACGGAAAGACTTGAGAGCATGATGACGCGCTTCGAAAATAAACACTCGGTTAAAACTTGCAAAATGTATTAGGTAGGTACGTGGTACCAAAATAGAACGGACGCTTGTTTCATTTCACATCACAGAAATACGGTTTGTTGTTGATGTAAAAATTATTATGACACAATATCTTTGGGTGATTTGTTGAATTATGCTTCGAGTAAATACTTTTATTTTTTTGCAAAGTTTTTGCCTTGTTATTTTGTAGGTCACCCTCAATTCTTTTGAAAGCTTACATCCCATTTTTTCGTTGCTTTATTTTATTACCTTACATTTTGATTTATCAAGACAGAGAACAAAATCGTCCTAAATAATATACACTTCCACAACTTACGAACGTCAAGCCCGCCACACTATTTTACAACCACTGTAACTTCTGTAAGCCAGAATCAACAATGTCGACCACCAGAAAAAAAACTCCGTGGCAATGAAGCTCGACGAGTCCCAGAGAAACGATTAAACTGTCTTGCAACAGCGGAGGAGTAAGAAAAACATAATTTCCACTTCCCTCCTAATCAAGCGGGAGACAGAACAAAGCTAGACCATTAGGCACAAAGGGGGTATTTATAACTGGCTTAAGCCCAGTTGCTAAGCACCCCGGATTAAACACTAATAACAATGGGTCCTAAATTGTGAGCTGTTACATTTGATCCCAATAATAGGTAAGGCAAAAACGTTTGAACGCACGGAAATTCGTTCTAGTTTCCACAAAGTCCTTGTAATAGACAACTCCAGACGTAGGCTGAATACTATCCAACATAATGTTGCGTTCAGTTTGCCAAAGAGTACACTCCCATAGGATATGATTGGATTGTTCGTATTCGCAATCAGGTGTAGAACATTGACATTAAGGCGAGGCTACAAGCTTGAAGGAATGTAATTTACCCTTGAAGTTGCCATGACCGGTGAGAAATTGGGCAACAAAGTTACAAACGTCAGGCATTTGACAGTTCCTATGAAAAATCAATGCTGTTCTGATCTTAAGGTGAAAGCTTCAGGGTAGCCCGCGAAATTCAAATTTTCCTACGTTTTTTGCAATTTGCAGGTCAGTATCAGGTGGTATCTTGGTCAAAATTTGACTCGCGGTCGTAGCAAGTATGTATTTATATAATTATAATCATTAAAATGCTCAATACAACTTTCTCAGTTAGAATTGATGCCAAATGTAAGAATTTCTTGAAATCATGACATTTGGCATCAATTCTAACTGAAAGAGTTGTACTGATGATTTTAATGATTACAGTTCTATAAAAACGTACTTGTTTCGACCGCGAATCAAATTTTGACCGAGATACAACCTGACACTGACCTGCAAATTGCAAAGAAAATTTTAATTTCGCTGGCTTCCTTGGCGCATCCACCTTAACGCTATGGACCCACATCTCTTTTTGCTGTATATTACATCCCTGGTTGTGCAGCATTAAAAATTGAATTGATTGCCTTGGGGTCCTACAGTATATTTACCCAGGAGTGGTGCAGTTTGCGGATAGGTTTTTATTTTCGTAACGGATCTCATTCTTCAAACACGGGGTGTCTTTGAAGAATGAGATCTGTAACGTCCAAGTCAGTCCGAAATTATTACAATTTAAAGTGTGCAGTTTCATAGGTAAAGACCTAACCAGTCAGTAGCCGGTATAGTATTTGTCCGAGGTGAAAACTCTAGAAGCCCACAAGAAAAATTGAGGGCATTAGGCCAGGTCAATCGATTTCAGACTAAAACTAGATTAAGTAAACACTGAATCCGTGCATGTCTTAAATCGTCATTGACCGATAAATTGTTTGTAGGTATTAAGGCTTTACAGCAGTCCTCAGTTTAAGGTCGTACTACCGGCCAAGTGGCGCCTTCATTGAATAAAAAATCGTAGTATAGCATAGAAAATAAATGTTAAAGAATTCAACGTCACGTTTGTTAGAAAGAGGATAAAGTATTTTTAGGTAGTAGGCAAAAGTACCAAAACCGGCCGTTTCTGACACTTTTGCCTACTACTTTGGATACGAAACATTCTGAGACCTGTTTTAACAACGTAAAAATACTTTATCCTATTTGTAACAAACGTGACGTTGGATTCTTTAATACATATTTTCTAGGCTATGCTCTGATTTTTTATTCAATGAGGGCGCCACTTGGCCGGTAGTAGACCCTTAACACAAGATTTTCCTATTGAGATAATTCCTGGGTACAAAAAAAATATAATTATATTTAGTCCGTAAGTTAGATTATCAAAAAATATAGCCCACGTATTTTTTTTCTTTACCAAACTAATAATAAAAACAGGCCAAGTGAGAGTCGAAGTCACATACGAAGGATTCCGTACCATAAAATGAAAAAAAAAACACGTTTCTAGTAACGTGTTATTTTTGTTTTTTTTTTGGGCTGTATCTCATGATCCGTAATAGGTAAGCAGTTCAAATTTTCACATAGCGTGTATTTCTATAGCCGCTATAACAACAAATAATAAAAATAAGTTAATAATTAAGGGGGCTCCCTGAAAATGTCAACTGTGTAGCTATTACGGATCGTGAGATACAGCCCACTGACAGGCGGACGGACAGCGGAGACATAGTAATAAGGTCCCGTTGAAAAAGATAAACAGCATAAAATTTCAGGAGTGGCGGCTTGTTACGTCACTTCTCGGTAGAAAGTGGTAGGTACGTTGTGCGATTTTTCAACGCACTGTTATATCGTGATTTTTTTGTTTACGTAACAAAAGAAAAATACTTGTCCAAAACTTTGTGGTAATTTCACTGACGTACCAAATAGATTTTTTGTATCATCTACCTAATTGTTCGTCTGCGCTTGATCTACAGTCATTATTTTTTCTTTACCAGTATTGTTTCAAAGAGCGCGGCTGCACCTAGCCTATTGGCATTTGCTAAAAGCCTGCAAAGCCAAAAGGCATTGTAAACCCACTGACTAACCATTGTAGCAGTGGAATTCTGCTTACGTACTGAGGTGTAATGAGCATGCAGCCACAAACGAATAAACGAAATAACGACGATATTAGAATCGGTGATTCAAACGTCCACGCGTAGGTATTGCTCATTCGTTTGCAGCGCTAGAAACCTATATTTGCCAAAATAGAAATATGACAAACTCAATAATTTCAGTAACGGTTGTATCGTGGGCTTTCGCTTTGATTTGGGCGCGGAAATAAGATTGTTTTTTGGAGTTTTTTCCGATTATGTTATGTTTATGAGCACCGTGACGGTGGTGCAAAGGGGTACACTTACACTCCCCTGCCTTTTGATATAACATACAAAAATGTTCAAAATAAAAGAAATTGCCTCTTAGAGTATTATTCCAAGCCTATCCTAAAATTTTCTAGCTCTCTTCGCTCGCCCTTGCCTCCTTTTGAATTAGTTCTGTCTCCGTATGAGGTGATGTGTTGAAGATTTAAAGATGCACCCCTATGAAAATAGTTCTGCCGGCAGCCATGGTTATGTTCTATTCTTGGCATTTTTTTAGCTTTAGATGTAGCTGGTCGCAATTCTGAATGTAGACATCAGTAGTTAATCAAATCTAACTGAAAATATTGTCCAGGGAATGCTTAGAATTCAGAAGGAAATTCATCATTAAAGAATAGAAAATAGAGACTCCTCCGTACCTCGGAAAGCACGTTAAGCTGTTGGTCCCGGCTGTCAATCGTGGATCTTTGGCAGTCGTTACCTACGGGTCGTCAGAAGCCCGAATCTCTAACAACCAGTCATACTAAGGGGTATTGTATTACTCAATAACTGGGTTGAGGAGGTCAGATAGGCAGTCGCTCTATATATGAATACTGGTATTCAGCTGCATCCGGTTAGACTAAAAGGCTAGGCAGTTATTAAATAATAGAAAATAACAGAGCCCTTAAATCAAAACGAATCATTAATATCCATAATGTTTGACCTTACGTGCTTCAGTTTCTTTGGTTTAGACATATTATTTCAGCCCTCAATAAATTGTTTAAAATATTCATGAAATAAATGCCGAGTTCTTAAATTATGTACCAAATATTTTTAGATCGGCCTATGTACCTTTATAAATACTTGTGTTAGTCATCACAGCCTCCCCACCTGCTGTTAGTGTAACAGATCTATGCAGATAAATAACAGACCACTTGGGGTATAGGTCACCCAGAAATGCGTAAGCATAGTCAACGCTTCTGAGTATTTCCGATCGCGAATGTAACTGGGTGCTTCAATCAATGGAAGATTAACTGATACAAAAACTAGCAATAGAAATTATTACCTAGACTTCCACATAAATTCTACTGTTTTTATGAATTAATTCTTATAACTCTGTTATTAAGGGATTAAATAGAAGAATAGAATAGAATAGAAAGAATATAATTTATTCGACACAGACACAACACAACAAAGAAGACGTGCCTCATAATTCATAAAACACATAACTACTAAAAAAGGTCATTATTTTCACTATTAAAACTACCACTGTTTTATGTTTTCTAAGAACTCACTTCTTGGTGCAACACTTGGCAAATAAAAACTTTTTTACAAAAAAAACAACCGACTTCCAAAAAAAAAAACACTAAAAATTAAAAAATAACTTTAATTTCGGCAGGACAGTCGGTGTTTGTATTTTACTTCTTCGCTATTTGACACCGACTTCCGAAATTAAAGTTATTTTTCATTTTTAGTGTTTGTTTTGGAAGTCGGTTGTTTTTTTTTGTAAAAAAGTTTTTTATTTTTCACTTTTTAGTTGTTATACTCCAGAACTAAAAACCCCAATAACATGGAACGTGGAATTTAAACATTTGGAGAACACCAAAACGTCATCGAGGTATACGTATTTTTCGTTTTTGTTCAATTTCTCTAAAAGCGCTTAATCAATTTCGATAAAATTTCTATGAGACCACCTCTGATGTATGACCTACCAAACAAAAAGAAGAAAGAATCATCAAAATCTATTCACAAGTGGCAGAGAAATCGCGTAACATACATACAAAAAAAAAAGACATACAGACGGATTGAGAACCTCCTCCTTTTGGAAGTTGGTTAAAAATATACTCCGAATACGTTATTACTTCTGCCCAAACTGCAATCAACTCACATAATGGCATGATATGTAGAGGTATTCGAAACGACACGTAAATAACCTAAATTGTTGGCACCAACGCTTACTCCTTCATGACTGTAAGGGACGTAAAGATCAAAATAAACTTTATCGGCTGCGAAGACGATTTCCATGGCTCGCTGACTTACGATTTTGGAATGTATTTAGGACTCGCCACGTCAAAATAATCCGGACGATTCGACTATGTGATGCACATCACTAGCATAGCGGGTCGATTCATCGAAGTGAATCATTTGGTCTAAGATTAGACTATTGTTTTGATACTTTCACTTTTTGGCTGTCATTACTGTATTTATTCTCGATCCCATTTTCTTTGACCTATGACCTCGGCGATCGATTAGGTTTGTGTGTTTAAAAATTTTTGAGTTCATAAAATTATCAATGTTCGATTGATAATTTTATGAACTCAAAAATTTTAGAGATGAGATATTTATTAATGGAGAATAACTTTACTTCCTTTTTACCGGTTTTCTTGATAAATATCTATAAGTTCACATAAGGTATCTCAGTATCTAAAACTGCCTTAGTAACATTGCTTGTAAAAAAACTGACTCTTTACTATCCATTTACGTAGCATCGATCTAGCTTGTAGACACTTATACAGTTATTGGTAACTTCCCGGCAGGACGTGACAGTGCAACCTGTGAAACCGATTTGCAACAATAATAATTATGTTAGCAACAGAGATGAATATTTTTGCAAATTTTCCAGAATTCTTTTTACTTTCAAACTTGGGTTTCCGCCTAGGCTTCCTCGGGTGCTTAATTGTTGAAAATAGGTCACACTATCACGTCCTACCGGGAATACATCGAGACACCAATCCTACTAATAGATGAATGGATGGATGGTTGTTTGTCACTCAAGCACGCCAAAACGGCTGAACGGATCGGGATGAAAATTGGCACAAAGATAGATCATAGTCTGTAATAGCGAATGTCATAATTTATAATGAGGTAAGTACCAATTCTAAGCCGCTGGCAGATTCTTATATCCCTATTATGTATTACTGGGGTAGTCAAAATAACTGTGTAATGTTTTAAGGCGAAACAAGATGTACCAATTACCCTAATAATATAATTGGTAGCAGTCCATAGTAACTTCATTTACTAGACAAGGTGTTTTGGCAAGAAACTGTATCGCAAGTGAATGCCCTTTCGTTCGTGATCTGAGGGGTAATTCACGTATTTTGAATGACGGCCATACAGCTACGGTTTACTGGAGAGGTCTGCCTGTACAGGTGTAACTGCGCAGTTAAACCGGAGCATGTATTGGTACAGACATGTGCAGTTTTTTTAACTTACACGAGAAAAGCTTGTATGGCCGTATAAAGAAGGTTCGCATTGCATCGCAGTCTCAATCTGTCAAAAACACCTCTTATTTCCCCATAATTCTGACCACTTTTCGAAGTTGATGATTTTGCGACTTTAATTTGAACGGTTTTTTAGGTACGAGAATTGGCCTTCTATGTATGCCTGTATTTTGCATCTCATTTACGCTTATTGTATTTGGAAGCATTGCTGCTTAAAGATATGTTATGAATTTTCAAAATTTAATTATTTTAAAAGAAGTAACTCTGGCTATACACTGAAAAAAAAAATTACTTTCTCTAAAAACCTGGCAGATACGATAGTAAAACTTTTTCTTCTAAGGATCTGATTGACCCCCCGAAATAAACAAAATCTTTTTGTTTTTGCTATTTTCCGGCGATGTGAGTGCGTGTTATTGAGACGTAACAATTTACCACAAATCCAATGCCCTCGTTTTGATCTTGAGAAATTTGTGACAGGACACAAAAAAAGATCTTAAAAAATACCGATTTTCTACCCTTAAAATAAATATCACAACACACTACATACAAACCGATTCGCACCTACCGATCTACAAGTGAAGAAGAGACTGCTGTAAAAGTTGGAGCGATCTCATTCAAAATAAATTAGTTTTGAAAATAACTAATATTAACAACTATTCTTATTCGAATGAACATAAAGTTAAAAAACGTTGTGGCGACACATAAACATGTTGGAAAAGCTGGCATTAATATTTTCCATCGCATCCAGTGTCGGCTGAGTCATTCGCTAAAGGAGGTGCGACGCGGGGGGAGGGGGCACGCGGAAAGCGCTCGGCCCACTTCACGCAGGTACGAATATAACCGAATACTTTCCCACCTGCGCGTGCGCTGCGGGCTGGAAATCGGGGCGCAGGACAGTTGTGCACAGATTTTCTTCTCTCATTTATTAGTTTAATACTCGTAACTCTGACGCCGTTAAATTATAGACAGAGGAAGTTTCTACATTTACTCGTGTTCGTGATTCAAATAATTACTGTGTAAACTATTCGGATCCATTTAATAAAGAGCGTAAAACATGCGAATTGGATGCGAGTAACCGCACAATTGTTCATAGCCAAAGCCGTACTTATTTTATTCTGATAGGTGGGTTCAGAATAAAATAAATACAGTTTGCTTTTTTTTACTTGATGATTCCCACCTGATGGTCGATGATCTCTACCTGACCTCTCAGAGAGACTAGATCTGTGAATTTAATAGGAGTCTATGATGCTGCAGAGTTAAAACATGAGTGTGTGTGTTTTTTATGTGTGGCCTCTCCCAGGTCATCCCATCCCATAATCTCCAGGCAGGGCAAACAATCAACTGTGAGGTACGGACATCGGCTTAGTACTTTGCTGGCTGGATCGAATTTCAATTATTTTAGATATAGATACAAAATTTCCACTGGACTGACTGTTAGTCAGATAGACAGTCGCTCCATGTAAAATACTGGTATTCAGCTGCAGGTTAGACTGGAAGCTGACCCCAAAATAGTTGGGAAAAGGCTAGGCAGATGAGCTGATACAAAATTTCCACTGCAATGACACATGAACACGCACGAGCCTTATATTTTTTTTTTCAGACCGGGCCTGTGTGGAGAAAAAATGAATTAATTTATTAACGAAATTTAGTACTGTCAGATAAGAAGAATTCATACTTAGAAAGATCAAGTCCTATGGAAATGGGGTGATTAAAAACAAACCGTATCTCAATGCGTCCTAGAATTCCATCGTCGAGATAGCAAATCTTAAATTGGGAATTTAACAGCCGAACGAATGGTTGACTGGCTAAACTAAAAATCACTTGTTGAAAACCAACAGCCGATTCGAAAAGATTGTCCAGTTATAGTAATTTAGATGGTTGTCTATAACATTGCTAATGAAAACTTCTTTTTGAGTTTTAACCAGCAAGGTTTGGATTGAATATCAAAGAAGACTGGATTTAAGGTCGACAACGTCAACCACTAACTACATACGTACATATATAGCTATATAAAACAGTATACTTTTTTGTTTTTTACACTTAGGCTTCGAAGTACTACCACATTGCTTTGTTTGGGCAAGCCGGAGACGTGCCCAGAAGACTGGTAGCATTGCCACGGTGAATGAAAATGCTAATTCTTTGGGCGAAAAACGAGCCAGCCCTGTGGTCACGCAGTGTCAATCAGTCGGTGAGAAATATCTTTGAAAAGACGAGGTGTACTCTGACTCCATAACGCAAGCGGTTCGATTCCAAACAGTTGAAAATTGTAATTACCAATAAGGTAATTTCAGTTTTAAGATTATTTAAGTATTTGTACCGTGTGACGGTCTCAGCAGCAGCAGCGGCAGTGCCAGGTACAGCCCACCGTACTTGGCGCATGCGATAATGCAAGGGTGTCGATACACGTTCTAATACCGCACCGGCGTTAATATCGCTGATGCTGGCGTGCCGTGCTTTGGTGGATGCCGGAAGTGCATCATCACAGTCCCCCACAGCCAGCAGATGCGCACGCTCAACAGTATTCGCAGACTTGTTAACCTAGTTGTTTCGTAGAAGATCTGCAGAGCAGCACAACCCACCGTCTCTGGGAGGACAGGTGGTCGGGCAAAATCGAATTAAACATTAACTGGCCCTGAACTAAATGTCGATTACAGCCTCGTTCACCTTGTCCGAGAGCATAAAAGAAATCAGAGCCATAAGCATCTTCAAAGGCAACTTACCAGTTTGCCGGCGCCTGATCAGGTAAGGTCCTTCAAGTGCTGCAATCTAGTCCGCCAGAAGAGTCGCTCTGGAATGAGCAAAAGGGCTGTGACCACCTCTCGACCTGTAATATACGTTGAAGGAGTGAATTGCCGGAGCAGGAGTTGGGAAAAGAAATGTCATCCAAAGGGCAGGATGACCTTTTCTCATTAGGCAGGATGACCTTCCCCTAAATTAGACAGACCCAAAAAAAAAATGCGACTTACCTCTTGAAGTACATATTTTTTATCTCTGTGTTAACTATTTTGTATTCAAATTTTGGGCCGAAATAATTTATTTTTCTTTTATTACCCGTACTTTATTAACTGTAAATCTTGACATTCAAAAGTGTCGTTTAATGAATGGTCTAATGCAATAAATGAATTGACTTTGATTCAGCTAACCCAAAAATCACCACAACGACCTTATCAGTGTGTATCACATGCATCGGCTACCCGTGACTCTCACCAGGTCATCGGTCCACCTTGCGGGAGGCATTCCGAAGCTGCGTCTTCCAGTACGGGGTCGCCACTCCAGAACTTTTCGGCCCCAACGACCACCTGTTCTGCGAGCAATATGCTATTGATCCTGCTCACTTCCACTTAATATTTCTTGTAACATTCTAAGCTGACTATTTTATAGTTTAATTTTAATTTAATTTATTTAATTCAAAAAAGTGTGATACAGTCTGTTACAATAAATATAATTTTACAATTTAGGGATAAATATAGAGAGTAACAATACAGAATTAAATCTGGCGTCCTAGCTAGGTTCCATAGAAACCTGTATTAAGGTTCGCCAGTCAATTGCAGGTTCCCACAGAAGGGTACATTGAATTGAAATTGAAATAGAGACTGCTTAGGACCATAAGTTGCATAATTGGTTTAATTAAATAAACAATGCTTGTAAACGTATGATAACTTATACTATGTGTGTATTTTGTGGAATAGTAGGTGTGCTGTATTAGTCATTTACAAAAATATATATACAAACAAGTATTCTCTACCTGTCAACTTTTGGGTGATACCATAGATGATAAGGAGAAAAACGTGGAAGGTGTAGTTTAAAACAATTATTTCTGTGAGCGTGTTCTGTTCTGTTTCTGCGTGAGAAAATATCTTGCACCTACCTCAAGTAAAACGAGACAAGGGCAAGGGATGATGATTTTGATCAAAGGCAGAACAAGCACTAGTATAACAGCATTTAATCGTAGTGTGCCTGGATGTGACACCAAAGCTTAAACTTATTAACTTGCTTCATCACATGGGTCACACCCATACCGTCTTTTATTGTCAGCTGCTCAGGACCATGTAAGTCTAGTCACATCACTTGAAGTCAATCAGGAATTGCCACAATTACCACGATCTTTTTTTTCCAGCTTCTTTTTCGTTCGGTTCAGCTTTTAACCAAATGCATTCCTCAAACTGCTCTTTTAGATTTTCTCTAGTGAAAGTTCCATATAGGTTTAAGACAAAGGCATATCAGTATCACTATCTCGAGGACTTTCAAAATCTGCTTTTCGTTTTATTGCTACCTTTTTTTTCTTCGATTGTATTGAGCTTTCGAACAAATGGTATCCACAAACTGATTGCAGTTGACCACTTATAATATAATACCCGCATAAGGCAACTGTTCTAACCATTTGCTATCAGGAAATTCTAGCCCGATGATCAGATCAGCTCGATGGCATCAAAATAGTGCATTGTCACCGGATTGTTATAGGTTTAGGCATGATTGCTGAAAAAATGTATGTCATTAATTAATGTTCAAAGCATCTATAGTATTTTTCTCAAGGTAGCATAGGTATATACGTGAGCAGATAAAGCTTAAACTAAACTTCTCAATTAATTTTATTGCATCTATTTTGATATTTGCGAGATAGAAATTTCTCAGTGACAGTACGCGCACTAACCTAAATAAATCCATGATTAATATCGGTACATTAGGACATATGAGAAAATATCGTTGACATTTCACTCTTGACGGTACCAGCCGCAACGTATGCAGGTGTTCTGCTTTTGAAATATACCCGTGTATCTCGGGTACCGTCTGTAAATTGCGCATAAAACTTCGCGGAACGTGTTAATTTTGAAAGAATGTTAGTTTTAACATCACAGTAATAAAATGTAAACTTCTGTCTAATGTTAATGCATGTATAGGTCGGTTTACGACTCTAGATGCTTCCATGATTTTAGTTAGTAACATAGAATCTTATTTTCTACACAGAACTTATTTTTGTCGCATGTATACCCATAGTAGACTTGATATATCAATGCTGACTGCATATGGTGCAGCAGACGAATACGATATACTTTGACAATATTCAATAGTATGACATTATCGAGCAGAGCTGATGATGGCGCCGGGATTTAGGGTCTGGAACTTTCTGATGGCAAATGGTATTACAGTTGAATTTGGGCTAGAACGTGTTATCATGAGCACTTCACATTACACATTATGACTAGGCTATAAAACTTATAAAAAAAATGCTATTAATTTATATTGGTTCAGTTCTCAACTTCAAATTCCCAATTCAAAAACTGCGAATCTTACTCTTACAAACATATTTCAGCGTATAAACCAGTGTCCTTCGAGACTAGGTTATATTGTTTTTATTTTTGACGTTTATTTTTGTCACTCTGTTTAATTAGTTCAATGACATTAAACAAACTTCGACTTTTTCGACATTTTTTGACATTATTGAGTGAGTGTCTTTACAGACCTGAAAGTCACCTTACAATGAAAACACATAAGTTTTACATTTAATCGTCTATGTTTATAAGTGCAGGATCATCTTTGAAAATGTCACGTCTTATCGGGTTGGGATGAAACCTGGCACACGGGTAGACTATGTCTCTAAGACTATCTTTAGGACACAGGATAATTTTGTTTTCCGGCAGCACGTTACCTGGTATAATTTCCGACTTTGAAGGGATGGGTGTACTAGTGGAAGCTAGATGGCTTCAAACATATCCTTACCATGACTCGTTTACAGATTGAGTTCAAATCTAGCCGGATGTGCTCGGGTAACAACATTTTACACGAAGCTTTAGCCACTTTAGGTCCATAACCCAATTATTTAGCGATAGGTTTATGTAATTTTTTTTTTTTTTGTAACTTTAATTTATTTTTGACATATTAATTGGTTTATGTTTAAATTTTATCGTTTGAATTTATGTTTTGAAGTTATAATTAAATTTACTCTTCTGATTTATTCTTCTTTTTAAGGTTCTGTACCTGAAGGGTCCAAACGGAGCCCTATTGCTGTCACTCACGTGTCCGTCTGTCCAGTCTGTAACAAAATTTTCTTCTGAAGAATTTTTTAACTTCCCATTGAGCTTTAAACTTCAAATTTGGTGATAATGTTTATTATTACGTAGTTATTTTACTTACAATTACCAATATATTGATAAATCAGACTTTTTCTTTGATCAATTCCCTCTTTTGGTACGGAACCCTCAATGTGCGAAGTCCGACACGCACTTGGCCGGTTTTTTAATTGTATTTGTGTGTATTGTTAATTTTTATTCTTGTAATTTTTATTTAACTAAGTTTTACCCATGTGCGATTGAACATTGATTATTTAATTATTTCCTTTTTGTACTACGGTGTGGATAACGCCATGGGCTACACATAATTATGTAATTTTCGACTCAGTTATAATTTTTACTAAGATTATTTTGTGACTGTTAGTTTTTCCGAAATAAATAGATAGGTACGAGTAACAGCTATGCGGATCGATCTTCAGGGTTAAGCAACGCCTGCTTAGGTCAGTCTATGGATGACCATTTACTACATACCAAGACTCTGCCGAGCCTCAGAATAAACGTTGTGCCTTTGGTCCCGGGTGTTTTTTTTGGGTATAACTGTTGATTCCAAAACTTCAATGGGGCACACATATATCAAGCATATCAGGAAGGCTCAGCTCTGCCGCCTAAACCGTCAGAAAAGTTAGACAATATACTGACGTTGACACAGCACGGTTAATCTATTTTAGTTATTTCCATAGCTATATGTCCTTCTTTTTTTTTGTGGGTTGGGAAATCATCCAATGACTTTCAGAGCGTTTCAGACTCTTAGTGACTAAAACCCACCCCTGTTCCTTCCCTGCCTGAGTGCCCAGGGGTGCGGTAACTCATTTTCAGAATTTATCCGCTACCCCCAGGCATATAGCTATATGTCCTACGGTATTCTTTTGTGGGGTAAAACTGCGTACATATAAAATATATTTTTTTACAAAAACGTGCTGTACGAGCAATATACAGGTTAGGGTCAAGAGTTTCCTTAAGAGAAATTTTCAAAGAGATTGTAATTCTCACGGTGGCATCTCAATTCATTTTTGCAAACATATTACTATCCAATATGTATATTTTGCCTAATGCATATTACATATACATTAGACAAAATATACATTTATACAAAAAGACCTAAGTTAACCACAATTACCAGAAATAAGCATAAACTTCATGTTCCTTCCCACCGTCTTCGTAAGGTTCATGGTTCGTTTGAGGGTCTCGGTATCCACTTTTCTTTCTTGACCTGCCTTTTAATGCATTTAAAACTAAAGTTAAATCTAGTCTCTGTTCGAAGGCATACTATTCCATCAACGACTATTTAGAAGATAAGAATAGTTGGTCGCTGTGTTGAACGCAGACAATGTTACACTTGATGTTCTTTCTCCATATTTAGCTTATGGTTATGACAGTTTATATGAGTTCATATAATAATTGTTAAATAATTTTACTGTGATGGCCCTAGTTTATCACTAGTGGCTTCGAATTACAGCCCTTTGATAGATTATATCGTTGCATGTGTAAGCAGGCACACCAGTTATGTATGGAGGCTTACCTATTTAATTTGGTTTAGTGTTTATGCTTGAGTTCGTTTTTAATGTCATTATTGAGTGTGCTAGCTAACAAGTGGCGGATAATTTAATTTAATATTTTACACGATATATCTTTATTTTCCCGAAAGTCTGACACAAAGTCTTACCAAGGGGTATCGTATTACCCAGTAACTGGGTTGTGGAGGTCAGATAGGCAGTCGCTCCATTTAAAATACTGGTATTCAGCTGCATCCGGTTAGACTGGAAGCCGACCCCAAGATAGTTGGGAAAAGGCTAGGCAGATGATGATATCTTTATTTTTCTGTTTTACATACGTTACATACAAATATGTTAAGATTGTTGCATATAATTATATAGATTCAAGTTCTTCAAACTTAACAGACAGATGTGTTGCTGGGGTGTTTGTTGGCCACTTCTTCTTCACAGCTAAAACACTAGGAAGTGGTGACGGGCGGGCGGTTTGGGGGACTGTCTTTATGTAGAACTTTGACGTTCAAAAAGTGCTGGCTCTCAGCGTAGTTTGAATAAATGACTTTTGATTTTGATTTTGTTGTTCTAGATCTTTGACCATCGTTACGAATAGTCAGGAGCGAGAAAATTTGACACCAGTCTTGCCAAGGGATACCCTGTTGTCCAGTTACTAGGTTGTAAAAGTTAGATGGACCATCAGTCCATCTGAAATACTGATGACTGCATCTGGATAGTCATCTCTACATATTACAAATCAAATTCGCTTTCCTCGTCTGTCTGTTTCTACGCTAACTCCTAAACCACGCCACGGCATTTAATGAAGTTTTCACTAATTGAAAGAGTGATAAAAAAGGAAAATTTGTGTGTATAATTTGTACCCATGCGGAGCCGGGGCGGATCGCAAGTAAATATATAGTTTGGAAAAGGCAGATTCAGGTACTGTCCGATAATATGGTAGAATCATAGAAAAACTTCAACATTTTTTTATTCAAGGTGGGTTAGCTAAGTTCTCGCAACCATTTTTCTTTTTTTGTCGTTTGGAAATCCTCTTGGGTCTGCACACGGTGTTCTGCAACTACCTTTGCCGGAGTGCTGGAGTGCTTGCGCATTTCATCACGCTCCCGGGCCTGGCTAGGTATTGACCCACGAGAACTCTTCATTAAATAATAGCAAACCTTCCGTAGGCAATTGCTGCAATCGCATGTCTTTTTATTGTTAACACCACTTCCTTAGACTATGAAAGATTATAGACGGAGTGTCAAAATCCAGCAATCTGAAGTACCAGAATGAGAAGCCGGCTTGTATCTGTACACGTGAAATAAGCTCACATAGACAAAATGGGAAACCGAAACGTCATGGTTACGTTCGTCAAGGTCACTCACACATTTTAAAGATACTGCTTCATTTAATGTCCAATGACGTTCCATCTATATCCTTTCATAGTCTAAGACCACTTCATAACTTACCATCACACTGATACGCTCACACAGATGTGTACAATTCACCCTGATACACCCTAATTTCACCAATTTTGTTCAAATTTCATGTTATTGGGGCTATCAATTCGGGCATAATTTTATTATTTAGTTTTAGTTATGGGGTACAACAACTAAAAATGAAAAATAAAAAAACTTTTTTACAAAAAAATACAATCGGCTTTTAAAAAATCTTTAGCAATTTTTTTGTGATTTTTTGGAAGTCGCTTGTATTTTTTTGTTAAAAGTTTTGTTTAGGTGAATTTGAACTTAATTGATTTTGGTTTTGTCATGTAGATACCAGGGTAAGATTTTCGTTGGATAATATCCATTCTCCCTCCAGGTTGGTCGACTATTCAGTATACAAGTTGGATATGACTGTGGGTTGTTCAAATATTGACCTTATTTTTAATGTTATACATTGTGTAAGTCAATTTAAGTAATGTATGAAAATTTCTTTTTTCATTTAATCTATAAAAAAAAATCATTAGGTTATGATAATTTATTTATATCGTATTTTATATCAACTAGGTTTAACCAAAACTCGTTGAATAAAAATGATATGTAAGGTCTACGCCAACTGCTACGACGTGCTGTGAAGCTCCGCTACGCGGTGCAGCGGATATGTGTACAGTACAGCGATTCTCTAACTTAAATAAACATGAATAACAGCAACGCTTGGAATCCTACGAAGTTTTGTGGATATTAAGATAAAATAAAAAGACCAAATTTCTAGAACCATCAATACGTGATTCCACTTACACTTAATATTCAAATTCATGTCTTACTCTCAAGATCAACCGACAAAATTAGATTTAATTAATGTTTGTAAACAGAGAGCAGAGTCGTCGGTTGTTAGGGGTTAATTTAAAGTGTACAAGAAGTTCATTGTTAAGTTCAGTCGATTGGTGGCATTTAGCGGGGCGCGGGCGCCTGCCAGGGACCGACAGGAATCCACCAGGAAACGCCTGGACCCGGCTCTCCGCCCACGACTCCGCCGTTCACAACACCTCCGTGCTCGCCGACACAGCCGCGCTGCGTCGCCTGCACTGCTGCATGATAACACACTTAGGACGTGAAGGGTTTCGCCAAATTTTTGGGCAAAACAAATAAAAGAGAACCGCGACGGCGTCAAGACGGGCGTGTCTATAAAAGGCTGAGAGGGGGGTGCGCGGGGGTGGTAACACGATCCGCGAGCTCCAGCCGGCCGGCCGCCCTGGAGCGCGGGCCGGGGGCGCGCGGGGGCGGGGGGCGCGGGGGCGCGGGGCCGCCTGGTGCGCGCGCGCCGCCCGCACCCGCTCTCACTAGTCGAACGGTGCCCGACCGGTAACGTAGCGCCGACTGCCGATCGAGAGACGAACCAGCGACAATGTCCGCCGTGGCGAAGACTTCCAAGTACACCTACCGCAGCAGCGGCGGTGGCACCACCGACGTTAACATCGAGTACAGCGCCGACCTGAGTGCTCTCTCCAGGCTGGAGGTAGTGGCCGCGACGACATAGTGCAGTGCGAGTGAAGTGTGTAGCGGACACATGATAGAATATGTTGTATTTTTCAGGACAAAATCCGTCTCCTCCATGATGATCTGGAATCCGAAAGGGAGCTGCGTCAGAGGGTAAGCTGATCGAGCGTGCGAAATGTGATCCGCGTGAGCGGGGGCGCGCCATAAAGGGCGCGCGCGCAGGTGTCGGCGCGCGCCTTCCGCAACACCTCTATTAATACCGCCCGCCCTACGCCTTTTGATTGCGTTCACACCCCATCAGTGCATACTTTTACCCCATTTGAGAAATAAATTTGTCATTAATGCCTAATTATGATATAATTCTTGTGTCTTAACAAACCAAAGTTATATTTTTTTTCGTCGCTTATTAACTCCCTCATATTTTGAGAACATTTATTAATCCTTTTTATAATATTTTTACCACGACCTACTCGGAATAATTGTTTCGTCCAGTGAAAACGTTGTGAGAGCAAAAGTTTGTGAAAGGATCGAAGTGCCCTTAGATACTGAGGTTCCTCATATATTCATATCCGTGTGATAAAGTTCAATATCATAGATAACGGTGGTCGTCATACACAATATGCGGGAGATAGTTCAGGACGGACATCTGATCAAGCTTCGCGCATTCTATTTTGGTGTCGCGGTTGCGTGGTCAACTGGTCATAGAATGGCGAGCGCGCCGCGCAAGCGCACTGCAGGCGGCTGCGCCTTCAACTCGCGCTTGCCGGCGCTCCTCACTCTGCGATATATTTAGCTCTCTAGCGAAAGCATTCTCTGAAATCTCAACTTCTCGCTCTCCGGTCTCACTTTTGAAACTGGGCCAAATGATGCTCGTTCCCGTTGAGAATGCCACAATATTGAAATATAATAATAGACCGCGGTATGAGTAGCGAAAATATCCGAGTTAGTCAGAGTTGCCGTGAGACATAAACTGTATCTTATTTTAGATAGGTACAATACTGAAATATGTGAAGGACGAGTTACCCAGAAACCTGTTATTACATAATGGTTGAACCAAAGATATTTTATATAAAAGGTACATTTCCAGGAAAGTCAACACATACTGTTGGGGATGACACTATATCTTGTAGTTCCTTCTATTAACGTCATCCAAACAAAGTTAATCAAAGTTGCCACCAAGCAAGCAAGCAACCAAGTTGCAAGCAAGTTGTAACCATATCAACTTAACAACAACTAACTTAACTAAGTTGCTGTTTTCAGAAAAAAATCATAACTTACCAAGATCAACTACACGACTAACATCATAACAAAACATGATCATAATTGACTTTCCATATTGGTCTCATTATTGGTAATTTCCAGATCGAGAGGGAGAAAGCAGATTTGAGCGTGCAAGTTATCCAACTCTCTGAGAGGCTGGAGGAAGCTGAAGGCGGGGCCGAGAGTCAGGTAGATATTCCAAACATCTATTTATTATTTTTATCAAAAGTAGCTAAAATAACAATAACTGTCAAATTATCGTTACGGACTTAAAAGGAAGATACGGTCAGCTAGATAAAAAGATAATGAATAAAATAACAAGAACAACTGAAGCAGAAAACAAAGATGTGCATTGGAATTGAAACACCAGAAAAGTCAATCTTATGAGATAAATGACGCCGACTTATAAATAATGAGAATACATGGGTGCAAGCATGGAGTGAAAACAACATAAAAACGCAAAAGATGCAATAAAGAAACCGACTGTTGAACTACTCCAGGAAGAAAGCTTAAACTGAATAAAGAAAACTTAAAACTAAAGTGTGCAGGAAGTAAAACCAACAAATTCGTGAAAACTTAATAATCATTTTAAAAGCTTTGCGAAATTATTTACAAGCTACCATTGCGAACTATTGCGTAGCGATGTTTTCTATGAATGTTATTTGTATCTATTTCAGCAAAAAAGTGAAAAGGATCAAACATAATATATATTTCATTTTACTTCCTCGTAAGGTGTAACATTAGTTCATAGAGAGATAGCAAAGCATTATTTGTTCATGTTACAAAGTGAGTATTACTGAAAGTGAAGTTAAATGATTTTTTCAAAGTCACAGAAATAATATTTTTGTTTTAGTAAATATTTTTGTACCAATTGTCATGTTAGATGATACTATCGCTACAAATATTTAGTTTCACTATTTCAGTAATAGAAAAGTAGTTATATAAAAGATTTACTTGTTTTAATCAATCCACCAAGGAAATGGTTTGATCATTGTACAAAAATTATATTTCAAATGTCCACCCCAAAAATTCTATGATTTGGGGTCGTATTTTGAAATGGTGACATACATTTTTCAGTTCGAGATCAACAGGAAACGCGACACCGAACTTACCAAGCTCCGCAAGCTACTGGAAGATGTCCATCTTGAGTCTGAGGAGACCGCCCACCTGCTCAAGAGGAAACACCAGGAGATCGTGATTGACTTCCAGGAACAAATCGACCAGCTTACCAAAAGCAGAGCCAGGTGAGGACACACTGACTATCCTCTAAATACATCTAGTCATCGTTGTACTAACTAAAGTGTGTTTTCAATGTTTAGAATTAAGACAAAGCTATGCGAAACCCATTGCGAAAATTGCTATGCGTCTACACTTTACACTAATACATCACTTACAAAACGTCCACCTACATCATACGAAAAATATTGTCGTTTCCTGTGATTCCAACATATATTTCTTTGTCACCAGGTCCGAGAAGGAAAAGTCCAAATTCCAGGCTGAAGTTTACGAGTTGTTGGCTCAAGTAGAGAACTCGACAAAGGAGAAGATCACCATCTCCAAGACATGTGAGAGGCTGGAAATCAACATCAGTGAGCTGCACATCAAGATCGAGGAGTTGAACCGCACCATTGTGGACATCACCTCCCACAAGCAGCGCCTGTCTCAGGAGAATGTTGAGCTCATTAAGGAAGTTCAGGACCTGAAGGTAAGCTTACTTTTTTCTCCCTTTACTTATACGACTTTAGTTAAAGACTTTAGAAAACATTTTTTTCACCGAAGGGGAACAAAGAGTTTTGATTCTTACAAAAATAATTCCCAATCACAAGAACCTTTTGCCATAAACTTTTATGCATTTCTAGACACTCACAGAATTGGTTACACTTTCCAGGTGAACATTGAGAATGTGGTGTACCTTAGGAGCCAGTTGGCCAGCCAGCTTGAGGACTCGCGCCGCAGGCTGGAGGATGAGGAGAGGAGGCGCTCTCTGCTCGAGGCTAGCCTTCACCAGGTAAGATTCCTCACTTTTTTCTATATTTTAGTTTCTTCTACTATATTTTTTTGTGTTTAATCTCAGATTTGTAATTTAAAGTGTCGGAATAAAAAAGGAAAATGAAAGATGAAATCATCTTCTAATTTTACATCCTACTTTGTTAACCATATCTTATCATATCAAAATTGATCTACACCTAGGTTGAGATCGACTTGGAGTCCGTCCGCGTCCAGCTTGAGGAGGAATCCGAGGCCCGTTTGGACCTGGAACGCCAGCTCGTCAAGTCCAACGGCGAAGTCAGCCACTGGAGGTCCAAGTTCGAGGCTGAGGCTGCTGCCAGGGCCGAGGAAATTGAGGAGATCCGTCGCAAGTACTCCATCCGCATCCAGGAGCAGGAGGAACAGATCGAGACCCTCATCGCTAAGATCAGCAGCGTTGAGAAGCAGAAGTCTCGTCTGCAGAGCGAGGTATTTTTTTTTTGCATTCATAATTTTATAAATTAGGAACTAGTTTTTCCTTTAAACTAGTATCAGAAATTAGAAGCGTTGAGCTAAAGTTTTCGAACCTCTCACCTATCAGTCAAAAACGACTAATTCACCAAACCCCGCAGGTTGAAATCCTCATCATCGACTTGGAGAAGGCCAACGGAACTGCTCGGGAGCTGCAGAAGAGGACTGAGCAGCTGGAGCGTGTCAACATCGAGATCAAGTCGCGTCTGGAGGAGACCGTACAGCTGTACGAGCAGACCCAGCGCGACCTGCGCGTCAAGATCACTGAGATCCAGCGCATCTCCCACGAGCTCGACAAGACCCGTGAGCAGAAGGATGCCCTCGGCCGCGAGAACAAGAAGCTGGGTGGTAAGCGTATTCTTAAACTATTGTATAGGAAAGAAATAGGTGATGTTTTGTATTTTCTTCCTACCTCTATGTGTAATGTCCTTAATATTGGTTGGGAAAATATTTGACAATGTTATATTTGAAGTGGTGTATTTATAATCTTAGTTTCGAGTTTTTGAGAGCTATGGTTAATCATTATTTTGCTTAACTTAATAAGCATGGAATTGAGAGTCTTCGCCCGTTTCATAATCTAAATAATTTACAAAATCTTTTTATGCTGCTCGTGGCTACTCTACGACCAGTAAAATTATAGCTTTTTGTTTCATTCTTTAACTTTGCGATGAATTGTGTTTTAGTTTACTTTTCTATGTGAAAACGATACAAGACACTTGGAACTCTTGATAAAGTGACTGATAGAATGTCACTTAGTCGAGGGCCTCAGAAGAGACTAGTGAAGTACCGTACCATCTAACTTGTGTATTGTCAACAGATGACCTGCACGACGCACGCGCCAATCTTACGGAGTTGACCCGCCGTCTTCACGAGCTCGAGATCGAGCTGCGCCGTCTTGAGAACGAGCGAGAGGAACTCACCGCCGCCTACAAGGAGGCAGAGGCCGTAAGTATCTTTCTTTATTATCATTATACAGCCCAAATACAAGGGATAGACCTCCCCCAAGCGTCGCCACATCGACCAGTTCTGTGCGTCTCACATCCAGCGGTTACCGAGGCTTATACCAGGTTATCGGTGCGTAGTTGCCCCTCCAGAACATTTCAGCGTTCACTTTTTCATATTCCTTAGAAGTGTCAGGTCACGTGTCATTGGGGGTATGGACAAAGAGACATTATAGAGTTTTAACAATCGCTGATAGAATGCAACTTTGTCTGGGGCCCCTTTGTTTCTAGTGCCTCTTCTACTAGTTTTCTGTTCAGTCGTAATTGCAGGAACTCTTTATCAATAATGAAAGCGAAAGTATCTATTTGTGTTTGTTAACTCATCACGATTAAACCACTGAAATAATACTAGACAAATCTTACAAAGCTGAGATCCAGAAAAGGTACTTTGAGTAAGACATTCATGTACACTACCTACTTTTTATATATCTTTTTTCTTGCATATTGAAAGCAGAGTTAATTAAGCCCAGGAAAATAAGACTGAAAAATAAATAGAAATAGATAATTATAATCTAAAAGAGCATTGGACAATAAAACTGATTAATAATGTAATAATGTAGGTATTAACTGACCAGTGGACAATGTTGGATAATTTTTCTGGCATATTTTTCTTTTATCTTACTCCTGTGTGTTCACTATCTTTATAATAAAAACAAAAAAAAAGATACTGAAAAGTTTACAATATCATTTAAAAAAATGAATAGTGTAAAAATACTTAAAAGAAATGAATGGTTAAACATTGAGAAGTTTATCTTAGTTCTAATACATGAATATGTAGACTTTACATATCGTTTAATAAAATCTTTTAATAGACATATCGAATTTCCGCGAACCAAAATCACAATGACATAAAAATAACCACATAACCAAGCAACTGAACGGCTCATTTGACAACCGTAATTAATAGGTCATTCTTGTGCAGATTGTTAGCAACGCTTTGGCAAGCAATCAGCTACTAAACACGATACCAACCGACTTGCCAGGGTTCAGTAACAGCTAAAAATAGTTAACATTATATTTAGTAGCGAGGACAATAGTCTATTTACATGACACATCTAAAGTTATTCACTGAAATTGACAACTTTTACGAGGTGTTAATGACCGACTCAGAATGAAGGCATACAGTAAAACGCAGTCCGTCCATTTGCGGTGCTTTTCTTGTTTGAATATTTTCAATAAAATCGCTCTCACATAAAATCGCACACAAAAAGGCATTCGCGTTAAATTTAGACGCATTGAAATGATATTTGATATTAATAATTGAAAAGTGATCCTATGATATCGATGCAAACATATAAATAAATACCTTTTGTAGTAGCGATGTCTATTTATAGTCAACATAAAGCGTAGGTGTACGTATTAATACCCAAACTTCTGGCAGCAACACCAAAATCGTAAATCAATTATACAAAATATAATCACCTTCTTCCTGGAACACTTAGGATGATTGGTGGATTCAATGGACTTGTTTATGTGGTCAAACCTGATACAAATGTTAATGTAGTAGATTTCCGTCTAACCTTTTTGTGTTTGATGTAAAAGGGTCGCAAAGCTGAGGAGCAGCGCGCCATGAGACTGGCCTCTGAACTGGGCCAGTTCCGCCACGAGGCCGAGCGCCGCCTCCAGGAGAAGGAAGAGGAAATCGAATCCATCCGGTGAGTTCTCGAACTTGGACATAATTCTACTAACTCAATAGAAAATATTAATAAAATTATGATTTTATCGATTCTTCTGATAAAACTTTAAATCTAGAGAAATAATGGGGTCTCGATCTGAAAAACAGAAAGATGCACACGTTGTTACGATTAGAAAACCAACATGTTTTTTTTTCCAATTTTAGAAATATATCGTTCGTTCGTATCTTTATTATATTCTAAATGGTTATGGGAATATGACTATTCTAAATGGTTCGTCAAAAACGTTGATTGAATTTAGATAATATGGAAATATTTTCCATTTTAATGCCGAAACTAACCTATAATAGGATTTGCTGCAATCTTTACACCGATGATGTCCACATATGACTGATGTATCATCACACACCTCACTCGACGATCACCATCTCGGAACTACTAGCTTACTATATCTTTCAACGATTACGCCCCACCACTTCCCCGCGCTGACTGATGGGTGTCATCTAAACACGCAACCAACAAATCACAACCATGACACAATTTTATCGTGGATCGTCGCCAATATATTGAAGTTTGATGATGATGATTGTGCTTCTAAAATCAACAATTTACATAAATCATATCCTATCAAAGTTTGATGAAAATTACGATTTAAGCCATTTAAAACTAATGTAATCTAAACATATTCAACGCACTTCCGACACCGTCCATTCGTACTAAATGCAGTAATGCATTAAGTAAATATATTTCGAATAATTGGCACGACTTTCATTTATATATAACCGCGCGTCTGATTGGTGCTTATTACCGGTGATCACATACGAGCTTTGGCAATAAGTACTACTGAAAATGTACAAAAGACGATGTTCATTTTCTCGCGCCCCCAATTACGCAACCTCGGCCCCGGACGACGCACATCGGGGTAACCGCGTCTCAATCGTAGCAAATCTTCGCAACTCGTATATCTTTCATCATGCCGCCGGTTAAAGTACCTAACTACAATAAGTGGAACAAACCACCTACCGCTATATACGAAGATAATTATGGCTACGGTATTAACTTTTACCAACCGATGATTGACTATATCAGTGCTAAGGACCAGGGCGTTTCCGCTAAGCCCCCGCACCTTCCATGGAACAACGAACGAGGGTTGGACAAATACAGGTTTGATAAGCCGATACGTACCTACTCTGAAGACGACGTGACGAGACTTTCGCATGAGGCCGCAGATCAAGCCAAGCGGGATCTCAACACTTTCAGTATTGCGAAACGAACCCCTTTCTCAGTGATCGCTACTGCCGATGCGGCAAACATAGTAAAACATATAGGAACAGAAAGTTTAACTTCCAAGACAAGGAAGAAGAAAGAGGAGAGGGAGAAGTATAAAATCGAGAGGCAAAAGAAGAGGATAAATGAAATAAATAAAGAGTTGGATTTATACGAAAAGGAAGTGAATGTGGGTGCCGAACTTAGAGGAAAAGCCAAATTGTACAGAGGTAAATCGGCTAAAGCAATCGCTCAAACACTTCTAGAGGAAAGTAGAAGGAATATTATCGAAGACAGACCAACTAGATCGGAGTATCAGAGTAGAAGAGTTGTTACCGAAGAGAGGCCAACAAGAATTGAGTTTCGTGGAAAAAGAAGTGTGATTGACAAAAATTTGTCCCAAATAACTCAGAACGCATTATCAAAGGCAGTGGCAGCATCAAGCATTTCGGGTGCTGCAGCAAATCATATATCAGAAAAGATGACGGAAACTATTCATAAAGCTATACGAGAAACATCACCATCAACGTGCGTCGTAAGAGTTAGGGAAATGCCGGCCGAGGTCCATGTAGTTGATTCATATTTGCAACCGTTGAACGAACTTAAAAAAACGATGAAACAATTTGATGAACTTAGTGAATGCTTAATAATCGACTCGAGGTGACAATGTTTTTAAATAACTAGTGGTCGTTAGTGATGTATATTGAGGAGGGGGTTCAGTGTTTGATTTTTTTTTGTATTGTCAACAGCAAGCAGACCAGCATCGAGATCGAGCAGTTGAATGCTCGCGTTGTTGAGGCTGAGACCAAGCTTAAGTCTGAGGTCACCCGCATCAAGAAGAAGCTGCAGATCCATATCACCGAGCTTGAACTTTCTCTTGATGTCGCCAATAAGACCAACATCGATCTCCAGAAGGTCGTCAAGAAGCAGTCTCTGCAGGTATGTCGTCCTTAATATTTTTGTAGGAACAAACCAGTCATAGTTACTAAACAAATATCCCCATTATCAACTAGCGCAGTTGAATGTAACTATAATAATATACAATTTAACCACTTTCAGAATAATATTATACCTAAGTTTTTCCCAAATGAAAAGTCTTAATTTACCGTCTGACCTAATTTATGTTTTCTTCAATCACATTATACATGACATATCCTTTCGTCTAGCTTACCGAGATCCAGACCCACTACGACGAGGTCCAGAGGCAGCTCCAGGTGACGCTCGACCAGTACGGCGTCGCCCAGCGCAGGATACAGTCCCTCACCGGCGAGGTCGAGGAGATCCGTGGCAACTACGAGCAGGTCAGTGCTAAAACCTTAAAAGAGAAATGAAACACTATCATTGTTCTTAACTTGAATATGATTTGCGTTGAAAAATCCATATATCACGTCAATTCAAAAACATCGGAAGCTACGAGTAAATGTGAATAGTTTTTGGTGACGTCAAAAAATAAGTAACATCTGCACCTGCTGTTGTAGATTATCGAGAATCTGAGCTTTGCAACACTGTAACCATTACTTTGTATCGTTATGTCATTGTTATGAATAGATTCCAATACTGAATCATGTTTTGGCACAATCATCCGAAGTATAAAAATAGCCAACAGTTTCTTACAAAAAACTTGTGATGAACCCAGGCCCTTCGCGCCAAGCGCACCGTCGAGCAGTCGTATGAGGAGGCGGTGACCCGCATCAATGAGCTGACCGTGATCAACGTCAACCTGTCCAGCAGCAAGGCTAAGATTGAGCAGGAGCTCGGCGCTGTCGCTGCTGACTATGACGAGATCACCAAGGAGCTGCGCATCGCTGACGAGAGATACCAGCGCGTCCAGGTATGGTTCCGATAACTCAAATTCAAATTATTGAATTTCACATAAGCATCCACGAGCATTAAACGTCAGAAGCTAGGAAACGACTAATTGGAACCCTACAGGTTCCAATTATTCGTTTCCTATGAAAAAGAACGCAAGAAACTCCTTGATAACTCTTAATAACCAAGTAATTGAAAGATTTTTAAATGAACAATTTTTTTGTTTGGAAAGGTTTCAGATGACGAGGTTTAATTTGTTTACAATGAGCTACGTGATTTTATAGAATAATTTTTCTCTCTTTTGACTTTGGTAAAGTAATTTGTTTACGTAGCTATATAATTTACACCTAATTGGATATTATTCGTTCAAAATAAATCACATGAGCCAGGTTGCCGATTTTAGGATATACAGTCATATTTTTAACTATTTTTTTTCAGACTGAACTGAAACACACCGTTGAGCACTTGCACGAAGAGCAGGAAAGAATTGTCAAGATCGAAGCTGTCAAGAAGTCTCTCGAGATCGAAGTTAAGGTACGTCTATTTATAATAACCACCATAATTATGATAATAAAGACAACATCCTCAGTAGACTGACTAGCCAAAAGCTACCAGGCAAAACTAAAATTAATGATGCGTTCGTACACAAACTAAAATATACTGCAACACAAGCTGCTTCTTTTTGATAAGGTTTCATAAAACCTAAACAAAAAGAAGCTTAAATGTCACCAAAATACTTATTGTACCATTTGACTTTATGTACACAAACTGAAATATACTATAATCAAGAGCTTATAAAGCTTAAACTAAAAGAAATTTAAATGCTACCAAAAGACCATTTGACTTCGTCAACGGCTAATGTAGCTTAAATAGAAAGAATCTTAAGTTTTACTGAAATTATACTGTACCATTGGACTTGGTATACACAAAGCAAATCAAGAGCTGAATCTAAAATAACCATTTCTTTTTGTAGAACATCTCTGTCCGCCTTGAAGAGGTCGAGGCCAACGCCATCGTCGGTGGCAAGCGCATCATCAGCAAACTTGAGGCCCGTATCAAGGACATGGAGCTGGAACAGGATGAGGAGAAGAGGAGGCACGCTGAGACCATCAAGATCCTCCGCAAGAAGGAGCGCCAGCTGAAGGAGGTCATGATCCAGTGCGAGGAGGACCAGAAGAACATTGTCCTGCTCCAGGACTCGCTCGAAAAGACCTCCCAGAAGGTCAACATCTACAAGAGGCAGCTGACGGAACAGGTACGATACTTTTCATAAAATATGTTGGAACTTTCTGAGCTGTTCTGCTCAAAAAGGTCTTTCTTCACTTTGTTTAAAAACGGATATGTCTGCTCGAATCTTACCAGATTATTTAATCCTACGTGTTATTCGCAATACATCTCATCAACCTGTTTTTTGATGATAACCCATTCTATCTTCTGCCCACAGGAGGGTATGTCCCAGCAGAGCGTGACCAGGGTGCGACGATTCCAACGCGAGCTGGAAGCCGCCGAGGACCGCGCCGACTGCGCCGAGAGCAATCTGTCCCTGATCCGCGCCAAGCACCGCACTTTCGTGACCACCTCCACCGTGCCCGGCTCCCAGGTCTACCTGGTGCAGGAATCCCGTGCCATCAGCTCAGAGCGTATGTGAGCGCCCTACCCACAGCCCCACCACACCAGCATTTCTCTCCATCAGTCGATATCGGGGCGCAATTCCGGTCGGGTATAATAAGCCTAGTCGTTCGTTAAGTGATGTACAAGCGGTAGGTGGCACCGGCGCTGCGCTCGCGCTCGCCGGCGCCCCCTACCGCTGGCGGCGAGTCGGGACGGGCGCTCGGCGCATCGGCTCGCCCTAACGTTGCCGTGTCTCCGCACTACTCCGGCCAAACGCCGACCGCTCGTCCCAACGGACGTTTTTAATGTAACGCTAATTCAACCAAATAAAGGAACCAAAAACTTTAAGCTTTTTTTTTCAATATTTTTCTAATATAAGGTCACCGGCGCTATAGAATACAATGTCGTTATGTACCGTAATTTAGGTGCAGTAGTTTAAAAATAAAAGAATTATTTTATATTATTATTTATTAATGGTGCAATGCATATTGTACGTTTGTAACTGTAACTTTTATTAATTAAAAATAAATGCTATTTATGTTAAACAAACAAAAAAAGCAATAAAACTTCAAAAGTAACCTGGGTTTTTATTTCGGCCAGTTCGATCACAAAAGTCTGATTAAAAGAACATTAAAACAAAGCAAAACACATTTTCAAGATGTCCTCAGCCTGGCAGCATTTTACAGAAATTTACTCTCGCTGTACGTAAAACGAAAACAATATGATATTTATACATAATTTTCACTCTGACAAATAATTCAGTGGTAGCACTTCACTGATCTGTAACGTATAGGTACTCAAAAGTATAAGAACACAAAGAACACACTTTCATCAACTACGAAAGTAATGTACCTTTTTTTTTAATGTACCTAATGTGTATGACCTATACTTTTAATTACCTACTCTATCAAAAAACCACGGTATTGAAAAACTGAAGGATATAGCTTGTGTTATGTCGCATTATTCAATCAGTCTGCCTGCCTTTTCCCAACTAGGTGGGGGTCGGCCTCCAGTTTATCTGGATGCAGCTGAATACTAATATTTTACATGGAGCGACTGAACTCTGAACTTCACAACCCAGTAACTGAGTAGCATGATACTCCTTGGACACCCTGACTACCCGTAATCACAGTCAAAGATGTAGAATTTATAGCCAGGACTAACAGCTTAACGTGCTTTCCGAGGCACAGAGGAGTCCCGGTATGGTCACCCATCCACAGAACGACTTGGGCAAGCGTTGTTTAACCTACTGGTGCTTAAGATCGACGTGTGCGGCTGTTATTATTAAGCCACGAGCTACACTTAGTTTTGCAGGCCAGTGTATTTCTATAACGTCACACTATACATATTTAACGTTTCAGTCATGCAAATATTATTGCATTTTACACCGTCTAATAACCGGTCAAAATAAGCATATAATGTTGCAATTCTTCACCTAGACCTGAAAATTTTTGCGAATTTTCAGAACCCTCATTATAAATTGAATGTGAAAAGTGCCCATCAATCACACATCTGCAAAAAAAAACGATTGACAACTATGTGGATGAATTTGTTGATGTCCCATGAGTTATTTTTACCCGTTAATAATAATAATAATCTTTATTGTTCAGAAAAATACATAATTCAAACAGGCAAATCACTGGTCTCCACACTAGGATTCCCTGTGTCGTGGAGGCCAGTCTCTTTCATCGTAGTTCAAAAAGTACAATGTGACATTTATACATATTTCTATCAAAGGAAAAGTTAAACGAAAACAACAAAAACAAAAAAATATTATGGGATACGATACATAGCATCTTGCAGTAAGTGTGTACAAAAGTGTGAGTTGTGTTGTGTTGTTGCGTCTGTATGTGTATGTGGTTGCGTGAGTGTATGTGTGTGTGTGTATTTGTCATGTCTCCAAAACTAATATATCATGATAGAATGAAAAATAAGTGGTTTAAAAAGTATTTAATAGTTTCTCTGTGGCGCCGTAATCCAGACCTTTTAGTTAAGTTTTGATGTGCGATTTGCATATCGATTTTGTCATAGTAATATATAGGTAATAAATTAATTTTGTCGTTAAGCTTATTGTAAAGCAATGGCCCCATATAGTGAAAACACCTTTTACCAAAATCTAGTCTACGCTTTGGTTTATGCCATCTAGGTTTCCTTCGGGAATGCACTTTAGATTCCATCTTGACTAAAGCCTCTTTAGGGAACCTTAGAGCTACGGCCATAATATATATATGTCGCACGCGCATTGCACCCGTCTCTTGATATAAGGTATTTGTTGGAAATCGCCTTGGTTTTTTATAAGCTACCATGAGAACGTTAAGATACTTTCTAACAATTTTTTCAGAAAACTTGTGTTATTTTGGAATACGAGTTCTACCGTGGAAACAAAAAGTCTCAAACGGTATGCAATATTAATTACGTATATGGACTTAGAACTGCTACAATTTTTTTAGCATTTTCGGTTCAAACGCTTTCGTTTGGTAAATTTTACCTCACAAAATAATCCTTCTCCGGACGGTTAAGCCACAAAATTCCAAAATGAAAACTATAAAACCAATACCAGGCAGTTCGCTCGTTAGCTGAGATTACAGGGGTCTCATGGCAGCATTCAATGCATCTTTACAAACGGAAAACATTTCAAAAGGCTTGCACCCGTTGGGTACCAAAAATGTTCGGCGACGAGCCAATAGTCAAGGCAGCTTTTTTTTTGTTTTCCTTGACATTTCGCTTTGAAGAGCACCAGGCCGATTGAATTTTTAGAACCAGTTTCCTAAGTTGCTCTCACCTTCTTTGCGGCCCAAGAAATTCCCCAGAGGCAAGAATATTGAAGGAGGTAGTTTGGTGTTTGCTGCTTTTAAGGCATTTGTAGAGGGGTTGGCACAGATTAAGGGGGATTTTTAAGGGGGCTCTGTGGGAACACGGTGTACTGCTTGGATCGACTTACGAAGGAGTCTGTCATCCAAAATAAATATATATTTAACCATAACTGTTTTATTATTTTAGAGCGATTTATCACTACTTTTAGAACAACCTATCATGAGTCAAGCAAGCCCATGTTCAGCCCCAGCAACCTCTGTGATTTTATTTACGAGTCAAGCCAGTGAAGCGAGCCCTCACTTCTATCGAACAAGTGAACCAAGCCATCTTACGAGCCGAACGAGCGAATTTACAGCGCTGTCGATTCTGACCACATCAATGTTACGGTTACCGAAGTGTTAGAAAAAAGTATTAAACTGACATAGAACCTTGTACCAGTAAACAAAGTAGGTATTATTATTATAGGTTGGCTGCACGTCAATGGAAAACATAATCCAGCTGATTTAGTCTCTGCCCAGGGGTTGTGGATAAATTCGAAACTGAGTTACCGCGCCCCTGGGCACTCAGGGCAGGGAAGGAACAGGGGTGGGTTTTAGTCAGTAAGAGTTTGACATACCCTCTCGCTCCACCCAGAGCGGGAGATGTCATTGGATGATTTCGCGACCCCCAAAAAAAAAAGTAATATTGATATTTTGAAAATAAATATGGTAAAACTGTATTTTCTTATTTAAGAAAATGCCAAGCATAAAATTCTGGAATAATTGGGCTTGTAATTCAAATTTAGACGATTATTGGAAGGAATCCTTAAACATCTATATTTCTTGTACCAATAGATGGTGGTGGCGGAAGTGTTCGAAAGAGCCACCGCGGCCCTGGAACGCATAGGGAACTGAAGAAACACAGGTGGGTTTTAGTCAGTAAGAGTCTGACACGCCCTCCCGATCCACGCAAAGCGGAAAAGTCGCTGATGATTCCCCGCCATAAAAAACGTACATTATTATATCGAGGCAAAGGCTGCCAAAAAGTTGAGTTATCCTAGCAAAAGTGAGACGCTACTTCACGGCGTACAGCTTTTCAGCCTCTACCAAGCGCATGGATGGGAGAGTACTCCATTCATGCGCTTGGTAGAGGCGGAATACCAGTCGTGGTAACTACTACTTTCGGGGTCTCATCTCGAACAAAGAAAATTTAGTTCAAACAAATCTCAATAGATGGCGTAATATGCGTCGATTCCTTATTGAGTTTTAAGTAATATCACGGGGTCTCCTCTCGAACAAAGAAAATTTAGTTCAAATAAATCTCAATAGATGGCGGAATATGCATCGATTTCTTATTGAATTTTAAGTAATAAGTATTAATATTTTGAATATAAATATGGTAAAAATTGTATTTTCTTATTTAATAAACTGCCCTAAGCATAAAATTGTGGAATAATTGGCTTGTAATTCTAATTAAGACGATTATTGGAACGAATCCTTAGACATTTATATTTCTTGTACCAATAGATGGCGCTGTTTGAAGTTTTAGAGTTTATTTATTCACCTGTTTAAAATTTGAATAGGGACACATTTTGATACAGTAAAACTGCTATGAAGTACCAAAAATACTATAAAATAATTCCCCAATGTGTAACAAAATATAGGTAACACTTTAAGTAAATTCATTCAGCTTGCAAGTCGTCGCCGCTAACACCATCTAGCGAGGTGTAGAGGACGGGCCCGAACGAAGAACAAAAGTTACTTGTGCCTGACGAAAACCCGTAGTTACGGCGGTACCGTTTCTTTGTATGGGATGAGGCATCTGTACGCTAGTATTATATTATCTGTGGTAATATTAATATTTTCCAGGCCTGCGGACGGTGAGGGGTAGCGGATAAATTCTGAAAATGAGTTACCGCACCCCTGGGCACTCAGGCAGGGAAGGAACAGGGGTGGGTTTTAGTCAGTAAGAGTCTGACACGCCCTCCCGCTCCTCCCAGAGAGGGAGAAGTCATTGGATGATTTCCCACGCCCAAAAAAAAAAAAAAGTAATATTAATATTTTGAAAATAAATATGGTAAAAACTATATTTTCTTATTTAATAAACTGCCAAGCATAAAATTGTGGAATAATGGGCTTGTAATTTAAAATTTAGACAATTATTGGAACGAATCCTTAAACATCTATATTTCTTGTAACAATAGATGGTGGTGTTTGAAGTTTTAGAGTTTATCCATTCACCTCTTTAAAATGTGAATAGTGACACATTTTGATACAGTAAAACTGCTATGAAGTGCCAAAATACTATAAAATAATTCCTCAATGTGTGAGAAAATATTGGTAAGGCTTTAAGTAAATTTATTCAGCTTGCAAGCCGTCGCTGTTAACACCATCTAGCGAGGTGTAGAGGACAGGCCTGAACGAAGAACAAAAATTACTTAAGTCAGACGAAAACCTGTAGTTACGGCGGCCGGTACCGTTTCTTTGTATGGGATGAGGCATCTGTATGCTAGTATTATATTATCTGTGCAGGATGGATGTGCCAGATACCAGCTTGACGCTCTTCAGTCTATTGGGAAACGAGCCAAAAGGATTAATGGCAATCATGCACTGGTCCAATCGTAGCTCCAAAGTCTTCATCGACGCCGTGTTACTAGCCTGACAGTTTTCTATCGGTTCCCTACGTTTTGGGGAGCAGGGTTGCATAGTTTAATTCCGCCAAGCCATTTCCATCATCGGAACACTAGACGTACGGCTATGCGCCACCGGTACATGGACCTCCCACCCTTATGCAAAAGCGTACACTTTCATTGCGCGTAGGTACAGCTAAGGAGTAAGATTTCCTACCGTTTACCCTCAGGTGAGACAGTGGTCAAACATGGGCCTATCAACCATTTTTTTTTTTTTCAATAATGAAAAAATGTTCAATGATTTTACTATGTACTAGGGAAATAAACCCAGGTTTACAGAATGCTACCAAAGGTGCTTCTAACACCAACGGGTTAAACTTATCAAAGTAGAAAGCTTTACCCGTAATTTACATTTTCACTGATTGGAAAGTAGACATTAATTACTGGATAAGGCGAATCAAGCTAACGGAATGTTTGACCACGTTAATTACTCTCATAGGGGCATTTCTCTCACTTTGTAGGAATATCATTTTGTTTATGGTGTCGCATGGTAATGCGGCCACCAGATGTTAAGTAGTCACACCTAATGGGCCTTTATTATAATTTTAATTGAATGTAGGTACATTTACTATTTAAATACTCTTAACATTTTTAACTAACTATAACTGAAAATAATCTAAAATATGGCGTCTAAAAATTCCTCCGCATCGCTGTAGACTGGTAATGTGTTCAAAAGACTGGGGACATTGCCATGCTGTATGGCACATTGGTCGCAGAACGGATGGTCGATGGGGCCGAAAGTTCTGGAGTGGCGACCGCGTACCGGGAGACGCAGCGTTGGAAGGCCTCCCACAAGATGGACCGATGACCAAGTGAGGGTCGCGGTTAGCCGATGGATGCGAGACCCATAGGACCGGTCGTTGTAGCGACACTTGGAGGAGGCTTATGTCCAGCAGTGGACGTATTTCGGTTGAAATGATGCTTACTATTAATTGTTGAAAACTTTTCGGTTTTGCAAACGCTTTTGAATACCTAAGAGATTTTTTTAAACCGGCGTCCACTGTACCTTTCAGAAGGTAGCCTTAGAATGTCGATTTTTTTTTGTTCATGAGGCGTGTTCTCATGAACAAAAAAAGAAGTGCCAAATTCGTTGACGATTCCTCAAACTCTTTGTTAATGATATGTACGCGGTCTATTTCGGACCACACCCCATTAGTTTTATATCATCCAAGAGAAATTTTTTACACTCGGAATACCCGAAGATGATCTAAGATGATCTAAGTACTAACGTTACAGAGCGGTCACTATGTGTTAAATGAGTAAATTGCAAATTTCCTTGGTACTTACCTTGATAAATGATTTTATTTTTGTAAGTAGGTTTTAACAACACTTTTACACGTCAACATTTAATTTTTGTCAGTTTTAGCTAGACGAGGCTGGTGTTTCCTAGCTGACTACCCTGAGAAGAAACACCGATACAAACTCAGAGGTCAAAGTCTCTTTTAAAGTGTTCAAATCCATACAATATGCACTGGGCAAATCATATGAGAATCATGTGTACGTTTATGTCTGGGATGAGCTTTTGAGGAAACCAACATGCAAATTCGAGTGAACCTGTCCTGACAGTGCAAGCATTTGTCAGTTATCGTGAAGCTCAACACAGAACTTTGAGGACCTCAACGAATCGACGAACAATACCAAAGTAAGGACATTTGGGTAGGCCGCAAAAATACTCAAACTGCCAGACAATCATAAATTCTACATGAATATAACGCCATACATAGTTCTCGCATTCACATTATGCTATAAGAGGACCATGAAGCTTAGTGTCTGTAATGGTCTTTTGAAGAAAGAACCACACATATTTGAGTGGACCTGTCCAGTCAGTGTAAGCATTTTTTGTCAATAGTCTATGCAACAATGCCTTAAAAAGGATATGCAACAAATAACACACATACAAATACATTTACTACTACTACTTACTATTTATTGAACATAGTAATAGTGCCCATGGCATGGATTGTTAAGTTATATTAGAAAGGTATATAAGATTACTTTAAAAAAATTATCAAAAAATATGACCTATTAAAAACAACAGAACCTAAAAAAATTAATAGCAATGCTCAAATTAAATAAAAGCCAGGAGTACTTTTTTAAGTTGTTCTTACATACTAGACAAAAGTAAAAACATGTCACAAAATATAGAAATTCTTCGGGGATCTTTTTTTTTTATTGGGGGAATCATCCAATGACTTTGCCCGCTCTAGGTGAAGCGGGAGGGCGTGTCAGACTCTTACTGACTAAAACCCACCCCTGTTCCTTCCCTGCCTGAGTGCCCAGGGGTGCGGTAACTCATTTTCAGAATTTATCCGCTACGCCTAGGCATGCAGGCACCGGCCACGATGGGCCCCGTCAGTGGTGGCTAACAAATATCTCTTTGAGGCGCGCGTGGAACACTACGCGCTTTCGACTGGTGGACGGTGAGCTACCCACTGCTCGCCGTCCGCAGGCCCGGTCGGGGAACATTGATACAGAAATTGTGGTGGAAGAAACAGATCAGATGCAAAGCGAGAATTTGTAACGACTGATAAAAACCATTTAAGTGCTCTTGACAAAACACTGAGCTACTCGTACATCGGTACTAAACGGTAGAGCGACGAGTATTTTATAAAAACCTCTCTTTTTTTATAGTGGGACAAGCCTGCTACACTATTCCCAAACCATTGTAACTCCTGTTAGTCAGAATCAACAGTGGCGACCACCAGAAAAACGTCGAGGCAATGAAGTTTGATGAGTCCCGGAGAAACGATTAAACTGTCTTAGGTCCCGCAACGAAATTAAGTAGAAAAGAACAGCGGAACAGGTATGCAAGTTGGAATATTGGGACTATGACTGGAAGGGCCAGAGAGTTAGCGGACGTATTAAAAAGAAGACGAATAAATATAGCGTGTTTGCAGGAAACTAAGTGGAAGGGAACAAAGGCGAGGGAAATTGGTTAAGGATATAAGCTTTTCTATCGTGGAAGTGACGGTAAAAGAAATAGCGTGGGAATAGTATTACATAGTAAATTGAAAGAAAGCGTGATGGAGGTTAAAAGGACTAATGATAGATTGATAGTTGTGAAACTTATGATGGACAATGTGATGCTGAATATAGTTAGTGTGTATGCCCCGCAGGTAGGATGTGACGAAAGGGTGAAAGATAAGTTTTGGGAGGATTTTAATACAACGGTAATGAGCATCCCCGTGCATGAGGAATTGACAGTTGGAGGTGATTTTCATGGGCAAGTAGGAAGAACGAGAACTTGTTATGAAAGAGTACATGGAGGATGGGGTTTTGGAAGTCCCAATAACGAGGGGGAGACGCTGTTGCAATCTGCTACCGCATTTGATCTGGCAGTAGCCAACACTTGGTTCCAGAAGAGAGTTGAACACCTAGTCACATACAAAAGTGGTAACTACAAGACCCAAATTGACTATTTTCTAATTAGGCGCAACCATATTAGGCACGTCAAAGACTGCAAAGTGCTGCCAGGAGAAGACTTGGACTCACAGCACAGGCTCCTGGTTATGGTATTAGCGATAAAAATACAGTGTACAAAAAGTAAAGAGCGTCCTCCTCCTAAAAATAAATGGCATATGCTAGAGAAGAATGATTGTGCGAAGGAATTTGGATAGCGAGTAGTAGACAAAATTATAGAAATGGGAGACATGAATGATCGAAGTGTAAATCAAAGCTGAAATGAGATAGCTGGGTGTATTCCCTAATACACCCCTCCCCTCTCGCAAGATATCCTTCACTGCATCCCTATGTAGCGAAGGATATCTTGCGAGATACAAAAGGAAGGGGCACAATAGAGGGGGATACATGGTGGTGGTCTACAGAAATACAGGTTGTGTTGAAGAAAAAAAAGAAGAAATTCAAGGAATGGCAGACTGTAGAACTGGAAAGCGTTAGTTTGAAAGCTGAAAAAAAAAGCGAGTATGATGCGTTAAAGAAAAAAGCTAAGATAGCCGTCGCAATAGCGAGAGCAAAAGCTCAGGACCAACTGTACGATACACTGGACAGTCCAGCTGACCAAATAGATCTGTACCGGCTTGCTAGAGCCAGAGAGAGGCAGACGAAGGATGTTAGTCGGATAAGATGTGTAAGGGATGAAGCTGGAATGCTTCTATCAGAGGATGAAATGATTAAGGATAGATGGAAGGGCTATTTTGAAAGACTGATGAATGAGGAAAATATCTGAAGTAGTGTTGTAGAGAATAAAGCAATGAATGAAGGGTTAGTGAGAATGGTCAGTGTGGATGAAGTTAGAATAGCAGTGAATGGAATGTAGAATGGTAAAGCAATTGTTCCAAACCGAATACCAATTGAAGTGTGTAAGTCATTACGGGTAGATGGGTGGACGTGGATAGCTTTGTTCTTCAATAAGTTGTTGCTGGAAGAAGCCATACCTGATGAATGGTGCAACAGTTCGTTGGTGCCCATCTTCAAGAAAAAAGGTGATGTGCTGGAGTGCAACAACTATAGAGGAATAAAGCTAATGTCACATAGTATGAAAGCATGGGCAAAAGTTATTAAAAAGTGCCTGAGAGAAGAGAGTGAAATCTCACAAAACCAGTTCGGTTTTATGCCTGGTCGGGGTACAACGGATGCCATTTTTGCTATCCGCCAGTTGTGCGAAAAATACAGAGCTGTGCATAAAAACTTGCACATGGTGTTCATTGACCTCGAAAAGGCATATGACCGGGTGTCTCGAGAAGTTTTGTGGTGGGCCCTTAAGGAGAAAGGTGTGCCTGGGAAGTATGTGCAGTTGATCCGAGTGATTTACAGTCGATGCAGTACCCAAGTCCGGTCTACAGTGGACACCACTGACAGTTTCAGTGTAGCGGTCGGTTTGTAACAGGGGTCGGCCCTCAGCCCTTACCTCTTCCTGATGATAATGGACGCTCTGACGTCGGACATCCAGGAAGAGGCTCCCTGGTGTATGCTGTTTGCTGATGACATTGTGCTGGTTGACGAAAACAGCTTAGAGGTCCACAGCAGATTGGAGACGTGGTGGCAAAGACTGGCGAGTGTAGGTCTGAAATTGAGCAGAACCAAAACAGAATATCTGTTCTGCGATTTCGGCGGTCTCTCCAGTCCTATGCCTATAGCTCTCAACGGAACGCCTATACCGATCTGCTCCGACTTTCGGTACCTCGGGCTTGTTCAAGGGAATGGCGATATAGACCAAGTTGGGCTGTGAAAAAGACGGATGAAAAAAGATTGCATGTGGCGGAGATGAGAATGTTGAGATGGATGTGTGGAGTAACGAGAATGGATAAAGTGAGAAATGAGTACATTAGAGGTAGTTTCAAAGTGGCGTTTTTGTTCAGTTTTTCACAAAGCACGGAAGTAATATCGATAAAATTTATATGGGACCACCTCGGGAGTATATTCTTTCGGATAAAAAAAAGAACATACATACAGTCGAACATAGAACCACCTCCTTTCTCGAAGTCGGTCAACAACACTAATATTAATCAATCCTAAATTGTGAGCATTTGATTCCAATAATACGTATGGCCAAAACGCTTGAACGCTCAGAAATTTGTTCTAGTTTCCACAAGGTCCATGTAATAGACAACTCCAGATATAGACTGAATACTATCCAACATAATGTTGCGTTCAGCTTGCCAAAGAGTAGACTTTCATAGAATATGACGTGCGGATTGTTCGTTTTATTGTTTTTTTTCGCAATCAGATGTAGAACATTGACAGAAAGGCGAGGCTACGAGCTTGAATGAAAATAATTTACCATTAAAGTTGCCATGACCTGTGAGAAATTGGGCAACAAAGTGATCCACATCCAGCTACATCCTAGCCAGCCGCTCTATTCTTTATATAATCTAGAGATCTTGATACGATCGCGTTGAGGTAAACAGTCTTGGTCTTTCGTGCGGCATAGTACATTGCAGCACGTCGCTGCACCTTAAGTTCGACTGGAAGTATACCTGCAAGTACCGGTTAGGCTTCAATGCTAACCGACCTATACGCTTTACTTATGAAAATCAAAGCTAAACGTTGGCTTTGAAGCAATTTACGTCTTACCGTACCTATGGTACCCCTGCGTGTTTCCACTGCGAGAATCGCCCAGTGGACACGGTGGAGCATACGGTGGAGGTTTGCCCCGCCTGGGCAGAACACCGCCGTGTCCTCGTGGATGCGATAGGCGGCAGCGACCTCTCGCGCCGTGCCCTGGTTCAGGCCATGGTACGGAGCGAGAGGGAATGGGGGGCCGTCTCCTCCTTCTGCGAAGCAGTAATGCTCGCGAAGAGGGAGGCGGCACACGTTAGGGAGACTCAACAGAGACCGAGTCGCCCTAGCGCCCCCAGCAGCAGCCATCGCAGGAGACGCCAGGGGCTGCGAGACGATCTCCGGCCACCGTAGACCCGGGCCTGCGGACGGCGAGTAGCGGGTAACTCGCCGTCTGATCAGCACCAGGCCCGAGAGTCGACGGCGCGTAGTGTTCCACGCGCGCCTCAAAGAGTTGTCAGCAAAGGACGGGGCCTGCCACGGCCAGTGCCTGCCCGGGGGTGGAGGATAAATTCGAAAGAGTTACCTCGCCCCCGGGCGCGTAGGGCAGGGAGGAACAGGGGTGGGTTTTAGTCAGTAAGAGTCTGACACGCCCTTCCGCTCCACCCCAGAGCGGAAAGAGTCATAAGATGATTTCCCACCCCCCAAAAAAAAAAAAAAAAAAACCGTACCTATGGTGGCCCTATCAGCCCAAACAGGTGCCCCGTAGCACATGCAACCTATGTAAGTAGCCCCATAGATCGATTTAGGGTTCCGTACCAAAACAGTAAAAAGGATCCCTATGGTGCGACTCAGTCTGTCTGTCCGTCTGTCACAGCTGAATATCTCAAGATCTACTAATGCTATCAACTTGAAATTTGTAATAGTTTTTGGTGACGTTTGCCCAACTATTTTGCAAATAAAAAAGAAATAAAAATTTTTTTTTTTTATTTGCAACAAGGACAGAAAGGGGATCTTATAAACACGAAGTGTGGCAACTAGGGCATGTGGAGTATCATGTGAAAGAACGCTGTTTGCACATTCTCAAACATTTTTCTTTTTTTTATTAAACCACATCGTTTTCGACTTATATGATGAAAAATGTAAAAAAAATATGGCTCCCTCTTTTAGCTCCGAAGTTTGCATAGAGAAAAATCTGAAATTATTCCATGTGATAGAAGTGTATGTAAAAATAACAGAAAAATAAAACAATGTCTCAAAATAGCATACTTTTTCTGAAATCATTAATTAAAATTACATTAGTTCCATTATCGGTCAAGAGATGGTGCTGACCTAAAACTGCAATATTCTACACCGAAGTGTTAAAATTCTCTGACGAATTAGTAACACATCCAAAATATTTATATATGATGGTACGGAAACCTCGGTGCGGGAGTCCGACTCGCTCTTGACAACTTAATGATAGACCCAAGTAGTCTTGGATATCCTCGTCAAGACATAGAAGTTCTTTTTAGCTTTTTACCCACTATTTTTATGTGCTCAACAAATGAAAAGTTATTTTCTAATACCATACCAAGGCAGCACACACATAATTTATTTATTTATAACTTTAAAAAGAGTACTTCAAGAAAAGCTGTAGGAAATACGAGGAAACCGAATGTAACGAAAAGGTGTGGTCATATTTTTAAGATGTCAATGCCTTCTTTGTCAATTACAAAAAAAAATGGACAAATCTTCCTACCAACCGAATCACGCTGTCCAATATCAACGAAGATTTCCCAAATACGCAGGAGATATTAAAGAGCACAAGCGTGTTTACAAACACGCACAGGTACACTCTCTGTTCCCTTACTCTGGTTGTTCAATGGGACGGCAATCCGACACGACCGGGTAGAGGTCAGGCGCAGGATCAACGGTTTTGCGTGCTTTCCGAGGCACGGGGGTGTCATACCATCAACTTCCAAACTCTGAGCTGCTGTAGAGTAGTTTCTAATGGAAGAAAATATAATAGCACGTTTTGCCCGGGAATCGAACCCAGGACTTCACGCTCAGCAGTTGCACTTGCGACCACGGCTTATAATCAGCTGATCAAAATAAAATTTTCAGTAGTTAAAAAAAAAAAAAACTATCTTTTATTTTTTTTTTGTGTTTTTCTAAGCAGGTCTTCATTTAATACCCATATCATGGGAATACATACTAAATAACTAGTCCACCATATTTGGGAGTCCGCCATATTGAATGCAGAATGACGTCACTTAGCAGACCATGCATTGTCATCCAAACTAAACATAGAATAGAATAGAAAACGTTTATTCGACACAGACACAACACAACAGCAACAAAGAAAATGTAAAGAAAAGAATATTAGGTACACAAAGATACAATAAAATTGTGCTGAGTGTGCCCACAACGAAAGGGTTACCATCTCTGCATTTGCTGGGCGTTGGACACCCAGCGCTGGTTTTCAGTTGGCACCCCGCATTGACGCACGGACGAGAGTAAATAAAATATGATATACTGAATTAAATATCAATGTTTATGTACTTAGGTAATATTGTAATTAAAATACGTAAATAAATAGTGTAAAGTAATAAGAAAATATTAAATAACTAGCTTCTACCAGCGGCTTCGCCCGCGTGAAATTAGTAAGTACTTCCCCCACTATAAATTAGTAAGTACTTCCCCCACTATAAATTAGTAAGTACTTCCCCCACTATAAATTAGTAAGTACTTCCCCCACTATAAATTATAACTTATTTTTTATTTTTTTCGTAAAAAGCATCTTATGTTACTTCTAATACCTCCAAGAATATGTGTACAAAGTTTCATGACAATCGGTTAAGTAATTTTCGCGTGAAAGCGTAACAAACAAACCTACATTCACATTTATAATATTAGTAGCATATACAGGATGTAACAGAAAGGTGTGGTCATATTTAAAGAACCGGTTCTGCCCATGGAAATGACCTTCTTCGAGAAAACCTGAGGGAATTATCAATTTTTTTTTTACCTCCCATACAAATATTGATCAGCTGATGATAATTTTGTGTGGAAACGCCAATATTGGAACGAAGTTCCTTATCGCGCGTTGTGAAAGGGGGCTAGACGGAAAAAATTCTTACGAAAAGTTGTCACGACACTAATGAGGCTGTCCATCCAAAAAGATTGTGTTGGAAAAACAATCTAATAAAAACTTCTTGTATTTTTGGTGGGTAGGTACAAAGTTTGCAAGCAGATCAAGCGTTATTTGTTATAGTTGTTGTTATTGCTAAAGAGTTGAGTTGAGCTGAGCTAAGCTGAGCTGAGCTGAGCTGAGCTGAGCTGAGCTGAGCTGGGCTTAGCTGATCTGAGCTGAGCTGCGATGAGATGAGATGAGATGATGAAGTATAACTTCTTACGTGCGTGCGTGTGCGCGTAGTTAATAATAAAAAAAATATTATAAATTAAAAAAAATAAAATTATATTACAATTCCTTCACTAATTAATCGAAAGGAACTTCGTTCCATCCGGGTGTCCCTTGACACCTCTCAAGTTTTTTTTTTTTTGGGAATTTTCTATTTTTTCTTAGAAAAAGTTGTTCATTTCCTGTATATGTGCCACGCTGGTTACAAACATGTATTCAAAATTTCAGTTTAATCAGAAGCCGGAAAGTGTATCAAATTTAACTTCTAAGATTTTTTTACATACTACAAGTGAAGCTAATATAACTGTGTTAAAAGTAGTATTCGAGGTATATTTTTTTCGGAAATTGAATATGACTTTCTTGAAAAAATTGTTCATTTCCATGAGCAGAAGCAATTTTAAAATAATGACGATACCTTTCCGTTACACCCTGTATAACAGAGCCAGTAACCAGCAAAGTGATAACAGAGCTGAATTGGCAAGTGTATCAACTCTAATAAAAGGAGTAAGTAATTGAAGTCACCAACTTTGATTATTCATTAAACCATCAAAGCAAATTGCTAATACCAGTCAAATAGTTGAATTCCAGCTTGCTATCAGCCATTTTGAAACCATGTGAGTACGTGTATGTGAAAACGTATTATATAAAATTCTTGATTTTAAAATCATACAAGTTTTTTTTTTTTTTCTTAGAATTTTATACATTGCGATTTCCCAAGTCAATACGTTTGTGCTGTGTATGTTTAATTGAATTTGTAGCAACATCGAAGCTTGTTCGGACTATTACAAACATTTTAAAATTATTTTGCCAATCTGTCCAGTCGTTCCTAGGTGATGCGCTTACCAACTAACAGCATATCATTTATGTTAATATAGAAGATATATATTTAAAAGTAGACAGATAAACCATGTAAGACAATAAAATTATTAGTACTCTTTTTAATTTTAACCTCTTAAGATCCGCGGACAAACACGGGTTGTCTAATTGAAGCCCGACGACAACCCGGGTTGTCATCTTTTTTTTTTTCACTGATTCACTTTTTTTTCCAAACTCACAGGTGAGTTTTGGATCCTACGCTTTGGGAATTCTAGTGTGTCTATAGGTCAAAGGAAATTTAAAGGTGTATATTGCAGCTCATCGCATTTCGAAATAAAAAAGCACGGTGAGGTACGCTTGTGTTCAATTCTTCATACAGAAAATTTGCGAGTAAAGAAGAATACATCGCTGTTCGCTAAGATGTGCTCTGCGGTGTCGTAGTCGTATCGCCGACGTCCCGTGCGGTGTGAGTCGACCTCGGTCGGGGCAGCGAGTCACCACACGCCGCCCGCCCAGTCGTCGGCCGCCCGCCCAGCAGCGCACGCGCAACTTCACGCCACAACAATACAGGTCAGAGCTACTGCATTTTAAACTAAAATATACCCGTTTATAAAACTTTAGCAACTAAAACCGCTCAAAAACGTTCGACCCGCGTTCATTCAACGTTAATTTTATTTTAGTACTAAAGTGTATTCGATGCATGTCGTTCGGACTGAATGTGTAATTAACCAAAACGGCATTTTGTATAAGCATTGCAACACTTTTTAGATAAACATTCGTCGCGCGAGAATAACTTGACGGTGCAATTTAGTGCTGATAGTGATTCGGTATTGTTTGATAAATGAGAACTGTCACGTGTCTGACAGTTCTACGGTACTCGTGTTTCAGTGTTCGCCACTGTTTTACTTCCACGAGCTGCTTTTTATTGGTATTTTTATTATTTTCGTCAATACATACATAGGCCCCTGCGTGTACATACAAATATGCGTGTATTATACATACTCGTATATTTTCGTGTATTGATAAGCTTAGATATTGAGCGTGTCGAAAAGTAGTATCTTAAAATGAAATTCTAGAGAATTGTAAACGTAAATTTATGATTATTGGGTATTTTTTCTGGGTCTTAGTTAATACATTTACATAAATTAAAGTGACAGAAATACTCACTTGTATCTAAAACTATTGATGTACGATTTAGTGCGCGTGTTAATAAACTAGATATTTAAACCGTTGCTAAATCAAAAGCCCTCTCAAATATACATGGCACAGTGAACTAATTAAATCTATAAATATTTTGACACAGTTTTAATTTATACATAAGTAATTAAACGCGGCAATTACAAGTTCAGCCAAGTCTTGCTAATGCGTCTATGTAGCATCGTCAGTCGAGTTCTTACCCTTATGTTCTAAGCCATGTCCTTCAACTCGGCTCCACCTCGACTCAACCAATTGACAACATAACAAGTATGTTAAAAACGCGTTTTTAGGATTTCGTAGTCCTAACAAGAACTAGAAACTCTTGTAGTTTCGGTCTTTCCGTCCAAGGCATAGCTAAGAGATCGTTAGTTTGATATGGAAAACATGCATGCATATTTTCAAAAATATATTAAAAACAGTGTTTAATTAATAAATTCATTGATTTTTTACCTGTACGAGTATGAATTACACGATCTAATTACGGTTTTAAAATATCGTTACTATCATTACTGCATATTTTCCATAACATACATACACAATTCGTAGCTTTCAAGACTGTTCAATCATAAAAATGACACCTGTCAAATATGACATCTGTCAAAGACAGAAATAACTAATACAGATGCATTGTAAATGTGTTGTTTCGTTTCCTGCTCCAGTTATTGAGGTATTAAAAACTTTCTCATAGATGCGATATGCAGAGCTGTCAAACGTCGTCACTGGCGAGTGCATTGTTGTGATTTATAGTGACACTTCCATATAATAACAATATCGCTGCTTTTAAGATGACATGTACCTATACATGTCCGGCATGATGGACTTGTTCAACTGAAATGGTTTCTGGGAGTGGGTACCGTAAAGCATTCGGTTTTTTGGAGGTAAGAACTTCGTGGCACATTATAAAGATTTAAATACTTAAATTCGTATTCGTAACGAAAAATAAGTATTTTATAGTCAGGTAGTCGTACGTTTAGGCGTGTTACAAAATAGTCTATCTTCTATATAAGTATGTGAATAATCAAAAATCAATTGCCGAATGTATTTAAGTGTCATGGGAACAGATGCACGTATTTAAATTAAATTAATTTAATAGAGGAATAATGGAATAAATCATATATATGCGAAACTAAGTCTGTTGTTTGCACCGGCCACTCATGGTATATACTTTATTAGAAACTACCACTACTCTCTCTACTATACTATACCCCTCACTACTACTCTACTATTACTATACTCTCTCTCTCTCTACTATATTATGTAATAAATTAATAATATCAATATATAATTAGGTATAGACAGATGCTTCAAGACGCCTTAGATATCCAGCCGTGGACTTCGTGAGGCTAATAGGTATGATGTTGATGAGTACAAACAATAATATTTCGAAGTAAATGCTAAAACATAAAAAGTATTTTATTTATGTTTTAGCATGTAGAAATATTATTAAATACAACCGACTTCCAAAAATAACATAAACAAATGAAGTCGGTGTTTCTAGTTTTGTTTCTTCGTTATTTGACTCTGACTGCCGAAATTTAAGTTATTTTGCAATTTTTTGTGTTGTTTATGAAAGTTGGCTGTATTTTTTTTTGTGAAAAATATATTTTTCACTTTTTAGTTGTTGTACCCCATAAATAAAACTAAGTTAATGATAAAGTTACGCCCGAATTGATTGCCCAAAAAATATGGGATTTGAACATAATTGGTGAAATTAGGGTGTATCAGCCGAACTATAAACGTGTACCAAATGTAAATGGGACCACATGAAAAGCATCAGCTTTCACATAAAAA